>JABWDB010000002.1:24063989-25293111 GCA_019614645.1 Stratiolaelaps scimitus
AGACAATTCCCGCGAGCATTATATATCCCAGCAGAAAGTAGATCATCCACAGTACCTGAACAGGACGACAAAATGCGAAAAACGTGAACTTATGAACCCTTCCATCGGTATTGTAGCGGGCTGCACAAATCGTATTCCATAGCGTTTACACGTTCATAGTATCCTTTTAATTCATTAGAGTGTGGAAGATTTTTCGAATAAGTAAACCTTTACTAACCTTAACTGCACGGTACTGCTGAACGACTATGAAAGCAAATACGTCCTCCCCGCTAAATCGCGACAGGTACTGAGTCTGTGGCGCAGTACTCAGACTAAGATTAGGCATTATACCACCGATAGTTGTGAAGATTAAATAGCCTGCGAAGGAAAATAGAAAATAACTGCACTGCATAGTTGCTGCCATTTGAGCTGCTCCGACCATTTCGGAGCCCAGCTGCAGCTAGCGTGCCATAAATGTTTTGTTCGTCACGCATTGCTTATGCATACGTTGTATCGATTTGTGAGGGGATATTTATAGTGAAACAGCTGCAAAACTAGGTTAAGCTGACAGTCTGCGTATACTCGATAGGTACGTAGTTTGGAAGCGATGTATGTGGATAGACCTACTAAAAGAGGTTCATATTTTGAGTATATGTTTAACTATTTTCGTTTGATTCCTTGCGATCTTCTATTCACGATAATAAATTATTGGCCTGTCAGCCGACCGCTTATACAACAATAAAGGGAGACGGACACAATTCAAATTACAGTCTGACATTGTCTAATTTGTCTGATTATTTAAGCCTATATATATATATATATATATATGTTGTACAGCCCGCTCGGTATCACAAAGCTCGTGGCGTGAACTCACCGTAAAAGAATGCCGTCATAAAGGACACTTTGTGCGAGACAGCAGCCACTGTCGCCCCAAATAGGCCGAATAGCAGGAAGAATAGGGCAAGCGACCACAGAGGCAAAATGAGATCACCGCGAACGAGTCGAAGATATTCGTCTAGATTTTCGGGTTGGACAAGAACATTGCGTTCTGAGGTTTCCAGATCACCGATCATGGAAACCTCGCCTGCTGATCTGCATCCGCGGCGGGAAACGAAGGCGTATAAATGCGGTAGGAATGGATAAAATTTGTTCCACAAACGCAACAATCTCTATGTTAAAAGGAAGGCTCTGCACACTAAGATGTTACGCGCCATGGACTTCACGGCGAAGGCGTTGGCGTAATATTACATTCGCGAAATTCTATTCAATAAATATTCACTATTACCAAGTCGATATGAATTGCATTAAACTTAGTTCGCGCTGTTTCACTGCAGAGCTTTACTCAAAGGAAACAATTTGGTTGGTCCAATGCCTAATATATGCATTTATGGTGTACCCAAGAGTAAAACATGATGATCATATCTAAACAGCGGAATCTTCTCTATGGTACTAGTTATTAAAGACAGGTAGTCGTAATAAATGAGTTCGGTTCGTTTTTTGCTAATGGGCGATATGAATAATTGGCTAGGCGCATTAAATAATAGAAATTTGACGCCGACAGTGCTATAACGTCAAATCGCGAACTACATTGGAACTGCAAAGTTGTCAAAGTACAAATAGATTGGAGAAATGTCCCGTACCTTGTAGATGGGGTACAGCTGTTTGCGGACGAAATTCGCTTAGTGCGCGGCGGACTATGGGGTACTATGTCATCGGGTGGTGTCTCCGGTGTAATGGTACGATTTCGTCGCCATGCTCTTAAGAAAAGTCGCCTTAAGAGCGATGAGTCGACCTTCCTCAAAGAGGACATCCCACAGCAGCACGAGTGAACGCATACCAGAAGCCAAAGTTGCGCCATCGAGCGACCCATGAGTACAAGCCAGCTAAGAGCAAGAGGTCCCCCGATCAGCGTGTAGATGATCACCAAAACCTGAACTCCATCAGGGAGCCGAAGCAGATTTCCCGATGCTAATCAATTAAATCGAAAGATAATAATTTTAGTACAAAAAACACATTCTATAATCATTATACTCAGTTTTCAATTTTTGCTATTACACATCCGCCAGGTACGAGTAAGGAAGAGAACAAGCGAAGGTGGCCCCGATAGGTGCCACTACCACAACTGCGATTATATCATTGACTTGGCTGTGTACACAGGACAGATTTCAACATAGACTCATTTGGGAATACAAGGGACGCGGCAATAGATGGTTAGCAGATCGTAGATAAGTTTAATGCATTGAACTTGTCAGAGAGATGTACTTTACAAAATATCAGTGCACATTATATAGAATAGGGTGTAACAACATACTCGTAGCGGTTAGAAGAGATAAAGTGAAGTAGAGCGAATTCTCGTAGCTAGCGCCGGGATTTTCCAGGCTACGGCGACCCTGTTCATCGCGTGCTGTAAGCAGAAGCTCGTCCACGGGGCTTCGGCTGCGGGAACGCTCCAATTCCCGTTCGTATGTTACGAGGTATCTATTTTTGGGAAATCGAGAACATTCGAGAGAAAAATTAATCGACGGAGTATGACAGCACACTAGATATTGTAAAATTCTAATGTGCTGCCATACTCCGTCCAACAAAAGTAAGTTCCAACAAAAAAAAATTACTACTACTAAAATTCCAACTAAAGTAAGTCGAAGTCCCTTGCTCCAATATTTCAAGATTTGGTCACAGGTAGTTTTGCCAGTGACCAAAAAAATGTCGACAGTTTCTCCTTGCTCTTCGCCGGCCAATATCCCACCCACTGTTTCGATTGGTAGCGAATTTCCATTTTTAGTGATGATCGCTCTGAATTCGCCGATCTCTTTCTAATTTGATCGCAGTGGTGTACTACATCTTAACAACGCCAGTAATAAGTCCACGGGCAATTTCACTCATTACATTCGCGGCAGCTTATCAGGCGGGGGGGTCATCGTATCATGCCGTGAGGTTAGCATTTAAAACCCGATGTAATACCACGTACGCCTAGACAAGGGAAGCAATAATGTTATGGGACATCGATACAATACAGTGTATTTTGCGCAAGACACAAAGGCTAAAAAAAACAAGCAATGTCTAGGTGCTTCTATCAGTTTTGAGAGATTGGGAGAGAAGGGAAGCAGCTGAGAGTCAGCTAACCACGTCATGTTCGTACGGTGAGGAGGATGTGTGGTGCTCGTGGCTGGGCTTGTACACATCTCACCACCCTTACTGAAGAATGCGCTAAGCGATACCGGGAAGGGTGGTGCTGTTGAACATCGTCAACAGTTCCATAAGGGGGGGGCGGTCATGGTGTTGGCATGCATTAGCATGCCAACACCCCCCCTTTGAAAAAAAAAAAAAAAAAAAAAAAAAAGATGCTTCTATCAGTTTACAAATAGGGGCGATGTCCAGAGCAAGGACTCTATCAGCTCGGAACGAATTTAGCGATAATGGGAGATATTCTTATAGAGCGTTCTTTTCGGCACCACTAAAATTCAATATTGAGCACCAACCACTTGGTACAATTGCCATGGCCAGTGCGTTATCGAGTAAATACTAGACGAGACTAGGTATCAATATATGATTAGGGTCGCTTGTCCACACAGAAACGCATTAGATGCGAGAACGCGTTCAAAGACCTCAAAACTCAATTTAAGTAAATTCAAGAACGAGTTAAAAACTTCATTAGAACACAGACATTCTTGCTGTTGTTTTTGATACGGGAATTTAGCTCGCGCCAATTCTTGATATATATTCTTGATCGTTTAGCGATTAGAGGAACCTTGGGAAGGCAAAACACTGGGGCTCCTGCAAAATCTAAATAAATGATCTGCACATTAACAGAAACGATACAGATCCGTAATCCGAAATTTTTGAAGCGTAGAATAAACATTTGTAGAGCTGCATAGAGGGCATAGTATAGAGTGTTCGCTGTGTCCATTATATATATATATAGATATGGATACGTTATGTGCGTTATCTCAGGGTATTTGGCTAGACTGGAGTCACGCTCCATCTAATCTGAACCGGATGCAACCGTCAGATGTCACGCATCCTTATCGCAATCTCTATGCACTGGTGGTTGTAGCCCTCAGCAGCAGAAGCACTGGTAAATCGGCACCACTTAATCACACGAGCGAGAGGTCATTGCTTTCGCTGAGTAGTAAGTGCAGACCCTCGATTGCTCAACCATTGCTAGTCAACGGGTCACGCGATACATCTCAGCACATTCAAAGAGGAAAGCAGAAATATGTCCATTACTTATTTATTTAGAGATCTGCAACCGGGGCTCTAGAATTGCAACTGTGCATTCTGTCTAGCCCTTATTATACGCGTGGCAAAAATTAACTCTCATACGTACATAGGTACATTCGGCTTACCTGGCCATGGCCTGCGCGGCCTTTTCAGCCTCTTGGCCAGCCATCTCGTTCGCCATTAGTAGAGCTGTATCATTTCTCAGTCGTTCGAGCTTCTCTTGCACATACAGATCCTGCGTTGAGGGCTCCATAACCCCCATGAAGATGCCGGCCCCGCTCACAACGTACAACAGCAGAACGACTGATAGCCCCAAACGAATCAAGAACGGTTTTAGCCATGGTGACGAATGGAAAACCTCCTTGAAACGGTCCACAGCCATGGTTTTTTCAAGGGAGTTTTTATCAACCGAACACCACTTCACTTGTTGGGGAGCACTTGTTGAGTCGCAAGGCTCAGCTGAAGCCTTCTTTCTAGTCTGGGCCACCCAAAGCCTGACCTTCTGCCAATCGGACTTCTCGAATCGGACAGCAGAGCTCATCCGGGGATCAGATCGCAACCCAGCTTAGGGGCCAGACAAATGCCTTTTTTTCCCTGTTCGCTGAAGCCGACAATGGGCGCCTGTTCGAACCGTTGCAGGTGCAATCCGACAGAGAATTCTAGCGCGTTGATTAGTCAGTGGTTACTTCGAGGGTAAGGTAAAGCGTTCTTAGGACGTATCATCAGCTGTTGTTATTCCCACAACTGGCTTAATGTTCATAGTAGTTTTTTGGTAAGACCTATAAGCAGAAAGAACGTTAATTAGTAAACAAGGAAAAATTACTTTCTATCATTTAACGAACTAACTAGCAACGAATCGACACATTTTTAATAAATTGTATAACAATGGTATACGACCTCTGGCCTGATTTGGAGACCACTATATCGAGATGTGGAACTATGCTAAGGAAGTATCATATATTTCTTACATTGTGGTATGATAAATAATTTGGCCCAAATACCCGAATGATACATCCAAATACAGTTTGAACTAGGATTCTTTAGAAGACGACAATTAATTATTGGTCACTCTTGTTGGTCACTATCATAGCTGTTCAATAAGCCTTCCTGATCTATTCTCTGAGGTTTTTTTAGGCAATATTTTTAGTACTAATAATAATAATAATTTAATAGGCTCGCCCTCAAGGAGTACCGCTTGGGAACGTTACTTATTTACAATATCTATTACTTGCTACATTTTCTCATCATATATCTGTAGAAGGTCTATCAGCAGCCGCGGAGTCATTCGAAAGTTGTTAAAATAATTTTATATACATCACTTTGTTGTTCAACAATCGTTGGGTTGATTATGTGTTGTGCGAAATGTGCCTTATAATCCAGAGTTCACAGCACAATATAACGAGCACTTCAGGTCACAGCTGTGTGAATGAATAACGCGACTGCGAAGAGGGAAATATACAAGAGACTGTCTCAAATTTAACGCCGAGTAGGGACTTTAACCAGCCACGCAAGGCATTGGTGGGAGAAATGCGTCTGACCTGAATTGGCACTTTCATCTCCGCGTCGTCGTACTTGCCACCGGGTTTTGGCCGACAGCACGCTTTTGTCGCCGCCTAAATATGTGCCGGACAGCGGGTACCCATACCCACAGCAATGGGTGGAGAGAGTGATCTGTCGCGACACAACGGTATCAGAGGAGCAGGCTCGTGGGGGCTCGTGAGACTCGTGAGCTGAAGGGAAGGGAATGACTGTGGTCTCGTGTATTGCTTTTCGGCGCTCAGGAGAGGCAATAGAGGAGGGGCAACCAACGCCGGCAAGTGTAGTGCACAACCTATGGAGCAATACACCGTGCAGAACTCTGGCCACGTTTAAAGGGTCCCTTTAGAACCACCCTAGCTATCTCTCTCTCTCTCTCGCACTATCAGGGGGCTTTGGAGATTGTGCTGCGAGCGGAACTTAGCCGCTATATCTGAGAAGTACGCTTACGGACATAGGGCCCGTTGGTAAAATGTTGAAGAATTATACATTGTATGGTCAGCGTGCATACGAGAGTAATTGCTACAATTTCGAAGATGAGGGGTTACCTTTTGGGAAAAATCGCTGAGAAATGCACATACCATCGCATCGACGTACGGGCCACATCGCCGTACCGTTTGCTAAATCGATCCGTGCTCACACAACTCAAAGGCCAGCGACCCCGAGAGACATGGAGCTGGGGAAGGAGGGGTCAAACACTTCCTCATAGCTGCCCTCGTCCAGGGATCACGACGGATACCAGGTTGAAGTCGAGAAGCTTGTGATACCGCGCCTTGCGTCTGCGCAGTCACAGGCTGCGAGCCTGCAGAGCAATACGAAGCAGCAGCGGCAGCAGAGGCCAACATTTTCCATATTTACTAAATTCATAATAGTTCGCAGGTTACTTAGTCCATCCGTAGTTTATATTTTGTTGATCAATTAACCTTTAGAGATATTGTTTTGTTTACCTTATTCATCTGTTTTATTCCGTTATTCTTCTTTCTCGGTATCGTATATAATACACACACCGAGATTGTTTTATTCATAAACGATGCATTTTTTCACTATCTTTACTATATTTATTTACCATGATTTACACAGCCCTCCTGATGTTCAGTCGCTTCGTTATCCAAGAGGTGGTCTGCCGATCGGCGGTACACCTATCGGCCAACGCAGTAGGTAACGTGCAAAGGAATGACGGTTAGCAATGACCATTCATATGTATAATATGCCTGCGTCGTTATTAGTTGCACTAACATATGGCGTGTAAATGGGTTGCAGTCAGTGCCTGCCGTGTGGCTTGACCTGCAATGTATCCTCCTTGCGGAAGGCCGTCCGACGGGCCACGCTCGCTAGCCCAACTGACCCAAAGCCTCATTCCGTGAGCAACACTATCCTCTGCCCAGAGCATGAGTCCAGAGCCAGTTGCTTCCGGGATCCGTCGAAGTTCTATTGGAGCCGGCGCACTGCCATTATATCGTACAAAACGAAGCGGCAATGGTGACTGCCCAAAGATCGCGGCACTAGGTTTCATTTGAATGAATGTCGACCGTAACATGTCGATCGGCAACACCGGCACTCCGACAGGCCACCACTGCGGCTACATTGCACGAGGTCGCCATGCCCCTGCTTGGACACAAACCGAAAATTCGGCCAACGCAACAGGACCAAAGGACGCTCACAGGGATACATGTTCTATGGGCGCTTGCTTACAATTGGATACTCTCAAAGACGTCACTGGGTCGTCCTTTGCTTGGAACGCAAAGACGGAACTGTAAATGCATCTCCGTCCCCCTCCCCCCTACCTCGGTGACCCAAACCTGTCTCCCTATGTATTCATTTGTGTCAGTAGGTTAAAAGCACACGTTGTCAATGATTTTATAATTAGAACTCGCAGACTAGTCGACATGTGAGGCATGGTCGTGAGCGTTAGCTCTTCCTGTCTTCAAGTCGGCCACTCAGCTTGTGTAATTTACGAAACGGTAAACACGCGTATATGTACGGATTACTAGCGCGACATCGGTAAGCGATTTGCAAAATTATATCGTTGAAATTTTTAGCTTAGATGCTATAGCAAACAATGTAAGAAGGCATATTGTTGATCTCATCTTCCATCTGAGTACAACACGGTAGACTTCAGGTGTATAAATCGAAGCTCACATGGTACATACGAATCGATGCTTTATCAACTTGCAAGTTTGCCCGGGGGAGTCTACGGTTTCATGGGACTTGCACGTTCATCTATTATAGTAGCACTAAATGCATGTAGTATCTTGAACCACGTAAATGCACGTAATATCTATCACCATCTCGAAGATAATAAAACTTGAATGAAAATGATACATCAACCATCGAAAATAATTTAATAAGTATATGCATGTCAAAACTCGCCAGTAATTTGCCACTCAACGAACCTTGCCTAAAATTAGCTATACTTTGCTCCGAACCTAAAATGTTAAGCCAAGGTTCACCTATTTCCGTTAGCCTGACCAGTCCACTATTTAGGTCTACTTCTCTCGAGAGCATACAGTGTGAGTGAAAAATCGCTTTGCCGTTGTGAGAAATTGAATTCTGACAGTACTAGCTTATTTTTCCCAGCTGGAGACATCGGCTACCACGTTCGCCTTTTGGTTCACTCTGTAAAGGAATATATCGAGTTCTTGGCATCAATATAAGATGGAAACCGAGTAAACTGGCTCAATCTGAAAATGGAGCTGAGCGAAAACAAAAGATCGAAATCCCGACACTGTTTTAGCTGGTCGCCATAGGTTACGGCATGTGAAAAGTCAACAATGATGAACCAAGTTTGCCACAGGCAACTCACATGACATCTCACATAGTTCGTCTATCGTCTGTCGAAAATCACACATTCTGTATAGAGGTACAGGTTTGAAGGGGTGTTTAAAGGAATTCATAATGCATTCTATAACTATATTCTCATATCTATGCTTCATTGATCATTAGGCCCCATTTATTTAAAGTTCCTGCAGGGACATGCTATGCATTCGTTAAGCGCTATTCGCAAAACGAGTTTGAAACTGTCTGTAAGACTAAATACACATGTGCACCCCACCTATATATATATATATATATATACATGGGCAACATCAGTGTGAGATGTAATTCTAAAGTTAGAGAGAATATAAATAGGTTCGCAGATAGGAAAGTAGAAGCCTTACAGCTCACCGATGGTTTAACTGTCAACCCACTTTCTCCCTATAATTTCTCCCTACTTCCAATCCCTTTTGTCTGTCGGCCTTTAGCGCACGTCAAAAGGCTCACACAATTGGCCCAAGTTACGTAACTATCCCCCCATCCCCGTCACACTGTTAGGGTAAACTAAAGGCACACGTTAAAGAGTATAGCTGTCGCAGTATAGATGTTGTATGCAACCCGGCCTACTTTCGACTACCAGTTGACCCATATCTTGCCATATACGAAGGTTCTTAATGGCTACGGAGCAGGCTAGCTCTGCTACTGTTGCTGCCGACAGTATTGCGTACGTGTTAAATAGGTAGAGCCGGCTAAGTGCTCGGGGCAAGTGGTACCTTAAGTTGTAGAATTGTGGGTGAGGGTGGCGGCGTCGACACTCCGATCCTGACTGGGCTTGGCTCATACGAAGGTAGGTAGATACGCGAATATTACCTACCTGTTGGGAGTACACCTGTTGGATCCACACGCTAACTATGGATATGTATATATGCAAAAGAGCATGAAACTAACTTCTACAGCTGTCCGCTGTCAGACAATGCCATAAGGCAGATACGAAACGGGAATACACGGGCAGTTCTAAAGCATATTCAAAATGCTTGAACACTTTTGCAACAGTTGCTGACAATCAGAAAACTCCCACACAATTCTGCTTTTTCGTGAAAATAAGGTCGTAGTGTAGCCTAAGAGATTGTGCAGTCAATAGGCCTTGTCAATCATCAATCATTTATTAGCCGTGCGCGGGTTCGATCCCCACCGTTGCACATTTGCATTTAAAGGAGTTGTCCGCCTCATTAAAATTAACTATATTTCTCTACCCACCCTGACTATTATTTCCCATTTCCAACCTCACATTTTTGACAATGAAATGTACAAAATATTTCTTTACAATTTGGCGATAGGTAGAACTCAACTATTATAATTAATACTACAGCATTCAACACTGTAAGCCAAACGTAAGCTGCAAATGCATGATATAAGGGAGGGCATTACTTTGAATCCTTTCTTGATCTCTCCAGCTATAACGGCAGCTAATCTAGGGTGGAGTTGCGTGTCAGAAGTAGGTATCAGCAGACAAGGGTATTCATCCATAAACCCAAGAAACAAGCGGGAAGAAAGGACTCGAGAGATTGGTACTCCTGCAATAAGTAATGGTCGTTGTCAGTGACCAACTTGGGTGGGCGTAAATAGATAGAGACAGACTGCTCCATGTTTATTGATAGTCACTTGGCAATGATCCATCTTTCAGTCTCAGATTGTTCATGATGAGCTTGAGAAATCAAGTCAAGAAGATTCGGCCCACTAGTGAAGCCGGGTATATCATCAGCATATAGAGTATTACGTTGAAAAACAACGAGAACCACAAAGGGCCTAAATACTGCCATATACGTCTATACGCTGAGTTCGTTTGTACATACAGTAAATTACAACCATTCTTGTCGAAGTTCTATGCGGCTAGCTTTTGTCGAAGGATCAAGGCTTTACTGAGTTGAAGGCTTTACACAGGTAAAAATTGGTCGCCTAGGCTAAGGCTCAGGTAGGTCTAAAGAAATCTGTCGCTTGCTTATCCAGTTCGGAGAGTTCTGTGATTGGTAAATTCTCTGTCTCTTTCGATAAGAATGTTGTTAAAAAATAAAAAAATAAATATTTGCTATTACGTATTTGCTATTACATAAACATCGGTTTTTCCTGCATCGAGGTTGACATACGCAACATAATACTTATTAAGTAAATCTAAAAAAACACAGAATATATATATATATATATATATATCTACTTCAATAGCATCTACCTTTAGAGTGGAGCATACTGCTGAGGTACGTCTCCTATTATATTATTAATTGCATCTCATGGACTAAATTGTATTAGGTATTAGAGTTCGCACCCGAAAATGTCCAATTATGTCTTCTGAAGGATTCGCCCACTACACACTTTATACGTTCATAACCCATGAGGCTTGCATTGATCACTGATTAAATCACGGATTTTGCTCAATTCAATGATAGACCGTATACCAAGTACTAACAGAAAACTCTGTTTGCAAAATCAGCGGTCGAACACCTCTCTCTCTCTCTCAAGTCTGCCATTGGTCTGCTGAGGTGGGTGTTACGCACTCGTATTAGGTGAACATCTGTCCACCGCTCACATTTTGATGTACCCGTTTGCATTTCAGAGGCATTGTCAACTCTGACAGTCGTGCCCGGAAGTGATGCACTTTGATGTCACTCGAATAACTGCTATGTTCACTTGCGTAATGGCGGAAACCGGCAACAGACATCAACCACGAAAACTGGCTTTAGCTCATTCGAAGCGTCACCTATCTTCTGTGTGACGGATCACGTCTGAAACTCATGACTAATACACATGGTCTGAGAGGAGCTCATGATAGTAGCGCCTCATACCGTTGCTACTCGAGTTCCCGGGTTCAAATCCTGCTGTGGCCTCAGTTAGGCTGTGGTATTCTTGCCCACATTTGGCATTACTAAGACTTTATACTCAGGTAAAAAAAACAGCTGATAATTAAAATGCAATAATTAAATGGCCTAATGGGCATACCGTTTACTGGTAAGATATAGACGTTCTCTATTTTAGACAAAGTGTATATCTGTATTTTATATAATTTACAGCTCTAATAAAAAGAGTGGCCAACATTCCGAGAAAAGGCCATCAAAATGTCACTGAGGCCGGCCAAGGCTAATGTTTATGAGTCAGATCATTACGAATTCTGCTCACATTCGGAGCAATACTCCCGTGAGTGTTACTGAAGCGATTGCAGTGTCCGCTTCGAATGTCCACCCTCAGTGACAGGGACTTAAACAGATTCATAGATATAGATACATGTGTTCGTATAGAAAAGAGCTAAATACACTGCAGAGTTCGAGAGGCTCATAATTCAATAAGATGCCTGCTGCAAATATGGATTTGCTTTCTCGAGTAGAAAATACTGGAGGCCATGCGATGGTCTGGGGAAGCGACCCAACAATTGGGTGATTGATGTGAGTAGCTTCTGTATTAACCAGCTATATATTTCCTCGGTAGAGGACTTCTATAGGAGTAGATCGTTCATTATCATTTGAATCGACGCACTTACGTTTACTCGATAATACCAACTGTCGCTTTCAATCCAAAAGTAAATTTATTTCATCATTTGAGACGGTTTCTATCTTCTGGTTAACTCGAGTGTTTCGACAACACAGTACTTTGATGTATACACGAGGGGAGGGAGGCAAAGTAGGTTCACAGTTGGTTAAGACGTAAGTGTATAATTGGAAAAAGTAATCTCATAGTTTGGAAAAATAGCATTGATTCGTAATGGAGGACCATCTGCTTCAACTGGAAACCCTTATTTCTCTGTTTCAACAGTCTATTTTATACCTAATGTGTTATGCATCATCTCTCTGTATATTCTAGAAACATATATGTATATATATATATATATATATATATATATATATATATATATATATATATATATATATATACATATATATGTATATATTTGTGAAGAGTAGATCGTAAACCGAAGGAAGGAATCACACTTCGTAAGCAAATGTAACTTCGGGGCATATTGTGTTGTCCAAAATTGCCATTACATCGTAATAGACAAAACATTCGCCAGTCCCGGCTCAAATGGCAAAACCCGGAAGGCAGACTTCCATAACGGTGTCATCGGATCGAGCTCCAACTAAATGAAGTCCCCTACTGAAGCGGTAAAACAAGCTGATTTCACGACCCAGAAGCCCATTTCCCCACAAATCGACAATCATCTGTCCCCTTGGCTCATTTCCCGACCGAACCTAGTGACGGCGGTGCAGACACGTCGTATTCGACACTCGTGGCTGAGAACTATTCCATCACTGCACTGTCGAGTGCATAGCTCTTCCACAACATCGAGTTGGGAAGCCAACAATAGCCAGTTAAACACGCTGGCGACGGCCTTGCGACGGGTGGCGTATGGCGTCAGAGGTCATGTGCTCCGCCACTTAAATTACCATTCGTTCGGCGTCTCACTCATCCTCGACAGATTTTACCTACCCCTCGTGAGAACCCCGAGGGGTTGGCTACGAGCGAGGTCATCCCGGAACAGGAAGCAGCTGACGGTCACGTTCCCAATCAGCCGACCGAATGCATGATAGCGCGGCCGAGAGGCAGGAATTCTGACCTTATGGGGCCACCACAGCATGCATTCGCGTTAATACTGATTCTCTCGTAACTTAGCTTTTAGCTAAAAATAATCCAGCATAGCAAAGCTATAGTGTGTATGCGTACGTAAATTAAATACACCAGCGTTACTTAATATGAGCTTGATATCACTGAGCTGTGTTTGCTCAAGTTGGAGACATTACATTAATATTAAGATGTATTAATTATATGCAAGAATGTTTAATATTGTCGTGTAAAAACACCTTTATATATCGCGTATAACAATGGAGGCGTTATTGCATTATGTTCTGCTTGAATTATTGCCATGGGGTGAATACATTCGAGATGATCTCAGACGTGTTGTCAATCTAAATTCAAGCCCGCTTTAGCTTGGATGGTGGCACATTGTATTACTTATATATATACTTATATTCAAGTGAACTTGTTAACACGAATCTATCGAACTCAACATTGCAGCGTTACACGATGTTTATTTGATATTTTACTTAGAAGAGTACGTCAGCAAAAATAAATTGACCTTAGTCAAGAAAATTCCTTGTGGCTGGAGCTGAAGAAGAGTCGTGGGTGCATGAGCTGAAGGTCTCATTCCATCGTCCATTAAGCAAAGCACTCCGACGATTATATTGGAGAATACACACAGTCGTCCGTCAGAGTGGAGTAGATGGATCAGAGCCACTTGTAATTTAGCGGTGGGAAGGTTAACGCGGAAATGGCAGGTGAACGATTATGGCAACTTTGCGTCGAGCTCGGACACTCAGATAGCGGATCATGAGAATCGAGCACGTTGCTTCGGATCTGGCACGACGCTGCGCTGCTCCAACTGTGTTTTCGACAATTCTGGCTATCTAACCTGGTAACAAATACGGAAGTGAGAACGAGGCCAACGGGTCTGTTGATATCTGGCAAATTTAAGTGGGTGGCATGTACAAAATTGACAGAGTTACATCTGCTTCACAAGTAACGATTATTGCTGGAACACAAAGGACCACAACAAAAACAGTATAATGAAGTATAAAATCATAGTAAAAGCAAATATATATATATATGTATCAAAAATAATCACTACGGTAAGCAGTAATGATCTCTGACACCCTTATAGGACATAAAGAAGGTTATACGGTAAAGTGCAGCTCAAATCTAAACTAAATTATCCTACTACTGCTCACGTATGTTCTTCCCATGTCAAGTTGCTCGTCATTGATAAGGAGTTCAATTTTTGTAATACTCGAAAGTCGAACTGAAGTACGACAGCGACACAGGTGACACAGGTGGCAAGGAACGCGCATATCGTTGATGTTTGCAGCGATGCAAAGCCGGAACACCCGGACATAGAAAACCTATCCCAGTCAGGTCGGAAACAAAGTACTGAAAGCACGTCATCCCATTGAAGGTCACCAAGTCGAAGCACAAATGGCCTCTGCTTAAGGAAACGAACGCTCCTCTCACGTAACTCCTCTAGCAGCCTTTGTCGTACGGGTAAAACGCTTCGTAGCAATGTCTGATCGATGCGGTGACACGCTTCTACAACTGAGGATCCCAGCCATGCAATAAGTGTAAGGTTAAGAAAATGGCCGACATGCCCGGCTATCTTGAGAATGGAAATGAAATCGCAGGACCCCACAGAAACCAAACGCCCTAAAATAAGTACCGTTCCTGAGAAGGTCTGGAGAAACATCACAAGGAGAACTTTTCCACACTGGTCGTTGATTGAAGCTATGCGCGCACGAAGCGTCCAGCGCTCGTTAACGGCATCGACGAGATGATCCCATAGCAAAGTCGGCGAGTCTAAAATGCTAACGATCCGCAAGTGTCGTTGAACGACCTGGTAGACCAGCTGTTGATAGGTTGTCATAAAAACAAAATTAGATTGCCACACATAGCTAATACATAGTTCAGACAGAGCACCGAGTCCGCTAACCTGCAGCCACCCCCAAATTCTTACGGCATCGAGCATTAGAAACGGTAGATTTAGAAACAGCGAGATTAGTACCAACACGCTCTTACGTTCAGATAAATAGAGGGTGTCGAGAACAACTGTCGGCTTTACTATAAACAGCCAATAGACGAAACACGATGTGATCACACCTGCCAAAGCGTTGAGAAGTTTCGCAATGGCAGTGCATGAGAGAATGAGTTGCCGTTTAATAAAAAACTCCACAAACTTCTCGTAGACAAAGTCGAGCATGGACATAGCCCAGACGGCAGCAAAGAGCATATGGGACATCTTGCAACACCACGTTTTACACTGTACATGGCGTAGGCCAAAAATCGTTAGGTAGAATTCGTGTATTGCGTCCGAAGAAAGCGTGAGCCATCGCGCGCAAGAGGACCAATTTGGTGTCGCGATAGAAATTAAGGGCATTGTTAGATCTAGGGTCGTATAATCAATTATTTCTTAATTCGCTAGAATTCTTTCACTCGGCGTACGAGTAAAAACCATAAGGCCACGAACTGCACGACTCAGGGTCTTCACTGCTGAACCGATGACAGATGGTAGATACTAGTAAAACGCGACGGTTTAACAGTAGCCACTCATAGACGAACAAATGATTTGCTGATTAGAACGAGGTACATAACCGAGGAAGTGATTTATCGATTTGTCGAGTGCGGAGCAAGGCAAGCTACTGAAGTACGCCGCCCTCCACGCAGCACACCTCACTTCTCCTCTTTGCTTTCGAAGCCTTACGAGGCCCCGGTTCCCTCAATCATCTCCTCGAAGGGGTCTACCACCTGGCTGATTCGCGCCTTTCCCTCGCTGTGCAAAGGGACAATGTCATCGCCTCCCTCGGGACTACGACTGCTTCGATTATCTTGTTTCATATGATTATGCCAAAACACATAATCATATGAAACAAGATAATGATATATCGATTCTTTGTGCACATTTCTATTCTGTAACAATAAGGTTTGCTTTAGATTAGCACAAAGCCTTTACAATGTCTAGGTCACCTGTCTTTGAACTGTTTGCATTGGATTTGATTATGAGCGAATGTGTTCGCAAATGTGATTGCACTACTACTGTACAACTGGGGTTGTTCTTGAAGTATACGTTTATTTTTAAAAGACGATCTAAGTCATCATGACCTCGAACGACTTTAATCAAGACCCTTATTGTAACCGTATTGTGACTGTACTGTATTAAAAGCCTGAATTGTAAACGCAGCGTATATATATATATATACATATATATATATATATATATATTGTGCATCGGCAGTGATAAACGTCTGATAAGGCCCTTATATAGCATAAGCTCCACGATTGGCTACACATCAACAATGTTTTGTGTCTGAGTCTACCTATCTTAATCGATCAACGTAGAATCACAAGACGGCCTTCAATATGGTAACTATTTTTACATTTATTATTACTATCCTCATTATTATTGTTGTTCTTTCTGTTGATGTTGATTGATGTTTGATTACTATCAATATTATTATTGCCCTAAAATTTCACAAATGGTGAGGTATATTTGGCTATTGACAATTGTGTTCAACAAACCAAGGCAATAAAAATAAGAATCGTATACTAATCATAATAGCAGCGTAGTCAACATTTCGTCCACCGCTATCACCGTGTGAGCGAGTGAAAACAGAGAGCATTCCTCACTCTGTAAACTGCGTCGAAATTTTATGCACATCGTCACCAGATCAAAGAAATCATCCCAAGTCGTCCCACTGAAATTCGGTTCTCAGTGAAACATTCACAGCACTTGTTGGCTTCTCAGCTCGTTGCCTGATTCACTGATTAACGAGACAACATTTCGGGGACGCATGTTGAGCATAGTCATGTTAGTATTATCATGTATACTGGCCAGTTGTGATGGAGAAATAACAACTCTAACCCAAAAATTCATTCGAATATTGTCACACCATAGCCAACACCCGAATCCCGATCGACAACTACGCCGCCGACGTATCACCATGTTGAAGAATCTACCAACATCTCGCTGACAACGACTATTACGATGATTATCTTTCATTGTTTTCAACACTGCCTTCTACGTTGAGTACACACCCGCAGAATTCCGGCTTCGTAAGAAAGGTTTGTCTATTTCACATATCACTTTTACATAGTCCATCAGCCATAGGGGTTTTCACTCTCGACTATCGCAAAAGAGAAACGCGTCTGACCACGCGCAGACCACAGCGAACGGCAGGAACGTTGTTGGCCAGCCGCAACACTGTGACAAATTCAATTTGAAATATTGACATCTTGTTCCCGCCCCCAGCCTCGCTTCGTCATCGATGTCGTCTCTCAATGACAAACCCAGCGAAGACAACCTAAGTTAATGACGTGATTGATTGTGAATGAGGTCACATGTGCAGCAGATTGCACATTGTCATCATAAACACTACCTCGAATTACTGTGATTATCATAGAAGTAAGAACCATTCATAATGTGTGATGTGTATCGATGAATCATAGTAAAAACATGATATATTTATGTGTGTATATATATATATATATATATAGATGGTAATATTTGTAAATGTCCACCATTAAATATCATCACCACGGGACCGTGTGTCAGGGAGTGATATACAAGCAACGAAAGCCAGTCAGCGCATTGGCTCATCGTCGCGTCACTTTTTGCAGTTACCTCTGTTCAAACCTTAACCTGCCCGGAAAAAATAGTGCTTAATAAATCTTCTTCTTTTTCTTCATTATTATTATTATTATTAATATCTTCCGCTGTTCGCCATTATTGCGGTAATAGCCATAATAATAATAATAATAATATAATAATAGTCATTACGCTTCCTCGTTTCACTGCGAAATTACGGTCCTTCACACTTACTAACTATTCTCATCCGTATTGGACGATTATTTTCGAAAATCATCTATATTTATCTAATAATTCATATGTTTTATTGTCCTTTGTTTTGTCAGTATTTCAGCTGCTGTTGCTCGTGCTCTCTTCATCTTGTTCACTCGATTATCTTTTTGTTGTCTCTGTTGGTCATTGTTCATTACTTGATTTTGTCCTGTGTGTATGCGTATAATATGTAATGCGTGTGCATGCATTACTACATTTTTTTTCGTATAATATTTACAAATCAACGGGGTATAAACGAAGATGGGCCGGCGTGAACGACTCTCGATCTCTATATTGACGTGGAGGGAGGCGCTCTCTTTCCCCACAGTAATTCTCATTTAATCACCATGATCCGTTACTGATATATATATATATATATATATATATATAAGTTACGGATATACATATATATATATATATATAGATATATCATCGCTGCGCTGCCGTTAGAGATTGTCCGTGTATGGCTTCTTCCCTTGATTTTTACATGCAGCACTTATTTTCTTCTACCCTCAAAAATGTGACAACACTGTTCACCGTTTTATAATAATGTTATATAATATACCTCTTCCTCTTGTAAGTGTCTTCTCTCTCTCGTTCACCTTCATCGTCTCCGATGTGTCCTCACTCGATGTCAGTCTCGTATACAGTAAGCGGTTTTCTGTACAGCACCGTGTCAGGGAGTACTAAAGGTACCTGCGTGTGCCTGCGATCGAAGGAGGAGAGTGGAGGTCATCTGCCGCTGTTTGTTGTATGTGAGTTTCACCCTCTGCTGAAAATGCTCAATACGCGTGCGCATTCACGGCAGCCTCACCAGTCGTTTCGTGCATCCCTCATGCATCGGCAATTCATCCGACAAGTTGTGAAAATACACAAGGGTTCAACAAACGAAAGGGGCCATGAATTCTTTCGCCACCGGTTACATGGGCCACTCAAATATTATCGTGAAGATTCATTAACATTGATTAATCTACGTCTATCGAATACCCTATCCATAGGTGTCACACGGTCGCCGAGCGATCATCAGAGATAATTGTGCTATCGTACCATTAGAGGAGAAATCCTTGTCATCACTGTTACACCTGTTTCGTAAATAGCTATAGAGACTAAGAGGAACTTCCCAGATGGCGAATCCACATATGGTTATGTTCGTGATCTTTGAGGGAGCATGTAATGGTGTCAACGCCGATCAACGGTTGTACGAATCACATCGCGTTTTACCACCTGAGTAAAATAGTTCGAGCCAGCATGGTCGCCTCTTCCACGACGGGCTGTCATTGCAGAAATTGAAAGAGCGAACATTCTCGTACGCGGTGAGAAACATGAATCCCGTCATCTGGTCGATATAAAAATTTCGACATAAAATGAGTCATGGCGTATGACGACAAAGGAACAATACGCGCGGGCATTCATCGAGGCACGTAGAGTAGCTACTGATAAAGAAAGAATCGAAGGAAACACCGGGAAGACTTGCCCTGGACATCACCTACTTCTGCAATGGATTTCCGCCTGATGATGTTGTCAGCGGCCGTACACACCGACAGGGAGGAGAGGCACTCCGAATATTGCGTTTGACTGTATCTGTGAAAAAATGTGTTTCTGTCTAAAAATTGAACAGAAAAGCTTTGCGCACAAACCCGACGCGAGTGACTACCCAACATACGAGAATTGTCCATTGTAATAATGTATTTTAGGCATAAAGCTAGCGTGGTCGTGTTGTGCTGGCGAACATTTCTCATTTGTCTCTAATCTAACATAGCATTGGTTGAGACCCCTACGTTGCCCTATGAGACAGGGGCGCCATAGGCAGATATCTATAAAATATATATATATATATAGGTAGAAGGGTGTCACTTATTTTTGAGGCGTGTAACGGCTCCACATATAGAACTTCTCTATATGTTTTTTCTTTTTCTCCTTCGTTTATTCTTCTTGTGGGAGGAATGTAGTTAGGTACGGACATAGGATAATTTCAGGAGGAATCAGTTCGTATCAGTGTTGATATTTTGGGCTGATTTTGGGGTGCAATTGGACCACTTTAGGCTTCTAGTAGCTGCTCTCATGTCCTGCGAGAATATAAAGGTTCGAAGGTCCGTTTGGTTTCTCAACGGCACGGCTTTCGACAACGATGACGCGTTCCCCGATCTCGCAGCCCGGGTCAGCGGCTGTGAAACCCAGGTACTTGCTGTTGTCCGCTGTAAGCACTCGCATGACACGCGTCTGGTCATCAATCTCCTGGACGATGTCACCAGTTAATAGGCTTTTGCCCTGCATACCTGCGATAGGTCAGAAAAAAATAAACAATTACGAGAAGAAAATGAAGAGAAAGAAACAATTAAATAAGTGAGACGTTCTCATATACGATACAATTTAGTTCATTCATTCGCAGGGATAACTACGATCACAGGAAAAATATTAACCGTATAAGTTAAATTGTACTTGAACACAGCTTGAAACGTTTAGGTATCACACACGTGACTGTCATTTCTTTTACTATTTATAGACAATAGGTCTTGTTTTCATGTTCACTTTTCATGTTCACCAAAAGTCCCTAGGAAAGTACCAAGTAACCTTTCAGCCAGTCTGTGTCGTGAGAGCCTGTTTGGCGGAGCTAATCTAGATATGTTACTTACCATGACTATGGAATGCCAACACCGAGTCTGAAAGGCAGACAATTTGCTCAAGATTGAAGTCGAACACGAGGACAGCTGGTCTCATCGGTTGGTTGAGCTTGACACGGCCTCCCAGATTGACGATTTTTACCTCCCGTTCCATGCACACCAGAAGTTCGTCCTGTTGCAACTGTAACGCGCTCAACGCATTCCCCTTGGCTGGAATCATTGTGTCACCGTCTTCATCGTCCGGTGACCCACCCATCGAGTCGATGAGATTTAGATCGATCATTTCTAACTTTAGCTGGTTCTGATTCGACGTCGCATGTGCGCCAATGCACAGAATCGGATACTCAGCGTCGGGGGAAACGATCATCTCACAAAAACGAATGCGTGGTGGCAGCATCAGCTCAACCTGTTTCACGTGCATGAACTTTGCCAGCGGGTTATACCATTGCATGAGAAATACCCCACCGTGCTGTAGTACCCCGCACAAATACTTGAAGCCATTGTACGGGTTTCGGCCAACGCAGCACTTAATACAACCTTTCGTGTCTTGAACCTTCGCACTGGTTGTGTACCGCCGAGGGACAAAACGTTCGGGTATCCGATTTAGTGAGAACGCAGTCTGACTCTTTCGGTTATGTAAAGCGATCAGGTCGTGCCGATAAAGTTGGGTATTTTTGCCCGACAACGACATAAGTACATCACTGATAACAAAGAGCCATGTTGTTCTCCGATTGAAAATTTGGTCAAGACAAGCGTCCGCTAGCTCGTTCAAGTTCAGAGTATATATACCCTCTTCGCACCCGAGTATAATGTGCTGATCCCGCGTTTCCGGATGAATCCAACTGGCCGCTGAGTATACCTTGAGTGGACACTCGTTGAAGATCTTCGATAAACAGGCGCCCATATGAACCTTCGGTGTAGGCGGCAGGCCATTTGAGCTAATTCGGTTGACGGTTTCATTAGCACCACCACCGCCACCACCACCACCTTGTGGTGAACTCTTCTCGGCGTCGGCTTTCTTTCGCCGTAATCGCGGCGGGGGCTCGGGACCCTCGCCCTCCACATGTGCCTCATCGTCACTTCTAGGTGGCGACGTTGCTGGAACGGGTGGTACGGCTTCTTTATGCTGTGCCCACTGCGGATTTCCCATCAAGCTCTCACCCATCGGAAGAGTTGCCCGTTGCTGTAGTTCTTCCTCGACGACCTCAAGAAGGCTTTTCTCAACATCACGAATCAGGAATGATTCCTCCGGCGAGGTGGGGGTATCTGGCGATGCAACAGGCACCTTTCGGTCCTCCCGACCTCTAGAGGAGACAATCTTCTGCGGGACATTATTAACCATCTCGTCTTCCTCCTCGTCATGCTGGTACTCGGCCGCAGACGGGTTTCGGACCCGTTCAATAAGATTGATGATAACCTCCTTGCTCAACTCTCCGATCAAGAACGGATGCAATAACATTCGGTCAGCTGTTGGCCGCTTCTTCGGATTTTTCGTCAAAGCCAGCTTGACAAATCCGTGGAAGTCCGCCGTCCAATGTTCTTTATCTTTGAGCGTTGGAGGCTTAAAATTCGACTTGGACATAAGAAACAGTGCCCTCATTGGGTGCAGATCAAACATGGGCGGCTGCAGCTCAGCCAACTCAATGGCTGTGACACCAACGGCCCAAATGTCACATTGTTGATTATACCCTCCCTTACGTTCGACGGCTGCAACCTCCGGAGCCATCCAATACGGGGTACCGATAAACGATTTTCGCTTGGCTATCGTTGAAGTAATCTTTGCTGAGACTCCGAAATCTGCCAGCTTTACCCCGCCGTCTTCCGTTAGTAGAATATTGGCACCCTTCACATCTCGGTGCATCATATTCAAACTGTGTAGATAGTACAGGCCACGAAGTGTTTCTCGGCAAACGTACGCTATCTGATTCTCCTTGAGAGGGCCGGTAATATGATAAATATCCTGCAGCGAGCCCCCGCCACAGTATTCCATGCAGATCCACAGTTTGTCCCGCCGTAAGTAGCTGCCGAAATAGGCGACGATGTTCGGATGCAGGCAGCCCTGCATCATGACAATCTCCTGCTGGATGATAGCGAAGTCATCACCGGGCTCTACCTTGATCACCTTGATGGCCGCCATCTCATTTGTCGACAAGCGTTTCGCCTTGAAGACATCACCATACGTTCCACTTCCAACCCTTTGAATGAGCTGATATTCATCATGAGGGTTTCGCCGGGAGATGTCGGCATGACTCGAGGAGCCCGATGGCAGGGCCATCGTCTCACTCTCGAAGTTGAACCCAAGCCCGTTCTCGGCCCGTTAGGTAGCTCACTTATTGCGCAATGTGTAGCAATTGTATTGGAGGATACGTCCGACGATTCAGCCATCCTTAAAGCCACTCCCTCGGCCTGGTTGAGTCGACGCCCTCATTTGCCATCTATAGTCAAAGTAACGGGGAAGAAGAACAACAATAACAACAACTGATTAGACAATTTATTCGAGGATCGACGATCGAGGTGGCGGCGTATTATACAGACAATGCAATATAGACATTTATAAAACAATATAAAATTATAGACACAACTTATAGAAATATGTTTCAAACCAAGTCAAGTGAAGTCGAAAACAACTTCAGGGTATGATGTATACATGATCATTGTGAGTTATTTTGCAGTATACTTTAAGGTATTTTTAAGGCATTCAAATGTCATAGACGCCGCTCTACAAATAAAAAGCTCACTATGCACAGTACACAAACAAATGGTATAAGCTTTTTCGGAGTGTTATATCTTTTGTATTAAAATAATCGATTTAATTCAACGCGACTGCAATTCAATGTTATCCTCTTATCAATATTAGAGCAATAACAATCTTGCCATGCACTAAATGTAATTCAGTTTTTTCTCGACCACCGCGCGGCGATTACAATGTATAATAAAACAATAATAGCTAAAATCATTAAAGTGGTAACCTGCCCCCTTTTGAGGTGATTTAACCGTAAATCGTCTCTTCGCTGGCTGCTCGATGCGTATTACAAACATGCTAATTCCACTTGAAAGCGATATGGACCTATTTGAAAATGCGCAGCTTAGCCGTGGTCAGACTATCACACGAAAACAATGTCCCCTGAATGAATATATCTAGATATTTATGTGTGGATCATAATGGAAGCACTAATAAGCCAGCTGATTATCGTATGATACGCAGCAATGGTTTAGTTGAATAACGCAAGCGCCACACAGGTGATTATATATAATTTTCGAAACGTAGCTTGTGGCCTAATTATTGTTAGATTTCTGTTTGATGAATAACCCGTAAATATCGACTTATCAGAATATGCAACAGCAAAAAAAATTCGGTACCGTCTATAAGATGTGTATGCAAGAACTGAAAATACTATTTTGGTTACTGCGCAAAACATTGTAAGGATCGTATAACTAACATTGCTATATGTCGATTCTGTGGATAAGTTGCCCACGTGCATTCTGGGCCCTTTACAGCCACTTTGAATGTATAATAAAACCATTGACATGTATTAACTAAAATACTCCATTGCATGATACTCCCTTCAACTTTTTAATTCAATTATGCGTTCAATCCTTCAGCCGCACAGCCTACCCTCTCCAACCCATGGCAATTTTTCTTCCGAAGCACATGTAGAGAATTATTGATTTCAGAGAGATTCCTAATCAAGCCAATACGCCATTCCTGATCCACTTCTGAGGATCAATATTTTCTTATTGCTACATGTATCATTTTACACACAAATGAGGTACTCCAGGCCGCCACCAAGGATGCTGTTGTATCCTATCCGCTTGTGATGACTTGTATAAGGGCGAGAAATCACTGGCAGAAACCAGTCCGGTGTATCACCAGCACAGTATTGGTACCACTGAAAAAAAACACTTCAATGACGCTCTTCCTTAAAACGTGTAAGTGCGAGAACAACAGCTGTGGCCATAGCAACAACAACAGCAACAACGACCACTTCGTCAATTGTTTCTGCTGGAATGGAAGGGAGAATGAATTTGCGAATTTTTATTTTCCACTGGGAGCCACCACCTATAGCTGATGTTACTCGGAGCCGTGTGTCAGACCGTGTGGGACGCACAATGGATTTAGTCAGATACAGAAGTAAGTGCTCGAACCATGTCTGGCTAGTCAGCTTTGTATCGAGTCGCTCTGCTGCAAAGTGGAAGGACTATATAGCAGGGGCTGACACCGAATCAGCCAGTGCCACATCAGCTGGATACAATCCCGGCAGAGCCGTCAAAGGCTTCCGCGCACGGGACCTCCTACGGCAGCAGTGCGGATTGCGTTCTGTTGTCTTGCTGTTCCCACTACCGGCAGGGCACCGGCACCGTCGAAAACAGCAGTCGTAGGTCGGGTGGCTCGCTTAGCCCATCACGAGATGGGCGGATGGATGACGCGTACTTTACCGCTGCTGCGGCCATACTAGTGCTTGTCGGGATTTTCGCCTCGGTCTTAAACAACTTAGCGCTACATATGAAGCGATAATCTTAAACTAAAGCTCAAAATGCAAAAAGGCCATGAAGACGAAGTGGCAATTAACCGCTTAATAAGCAACGATACCGATCCTGTATTTATGACCGGGGGTGGTTGCACAAAGATGTTTTCCGTTAGGTTGTATTTTGACATATCATTGCCGTATTTTATTCTGGATGTTACCACCAGCTGTTAGTGGCAGCAATGTCAAGAGATTTAAGTTCAAGTTGTTTAAATTGCTGTGGCGCCTTAGCTGTTAGCTAACAATGAATGCACTTTGTCTTTACAAGCTGAATTCATGCGTTGGGCATGTCGAATATCTATCATCTTCAACGGAATTGAGTGGCAGACGAACTGTACGAATGTCCATAGATAATCAAATAGTGGGCAGCAATGTCCATAAAAATATTCATACACTAAATCTGTTGTCCCAGGTTTAGTGTACGAATATTTTTCTGTAACAAATAGAGCTGCAGATTTTCGACGGGCAGGAGCCAGATGAGAATAATCTCAAATGAATCTCTACACACTCTGAACAAACACATTTTTTACTTTAAAGTTGTGACTTTCACATCATGTTATTGTCTCCTCCTCTCTCCCTCTCTCCAGGTATTTATAGAGTTCCATTAGCTTTTATTAACACGATCGATTTACTTTCATCGCTTCAAATCCTATTCTCTAGATTCAACCCAGTCAATGTCAAACCCAATGAAGCTATAAACAGGCACACACGTAGCGCTTGCTAACAACCACTTGTCGTTAGGAGACCGGCTCACCAACGTCGTTGAAGCTAGAAGCCGTAATGTGACATAAGAACCCACACCATACAATGCCGACGGTGCAAACATGAAGAATGAGTGGCCGACCCAGTGAACCAGATAGCAACCGCCAATGGACATCAAGCACTCGAGCATAAGTGTCACTAGAAATGGTACGCGCCGATACATGCAACCGTACTGTATAGCCAACTGCACGCAGAACTACATTGTATGTATTACTCTTCCTTCCATGCAAACACATGCAAGAACGATATTTGCCTAAATTTCACACAATATAAACAGTACTAGTATTATCATATTTGAAGTTTACAAACGCCCGCCAAAATTCATGTTGACATGATCGCCTCATTTTCGTTTGTCACCGAAAAAAAAAACGAATCAGAGTTTGAGTACGACACACAGAGATAAAAAACGAACACAATATGTGTGGCACGTGTACGAAAAATCCGCCAATATTTTTGGAGTGGTACTTTGTTTGAGCTTGAAAGAGCATATAAAAATACTATATGTGCTCAATTTGGCGTAAAATGAATAAATCATTACTTTGTCGGTGGCTTAAACCGCTAAGTGCCTCTGGCTGTAAAAGGTCAGAGATCGCAGGTTCAAAACCCAATCATAACGCATATCTGCTCAATCTGAGTAGATCTGTCATGACTTGTTCAAATAAAGAAAGCATATATTATCAATGAGCCGAGTAGCATATGTATAGTAACATGTATGGAGGTTAAGATCCCGGTGCGCGTGGTAAATAACTTCATCGACGAGTAACAGACTATATTAAAATGCAAATAAAAATTGCCAGATAGCTAACCAGTACAGAAGTTAGTTATCACATACGAAAAATTGCGCCTCAAACAAACAAAGGCATGCATACCAACGCACGGACACCACTAGAGACATTCCAATCTCTGTCGAAGGTTGGCTGATCCAGTGTAGGGTTGACATGGATGACAAAACGTCGTTACCTGCTCTCTACCATCTCTGTTCAGGGTCTATCTCGTCCCTAGCTTCGGCACACTTGGCATTACATCGATATCTAGGGAAGGTGTACAACATCTAATCCAGTCCAACGATTTCATGAGGAGTACTTCTTGCCAGCTGGCTGAGCTGAGTGAGTGTTGTGGTAGGTAAAGATCATGTTTTTATGTCCAGCCTTTGAAATGCTATAAAAATATCGTTGGCCATATATTTATCCTGCTCAATAAGATGTCCATGCAAAGTACACACATGCTTACATATATATATATGCAAACATGCCTACATACATATATATATATCGGGAGCGAGAGAGGGTAGGTGGCAACACTATCGAGTCTTTATTTAATCTTGGTAAAATCATATTTCATATATCAATTTTGTGTTTAAAAATGCCATGAACCCCATTTTTCCAGTGGTTTGAGGGACACTGGAACTCGGACGGAGAGAGAGAGAGCGCGAGCGCTGGCTCGCTGTCGAGCCCACCATAATCGTACTGACACAGCAATTGATGAGCCATTGGCGATCACGAGGCTATCGTCTCGATTCGAGAGGATCGTACGCCCGTCACAATAGATCACAATACGTTGTTACTAACACTGCCGCCGCCACAGATGAGCGGCTCAGTGGTTGGTCGGTGGGTCAACGAGCACACGTTCGCTTGGTCAGTCGATAGCACATTCTATCCACAGGTGTAATCGAATGGGCATGCCACTCGCACCAGCAGTCGACAGGACAGCAAGTGCAACTACAGCAGTACCAGCAACGCTGCTTCAGTTAAGAGTGTAGTGGCACGCGATGAGTGAGCTTAAGAAAGGTGGAACAGGACGGGAAGACCGGTACCCACAACAGCCTTGCTATTCTGCTCGCTCATTTCGATAGATAGATGGATTTTCATGTATAGGCACATAGCCATCTCCTGTACGTCAACATCCATCGTCATCTGATACCATCATCGAGCGACGTCCCGCTGAGGTCCACTGACCTACAGACTGGATTCTGTAACTAATTGCTGTAAGTGGTTGTAGCGGCGGTGGCGGCAGTAGCGGCGGCAACAGCGGTACCCGTTGTTAACAGCAGGAACGAACAGGTGATAGATACAGAGCCGCCACCGACTATTCCAACAAACTCGATGATTGACAACAGAAACAACTGAAATCTCCCTGAAATTTGAATGACTTGGAGATTTTAGTTCCCCCGCCCCCTAACCGATCCCCACGCAGAGAGAAACGAGAGACTGCAAGCAAACAGTATCATTTTCGTGCGCAGACGGAGTTAGCTCAGCTAGTAAAAGGTTCGATCGACAAGTGGATAGAGAGTACATAGGCAGGCGTACCTTCAGTGAGTTTTTACGTTTCTCGATGCGGTCCAGCCGGCCACTGCAGTGCATTCACAACAAGCACGGCACAAGCATTACGCTCAGGTTGCTACTTTTCCAAGGGACAGGTGCGAGACCTGTGTTTCAGCCGTTGCATTCACAGGGAACACTCAGCTTCACATGACCACCACCGGGACACACAACAGACACATAAGTACCATCTCTGCTACACCGTTGTTGAATTACTACAACACTCTGTCGCACGCACAGACACCGAACGTAGCCAGACACAGCAGCAGCCAAGAGCTAGTGTCGAGCTCTGCTCGCAACTATAGCAGGGCAGCAAACAGCAGTGGCCGCGGTAGCACCAAAGTAGAAGCAGTTCATCTCCAACCAAACTAAAATACTTCATTCATTCACTCCTCACTCACTCACTGACGACGACGACGACGTCGACAACATAGCAGGACTCGCATGCGTTCATTAACAGCAGACAGACAACTGGATGTCCGTCTGCTCCCTTCTCCCCCCGGGAGATTTCCGACCAGCGGCAGGGTGGGCTAACAATAACAACAATAACGCCTCACGTTGTCTCGTAAAGAAGAACGATTCGTGAGAGAGAAGAAGCGGAACGAACAACTGGTTGAGAGAGTGGATGGCGTCGTCAAATTCAGAGTGACGATGGGGATGGTGGTGCGGCGAACGCGGTCGACAGTGGAGCAGACAGGTTAAGGCGACGATGCGGTAGACGACAAGGCAAGCGCTAGCAGATGACGACGTTTGCCTTTGGCGCTACGCTGCGCCGACACCGACGTCGTAAAGACTTCTATCGAAAAACTAATTTTTTCAGGCTGACTCACAGCCCACATTTAACGGTACTGCTTTCGGCATCGAAGCATTCTATCTATCTGAACGCTGTCGGTTGGTGGAAAAGTCTCTGTCTACTCAAGTGCTTCGTTGGGTAAACATCGGGAGTGTGAAAATCGGGTAGAAAAATGCGCGTGAACTTGACTTGTCGGGGATACAGGGTTCTAGGGCTAATTTGTGCTCTCCAACTGACACAGGCCAGCCTAGAACACGCCCAGATAAGTCCGGTACGACGGGCATGATAGGTGCAAGCTGGGCTACATAGCTGCATCGAGACTTGGCATGAAAACGCACTCTACATACTGCTCATTGAATTTATATTTACTGTATTCGTCCACAATTTTGTAATAACTGCCTTGGGACAGCAGAATTTATATATAGCTAATATTCTTGTTCTTATAATATACGCATAATTCGGGTTCGGAGAAAACATCGATAGGGGTTTTAAATTCTATCTCCCTTTAAATGTTTGTTGTGACGTAACTCGCGGAGCTCGTATTTGAAATGTGCCGCGCGCTGCGTAAACGGAGTTTTGAGCACTCTGGCTCTCTCCTAGTCCAATGAACCGCCCGCCGAGGAAGGTGTTTCTATACAGCTCACGTCGACTGGTCTTACATACGGCGTTTACTGTAAGTAACTTTGGAAGGAGACCGACTGTGAATCTACTCAACTTCGGCGGATTAGTTCCGCATGACAGTAAGTTCGAACTAACTGGGCAAATATATCCAACCGTTTTTCCCATTTTCCTTGCTCACAAATATCTCTTGTCAACAAAAACAACCCCGGCTCGCCGACTGTTAGTTCTAATTGTTTTCTGTTATGAAAACACGGCCACTTGTAGACAATATGCTCCGGTTTGCTTGTGTCGTAGCCGTTCTGAACGTCACCACACACAGCATTAACCGCAGGGAATTCGTTGACAATATCGTTAAATGCACTATATATGTACTATATAAGTTGTTTGTAAAGTAAACAACAGTAATAATAGGTCAGGTATTTTAGTCATATTTTGATGATAATACTACACTCGTCAAACAAACAAATGCAATAAAACAATGTCTAAAGGGCAAATAATTTATTAGTGCAGATGCACCATTTAACGTTAATGGATTACTTGTGCAGTTGGTCATACAACGGAAATAGTAAGCTGTCAGTGAATGAGGATAGGCTTGAATGTCCTTTTACAACGCAAATTTTGAAACCGTAGCTGCCGGGCGGTCGTTACTATAAGTGACATAAGTATTACAAATCGATTACTGTGGTGTCACTGAAAGAGCCACAAGGAGAGAGGTCTCGGACGTAGAAATCTATTAGCAGCAATTGAAAACTAACAAGAAGAGCTTGTCATTAATTAGAAGCATTCTAAATATGTTACCCTCATATTGACAAACATGCGGATGTTATACTAATTTCCTTTATATTTAGCATACCATATCACCTACACAGATATGCTAGTTATATTTGATTGACTCATGCCTGTAGTGGGAAACTACGACGTCGCTGAGAGTAGGTAGCCGCGGCGACAATATAGAAATATCCTCCTACAAAATTTGTATTTAATTCTTTCTATTCCAATAATGGGTTTCCAAAAAAGTGAGTCTTAAATTGTTTCCTATTCAATCGACCTAGAAAAAGCAGCACACGATGATGAAGGAGAGCACCTTGATTCGAATCAATCTATACTATCGGTCCATTGCAGGCATGAAGTCACTTCCATCCGAGCTTCACCACATGGTCTCAATAGTGACTCCGAAAAATTCGGAGTTTGACAACGAATTAGATCGGAGATGGCACGAAGCTCCCCTTTGGTACCAGCTAGATGATCTAAAGACTCGTACCCTTAAAGGCCGATACGGTTTCGTCGTCCAGCTAAACGAGAAGCGCTCCCTATTTAGACGCAGGCCTGAAGACATTCAGCATACGCGGCAGCCTTTCGATGACAAAAAGTTTAACTTTACGAAAATCGATGAGAAAGAGGTACTGTTTCGACGAAACGATGATATCGTCGCAATAAACGTGTCACCTCTCGAGAAATGTCACTGTCTCGCGATTCCTTCTGTGAGCGAGTGTCTGCCGCAGATACTTACTCCTGCCGGATTAAACTTTACACTAGATCTCATGTTTCGCTCAGCTTCGCCAGACCTGCGTGGCGGATTCAATTCTCTGGGAGGCTTTGCCTCGGTTAACCATCAGCATCTACACATTTACTATCTTCGAGTTCGTATGACTCTTGAAACAGCCCCCGTGGGCAGATTGAACGTTCCAGGCGTATTCACGTTGGCCGATTACCCAGCTAAGGGCCTGTTGTTCTCGGTCAGTGTCGAGGACCGTAGCGCGCTTGACACACTCTTTCGTGTTGTCGATTTACTCAATGAGAACAATATTGCCTACAACGTCTTTATGACAAGAGGAACCTTACCCGGGGTCTGCTATTTCTGTCGACCGACCACGTATGAAGTTATCCGAGTTTACCTGTGGGCCCGCAAGTCACATTTCGGCGTTAAGGCTAAGCCGGCCAATGGATTCAGTGTTGCACTCTGCGAATTAGCGGGTCACATTCCCGTGAAGACGGAACTTGCATATGATGAGCTTACCGAGGAAAAGGTTTGCGAGGAGTTGAGGTCCCACTGTGATGAACCGTACGAAAAAATGATGGCACTACTACATACGGAGAAACATAACGTCGGTGTAGCTATTTAGTGTTGTAATATATTTCTATGAATAAAAAATGTAGTCAATTTATAATACCCTCCCCTCTCCCAGCCCTGCTACAGCTTAGTATTAAGCAAAGCTGTTAGGTTTGCAGAGAAAGAAGTCATTCATAATATAGAAAATATAATCAAGCATGTGGATAATGAATAGTTTGTGATGTCAGCATGCAAGGGAAAAGTAAAATAAACTACAATAATAAAAAAAACTAAATTCAAGTGTTTTCATTATATCAACTTGGTTGAAAACCTAGTAAAAACTCATCTTCTATTTGGATTACCTACTCGATTATATTTCAACAGGTCGATATAGCACACAGCTTAATAGTTGCAAGCTTTAGTTATCACCAAACGAAATAGTGTCATTCAATACAGCCTTTGAGAGCTGCACATCAGGTTTTCATTAAATTTGAGACGACGAACACTGTGTGAATTTCCAACAGAGACAGACTCAACGTTCCAACTAATCCTTGCTTAACTGCTTTAAAAATGGATTAGTTCTTGGTTCAGAACGAACTGTCACCTTTTGAAAATGACTTCCAATTATAGACGGAGTGGTCGTAGGCTGGGCACTTGGCAAGAAAGAGTGTCACATCACATACCCCGTGTAAGACCAAATCGACTGGTTGATCGTCTTCGACTGTCTGTTATTATTTTTTGTCGGTCTAATCCGTCTGCGTGACATGAGCAGCAATCGGCGCCCGCGAACACACCAAAAACGTGGCTAAATTATTTCCGAAGACGAACGAATCTGCTATGGTATTACATGGGTGATTTCGTTATTTCCTGCGTGGTTTCAATTTTTTCTTGGAAAGTATTGTGTGTAATATACAATCTTTCTTTTTCATAGTTTTACATGCCACCATTGACCAACGACTTGGAACTATAGTTTAATTCTCGCTGATGACCTGCTTGATTGATTTTCTTCCCGGACACTCGGTGCTAATTCTCGGAGTTCAACGCGACTTATTTGAAGTGGTAGGTGGAAATGAATAAAGGATTATCATTATTGTTGTTGCATATGCGTTTTGCTTTTTTTTTTACAGTAATTTCACCATGGCTTCAAATGCGGCACACCTTCGAAGAGCGCTCCACTACGTCTTCAAGATTCCAGACCGCTCATTGACCATGAAATTCTACACCGACATCCTTTGTAAGTATGCTGGTACCATCTTCGTTAAGGTTAATGTATATATATATATATATATTGCGACCTCCTAGAGTCATGTGCAATGTATTGCGCCAATTGCGCTTGACAATGTTAAATATACCTTCATAGTTTTCGTCAGAGCAACTTTTTTCTACCTACGTAGAATAGTGTTTGCCTACAATTAACCTCTACTTTAAAACTCTCTTTTGTCTTGTTGACCCTTTTCAGCGATGCAGGTTCTTCGTCATGAAGAGTTCGAGACCGGTTGTCTTGCAGCTTGCAATGGAAGGTTGGCATTTATTTAACTAGCTATCTTCAGTAACTAGCTATTTAGGCTAGAGATGAACTTATAGTATCTGATGGACTACTACAAATTAGCTTGTAATTTATTCACCCTGCTTCCCACTCCAGATTGTATCTTCAAAATATTTTGGGATACAATATTCTCTTGATTTTTAATGCACTTTAGTTCTGAGGAAACAGCTATATATATATATATATATATATATGTGCATATTATTCATTTGATTTTCCAGATACGATGGATTCTGGAGCAAAACAATGATTGGTTATGGCTCCGAGGATGACCACTTCGTCATGGAGCTCACTTACAATTATGGTGTGGACAAATATAAGAAAGGCAACGAGTTTAAAGGTATCGTGATACAAATGAGCGGACTTCTGAAACGGTGAGTTTGGGCGACCTGACAGCTAAACACCAGATAGTCGATAGATTGGTTCATAGGTAATTTCTGATGTCGTTCAAATTGTGTAGTTTTGCTATGACAAGGTTCAATTTGATGTAATTTTCTCCATGCCATCAGGTGATGCTGTGCGGTTTGTGGGATCAAAAATAAGTGCTCTATTATGACCTGCTCAAATCTGGCGAAATGGTGAACGCAAATTGTTTCACAAATCTACTCAGCAAAATCAGCCGAGAAATTGACAGGAAACGGTTGTAGAGGGGGCAAAAGTCTAGAGAACACTAAGACAAGCAATAATGCACTAACCTAATATTATATTTGATTCATATTTTGAGTTGTAATACTCACTACATTAAATTTAGCGTTAGCGTCGATCTTACGGGTTCTTCAGGTACTGATCTCGTTACGGTTGCCGGTCGCCATTCGGCTAACTTCATATCTCAAGCCGTTCTGCTGTATAGTTTACCTCTGTTTGTTTGATGTTGTTTTATAGAGCGGAAGATAATAACTGGGCTGTTCAACACGAAAAGGGACGAACGTATGTCGAAGCTCCTGGCGGGCATAAATTTTTCATCGAAAACAAAGATTCTGAAGGGAAGGATCCAGTGAAACAGGTCAGAGGTCTAAAGGATAGAAGTAGATTGGCTTTATACCTTTCAAACAGCGGGTGATTAACGGGCAATTGCGAAAATTGTCATCCCCTCAGGAAGTCTTAAGTGGAGGTCGCACGTATTGTAACTTTAATTGGCTGACTATATTTGGAGCCCGCATCGAAGCACTATGGCATTATTTTTTTGATGAATAGATACCAGGTTTATTGGTCAGTTGATTATTTCCTATCGAGATTGCAAGTTATTTCAAGATACTTGGTTTGATTTCATACAGGTCATTTATAGCTGTACAGATGTCGCAAAGACGCGTCGCTTTTGGGTGACCCTGATGGGATGCGAGGTGGTGGACTCCGGGGACGATTTCCTTGTGGTCGCGTACGACAAATCGAAAACGTCGCTCCGTTTCGAAAAGATCTCCGAGCCGCTTGATCGGGGCGAGGCATACGGAAGGGTGGCATTCTCGTGCCCCAGAGAGCAGTTGCCAGGTGAGTAAGCACTATTTTCAAAGTAGTATGTTGGTGGTTATTCCTTGAAGACATTAATCTTTTTTAACTAACTATCCTATTTCCCTGGTTATAATGAGTAATCCAGTACGACAAGGAAACGATAATATTTGAAATACAATATATTTAACTCTATACTGTGCTCTATGCTGACACTGCTGGATACCTGCACCTTAAATACCGAACACACATGCCGTAGTTCTTGATACAAATCGTTCTGCCTTCTCGTGTATCTTAAATTAAGCACGTTAAAACGAATCTCACTTAACATGGATGAGTGGGTCTTCAAAGGCTCTCCGTGTAGAGTTTTCGCATTAATTCGTTTCATCGTTTGTTGATATCATTTTCACAGAGATCGAAGCTCAGGTGAAAAAAGCTGACGTGGGTTCTGTGATCACACCGATGGTGTGCCTGAAAACCCCCGGCAAGGCGTCGGTGGAGGTTGTTATCCTAGGTGATCCTGACGGGCATGAGATCTGTTTCGTTGGCGACGAGGCTTTCCGTGATCTGTCCCAAAAGGATCCAGAGGCGGGTCAAGTCCTCCAGAAGAAAATGGCGGAATACGACCAATATGTCGCTAAGACCGAGAGAACGGGTCGGCGTTTTTAAACGATCATGAAGTGGTTGATTTTTCACCGCATATGCAAGTGTGCAATTGTCCACATTGGACGAACAGATGCCAATCCATAGAACAAACGCAACTCAGATCGCTCAAGGCAACTACGAGGTGACCGTAATCATTGAAAGGAAAACTAGTATTGATTAAAATAATGGAAGGAAGCCATACTTACCGTATACTAAATATAGAGAAAATTAAGGTGCCATTTTTATTATTGCATTCTCTCATAGATTGGCTAGTCGTAGATACAAAAAAAGATCATAATTCAAGTCAACGGAGATTCATATCATCGAGTCAAAAAAAATGTCATTCATATCAGCTGCACAATTAGATTGGTGGTGTTGACCTATATGGCGCGCACTGAAGAGAAATTTCTTCGAGTTAGGGCCGACGGATATATGTAATATACAATTGTTAAAATCGAGTTCACGCATGAGTCACTCGTGGATCGAAGTTATGGTTGTCCGCTGACATTTATCGTATGATATTCGTTCAGTATTTACAAGATATACGGATAAGAATAATTAATAATAATAATATATCATGAAGACGTATGTATGCATCCAATAATGATGAGATTGACGTTGCAATGTTTCCAGCCCCTGATCTGCCTATTTCTGTAGACTAGAAAGTGCATTAACGTGCAAATCCGCAAGAGAACTGCTCAATATATCTGTGAACGTGTAACATTGAATTCAATAAAGCTAATTATATATTTACGCCGATAGCGAAATCGATTTGCCTGACTTGAAGGAAGCCTGTGACGACCGCAGCGCTATGGTGTATTTCGTTATCGCCGGATTGTTTCTTTAAAACGTCAACATTTTTCTCAATAAAAAGGGGGACGAATCAGATAAAGGTGATTCGTGCCAACTTGTCCCAGTTCCGTTCATTGTCCATTCATCACGAGCTTTGACATGTGTGTTAAGCTTAAAACATCTTTTATGGTGTCTTAAAGGGTGTGCGGAGCATGTTTAGCTCTCTAACTTACCTAGGAGCCTTTTATATTCTTACAAATATTGAACGATCATTTTACCTTGATTTGGATGTATATACATATATTCATTTAGGTAGGCATTATTAACGGGTGGGGGGCTATTATCTCATTTATTTCCTATTGGTCGTGTGAGTATACAGAATACTTACACGAACAGTTGAGCGCAGGGTTCTATCAGAACGGGACCAATGGGTTGAACTCGACAATCATTCGGCCTCACAATTTCAGAGTAAAATCATCTTTGCGCTTGTTGAATATGAGCATTTCAGACATATTGCAATTTCTTTCACTTGACAACTCGTAATTGTTGTCTGCCTCTTTCTCATGGCCAGCATGGATGAGTTGCTTCGGCCGCAAATAGTATCTAGTGAATAAAGGCTTGGATAGCAGTTTCCAAAAATATATAGTTGCCTTCGTGCATATAATTATGCTCGGCTATTTCGCAATACGGCTATTTCGCAGCACTTATCTGAATCGTAACAAAAGCAAACCGGCACTGAAGTGTTGCGAAATGATTTCTTCTCTTCTCGCCGTTTGCACCTCTGTGTTAGTTCTAGGCCGAGTCCTACTCCGCCCCTACGAGTAGACCTATAGTTGTGGCGCCTGACTGTTGATGTTGCAATAATGATCAATATACGTGAATTGTTCAGGAACTAGAAAATGACATTGACGCTCTGTTTGTCGCCAACGGCTCGGAGGAACTACGGGACGTCACTATCGGAGGCGGTAATGACGGACACCCGATGCTGTGGCTTTGTCAAGGTTCCCGAATGCAAATTATCGATTGGAATCACTGCATTAATATGGCTGTTGCTTAATGAAACCAGTTCAGTAGCTGCTGATAGGGGAGGTTGTGTCATGTTTACTTGATCTTTCCTCGCTCGACGTTGCCAACCGCGGAACAAGCAGGGAGGTGAGATTTTGATGTGGCTGATTGAAAGTTTGACGCAGATAGAAGTGGCTGCTGCATTCGTACCGTCATCGGTATGACGCCGGGATAGAAGCTGGCCATCTTCTGTTTTGGGCTTGCGTTGCTGGTTTTCTCGTCTCTGGAGCTTTTGTGTCCACTTTTTGTGTCCTCTTGCCTTTGACAATGAATAGTAGCCCAGCGACATCTCAGCTTTGCCAGGCATTTTTCGCTATTGTTAACGTGACCAGTTGGCATTTGGTGTATTTCGACAGCGAGCAAATGCCATCACCGAGGGCGTTTAGTGAAGAAAGTAAATTATCGACATCGGACATTTCACCGTTAGCGATATTTCTTCGGACGCCTGAATGCCAACGTGCGAATCACCTCGATTCTCAGTTGGTCTACCGTAATGTCGACGACACGTTCGCATTAGCGGCAAGAGCCATGTCGCATGGCCAGTGGTTGCTTGTGCTTGTGCTGGGGATGTCTTCAAAGGAGTTTGCCTCGCTGCAAATTTCCGCGCACCGAATGCCGTTGACACGTTGGCTATTTCTCGGCGACTCACTCCCGGATCATATTGCTGAAGAGCAGAAGGACCCGCAACGGGTTCGTTCTGAGGCGTTCTATCGCTGTATTATGTACATTGAACAATTAGCTGGAATTAGTGTTCCGGTAGATTGGCGAACGTGCGTGCATAAAACGGTCCAGGTGACAGATCAACGGCCTGAGTTAATTCGCTTTCATCTCAGTGAGTTTATCCACGTCTGTCGGGAGTACTGTTTCGAGTATCACGATGACGCCCAACTAATTAAAGTGTTTGCCGCTATAGTAAATGCCAGCCAGGTGGTCAAGGTCGATGTGAGCGGTGCCTCAATGATGCAGACCCAAAAGAACGCGCTGGCGTTCAAACTTCTTCGAACGAGACGCGCCGATATTGGCATGCGACTTTTCGCTAGACACGTCGATCGTCTCACGGAGATTGACTACCTCAAGACGATGTGGTGGTCAAAACTCGAGTTTTATAGCTGTCGTAACAAGCGATATCGGGCAGGCTCCGTTGGCCTGTTCCAGATATTCACCACTCCGAGTTGGCTACTCATTGGACTTAGCTTTTTGGCGTGTGTCGGTGTTAACAGCATCTCACGAACATTTTCCGATGCTCTCACGATAACGATAGGGATGTTTTTGCAAAAGCCAAGTATTATTTTCGCTGGTAATCGCATCGTACACGCTCTTACGATCGTTGCTATATTTGTCATCTGGAGCGTCTTCCAACAGGTACTGACCTCGTACTGCAACATCCCCGTGTCGGCGACCCTCGAAACTGTTGAGGACTTTACTCGGGCCTTGGCTAGGCCCAACACTATCGTATGCTTCCTCGACACGGATTTTACGTCGGATATGGTGAACGAGGGGACTAGCAGCGTGTTCCGTGCTGTCATTGATCTTCAAAGGCACAGCCGCGTGGTGCGGGCACCCGAAGAGAACGCCTGTCTCAGGCAAATGCTGCACCAGTGCAATATATTAAGTATGCTGGCAGACTGCGATAATTGCGCATTCAATCCAGCTCTTGACGCCGGAAAGGAGGAGCTGAAATCAATAATTAGCTCGTATGCGGTTACGCCAGGGTTCCCCTGGAAAGATCGTCTCAATCGAGCTGTAGTTGCTTTATTTGAAGCACACTACTTTGAGATACAGACAAACTGGAAGGCGTTCAATGCTTCCGCTCAGAACCGGAAAGTCCAGGAAAGGTCAAAGCTCTACAACAGACTATCGTCTGATGTCGATTATCGTCTTCAGCTGAGAGACTTTTGGTTCCAGTTTGTGGTTTTATTAATCGGGTTGGTCCTAGCTAGTGCTGTTTATCTAAAGAACTACGTTGAGTATTCGATCAGTAGATTACGTTCAGCTGATGACCTAAGTCATGTTTGGACAACAAATAACATTGTTTCGAAGAAACACGCCGCTTCGAAATAGGACGTATCTTCATCGATGCGGGTCTATTGATCATCTAGTAATACTCTATACCATCTTCTTGTAAGCCCATGTGTTTTAAATGGACGCGGGTGATTTGACAACGGGCAGTTGTGAAACATTTCTGCAAATCTCCCAGGGCGTTCAGTAAACCCAGAGAATGTATAACGGCATACATCATTTGAATTCGCAGTAACGTATTTCAGAACCTTGGCCGAAGTAACTACACACCTTCAGGGTCAATGAAATATATTAATGTTCAACGAATATAGTCACACCACTATTTAGTTCGATGAAAAGGATTGTCAGTTGATTAGATTACATGACGCTACATTATACATCCCTATGAAATTGTGACATACATGTAGGCATATTCTCGAAGAGAAATAAATGAACTCGGGAAAATAATCATTTGGAATCATATCATAATTCTATTTCTTCGATTTTGTATACCGTGACCAGATGCGGTTGGTATCATTTGCAACCCCGAAGGTCACATGCCACAAAATAACTATCAGTATCCGAACATTGTTCTAATGACGATGATTGAAAATAGACATGTTTTTACCTGCTTGCTATTTGAATATAGCGTCATAAATCAGACCTGTTATTCGCCTACAAACAATAGGTGGTCCGCAAAACGTGAATTGTGCATTGTTGTCAAATAGCTGCTTGATTATTTGAGAACAATAAGGATAGTGGGCTCGAATACTCATTGTTACAAACAGGTTCTGTTTAGATAGGAAAATATATAAACGGAAATGCTAAGATAAATTATGAGATATCATAAGAATAGTACGATATATCATAAGAATTATAAGATATCTGGTCTTCATTTTGACAAGATACTGTTAGCATTGAGTATAATTTCGGCAGCGGAGTTCACTTTTGTCCTCTCAATAAGAATATAGCATGCGCTCAGTTAACAAATTTTTATTTCAAATGATCGCATGATAAAGTCAAGAGCGATATTGAAATTAAGCAATAGTTTCCGTGGTGTAGTGGTTATCACGTGCGCCTCACACGCGCAAGGTCCCCGGTTCGATCCCGGGCGGAAACATTTTTATTTTCGATGAATTGAAGATATTCCACCAAACTGCATCATTTTGGTAATGATAACCTGCTCTGTCATGGCCGTATGGGTATAAATTTCCTTTACCAAGCAAGCATGGTCAACATCGTCATTAAGTTTCATCTTTGATCCCTATAGATTAATGCAATCTGTGGAGTACAAGCATTATAGGCAAATTATTCTAGCAGCCTCTTACTAATGACGAGAGTCAAAACTAGTTTAATTTGCGACGCCATCTTTCATGTGCATTCAGGCTGATAGTCACATTTCAAGTGCATGTGTTATTGCACACTACGTCGAATGCCTCCTGTCGTCAGGGTGAGCACCTTGATGTCAGGAGCACCACAGCCAGAGACGGCATCTCTCGCACAACTTCACCAAGAAACAACGCCCGTCCCTATGTATCTGTTTGGCAAACGCTGTCATACATGCTGAGTTAGTGTACGGCCAACATCGCGACCAAGACCAGCACTCCCTTTTCTGTGTACCACCTCTACGGGCTAACAATACCCACAGGCCCCGAACAGACCAATACTGACGCCGAGAGCATTGCTACCACCGGCAGTCGAGTATCGGCCTCTTGCCTTGAATGAGCCTCGGCATACGTGAGAGCTATCGGTCGCACAATGAGAAAGGGCGTTTGCCTGCAGCTGTCGCGGTTGCAGTGTTACTACACTGGCTGCGCTATTGGTGGTAGGTAGCAATACCACTGCATCCAGCAGCCTCAACGGGGGTGGAGAGGGCAAGCGAGTCCGAGGGCTGTACGAAGGGTTTGTTGACAAGAGAAACGAACGCGCAGACATCGTCGTAGAGGACGACACCAGCGTGTCAGCAAATGTGTGGAACTCACTTGGACTGTTGATTGTTTGACATTCATTGCCGTGGACGAGTGGACCAACCGAATTGAGGCGGAGCAGCGCAAAACGGTGCTTCAAACGGATAAGGTTGACTAGTGAAGAAGAAGAAGAGAGCGCTCCCGGTCGAAACGGGTGCCTTGACAAGGTCGGTGTTATCAGTGCTCTTAAATGCCAATCGGCAAAGATATAACACAACTAGCTTCGGGTGAAAGATAGCTAGAAGGAAGATACGTGCATTATTTGACAGGGAAGATCGTCTTGTACTGTGTAGATTAATAGGAATGGACTACACAGAGTGGATCTCATTGTGTAAAATGGGGAGATATCTCGACCTGGCTAACAGGCAATAACCTTTTCATTTTTTTAACTTTTTTTGTTATTCAATTCCTAAAAGATTACAAGTATCTCGTGCCAACGATAGACTGTTTCGTGTGTTTTCCGCTTATAGAAGCTTTGTTCATGAGATTCGTGAGATCGGGGGCTTAGGTAACGACGATGTACAAAACCTATATTTGGCAGGAGGGGTATTTATGGGAACAACTATAAGAACCACCTTCTAAATTGTGCTGGCATTAAATCGGTTATGCTATTTGAATTAGGAAAAAAGTTGTTGAACTCTTCCCAAAATGAAAACGTTTTCCGAATTCGTTCTCTAGTTCAAACTAAATAAAGTAATATTTTGCGAAAATGATTACTTTAAAGTTCGACTCAAGTGGTAGGTATATCCATGTCCATGTGTTTTAGTGCATCGAGCACAGAAAAGCCAAATACAAAAAATCCCCCTGTTTCTTCATTTCGATGTCATCCGTTTCGTTTTTTAACCGCTTGGAAAGGTTGGGAAATCAACTATTTTGTGGACGCATGAAGTCACAAATGTGGACATTCGATGAGTGGTACATGCATGTAGGACCTCTGATATATTGTGCTACTTGAAATCATAGTTTTCGAGTGACGCCAATTAACTCTGATGGCTACCTTTAGGCCGCACAACACAAACTGTGGATTTTCAAAATTGGCGAGCTTCCAGGAGCATTTAGAAATTGTTTGATATCAGCCTTTGGTTTGTAAACGAATATATGTGACAAAGCGATGTATCCACTACGGCATTTGGAACAAACGTAAGAAGCTGGTAAGCGTTTATACCGGGAGCCATGCAATGACATAAGCGTAGCGAGTTTCGAGGCGAGGTACCAAGATGTTGTCCGTAGACACTTCTTGACGATTCAGTCAACCGTCCGTCAATGGCTATCTCTATTCTAAGACCTTTGCCGGCCTTCGTTGTGTCTGTCTAAGAATACGACACTATCGCTGCTCCTTTTAGGGCTCTAATCGTAGCATGGCAAAGTGAGAGTGACAGATTACATTGGTTACGTATAATCATATTACATTGGTTGGAGCAACGTGCCATCGGTTATTTACCACAAATAGTATTATTAATTATTAATAATAATAATAATAGAAGTGAACATTTCATTTTTGCCAGACACTTCTCTCATCTCAGATGAGAGAAGTGCTACGTTTTGGACTAGCGGAAACACGTCGTGATGGTGCTTAGTTACTTTACTTAATTCGGATACATTCGAGACTTTACCTCCTTTACCGGTAGCGAAAACAGCATTCGATGATTATAAGGAGAAGCCTACTGATAAGTGCCTATAGCGAGGTTTACAATCTGTCACTTTCCTTTGGCTATATGTTGAATTCTATAGATTTTGCTCTGAAGAGTGATATCCGAATTTTTTTCATGCCTGTGTTTAGCGTTCAATAGAGAGCGTAAATTGTTACGTCTCTTTGCAGTCAACCACTGGTTGCCTTGTTTCTCAAGCCTACCTTTAATACTTCCTGCAACAATAAATATGAGCTACTACATGAATACACCATTATTTTACACCACTTACACGAGACAAGGCGTACTTTCTAAACACATAGTAACACAATACTTTAAAATGAGGCTCTTCACAAGAACTTTTGATACCGATTTATTACTATTACTATTATTATCTTTGAAGTTCACCATGTGTCTGTAAATCTTCCAATTCTGCATGAAATAAATGTACAGCTGTGACACACACTTAATTTAATTTCAATTAGAGATCAATGATAGAGAATTGTCTCATGTTGTCCAATTACATATTCTCTACAAATAGTTGTTCTCGTTATTACGTCAACGATTATGACCTAGTACTGCACTGTATTACAGGCTACGATGATATTCTCAATGAACGGCTCCGTTAGTTTGATCTACTCCTATACCTATAAATAAATTTTCTGCGCTGACTCACAGCCAACATTTAAAGTCCACGGTACAACTGTTTTTGACATTGCATATAACGGACCCCTTTTAAATGCAAATGTGCAACTGGTGGGGATCAAACCCGCGTACCTGTGTCAGTCTCCTCCAATTTCAAGGCGTACACGAATGCACCACCAGGCCACCAAAGGGCTCGACACCCGATACCTATCGTTACATATTTAGTTGAAAGATGCATCATGAAATTCTAAGCGTGCTGCATTTAGCTATGGACGCCGGCACTCAAAATCAACTCACTTCTAATTTACAACGTTTCTTTCTACTTCGTCACTATTTAGATTAACACCTTGTGGCAACAGGGGTGATTGTAAAACCGGCGTAAATAGACGCGATTAGCTTAGAATGATAATGATTGGGACCAAATATTGTCTGACAATTTTCATGCGCCTCGTTGAGTAGCGTTAGAAATCTCGAATGTTTCGGGTGGTCGTCCTCAAACCAGCCGGCATTCAGTGCAGCACTAAACATCTGACAGATCAGGTACAAGTGATGAACTGCGGCGATATCCATCGTCTGGTAGATGTTCATTAGCTGCTCCCCGATCTCGACAGCATCGTCATACATCGCGAAGGTTCCATACAGTGCAAACAGTCCGACCGTAACCACAAGCTTTGTGTAATCATTGTCAGCGAGTTGTTGCACGGCGGGGGACACCAGAAACTCCTTTATCTTATTGAGCTTTTGCTTCGTGTCGGCGAGAGTTCGTAGTATTTGGGCCTGCTCAACAAGGGTGTCGCTGCCTTCGTTGGTGACGATTTCTTTGCCGAGGCAGCGGCGACAAGCGCAGTCGAAGAAATACCGTTCCTTTAGCTGACTTCGCCGCAATTCTCTCGGCAAGATAAAGGGGACGTAACTAATTTTCAAATTTCCCGGACTGTCAATCTCGAAATTCTCCATAGCTCGAATGACAAAATGACGCCCGTCAAAATAATAGGCTATTCGGTGATCCGGAGCACATGCATGGTCGACGATCGACCCTCCCAAATAGACTGCACAACCCATAGGGCCGTCCCACGACGTAATTTGATGGGAGTTGATATCCAGCTTCATAAATGTTGTAAGCAATGACTCCTTGTCGGGTTGATCTCTCCTACATAGAAATCGGTTGACCTGAAATCAATGCGCTTGGATTAAAACTGATATCCTCATACGAAAACAGTAGGCGGTTTAATATATCTATGAAGTATATAGAGGATGGGGATAAAAATTTCAACAAAATTCTGATTTCAATGTAGATGAAATGTTGTTTGAAGACTTCACAAGAGAGATTTCCAAACCTCGCGAGTAGAACAGCAATTGACCTACCTGACCCCCAATCTCGTTAGAGACTTTTTGCACAAACTGCGGAGTCCTCGACTCACGGTGTGTCATAAGGCTGGCGAATGTTCGAGTTCTTCCAAGAGCAACCTCCTTGGATGGTGCAGCTCTTTCGCGACGTACCCGCAACCAAGCTCGACAGATCAGACGAACTTCCGCTACAGGAATCCACGGTGCGACACGGCGAAGCGCTTCACATTCGATATGGTGATCAACAGCGTCAGCTTCCTGAAAAATGAACACACGACTTCAATTAGAGCAGCAATTATACCGAACAAATTATACTATACATATAGAGTGAATGAGCAAATAATCAGGTGGCTATAAAAATACATAAAATATCAGCCACCTTCATCCTCCGGCACCCAAGTTGCCGTTCCCCATTGCTCAGCAATAATATTGGATTTAACAGCGTCGACATTTGTTTGACACTTAGAAAATGTACAGGTGCTGACACGTGAGAATCACATGACAAAATTTGACGAGATTACACCTATATTCTATCAAACCATTTGGCACGTTGCGCTGGCACTATCCTACACGATTGCTGCAGGATTGCAAAAACAAGGTGCTATACATTCAAAAATACCAAAGTTGAAATGACAAAGAACACAACGTCTTTCACCTTTTTTTGTGTCCTGATAAATACTATAATAATAAAATAATGCTTTGGGGGGCAAATGTAAAAAAGCTTTAATGGCCGATCAGCATAGTTGCCAGTAAGACTCATAATAATGTGCTCCTCAATTCGGTCGTAGATTGCATACTTGGTTGGTCATCACGGCTTATTTGTAGACAGATTACATACATAAGTCGACTGTTCCTCGTTCACGTTTATGAGCTCAGCAACCGAGCCGGGGTGCTTATTCCAGACACCTCACAGCTGGGCGCTATGGTGCGTCCTTGCGACAGGGCGCACTCACCTATATATTAAATATACAGAAAGGAAGCTACGATTACAACGAAACAACATGCGTCCCGTAGCAACTGTCTCAACAATTCGGAACGCGCGTTTTCAAAGTAAAATGATGCAGCAAAAGCATTCAGTGGAATAGACGAACTCATTTTACGTAGTCATCCTCTGCGCCACGTATCGTTCGTTGGAAATAAACAACAACCTATCGATTTTTATGAAGTGACTCCACCGGATGTATCGCCGTCGCCGCAGAGCACAAGGAGATCATGGTAATTCATTTTAGGTGGTACTTGCCAAAGGTAAGGATAGCAAACGACCGTTTCAAAGCTTATTCAGTCAAGAGCATATTGACCGAAGCTTCACCTGGCATTTATCACTGCAGTAATGCACGACACCGCATCCAGCGCAGCGGGTCAGCTTCGATTTGCACGTCAAGCAATGCGAACACGCACGCTCCAGGAACTCGGTATCAAGAGCGGCACCAAACGGCGCGCTCCGTAGGATCACCTGACCGGCTCGAAACTTCATATTTGTCTTTGATCGTCGCTATTCGACCGTAGCACACTGCACGGGTAACTGCTTCACCTAAAATTGTCCAGCCAAACAACCATCCAGTGACACCAGCAACGAGTTGTATGTGTGTGTGTCTCGCCTGTCTTGCGCGCCAGGCAACAGGTAAGAAATGGGCGGCCGTGAAAGTGAGGCGTCAGTTGTCGGCGTCGCCAAACAGCAATCGGTTGATATCATGCACCTGGGCGCACAATACCTTCGGTCTGCGGTGCAGAAAGACAGCGAACGCGCCTCTCCTACTCGCCGAGAGATGACCACCTTCTACCCTTTCTGATGCGTTACCACAGCCGTGTAATTTGCAAAAGGACTTACTGGGTGGCTACATAGTGGCGGTTGATGTTGGTGTCGCTGTCGATGGTTGCTATAAGCCTGACAACATCCTGTTCAGATGGATGGGGGTCTGTGGGAGACGCCTTGGTAGAGACCAAGACGGTAAGGCCGGCGTCTGCTGACCCGGGCCAGCATCGGCGAACGATCTCGCTCATGATTACGAAGCTCACGGTAATCTCATTCGCGCGCGCGACCGACAGGCAACGAATGTATGTATCGTGGCAGCAATGTTTGCCTACACAACCTTGGATATGCAGCAATTTTTGACCTCCTCGGGGCTTTTGTTCCTTAAGCTTTGACGTAATCGCTACTCAGGCAGCCGAAAACGACTAGCCAGACGAGAGCCTAATGACTCGTGAGAGGCGAGACCAGGCATTCGACGAAGAGTCCCAAACGTACACCAGCAGCATCTCGACTAGAAGGCGACGTCCCGAAGCTACACCTCTGGCAACAAACAAAAAATGGGCAGCTTAAAGAAAGCTTGAAAGAAGAAGCAATCGAAGAAAACGAACCTGTTTAATATGCGACTCGTTTTCTTAACGCCTCGATTGCATGCTAATAATAATAGTTAAAATGGACGAATGACAGACAAATGGTACCATTATACGAGGGAGATGACATGGAAATGCTGCATAGAAGTGACCACTTGAGTCAAGAGGTTGAGTCTGAAACCTATGAGATGACGGCGCTAGACGTCTACATAGCTACGTATCTGAGTGTTGAAATGGGGAGTAAATGCGTGTTAATTATTTTTCATGAGAGAGAGAGAGGAGAGAGGGGGGAGAACACCCTTTAAATGAGACGCTAACTATTAAGTATGAGTCAGACGTCAGGTGATCAACGTTGGTGGTGGACAATCCCACACTCTCGTCTTAACGTAATATAAGATCTCTAGGCTTTAGATTATATGCGTAGTAAATGATATTCAATTTTATACTATAATATTCTCGCTTGTTCCGTTTCATTTTATTTCAGAAGGCCATGTCAGACATCGAGTTGTTGGTCTTCCGTTTGGAGTTCGGCAAAAAATATGAATCTGAAATCTACAAGGTTCCGAAAGGTATTCGACTTCACTGGCGCATACAGAAATGTTCATTATGAGACAAATCTGAGCGCACAAACTGTTCAGATAATAACGAAAGAAATTAAGAACATACACAAACATGTTGTTTGTGCTACTCGAGACAGTGGTTACATATGCGGACTCGGTTTCAAACTGGTGCCTACGTTCATATCTGTAAATATATGCCGGCGGGTGCGCATGGCTACTCTATATCCGTTGCATATTCCTGCAAGCTTAAGTCTCTCGGTACTACGTTATGTTCTATTTACAGGTGCCACCGTTCGTTTCATACTTGGACCATCGTTATATGGCCATGAAGTGGCCTTGTTCATAAATTGTCCCTCAGGCCCGCAGACAGCTTTTAAGCGAAACTGCTACAGGCCGCTGGCATGGGAGCATCATTTTGCCGACTACGCGGACGAGGGTAATGCCTACACCGACTGCGTTTTCGCCACTTCAGGAAGTTTTCGTTTCTATTTCATCGTCGATGACAACAAGTAAGAGGCGGCGAACAGGGACGATTTAGCGACGTACCAGTGTCTCTGTCAATTGTCTAATTCATCATATAATTAATATGGGGGCAAGGATAACTTTAAGATCTTGTCGTAAATTGAACCGAGTCCGTCAAAATGCGATGATAATATCTAATTCCTGCTTAGTGGATGAAAGTGTTATATTTTCTCTACTGCAGGGAAGAAAACGGTAGCGGATACCTCCTGGTCGATCCAGTGCTAACCCTTCAAGGGAAACCTCTACCACTTGACGGTGTCCAATGTCAGACAGTGCTCTCAAAATGTCTGGGATCATTGAATACATGGGAGGACAAGATCAATGTGGCCTCCTCTTCCGGTTACAACATGGTGCATTTTACGCCGGTGCAGGCTCTGGGCGGCTCCAATTCGGGCTACTCCATCAGAGACCACATGGCACTGAACGATACCTTCACTTCGCCAGGTAGCAACCCAAAGACGTTCGAAGATATTCATTCGTTCCTCGGGCTTATGGAACGAGAACACAACGTAAGTACCAGAGCTAGCGGATGAGATATATTTGTAGTGCATTATTGACGCTGTTCTAGCATGGAGGGACAAATTAATTAAACATACGTAAAATCAGTATTGTGCGCTCAAAGGTTACCTTTTAGACTTCTGAGTGAAACAATAAAACTAAGATGTTCAGCTTGCCGTAAGAAGAATAGGGGGGCCTAAGTTTTCTATACTCGCATAGGTTAACTATATGTGGGTTATCTTTTGTCATACGTCGCTATCCTTTGACACGCACCATCATCCTCTTATAAACTACCAGATGCTGTCTCTGACGGATATAGTCCTGAATCATACGGCGAATGAGACTCCGTGGCTGCGGGAACACCCTGAGTGTTCGTTCAACGCCGACAATTCGCCCCATCTTCGTCCGGCAATGCTTCTCGATCAAGAACTCTACCTGTTATCCAGGCAAGCAATGCTTGGCAAATTAATCGACGCTGGCATACCACCTAGCATTACCAAAGAGGAACACCTTAAGGTAAGAGGACGTTACAATGAATGGAAAGAAGCTTCCTTTAAATACGTTCACCTTAAGTCAAGGTTAGACTCACACACTCGCTATAATTGGCCCTGAATTAAGATTAATGCACATGAATTTACGAAATCATTCGTTCTAATAATCACAGTTTCTTATGGATTTTTTTATAGTGCAAGGTCCAGTCATATGGGGCAGAGATCTCATTGTAACTAAATATAAAACATTTTTTGAGGTGACTCTCAACTGTTCCCATACGTGACGTACTTCAGCACTTAACCTTCAGGTATTACTATGGGGGGCTCTGCTGGCGCCTTTTGTCTATTTCTAACTGGATGATGAATAGTGTTCCTAACTGCTCCGCTGTTGTCTGACGGGTAATTCTTTCTCACCCAGAAAGGCTGCAATGTATGCTCTCGTATATCGATATTTGCGTCTGCGCGGTATCCGTTCACCGGCTATTTTATTTTATTAATTTGGAAGCAATATCTTAAATGCAAATAAATGAAAATGTTTATTGTTATTGTTATCAAAAAAATATCTATACAGAGATTGATCTAGCCAAGCTTTTAAAAACTAGCCACAACCCCAATGGATTTGTAGAGCAATGGTAGCTCCGCCGAGCTTACTAAAACAGAACCATTTGGCTACATAAGTACGAAACCGACGAACCAGACAGATCAGCGAGCCTCCAAGGTCCTTTACTGTGTCCTGCTAGCGAACGTCATAGGCTAGCTGAGTGCAAACGCAGCCACCCTTTTTTCGAACGGGATGTATTTAGTAACGAGTTCCTCCACTTGGAAGAAACGCCGTTAGAGGCTGCAGGCGTCCTGCTTCGAGGAACGTGATACAGCTCGTGGGTCTAGCAAGTGCCACCGTCATTGGATACGGTGTTCATCGTCTCATACCTCGGGTTGTCATGCAATGCTCTGTCTGTGGTACGCCTCATTTTGTTACACGTCCTAGTGAAGTCCCAACTCTGAAGTGGCGATGGCTTAAACTACGCCGGTAGTGCGCTTTCTTATCTCGTTTGCTGGCAATACATTTAATATATATATATATATAGCTGGGAGGTACGTCTGCCCCAGATGTCTCCTTGCCCTCGTCCAATGGCTGATCTTCTTGTTATCTTCTCTTCTTCTATGCTCTCGTACTGGTAGTCGCCGTAGTCGAGGTCGGCAATTAGGCTGTTGTGGTTGCTTCTTCTGTTGTCGTTCACTGCCGCCGCAGAGGTGCATGTACTCGCGCCAACTCCGAGAGACACCACAGAGTACTACCATGCCATGCTGATTAGTCGCCTTCTGAGGTGGAGAAGATTGCTAGCTATCAATCTATTGTATGATTTGTACCCGCCCTGGTATGCTCATTGAAAGTGTCTCTCTAGCTTCTTCTGTCTCCCAGCCAGTCGGTCTCTCTCCAAAGACTGGTAGGCTCATGGCGTGGCTTCATTAATGACATCACCACCTATGAGCCAATATAAAAGGCAAGGACGAACAAGAAGATGTCCTGCCAGCTTTAAATTGTTTGCAACCACCACTTCGTCGGAATGAAGCATGCAGTAGAATTCGTATTGTTGCTACCTGGTGTTGGTTGCCTGTCTTGCGTCGTAATCAACGATAGCTCTCTAAAGAGCCGAGCTTATTATACTGGATATACGCGCAGACGAGTTATTTGATTTCAGACTCATGTCGAGGCCAGTCTCGGTTAATCGTAGCCTAGTGACACTGATACTAGATGGGATTTATTGTGGGTACGATATTCGTCGTGAGATAATAGAATGGAAATAACTTTAAGTTAAATGGTTAACTGTCGTACTGAGGGTAATCATGGCACATTATCTAGGTGGACATTTGTAATAATTACTTTGAAATCGACAAAGGTGGTTGAGACTGTACTGTATGCACAAGCGAGGCCAATAAATGGATTCATTCACAAGCAATTTCAAATGTGGATTAAGGCAGGCACACTATAAAAATGTACCGCGAACAAGAGTCGAAGTCGATTCTTTTGTATATTCTAACACCAATTTGTTAATCTGTGTGTTCAGGCAGTTCGAAAACAGATTGGCACTGACATTCTTCCGCGCCTGAAACTACACGAATTCTATATATGTGATGTCGACAAGCTGGTTAAGCAGTTTGAAGGTAAGAGTAATGCGAAGGTAATGTGCGCTGCCATATACTGTTCATTCTATAGCACGATAGACACGATAGCTTATTATAAAATACTCTGTTGAAATTGGTTAGTATTGTCCCACAAGGGCAATGCAATATAGCACATCAAAGATCACCAATTTGATCACAAAGCACACAGAACGTGTTGTATGGTTTCAAGTTTAGTTTCTGCGAGGGAGGCAAGACAATAGCGGCTAGTTAATTTTACCTATGTTATTGCTTGATCTTCTAAAATACACACATACGAAACTTTGAATAAATGTGTCTATTGATTTTGCTGTTTCAGCGACCCGTGCTGAGGCCGTGATATGCCCGCAAGAGTCCTTACAGATGAAATACACCTATACCCGCTTTGGGGCGACATGTGATGTCGCCAAAGCAAGGAAAGCTTTTCACTCCTCTGACGAGTTCCGTCATTTCCTCGGTTTGTTCAATGCTCGTGAATGCCGCCACACAGAGGAACACCTTCGAAATGCTATCGACAATGTGGTTAAGGGCTTGCGCTACCACAAGCTCGATGAATGGGGTCCCAAGCAGCATGACATCACCAAGGACAACTTGCTTACTGTTAGGTTGGTGCATTAATTAATTAGCCTGTTGCTACCTTGCTCTCTAGGAAGCGTTTCCTAATGAAGCTGTGACTAAAATCAATCAAGTTATGTACTTCTCATTAGGATTCTGCTGCTCTCGGTAGACGTTAATCAACGGGCAAGTGGTACAGCAAGACAATATGACAAATTTTGCAAATTACCTCCTCGCAGGTATTTTCTTCCTAACCACAAGTCCGTAGTGGATGAAATGACCTGCGCTGAAATGGAGGCTACCTTTGGCGATGGACGCGGCAAATATATAATGGCCCACAACGGATGGGTGATGGGTGACGATCCACTTAGAAATTTCGCCCTGGAAGGTCGGTAAAATGAAAATAATTTACATGTTTCTGGCTCGATATAGTAGTCTGTTTAGGTCTCTATACGATTCTTTGTTAACATACGAATATTAAGCAAACAAGCTGATAATCAGGTATTGTATATCTTGTTTGTATTTTATTTTATACTCGATACTTTACTAGGATCAATGGTGTATCTCCGTCGTGAACTGATTGCCTGGGGCGATAGCTGCAAACTACGATATGGTGATAAACCTGAGGACTGTCCCTTTCTTTGGAAGTACATGGAAGACTACGTGAAGAAAAGTGCAGAGCTGTTTCAGGGTCTTCGGTTGGACAATTGTCATAGCACACCCATTCATGTGGCTGAGGTAAGCTTTTATCAATGGATATAAATAAGGGACAAATAGAAGTCGTTTATCCGCCAACAAGTGACGACATTTGGCTTCTCCACATATAGCTAGGTATAGCATGAATCCACTAATAGAGTACAACAATCTATAGCCCAGCTTCAAATCCTGATCAATACATACAAATACTCTGATACATAGATATTTATTATAATATTTAATTATAATGGACGATAATTTCAGTACTCTGCTATTCCGCTTCATCTATTTTAAAGTTTCCCTTTTATTATGGCAAGTCGGATCTATATCTGGCGACATTTTAATTAATGTACAGATAATTCGAAGCTGCAGATTCATTCTAAACGGGTAAACTCTTGCTCTTGTCGAATTTGTTATGAGTTGCTAGCATCTGCTGGATGCAGCTCGGTTGGTACGCAGCGATCTGTACGTAATCGCCGAATTGTTCACATCATCCGAAGCGGTGGATAATATCTTTGTCAATCGGCTAGGCATTAACTCGCTCATCCGGGAGGCGCTCCAGGCGCATGACTCTCATGAACTTGGCAGACTTGTGCACCGCTTTGGAGGAACTCCCGTTGGTAGCTTCTTCCATGCCAAAGGTAACGCCTACGGATGACGATCAAAACATATCCAATGTGCTGTTCGTTGAAAGACAGTCAATTATATAATACAATAAAAAAAAGCTTGCATAATTACTCACATTGCTATGTGTCTATCTTAGGAGTGGCTCCGCTGATGCCATCAGTAGCCCATGCGATTTTCGTTGACATGACCCACGATAACCCCTCGCCATACGAAAAGCGCAGTGTCTACGACTTCCTACCCAGCGCAGCCCTGGTTTCGATGGCATCCTGCGCCACCGGAAGCAGCCGAGGGTAGGTCACCAGCTTAACGATAGATAAAGCTGCTTTACACATAGGGGCAGCAGCTTCGTATTTCGCCATAGGTTTTATCTTGTTACACTGTGAAAGTAAATTTTTTTTCTGAGTCATTCCGCCACCTTATGAATTTCGCATCTGTGTTGACTTTCTTATTATGCATAGTTTCCCTGCTTGCACACACAGTCTAAAGAGAAGCAATGTTGCTCGATGAAGTCTAGTGATCTTAACATAGCACGCATTATGTTTGAATAATGGTTCTTGTATATTGCACCGTATCTAGGTACGATGAGCTTGTACCACATCATATACATGTCGTGTCCGAGGCGCGTGAGTTTGCCGGTCTCTCTCAGTTACCACCTTCACCGGGTATCATTGCGGCGAAAGGCCTACTTAATGAAATGCACCATCGGCTAGCAATCGAAGGCTTCGTAGAAGTCTATGTCGATCAGTTGGACTATAATACAGTGGCGGTGACTCGCCGTTGTCCGCATACAGACAATTCGGTGGTTCTCGTGTCCCGTACTGCCTTCCAATGTCCTAGCAATCCGGACGAAGCACCTTATCTAAAACCGCTCAAGATAGCAGGTAAGTCTAGCAGAAGAACGTATAGAGCAGCCAAAAAAGGGGTGTTACATCGTAATTAACATTTACATGCAATAATGCCAATGCAAATCTAAGTGCTAAAGCAACGATAAGTTGCGATAGGGCGTTTAGTTTTCTCGGGCAAAGCAGAAGCAAAGCTAAAAAACGGGTGTTTGCTAACCACAAAATGCGTCTACCCGGAAACAAACAGGATACTGTTCTATTCAATGTAGCTGTTATCCCGGTGTAGTGTATCATGCGGTGTCTGCATAGATATTCGAGAAATATTGTCAGCGAACCCTAGAAGCTTATTTGAATGTTTCTTTTATAAACGTAATCTCTTGGTGTTCTTCGTTCCTTACCAATAGTTGGCTTCTTTGTAAACGAATACAGAAGAAACACTAGCCACATGACCGAACACATGTACACTATTGGATATGAGCCTTCTCGAGTAAGAGGCACCAGTAAATAATTTACATGCGATATCGAATTTTTTTCAGGCAAAATTCAGAACGTCATTTTGGAAGCAAGAACCGTTCGTAACTCGTTGTCAACGAAAGTGTTCCTAAAAGACGTAAAAATGATCAATGGTCTCACAGACTTTAACCTTGAACTGAAGAATGATTTCGACACGTCAGAGAGTTCTATGGTGAATATTGTAGAAGTCGATTCAGAAAATTGCGAAGTGAACTTCACTAACTTCAAGCCAGGGTCGGTGATTGCGTTCAGGTTAGTACGTGTGACGTGACCTCATCCCTCTGAAATTTAGTAGAGCTCTTGGATATATAGGTGGCGTTATTTCTTGGTCATTTCGTCTATGATAATCATTTCCGCTATTATATTTGCACAGGAAGTATCATCACTTCCGAAGTACCTAACTTGCACTGTGGTATGTGCTAGTGGTAAATGTCGTATTTAATATTGGATGCCCTAAACTATCCTGTCTGTGGGTACGATTATTGAGGCGTAATCTCATTCGTTGATTCGCAACTGCAGAATCTGTGTTGGTCCAGCATCGCGCTCGAACATGGAGTCCGCCAGAACCCTCCTTCGGCCATTTGGCTACTTCAAAAATCCCGTAGAGGTGCCAGCTAACGTGAAGGCAACAATTGAAGCTCTCGACCTTGACGACATCAACAGAATCCTCTTTCGCTGTGATCAAGAAGAGCAATCCGACGGCTTTGGTGTCGGAGCCTACACCTTAAGCCAAGTTGGCCCAATGCTCTACTGTGGCCTGCAAGGTAATGTGATGATTTTCTAATATATATATATGAAGGTGCACGAGTTCGATCCCCACCGTTGCACATTTGCATTTAAAGGGGTCCGTCTTATGAAGCCATGCCGAAAGCAGTTGTACCGTGGACGTTAAATGTTGGCTGTGGGTCAGCCCGGAAAATTTATCTATAATATAGATGAAGAATAATGTCCTTTTCTTATATTCCAAAAATATCTAATGTGTCTCTTCAGACGAAGTGCTTAGATTTTGCACGGGGTCGCTGGGAAGATGAATAGGCGAAACGTAGTTGAAAGATGAAATAACGAAGTTGTAAATGCAACCTCAGGGTGACAAGTTGGACCAATTAGTCACAGGAGAACGTGTATCATTAGCAGATGCAACGCCCGCTGATGTTCTCCTTACTCTAGTGAACTTACCCCTCGAGACGACTCAATGGCTTCAGGAGAAAATTCGCATGGCTGGCTTTCGGTCTTATTGGTCCCCACTCAGCTGTGTTCATTTCGGCCAAGAATTAGACCTTACTGTCTGCACGTTAGTTGCCGAAGAACGCCTGCTCGACGGGATTCTTCGAGGCAGCCGGTTGGTTGTCAGAGACACGCTTGGAAGGTACCAAGACATTCGAAGTCTTCGTGAGCTTGACAGGTGCGGCCGTACTCTGAGTCTTGGAGAGCGGCAGGAACTGATCTACGAGTTCTTCAGCCATCATCTGATTGTCGGCGCTAATCAAATACCAGGAATCAGTTGGCCAGTGGAGCGCTCAATGCCCGTGTTGTCAGCGCTGGCAGCATATCAGCCGGACCTTATTGCCTTGCACGACTACCGAGCGTTGCACAGATTTCGTCTTTCCTCACTGGCGTTCCTGTGGCCTGACATCGAAGAGCTGCGAGAGTACTTTGGCACCTCAGTTGCTCTATACTTCGCGTACTCAGCCCATATCAATCTATGGCTGCTTGTGCTAATCGTCCTCCTCGGAGCGCTTCGATACTCCGACTCCTCGCCGATGACGATGGGGCTCGTATCTTCCGCTTGGCTTTTTCTCATGAGCACGCACTGGGGCAGACGAAGCAGATGCCTACGGAGGCGTTGGCATCTTATACCGCACATGACGAGGGTGGTCCCTGCAACGTTATTCTTCTCGGTTCCTCTATCTTTGATATTTCTTTTGCTACATACCGGCTGCATTCACATGATCGCTATCATGAATGATCACAAATGCTTTTCAAGTTGGCCTGACCACGTTGTGCTGGTCATATCGCTCTCAGTGTCAACAGTATGCTACAGTATATTGGTCTATTTGTACCGATGGATATTGTATCTGGCCTTCGACAGCGTATTCCCCACATCGGACCTGCCTACAAATCTCAGCATGCTGGAGAGCTCAGTCCTGCTGTTCGACGGCTGGACGAGATTAAGTCACCTGTTCTATACAGGTCTCTATCTGAGAGAGGATGTCTCCTTTGCCTTGTACAATTTCCTGTTAACGGCGTATGCGAAGGATCTGATTTGGTGTATTATCACTTTTCTAACAAGTGGCTCCGGTCAAGCGTTGATGCACAACTGTTTCCGGCGAGTGCTTCATGGTTCGGAGGGCTACAATATCGCTGTGCAATCCATGATGAGCGCGATTGCGCAAGCTCGCATGCCTGTATTCGCGGGCACCCTACGGAGTACGATACGCCAATGGGACCTGTTGCTTTGTGTGGTGTCATTTTCTGCCGTCGCCAATTCCCTTGTTATTGCGTGGGTAGCCAACATCATCGAAAGCTCGTTGGTGTATCATTTGCTTATATTCGTCCATAGGAGGCCCATACGCAGCACGAATTCTCCCGACCCGGAAGGCTATACGTGGAGAAGCCATACCTGGCTGTTATGTGTGCTTGGTCTGTTCCTTCAGGAAAAATTCACTAGCGTGTCACCTAAGCAGGACAGATACGTGCAGTTAAGTCTTCTAGCGATTCTGATGATCATCGCAAAAAAGTTCCTCGACTTTCTTCTATAAACTTGTGGGCATCATGCGAAAACCTCATTACTAATTTCTTCAACGTTCAATTGTCAACTATATTACTGGACACTGTGCATCCTATGTACGGTTCAAGCAGTGCGAGAGGACTTCACTTATGGGAACTCTCTATGAACAAAGTAACGGATATAAAGCCGTCCAAAATCAATCACGCTCTTAATCTAATCGCTGGGAGATTGTCGAGCGTTATAGGGGGGCATGCGATAGATTCGTAAATGGTTAATGCTGCGTCCAGCCTTCGAAGACCAGCCCTTTAATGAAAAGTTGTATTACAAAATAAATGTTTTCAATTGCTAATTTACAACTGACTCATCAATTGCGCATTTCGACTTTCCATAAAATGAAGTTTTCTGAGACTTGAACTCGTCAAGCAACATGAATACTTCAATACTTCAAGTCGTCATTTTCAAATGCTGATTTTTTATAACAACTTCTTTTCTTTTCACACATAGAGAAATAGGCATTTCGAAGTGAAGAGCAGTTATTATCCATAGATCAGATTGTATTTTGTAAACCAAGACATTTTGAACACACGTCTAATTTTCTGATGAATTTCTCTTTACTTTGGAAGGCGTGATGTCGCACCTGGCGTTTATCCGACCGCACAACGATTTGGGACATCCGTTATGTGCGAATCTCCGTGAGGGTGATTGGCTAATGGATTATCTGGTGTCACGTCTTCGACCGTTCAAATCGTGCAACGGATTCGCCGATCTTCTTCAGCGAATGTTTGAACCTGTTAGGGGTATACCACACTATCTTAAGCCATGTTACTTCGACGCCGTCATTACTGCACTCTTTACTCAGCTGCTCGACGCGTCATGGAAGAAAATGTCACGGTTTGTATAGGATATTTTTTTGCCTTATTCGGTCTGCATCCCGTAAACATAAACTCTACTATTTACGTTGCTGAACTGTTCTTAACCGTATATGCTGACGACCTAGAGAACTCACAGAATTGGCTTGCATATCTTTTATAAATCAATGAAGTCTCTAGAACAAGGTCATCTTAAATTAACCTCTAAACATCATTGAATGCCGTTACACTTCAATATATTGAAATTGGTCACCTGTTTCTCTATCAATGAGCCTTTCGCTTAGCTATTGGCCCGAAGTGTTTTCAACCCCAACAAAATAGTCTGTCTAGAGAACACACCCATCGTTCGTTTAGGTTAAGGCAAGCTTGATTCGACAATGAGTGACTCTGATTTTATCATGTCCTAATTGACACTGTCCTTAATTTCTATACGGTGGCCGTTCCAGGTTCGTTTCGTGCGGTTCCAGCCTTGTCCGCGAACTCTCTCTGGCGTCAGTTATTCTAGTGGGCTTTGTGTATGACTCCCCGCTGCCACCGTTGAGCAAAACGCTATCTCCTTCGCCACCACATAAAGCAGATGCTCACACAGGAAGCCCCGCCGAACAGTGTCCTTCGTTAGCAGCTGGCCTTCCTCATTTTGCAACAGGCTATATGCGAAATTGGGGCCGGGATACGTTTATCGCGTTGAGGGGACTCCTCATCTTGACCGGACGATTCTCCGAGGCCAGGTCAGTGATCCCACCATTAATCACACCATGATGTCTTCTATCTCGAAGAGATATGGATACAGAGCATTCAGAGTCTGGAAAAAAATCCGCTCAAACAGCAACAACACTAAAAAATTCTTGTGGACATCTCAGAGATTCGATCCTACAAAATGAGTTTACTCTTATTCTGTTCCCACTACAGGCAGATTATTCTTGGTTACGCGGGAACTCTCCGACATGGCCTGATCCCAAACCTACTTGATAGAGGAACGAACAGCCGCTACAACTGTCGAGATGCCGTATGGTTCTGGTTGGAGTCAATCAAGCAGTACGTGATTGCAGTGCCGAATGGCGAAGCTATCTTAAGCGATGCTGTCTCACGACTCTATCCGCTTGATGACAGTCAGCCTCAGGGCAGCGATGAGGTGGTACGTAGACATGTTGACGGTGTCACCACCACTAGAATTTATTTTGACGATATTCAAAAGGCACTATAGGCTATCACGAAATGAATGACTTTTTGTATCGCAAAGAAATTCTAATCTATGTAAACGTGATAATTATCTGAAATATGAACGCTAATGATCTGCTTCAAGGTGATGCCTCTTCATGAAACTATGCAAGAGGCCCTACAGCGCCACTGGTGTGGAATTTCATTCCGCGAGAGAAACGCTGGAACCCGTATTGATTCGCAGATGAAAGATCCAGGCTTCAATGTAACCGTTGGTATCAACCATGATACAGGCTTCGTGTTCGGTGGAAACATCCACAACTGTGGCACTTGGATGGACAAAATGGGCAGTGTACCTGGGCGAAATCAGGGTGAACCTGCGTCACCGAGAGATGGAAGTGCTGTTGAACTTGTAGGCCTATGCAAATCGGTCGTCAGTTGGCTCCATGAAGCCCATGGAAAAGGCCTCTATCCACATGGAGGTGTTCGTAATAAAGATGGTAAGAGTACACGAACTAAATAGCAACAGTTTTTTCACTATCCTATAATGGTAAGTCTTTTAATTAACCGTTGCGATTAACCACTTCGCGGGGACACGTTGAAGGCCCTGTTTATGAACCCGGATAACAACAACAACAACCAAATAGGCAGTAGAATAAGAAAAAGCGGGAAACATAACAGTCATGAAGTAACAACAAATGAGAGCAAAAAGAACAGAAGCAGTGATAATCCTCACTGATAATAATAATAATAATGTTTATTATTATTAATTCATATAATATCATTTCTGGCCAATCAGGTACCGTAACATCATTCGGGGAATGGGCGAATCGCATACAGACACATTTCGAGTCCTACTTCTGGGTGCCCGAGGACGGGGCTGGTCCTCATGATGGCCGGCCTGACCTTATTAACCGTCGAGGTATCTACAAAGACACATTCGGCTCCGGGATACCTTGGGCTGATTATCAATTTAGGCCCAACTTTACCGTCGCTATGGTTGTCGTAAGTATGCATAGCTGTTCTTACAAGTCTCAGAACCAAACGTAAATGCGGGAAGCATTTCTAACAGAGGTATCCAGTTACTTAAGGCGCGCGGAACAGTACGTAGAACAATGAAGTGTCGAAACAAAAAAGACTCTCTCTATCACCGTCACTGAATGTTTATCACCGTGTCAGAGGTCTAATTTTGATATACCGTTATGTTGGTAATCAGTTTGCGTGCTGATATTAATAAACGTCTATGATAATCGTCGCCAGGCTCCTGAACTGTTCGATCGCGTCCATGCTCAAAAGGCTTTGGCAAATGCCGATCGTCTACTAAAGGGTCCGTTGGGTATAAAGACGTTAGACCCCAGTGACATGACTTACAATGGGAACTACGACAATAGTGATGCCAGCGCCGGATTCAACTATCACCGAGGACCGGTAAGGACAGGCTACCACGTTGCCTCGCTTTTTGGCAATGCCAAACGTTCTTTAAGGCCAGTGATTTGCAGCTTAATTCCATTGTCAGGTTGAGGCCCATATATATATATATATATATATATATATATATATATATATATATATATATATATATATATATATATATATATATATATATATAGTTGAAACTTCATTCTGGGCTTCATTGGCCATAACCTAACTAATGTCGAGGTAACTAGTGTAATTTGATGCAGTGTATATCTATCAGATGACATAGCTGTTCCATTACTCTTTCAGGAGTGGTTGTGGCCGATGGGCTATTTCCTTCGTGCGCAACTGCTTGTTGCTGATGACGTAAAGCTGGCGCGCCGGACAGCCCGGCGTACATTGCAAGCTCATTGGCGCGCTCTTCAGGAGTCCCCATGGCGAGGTCTAGCCGAGCTGACGAACAGTGACGGTGCAACATGCCATCACTCATGCCCTATCCAGGCTTGGAGCCATGGCTGCCTTCTTGAACTTCTCCATCAGTTGTATCACGACGTGTGATATTAGCGATTAGCCACAATCACTAGTTAAAGAAGTGTCTAGCAACAACATGTATTTGTTTTGATGCTATCAGCCTCACCTCGTCTGGTGGCCTAATACCGGATTACTATGAAGTCTTCCTTTTCAGTTAGTTAAGCACCGAGTTAATTTCGGAAAACCGTGCCACTCTTAGCGCCAAGGAAATGAAATAATCATTGTTTGCGCACGATGTCCGAACTTGCTAATTAACTGTGTACTATTCTTGGAACTATTTCCCAGTTTGAAATAAAGTGAGAAATGTTTTCTAACTCTGCGGGAGATATTTATTTTAAAATTCAATCACGTTTGATATTTGACTTTGCTTGCCAAGACCTTACACTCGAACTAAGCCAAGTTCAACAGTGTTTTAGTCAGTAGTGTCACATCACGGTTATATTTCAGCCTCCCATCAAACTTCACCAGAATTTTCCAGACACATTTCAGATATCAACTAGGTGCGATTTGGATGCGTGGATCTTTTCACCGTCGAAGCAAATCACTTTTATTAACGTCGAAACATATATATTTTATTTTATAATTCTAACGTCAGAATTATATTCTAACACAGAATGGGGCTATTTGGGACAGAGCATATGGAAATTTGACCGAGGCAATTTTGTAAAATTATAAAATTCTGTAGGGTTTTTCGCTGTCCGTTTACGGTCTTAGTGGCTTATTGCTCCTAGGGCTCAGTGCTCGGTAAAGTTAAGCTACACTTTCTTGTTTTCATAGCTGGACGCTACGCTGAAATTCAGTTCCTAATTATGGTTCGGTGATTTTCATCAATATAAAGCCTCAAAATACACTTCTTGTCCATATGGAGATAACACAACGAAGAACCACCGGCTGAGAATTTAAGCAGACGACGTCAAACACGAATGAACACATTCAACGGGTGAGTATGTTACTTGGCATACTGAACGTACGTGAAAAGCGTTCGGGCGAAATTCGAAGACCCCGAGAAGAAACGAGACGTCAAGGTTGTCTGAACCACAAGGATCGTTTGCATTGTCTAGGTCCTTCTCGGAGTCGAGCCCGGTGGCCTGGTGGTGCATTCGTGTGCGCCTTACAATCGGAGAAGACACGTAGGTGCACGTTTGCATTTAAAGGGCGAAACATTAGACGAAACTCACCAGTGCCCGTTCTTGAGGGCGCCTACTGCTGCACTGTGTAGAGTGAAAAGTGGTGTGGTGTCCAAAAACTAAACACTGCTCTTTTTGTTCTGACCGAATTGCTCAGAGCTTAGAGAAGGACTAGGGATACCGTATAGTGGAATAATAACTTTTACCATAGTATATTAAATGAACGCTGGAAATATTGCGTCAGATAACAAGAATGTAGAAGATTTTATGAATTACGGTTTTCAGATGATACATAGGTTTTCGATCGGCGATTCGTCATTTTTCTACCTACCATCGGTATCTCAACAGTTATATGCATTCTGTCGGGTTCGAGATTGTGGATAGCCAATAAAAAGAAAGACAACAGTGTGAAACGAACTCTGATGAATTCAGGAGGGAGAACTCTGCCTCATTCTCACCCAGAATAATGTCCATATCCGTTTCGGCTCAATGTCAAACGTCGTAGAAGGAATCTTCGAATTGAAAGCTGGATTCCTTAATGGATCGAGACGCCTTCGTCGAGAAATTCACACACACATTTTAAGCGCCGTCGGCCGTTCGTACGTAATAAAATTCAAAAGTTCGCGGACTCCGCAACCCGCTAAGCGCTCAGGCAAAATGTTCTCGCCCGCCGCCGTGGCCGTGCGAGTGTTTATTGCGTGGGCCCTCTCCCTCCCGAGCGCCAGTCGTCAGCCGGAGGTGCTGGTGGATGCGACTCTGTGAGTGGTGATGCCGTGAGTGGCTCAGTAATGATGAAAATGTGTTGTTTCTGGAGCAGATATTGCTTACCATGAAGTATCAGGTGAGTCACTTGGTGTCTGTTGCGTTCAGTGAAATTCTGGCCAAGTCGTCGAGGTTAGCTCGACCTCAGCTCAGTCGTGAGTGCTCAGTGATTGTGTTCGTCTGGCAAAACGGTGCTACATAGCTAATAATGATACCTGCATACTATCGGGGCTGCGAGCGAGGTGCTCATTGTTTGAGTGCATTGATCGATACGGAGTCAACCTATTAAGTTCAGCGCATCTGGACTGAGAAGGGTTATGCATTTGCCATTCGATCACCACTCGCTGAACATTCGTAGTACAGCATCATGTGAATAAATGATTGAATTGGCAGTGCCGCCTAATGTAAGTAAGCGCGCCAACCACACACACTCGTACTCATCTATGTAGATTGCGTTAACGCTCATCTTCTCTCCATCAATTCGACTGGAGTGGTGCGGCGATTGCTGCCGCCACCGCCGTCTCCGCTACTGCTACTGTTGGTGGTGGTGATACCAACTCCCGCGCCGCGCGGCCTCGGTCCATACGAATGGAGTCACACGAGTCGAACGTGACCGCTGGAAGGAGGCTCTGGATCGATGGAATGAATCGTTGAATAGAATATTCATGGGTGTTGAATTTTCGTGCGGCTGATAACAGCAGCGCTATACAACCCCTCATTGTATCCGATTATAGAATACTATTCGGGAAGACGAACATGATGGTCTTAGCCGGCAGGATTCCACTGACACAGCAAGATCGAAGATTGATGATTTTAATGGTGAACAATGACGAAAGCAATCTCTACTAATCTCAATTAATAGTGCCAAAATAACAATCAGAATTATATCTGACGATGTACGCGAGATGTTAATTAATTTGTTTTTTCTTAGTGGATGTGTGTGTGTGTGTGCTACACTTGAGATGATCCGCCTATAAGGCTAGTTTATTATAAAATTAATAATATGTATACTGTCATGTAATCTCGCTTAACACCTTCTAGCAGACTTGCGAGCATTGTAGTGCTCGACAGACACCTATCAATGTAGAGGCTTCCAGGATATTTTTAGGTTAATTGCAATTCAGTGATTCAACACTCGACAACAAGAGCAACTGCATCTGACCAAACTAAACCCGAATGTCTTCTATGGAGTCCCTACTTGACCGATTGTTATCGCTATTCTCATCGTCGCTTGTCGTGAACATTTGATATAACAATAAAATCTAAAAATTGCTCGACAGATCCATCATCATCTGCCCTGCCACCAGTATGCCACCTTTCTCTGCAAGGGCCTGATCTCTATACGAGATTCGATGTATGATTTTTTCCATGTTGCCGTCAATTGCAATTGACGGAACAATGTTTGAATTGGTTATATAATCGTATTAATACTTTCGTGAGTATCTGTGTAATTATTATTTAGATTAATCTGAATTCGTTCAGAGCCATACACGCCAATACGAGCGTGTAATGCGATCCATCCCTTGCTTGGACAACAGCATGACGTCTGAATGCTGTCTGAGAGATACCACTTAACAATGGATGCTTACTTAAGTTTGTGGTAATGAATATGATATTAGTATTAGCTACGATTGTTTGTGGTGCTGCTAAAAGCGATGGCTAGAGGGATAGCCATTCATTAATTGCTTAGCGTGATTTGTCTCGGCTCTTTGTTACTACCTACTATATCTGTTTGTATCCTACAGTAGTAGTGGCTGGGCTTCAATCGAGATTAGACTGAGTTGTATGGTTCGATTTATAGAAGCACAGTATCACGTGTCTGCTATAACAATCCTCTATCAATCGAGTCTCTATCAAACCAATGCATCAGACATACGTCCAAACAAACACACACAGAGATTTCCAAACGAGCACCAACTGATATCACATTGTAACATCAATGACCAGCTTAGGCATTACAAAGTGGACATTGCTCAATTGAGCAGAGTAGTAAAGACGACGCCGAGTTCCGCCAAGTTGAGATCAATTACTTTTACATCATATATAAAAGTACACATCTCGGTGTATAGCTGGCTTCTCGGTTATTGCCGTCACTATCAGTTGTTGCCCAGATCTCCGCAACTCGTTCCAATAATACGTGGATCTATTGGACATTTATTCTCTGTTTTGCTGTAGAAGTAATTGAGCCTATATATTCATATTGATAAACAATGAAGCAATGAACGTAGTTGCTATGTGCGTTTGAAATCTGTCAGATTTTCTCAATCAAGGTTTATCTTTTGCCGTCCGTTCGTAGTTTTTTAGACTATCACGCGGCTCTGTGTGCATTCTGAGTTTAAGGTAAAATTTGAAAATTCAAACTAATTAGTTCTGCTAGAACGAAACCTCCTAGCTTACGAAGTTCGCTTAGCTATAATGAATTTATAGATATAGTTAACAGATTTCTATCATTAATCATTGTTGTCCTGTTTTATGATTTGCCGACGAACTCAAATAGCGTAGCCTGCGTGCGCGAGGAGATGAGCTGTTTTTTCTAGGCAACTTGCTGGAAAAAGCCGACTGCTTATGCAAAAATTTCGCCGTATTCCATAGAGGGGGACCTGACTTATCATTTCGTTATCAATTGTTACATTTCAGTCCAAGTGTTTTTCGCACATAGATCGTTTCTGGGAGCTAAATATAACACGTTGTTTTTCTTATTTGTAACTTATTCACGTTCTGATCATACGTATGAAAAATCTCCCATTGTTTCTGTTTATAGTTTTATTTGTAAATTATTGTAGATTTGCCGAAAACCCCGTGTAGCATCACAAACACTTGTCTAAGGCGATACCTGCCCCACCTGAATGCGCATTCATCACCCTTCTCTATACGTACAGGCCAAACTCAGTGGATGTCCATATTTAGCTTTGGTGCCTGCGCTGCTCACGAGTCGCCTGATTCTGTCAAATATTTGACTCCACCCTCAGTGAGAGGCACGTCATTAAGAGATTTGCTGTGAAACGAAGCTCGGAGCATTATGCCGTTCTGTCGGATCCAATGGGTGGCCGCCACCAGTCTACATTTTGAAGATCCGTGACATCACCTCCCCCTGTCGTCGTTGGGATGGGACATCACTCGATTGTCGCCACCTTCGACTGCACTGCCTTGAGGATACGTCCGTGTCGTTCACTGCAAGATGAGCATGGATCCATAATAAATATAGTTGAAATTCTCGATTCTCGAGTGGCCACATCACATATTTTGTATAATAAATACGTATTATTGGCTCTAGGATCATTAGTAAAGTTATATTTAACTCAGTATCTTGCAGACCAATACTGTTAGATCGCTGAATTATGTGTCAAACGCGGTTCTCAACCTATAGATGGCACACGACCTAATTTTTAATCGTACCAAGTTGCGTAAGCTATTGCTGATGTACAAGCTCACGTAACTCAAACGGATGGGCTGTTTTTCTATGCCTTTTATACTGGAGTTAATGGTGGGTCGTACGTTGTAGTCTGCCTTTCCTTTACTTGCTAAGAGATGCTACTATTTTAACGTGTGGGTATTCCTCTAGGTAGCATATTGTACAAATTATTCTAGATTCTTCCTGCAGAGTTGGTCTCAGTTTGCACAGGGCGCGTAATCCTAAGAAGCACAGGCACACACTATTTTGGGAGGATTCAGAGAGACGGGTAGCTACTAACGTCTCGTTTTCCGTGGTGTCATGTCTCGTAATGTCCAGTCGGCTGATTCGATTACTGCATAAGCGGACACTCGCATACAATGGGCTTGACGAACGTACTTTGTTGCTCGGTAACAATTTACGTGGCATATGGCGAAGTGGGAACATATCACCAATCCCTACGATATACAGGCTCGCAAACAGTGAGTCCTGTGAAAGAAAAAAAACGCGAGTAGCATAACATCATTGAATAACATGTTATGCCCTCGAGAACCTTTAAGTGCAAGACAAAGTGTAGGGTTTCCGAATAGAGTGCGCATGTATCATTAATCCCGGGGGAGGGGGGGATTTAAGGGGTCCGTCTTACGAAGCAATGCAAAAGGGGTTCCGTGGACGGTAACTGTTGGCCGAGAATCAGCCCGAACGTTCTGTTAGCATAGTTACATACTCTGAGAGTATGTACACACTGCAATGTTTGGTTGATTATTTTACCAACACCATTGTATATCCGGCCCACACACTTTGATCTTGAGATAGTGCCGACAAGGACAATGGGTCCGGAGAATTTTCTGGACGCAGGCACTCACGCATAACTGACCGGTAGACTGACCAACTATTTTTATTTTCTCTGCTTTTAGTCGGACGCATAAGGCCATTGAGAGTAATTTCATGCAAACGTAGGAAGCTACTTTCATATTTAGTTAGTTTCAGAAGATTAAATAAAAGAGGCCATCTTCTCACGATACCTTGTCCCTAAACATTATATGGAATTATAAAAGCATCTGCAACCTTTTTATTGAGGTTGCTGTCGCTAGTACACTTTTTTTTAACCGGTTCTTCGATTGGGTGGATGAGGTGGATTTGGTTCCCAAATTGCATAAATCTGTGATAAATGCATAAATATGAAGATAGCGCCTACCGCATCATACGGAATTATCAGCTATTTATTATGGGAGAGAGACTCATCGTCTCCTACCTGGCAGCGCTTGACTGAGTGAAATCTGACTTTCTGAAGCGAGTATTAGGTGTACACGTATCTGCACTCGAATGACTTGCGTACCATTATGAGTTAGCATATCCATAGAGCAACTCAGAACATCGTCTTCACTTTACGAGACATCCGTTCACCTTGCGTTCATTTGTCGATGCAAAGTGGCGGAGATCAGCCTAAACTTTTTCACAACAGGGGCCATTAATTATTCAGAGTAGGAAAATAATACCTTGAACAAACAGACATATAATAATAATTGCTAGGTACTCCATCAACGGTTTCCATCATAGACATTGCCAAACCGACGCGTTTCTAGCGACGTTTGTATTTGTGAATATATTGTAATCTTTCATGCATAAAATATGACGGTGATAATTGTCGGCCTATTAACTCATGGACAAGATTGACAAAAATATCCCAAAAATATCTTGAAATGTTTATTTATCTTATTTTATTTCATTGTACATTTTTATATTCAGTGATACATAAATGCTTGGTAAAAATTACAATATATTTTATTCATGAATATACTCGACACACATACTCTAAAATTCAATGTATTCAAGTCAATACATGTAGTTGACTTCAGTCGACATTTAGTCACCGATTAGACCTCAAAAAGGCCGCCTATTGTCTATGCTGCCCAATCGAATTCGTTCTCTACTTCTACGGATCCTCTACAGGGGTTTGTTTCAAGTTTCCATTTTGTTTTGTCATGAGCCTTCGATGTACGGGCGAAGCAGTAAACAGAGCAACCTATAAATGACAGCGCGAGATACCACCACCACCACCGTCAATCTCTTGGGCTGTCAGCCTGGTTTATGACGCTGTTGTCTGACTCGTACGGTTGCATAGCTCCACGAAGGGAAAATTCCACCACGTTGGTGGGGGGGGGGTTAGTTTTTTTTAAGTATCTCTTCGCTTTTGATCCCTCGACACCGCTGTCTGCTCAATAATAGATTCGACTCTTATTTAAGTCTGCTCGATTGTTTAGGCTAATTCGATCAGGCTAAGGATGTTGATGACCTTGTTCGTTCGTGAGTCAAGTATCTATGTGTGTTTTGCGTGCGTGTCGGATAGCGGAAACGAACTTGTCTGCAATTTCGATTGAACTGAACAAGCCGACCGAGGTTTACAGATACCAGTCTGTGTTCATTTGAGTTGAATATTGCTACGGTCATATGAAGAGAGTACGTCGTACAATAGTGGAACGATCTTAATTAAACTATAAATAGTGAACGTTTTTCTATTTGTTATAAATAGCGAAAGTTTTTTTTTCCGCACATATTGGTTGCTTTTTTCAATGACATTATTATGTATTAAATACTACACTGCCTTGCTTATCACGGTAGCATTCTTTCACCTATATTATGAGCAAACATATACTTTCTGTGAAAAGAGTTCGTACAAAATATAATCACCACCATCAAATATCGCCTAAATAATTCATTTCCCAGGATACACACTCTGGAGCCATTTGTTTCCCATTTTGGGAACGCTGGGACGGACGAATGGGTAGTTATAAAGACAAACAGACAGACAGAGACGACATCCGAACAGGGTTCCGGTCAGTTTTGTTCTCTGTTTTAAGATAAAGGTCGTGTGAAAACACCTGTGTTCTCTCACAGCAGCAGATCGTACCGAAGCGCGGTACTAGGTCTGGTGGCGAACCGTACAGGCAGCCGGCGGAAGGTCAGTTTTGCCCCGGGGCAAAACTGAGAGCACGAATCGCTTCGGAGACTCGATCGACAAGTTCTCCGCCCGAAACCATCGTCTATCCTTCTCTCTCCGCCTCCTGCCATGAATGAATCTCTATTCCATGATTACCATAGTGGTCACAACAGAGTTCAGAGTGGTCAGTTGTGGTAGCCATGCCCATCGTTCATCGTTGTGTTAGAACAGCGCGCTGCTATTGGCTCAGGTTGTTTCCGTATCGGACGGCATTAGTTGAAGCAGCAGCAGCAGCAGCATCGTCTTGATGGTTGTGTTGCGTGCAACTGAATCAATCAATGGACCGTTCGAGGGCGGATGTCAAGGCCTTATCGATTTCCTGTTCCGATAACTGTGTCCCAGTTCGTCGCTCGCGAGATTGACAAATTTGCATGCACTCGAGAGTCATAGGCACACAAACGACAGGAAGGGCGATATCGAGAGAAGTTCGAAAGGTGCCTTGTACAGATTGTTGACTTAACTGATTTTTGTAGGTATTGATGCTTGCGACCGTGGACTTTCCAACAACAACAACAGCTCTAATCAAGAAGAACGATGTCATCTCGGTTGTAGTCGTTATTGCGTTCAATGGACATCAACCATACCTACAAAATACATAGTCATGTTTATGTTCGTAGAGAAACTTAGAGACGAGCAGTTTACTCACGGAGAGTTTGTGATGATTTTAGCAATTGCAGAAACTTTGTAGTTCACTGCCCAAACGTTGATCACTCTTGGCTGAATAACTACGTTGGTCATTTCATGAGCGCTTATGAGGAATTCTATGGCATACAAATGTTCTTGGATTCCCTTTCTGCATCTTGTTAATTATATCGCCTATGGAAGTGGTACGCCCTTGATTAACAACTAGGCGAAAAACTGTATGAGCCCAAATTACCTATAATTTAATCGTATTCTCTTGTGTTGGACAGGACAGCATAATTTATCTACAAAATCATAACTAAACCTGTTTGTTTGTCAGTCCTTTGTGTATGTGTATAGAAAAATATAGATATATAGATAAACAGGGGTGTGGTCTGCTCACCGCACAACAACGTCCGTGCTGAATACAGAATTAGAAGGTCAAGCCAAGCCACACCACAGAATCTGAGGACAGTAGTATTTTAGGTAAAATGGGAGGGGGTTAATCAAATAATATTAGAAATCTCCATTAAATAGAGGTCACCATTGGCTCGAGACGAATGCGCGTACAACTGAGTGTACCACGTACTATTGTATATTATCTTATTGTATATAAATGCTTAGAGAACTTAAGCATTTGTGAAAATCTGCAGTTAAATCTATCCTCACGGAACGAGTGTCTGTCGGCGTCATCCATGACTAGTGATCGTTAGAAAATCTATCGAAGCGTATAATATGCAAATTACATGCGACGACACGAGCAATATTTATTAAACGGTAAACCAACCACATAGCATCCGTCATTGTTGCAGCGCGAATTAATATCGTTGAAATAGAATTGAACATTCGATGCAGTGAATTGATACCTTCCTCAGACAGCTACGCGGCGGTGTAAAATCTATTTATATATTCATACATTCTATCCATATAAAATACATGGGTAGTGTATGATACTAACGGTAAGACGCATAACTGTTTCATAGTAATTAGTGAAATGAAATGGCGGGTAGATCGTAATTAGGTTAGTTGAGGAGGAGGTAGGTTGTCCCCGGCGACGTCTACTTAGGTCATTCCTGGCGTCCTTTTAAAAAACGAAACAGAAGTGCAAATTGCTCAACGAGGGTTACCAAATTTGACTTTTGAATAAGGAAAATAGTTCCTCAAAGGAAATAATTAAATATTTCAAACTATCTTATATCGAAACAGTTTGCTGCATACTTAGATTCGTGCAGATTTCTATGCAGACGAGACTGTATGCCAGGCGGATGCACAGCCATAGCAGATCACAACTGCTCTAAAGGTGACACCCGTTAAAGAAAAGTGGTCAATCGGTGAAGGCAAAGAAAGGAAGGAAGGAAGCAAAAAAATAGGTTAAATGATCTGTGGACTTTGAATCGTCTGGGCCAAACCACCTGTGTATTCGGGATTTTTTTCGACCAATAAGAAGTACCTCTGTGATCGGCAATTACACATCCTGTCACGAACGGACCTCTTAGAACCGATCTTAGAAATGTGTTAACATTGGTTAAAATGATGTTTTGTGGAACTACTGACGAAAAATAAATATTGATATAGCGGCCGCTACGGCCGTGTAGATCTTATCGATCGAGCCGCATTTCAAATACCCATTCTCAGCGCAGTGGAAGTGTTGAAGCGTAATTGGATTTATTTTGCTGCCCGGAGGTAGCTGTTGTAGCGGAATTTTTTATTTGGTACCAATTCTGCAGTCGACCGAATCTGTTTGCTCAAAGCAAATGTGTGCGAAGCAATCCGGGCTGTCGCCCTGTCAATTGTAAATGAAATTATTTGAGTTTTCTCGTTCTCTAAATGCAAAATGCGAAGAAGTGTAAATATGACATCGTGTATAACAACGACAAATTTACGATTTTACAGAACAGTTTAGTGGCTTCAAGCCGAATTGAGTCTGATGTAGCACTGATGTACACTAATTGGTGCATCCCTTTTCGTAGCTCATCTGATTGGTGTTATATCGATAAAGTTAAAACAAAAATGACAGTCGTTAAGTTAATCTAAGTCTCCTCTCACAGCTATTTGATTCAGCTACGAATAATAATTAATCATGCTTTTTAGAGCGACGACGTCACTGCTATCTTGCTGCTGCTGATGTTAGTTGAGGACATTGAACAGAGACGACGACTACAATGATGTGATCCCAGAATAAGTTGTGAAATAATTTCCATTGAGGGCGTTGCTTCTCGACGTTTAAGAATAGTGGAAGGATGACAACAGATGGCTTTTGCTGCTTTTCAATTTAAAATTAGAGTCAGTATAGGGATGGCATGTACTGCGTACACATCGAGGTGATATTTATCGTGGTTCAGACATTGAAATGGTATTAGCCACGGAGGTCTATTAAGCAATACCAAGTGTTCGTTATGATGACATATGTTATTTTAGTCATGAGCCAAAAATGACACAATAAACTTGAACTGAATAACTTGTATTTTGAATATCATGTGCATTTGGGACTGAGAATATAACTAATATTCTATTATCAACCCCGTTAACTATAACATCTGATGCTGCAGGAGCCAAGGGACGCCAACAACGTATGCCACTTTTTGCTCAAATTTTGGAAATGGCACTTCGCGGACTCGAACCTGCGTTTTTTAGCTTTTTACTCGCAGGCGGTTAGCCGTTCAGGCCAACGTTGTTTGGCAGGAGGAATTTCGTTGCACGGAAAGCAGACACTGGCCCAGTGTGCTACTATCCTGTGTAATTGTCATTCCGCTCGTTTACGTGCAATCGCTATCATGCTTCGGTGGCCGTACTACTTGCTTTCTCCCTCTCTCACACTTTAGCTTTGACTGGGCTTCGCATGGGTGAGAATGTGTGTCACGTTAGGTACGACCGATTGCTGACGATAGCAAACAGCAGGGGGGAGAGGTGTGGATGTGGTCTTTGCAATGGATAGCATACATTGAGGGCAATGGAACTGACAGACAATCGTACCCGATCTCTTGTATTGCTTGGGGATCGCATCGTTTTACACATCGACCCCTGCCTGCATACCGCATGATATGTGATACATGGCCGTTGAGCTCTGGGGCGAGCCTGTATTGAATTTCGGAATTGAGGCTGGCTTGTTTAGTATCTGTAGGAAAATGCAGGTACGGGGAGTTTCCGATTATTATTCTCATACACAATAAAGCGATCAACGATTAATTTCGTAACAGAGCGTGAACTCGCAAATGTGGATCTAGAATAACGGAGTTTTGTGTGGCTCTGATCCACTTTTAGGTCAATCGCATCGGTTGCGGTTGGTCAAGGTTATGTCCTCGTTGGGCTGACCGTCGTTCCACCGAGTAAGCTAAATAAACGTATCCTGCGTAGAGTCTCTACTCCGTCTAAAACCTAGTGTTGTTTGTTGTAAGACCCGTACACCCTTATAAGGCCTTAGGATTATCTTTGCATAAGACTGAAGCCGTCAAGGGCTGTGCCCAACTTGTCCATTCGATAACCTAGAGCCGGTTGCGATAATAAGGCTGACGACATTCGATAGTATCCGTAATGCTTCTGGTGGTATCGCAATAGACTCCGGCCCCACTAGTAACGTCCCTCGCGGGAAAGGTTACACAGGAGTATGGTCGAAACGAAAATAAGCACTACTTTCATGTGATGTGTATTATGTTCGCCAGCTCATCTCTTCGTCTGGCACGTATTATGCATGCTGTACTGTATCCTAGCAAATGTCAGAGAACATTGCAGCTGAGCAATTTTCGCGTCAGCCAGTAAATGTTCCAATTACATTGTCGTCGTTAAAACCAATTCCGCAATACGACTTTACAACAGCCGCGGATTGCAGGGTCAATTTAGCGCAAAACAAAGCAAAGGGCCTTTATGGCACGAGGGTTCATCTAACGGGAATACAGAGTCCAGCAGGTAATCACTCATACATACTGTTGGGCCGCTCACCCGCTGAAGCAGATTGACATGATTCATGGGACTCCACAAGATATATGTTGACTCCACTTTGAAACTAATTTATGTGAAATCAAGTACGACAATCGTCTAATCCTCCTCACTTCAATCGTATGTAATTCGTTTCAATCATTTGGCACTACAGCTAGCGAGTGTATTGCTCGACCTAGTACATAAAATTCATCCCGTGTATTGTTGTAGAAATTTGCAGAATAAGACGTTGTTCTCAGGTGCGAATATCTGCATTATCCTTATTTGGATTGCGTCAAGTACTTCGTCATGATAAGATTTGAAAGGGTCAGGATCAGACGTTATCCGCTTGCTAGAAAAGCTCAGCAAGCTCATAGAACAAATTTTGTTACGGCAGTTTTGGTTGGCAACTTTGATAATCATCTAGAGTAGATCCGTATGCTCATATGTGTTTTATTTCATATTGCATTTTAGCGGCTTCCCCCCAACTCGAATGAGGGGATCTTGCCAGCTGCTGAGGGACAGACGGGTCCTCGAGGATCGCCAGGGAAAGGATTCGTGAGAGGCGGAGTCAGTTCAGTCTATTCCGTGAGAGCTTCGGTCAGATTTGCTCTGTTTTGCCTCATATTCATATCGCTCTATTGTCTCATATACAGGTGAGTTATTAGTGGCAAAAATTGCTGCTCCCGTCGTATTCGCTGAATAGGTACCGGCGGTATGTGTTTCAATCTGTCTAGCGATATTATCCGACATTATACGGGTCGACGCACCGCTTTTAAAGAGACCTCTTGAAACGGGAGCGAACTAAAGCCCCTCCAGAGGAGTTGCCACTTGTTATGTCCTGCCTCGCATTGTTCGTATACAATGCGTCCTCTATCTCTGAAATTTGCTTGTTGGGAGCGTTACTTTTGCGTTCGTCGTTATTCCTCATCAGCTTCATAATACAATAGATTAATCTGTGTCGCGTGCACACAAAGGTGAGACTGTATATTCACAGCAGGTCTTTAGCAGGTCGGCCTCTTTTAACACTTGATCTTCGCGCAACTGACATCATTTTCTAGAGCTATTGGCCCTCAGTGTCATTATAGTAAGCGTGTCTCACCACTGCAATTTAGGGCCCTATAGAATTAACGTTATACGATCGATATATGGACGTCGTCATTAAATCCCCCTCCCCGACGTCTCTCCGTGTTGCAGCTAATCAGTGTTTATTGCTAATCAGTTCTCGTCATGTTAAAATTATTATTCCTTGATTGATATACGTCGCACTTCATGTTGTCGTATCTTCCATAGACCCCGCTTCGGCAGAAAACAGCCTGTGTGCACTACAACTGTCAGCACTTTTTAGATATTTGTTACTATGCTGCGGTTTTTTTGCCGGCTCATAGCGCGTCTTTATATATTTATTTTAGGTGACATGCAGATTAATATTTTCACACATTCGTGGGGTACGATTGTCTCCCAACTCTAACTAAATAGTTATACATTATTTACTTTAAGCAGCTCCTACATGTACGACACCTTGTTTATGTATATTATTTTAATCAATGTGGAACCTTGGGCTGGGAACGCAGCGTCTGCCCTTCAAGACGATTGTGATATTAATGGCATGCTTTCAACATCACCTGCTCCATTCGTTAGTGCGTAGATTATCCATTCACAGAAGGGCTCTGTTACGGTGACCTATTAATGATAGCAACCCATTGACGCTTTGCTTATAAAGTTGTTTTGACAGACCTCGGATTCGATTGGTTGTCTGATCAACGACAGATTCAATTCATGCGAATCACCTAGCATCGTGAGCCGTGATCCCCGCTGCTTTTCATTCAGACAATGACTAATTAATTGTAAACATATTAACATATCATTATCCACGTCGTAGCTGTTTCGTTTTACTCATCTGAGTTCGATATGTGTGTTTGTCCATATGTTAAATTTGGCCGTCCAGCTGTTGTAGTTTTATATAAATGGGATAATGTTGCACTCGAAATACGAACCTGAAGTATTTTTCAAGTGGACGTTTTTTACGACAGAAAATATCCGTCTGAATCGATATGCTTCATCGAGTACGTGCTATTTTTATACATAATAGTGAAAAACGTCGATCAGAATGTTGAAGCTCTTAGCGGAAAGGCATAGCTGTTATGGGCCGTCCATTGTATGCCACATATTGAAACAGGTAAAAACAAATCGTTTCGCCTCTAGCGAGGAAGACGATACGTTACACTTCATATATCATAGTGTGCAAGCCATTATACCCTCTCCTTCTATCTCTTGCCTAACGTTAGTCGACCAACTAACACACGCCAGTGTCGGCCCTCCCATTTCCTTCACAGTTCCCAATGTGTCGATTCGTATGCTGGTTCTCAACGAGATTTCGCTGCGGTTGATTCAAGAGCGTATTCCAGAGCCCTACCAGCCTGTATGTTGTCTGTGTTGTCCGAGCTTTCCGTAGCAAAACGTGTCTACTCAATAGATGGTGTGACGAGACGGCAGAAACACGCTTCTTATCTACTGCTTTAAACAGTTCTCACAGGAAAAAGGCGGTGCAGCAGAAAGCGTCGAGACACGAGGTTAGACTGCTCGATGCATATGCAGAGGGTATTAGCCGTCGCTTGCTAAATCAATTTAAATAATTGAATTTAATCGAATAGCTGGGAAACGGTACAACTAAGCCACATGGTCAGAACAACGAAATATGAGAACGTTCAGTGTTCTTGGAGAACAGATACACGGGTCGTTTTTGTGTAAACCAGCCTGTTGGGGACGACGGCGACCCCTTTGAGGTAACGAGGTTTGAGCGAGAGAATAAAGGGAAGTGGCTTTTCTTTGTAAACTCAGCTTTTTTTGGTATCTGAATAAAGACGGCGGCACATGCGACCCTTGAATTGGAGCAACGAAATCTTGTTGTCTTGGAGTTGACTGCGACACGTTTCTGGCGTGTCGAAATTCGATCATATGTAGCAATCGAAACAAATTAGTGTTCTCTTCGATAAGATATGTACGTGATGATGCAGGACTAAACAGCAACATAGATATTGCTAGTCTAATTAGTTAACTCTATATGGGAGTATCGAAGTAATATTTTTGGTCCCTGCTCTCTATTTACACATTAATGCAATGTATAGAAAAATCGATAACATTCTGAGTAGAGTGGGACCCAAAATTGAGCTTGGCGAAAGCAGAACTGGAAAAATAGTTTACAAAAACGCTGCAGCATTATTATTATATAGATCTTGAAACAGTAGGGCTAGGCGACATGGTACCGCGATTAGATGCAGCAACACGCTGCGACGATTAAGATTACGATTGAAATTAAAAGAGATTACATGGGAATGAAGTTGCATATTCAATAATGAAGGAAGGCTACCATCCCAAACAAACGCCAGATATGAGTATAATAAGCAGTGTATATAATTTGATATTTTGTATGATTTGTCTTGTCTGGTCTCGCTCCGTCCAATCGTGTTCAGCCCACTCGGAGCATGGTCGAATGAACCTGGAATCGCGCCCAACTTAACATGGGTACTCCGGCAACGAGAGACGTTCTTGTCCATCCTGCAGCCGACAAATCTGACAGCTCTAATCACGCCATCGGAAAGCCGGTGTGATCCTCAGCGCTTGCTAACCATCTTAGTTTGCTCGGCGGTAGGCAATAGTGAGGCTAGACGAGCCATCCGAGATACATGGGCGACTGAAGCTCCTAGAGATAGTCGTGTATTTTTTCTCGTTGGCCGACCTCCACAGAGTAACGACACCCAACTGCAGGACAAACTTGAGGTGGGTTTAAACTCAGAACTTATGTTTGACGCTTTGGAACTCCATGAAGAAGGATAGACAAACTTTGTCTACTACTTCTGTGTTAGTACTTGAAACTTTCCAATGTAACGAATGCTGACGACGGATTAATAATAGCATAGCATAGTATCCAGAGCATGGCTCTCATTAAAAACGAATGACGGCCTCCAGCCGATTATTATTCCGGTGTTTTCCTCGAATGTTCGACGGATTCTAAAATTAATTTGGTCATTTCTCTCAACTAACGAATATCTTTTCATTGCGTTACAGACGGAAGCGAACCGCTTCGACGATCTGATCCAGGAAGATTTTCTGGATACATACAATAACCTTACGTTAAAGTCAGCCTTCCTTCTGAAATGGGCAAATTCGTCAGGCTGCGCAGCTTCATCTCGCTTCGTGCTTAAGACCGACGACGATATGTACGTGAACGTGCACAACCTGGTCAGTCTTCTCAAGGCAAAAGGACGTCCCCGGATGCTCCTTGGCGCTCTTATTGCTAAGGCCACACCGCTCCGAGACTTCAAATCAAAATGGTACGGCTCTTTGGCGTATTTAGGTGAATGATGGGTAACGAACGACAAAGGTATGAATGCTGCATTTGATGTTTTTATGAAGTTCTCGCAATGAACAATCAAAGGCTGAGCTTTACGCAGGCTTCATAATTGAAGAAAAGCTGTTTGCTGTAACGCAAGAAGAAGTCTAATTGACATTAGCACTACGGTTTATTCCTATCATGATTGATTCTTTGTATATTGGAGTTTGGGGGCTGGCAAGCATATTTGAAAAGCTTTCCCCGTTGTACAACGCGACAGCTGCCTTTAACGAAGTTATAGATAACGAATCGTAGTAATACGATTCTTTGAAGTCCATGCCATGTGACCTCGCCAAGTCTAGAGAAAACTTTAAATAATTGTATTTTATAAGCCTCCTATAAGATGTTTTATCCGTTTGTGTTACGGTAACGGAGGGCGCATTTTCTAATATAATTTCAAACATGCTTTTTAATCCCGCCTTCAACCAGCGTCTTCTAAATAATGTGTTGAAATAACATTTAAGTGGTCCGTATTTTTTCTCCCCCTCAATGTCAGGTACGTTCCGTCGTATGTTTTCGGAGAGAAAGCGTACCCGAATTATCTGTCGGGGACCGGATACGTTATGTCAACAGATGTCATTGCCGACCTTCTTCGCATGACGGAAAAGACACCATTCTTCCATCTCGAGGATATCTATATAACAGGTAGTGTTTTGTGTTCAAATGTTTAGTTTATCGCTGTGATGTTTAGGTATGATATTGTAGTAAAGTTGAAATCGTAGGATGACAAGGCTGTTGTTCTAAGAGACCCCGTGAGGTACTCTGACAACAAGGATATTTAGCGATATGATCCGATCACTTGAGTACAACTTACTAGATTTTAATCTAATTCTAAGCTCATTTTTGATTTGTGAATAATATAATAATCTAACATAACGTATGACCCTGTATTACATGGTGCCGACCGCAGAGATAATGACTCTGGTTTGTTTTTGTTGTTTGTTATGCACTTTGCAGGTCTTCTAGCACGACGATTAAACATTCATCGACTCAACCACGAGGGCTTCAAATTCTACAAACGTAAAAACAGCATATGCCTTTTTCGGCGTCTCATCACAGCACACAAAATGAGCCCGTCGGAACTTAGGATCATGTTCCAGGGTGTTCACGATCGCAGCAAGCTCTGCAGGTAGCTAAGCTGAACATCCCGTATTTTTATATCGTGTTCTACGAAGCTCCCGTTTTTAGGGTCACATGGAGACGAATCTCTTATCATAACCACAAGCTTTAAAACCGAGAACCGTATTCTATAGAACGTTTGGTTGGCAAACCAACGAATTTCCAGGCTCGAACTCGAACGTTTTGGTGTGAGGCTTGTGCAACGAGCATGGCTATGGTGGCCAGTGGACACAAAATTGGTGAAGGTGTTGCATCGATCAAAATTCTTGAAACAGTACCAAAATCGTACTCTTATCTGCCACAAGACTGCGTGTGAATACTTACCCTGATGTGAATCGTAGTGACTAACGCTAAGCAGTATCCTCATCTTCGCATGCTTGGCCAGTGAAACCAACAGTAATTTCTTTCTCGGGATATAGAATGGAATCGTTACACGGATGCTTCGAACCATTTGTAAAGCAATTTTCCATTCAATGCTTATTGCTGTTTTCGTCAACGGTACCACTGACGACATCTCGGCGTTGCTTGAATGCGACTAAACGAGATGTGCCTACGCTTCCTAACTCGAAGCCTCTGCTAGAAGTTACGCGCAATAGTGGCATTCATCCGTTCATCGTTGAATGTACAGCTTGAGACCGCAGAACCCAAGCTGTGGCGAAGCGAAGTTGGTCTTCAAAAACTCTCTATTTCAGATTGCAACTTCAGGGACATCACACTCCACCCGTTGTATATAGCTATCAAATATCTTCTATGTGATCCTCTTGTGAAGATGATGGGATGGGGAAGACGGGTGATACCAAGGGTCACAATTGCCCCTCGCAGACGGATGTCTGCCGACCTTTAATGAAGGACCAGTGATGTTCATGATGCCAACCGGATCAAATTGTGATTCCGGAACAAAATAGCTAAATATGAAATAGATTGTCTGTATGTGTGAGATGTCACGATGCATTTCGAGCAGTCCCCAATAGACAAAACGTTGAATTCACCTGACGGACTTCCCGCGAATTGATTTCTACAATTTACATTCATCGACAGCAATACATGCCTGACTATGGTGGCGGTTCGTAAATACGGTCCATGGAAGTGAAAGGATCACAAATTGTTGCACCCTCTTTCGAATATGATATGTCACAACAAGGCAAGGCAACAATTTAATTGGGGTGGGGGTGTCCTGGTGTCTTGGTAACAGGAATCTGGAGCCCTCGCGTCGCTGGACACTGTTCCGGAATCAAGGAGAGCCAAATGTGATTATTATAGAATATCAAAACGTGAACCTTTGTTCCTTGAAGGTCATTGTACAACAAAAGGATATTGACTATACAGTATCATGATGACTCTTATTACGTTGACAGTGCGATAATAATAATAATAATATGTTGACGATTATGGTGATAGCGATGTGACGATGAAGGCGAGCGAGGAACATAATTGTTTGGAGCTCGTCTCAGATAATGAAAATAACGACGACGACGACAACAAGAACAAGGATACACAATTATACTAATTAGCCTTAGGATGGTAATATTATGATTATCTTCGGGTGATATCATGTGGCAGTAATTTCAATGTAGGTACAGCGGGATTATTTCGCCTGTTTTCAGGGGGACGTCGATCGTTTATATATAGTGAAGTAGAAAGCCGCACAAGCGCAAAATAAGAAAACATCGTCAGTTAGAAGCAACAGAAACAATTTCCCAACCAATTTGCCAACACAGTTATGCAATGTTCCATTTGTCCCTAGCACATGACCCGGTGAGTGGTAAGATCGTGGCAGGATGCTAGTCATTATGTGTGTGGTCGTTGTGACCAGGATAAGCAGGGCTCGTGCCGTAACCCGTACAAAGGCTGGGTAATGCGTCCCTACGCCCGTAGAAGATGCGTCACTACAAACGTTTCGAGATAATACTCTGTGCTTTAGTACGGGACCAGGGGAGAATCAACTGATGGACTGAGACATACGCGTAGATTACCGATACGGTAACGATCGACTTAATACGTTCACCATTTCTAATATAGACTGACTTAGTGGGGGGGGGGATATTTCCAATTTATGTTGTCGTTGCTACAGTGCGTTATCGTAATAATTACCCGTCACCACTTTGAGTTAAGGTAAGTTTTGTCTTTAAGCGCTCGTCCACGACACGACAGCATCTTCTACCTTTAGAATCCATTAATCTGCCCTTTGCCCGTGTGATTAAATGTTGTTTTTTTCCACAACATTCGATGTCACAGTTTTCATAGAATGAGTTGTCGCGCTCCATCCAATAAATGTCATCAATCAAATCGACGAGTTCGTTTGACGACGAACGTCCCAATACGGCAAACGGGAGATTGCATAATTATGCATACGTGATGAACATGATATACTAATAATAATAATAATTATTATAGTTTCACCACTTGCACCATTTGACCAGGGACAAATGTTTTGTTGCACGGTGGGGCAGCCCAGATCGTTGCCCCAATCATCATTAACGATAACGCGGAGCCAAAATTGTGACAAGTTCTTCTATTTGTTCTGTTGTTGTTCTTCTTCTTCTTGCTGTTGTTGTTGTTGCTGTTTTTCTGCGCTCATGTTGCTTGTCGTATGTTTGCCATTATCGTTTTAGGTTGGAGGGCGCCATTCTGGGACTGATCGACTATGTCATGTGCAGCCTGACTGACTGTGGACTCTGAATGGAAAAGGGGGTGGGTGTGGGGTCAGTCATGACGCCGTTTGCCGTCTGTGTTGAAATCTCAGAACGACGAATTAGATATCCGTTAAGTTCCCAACAAGTACGATTATTGTACTACCAAGCGATTTTATAAGTACATTGCCTGCTGACCATCCAACTTGAAGCATCTATGAGCCAAGATTGATGCCCCCAAGGTATCAAGCACGAAGCGTCACACGCGGCCAAACAAACGAATCTGGCTGAGACCACATTGACATCGACATCATCAGCAACTACAATAGTAACAACAACAACAACAATATTGTTTTCTCTTCTATAACTGATAGCCACAATTCGTTTACGTCAAAACAATTACACACTGATTAATGACGTGATGCATTGCGTGATGTCGATGATGACGCCGTGTGCGCATCATTTTTATAAATGATAATAATAGTAATAATTTAATAATAATTATAATCATTTCTGGATGGCTAGACGTACTTATATGCACTAGTCGGTTGTTCACAAGCTATTATTGTTGATGAGTAACTTGAAATTCGCTGATCAACATGAGCGTCCGTCAACGCGCATTCCCTGTGAACCTTTGTATATAAGCCGACTTTGTTTATTATTATTATTATTATTATTATTATTATTATTAAGTTATACATAATATTTTAACAGATTTTAAAAACGCGCCGATAGTATGAGCATTATAGTCGCCCTCCAGCCAATGAGCGAGTGAGCTCCGCACTGTAGATACTTGCGCACGCGAAGTGGCGGCAACAGCAGTTGTATGAGAAGGTGTAGTCAACAGGTAGGATTGCTCTCTAGGTAGGATTTAATGAGTGATGACGAGTCTGAATTGATTGCCAATCGAAGTCGGAAAGACATACATACAACTACATTCACAACCATGTATGACACATTCGATATATCGTTTACTGTGGCAGAACGATAATAATGAAGTTCAGCTTGAAACTTGTGGAGCTGCTGCTACTTTATTTGTTTGAGATGCTCGTTGATCTATTTCGTCTGTTGAATATTCGAGCGCTCAAACTGTGTAAGTTGGTGGGGGGGGCTGGCTGGCTGGCCACGGAACTGTCACGAAAACTGAGGTGCGACAAACATTGGAAACGGGTAAATAACTATCACGTTATAGACGCGGTCGTGCGTACGTGTATGCTTTTTCGAATTGGGCTTACGTGAGCACGGATCGGGGCTATGGTAAGGCTAACATGGGTCGCTGGCGGTAGAACGTTAGTGACGCGAAATTCAATAATCACCAACGACATTTGCCATCGTATGCCTAATGACGAATTGGGCCTCGAATGTATTTAATGAAGAGCAGAACTGGTAGAGCTTTGAAGTATTTATAAAAAAAAAAGAAAAGAAGAAAAATAACGAAACAATAAAAGCAAACTAGTGAAAACTCGTAACAACTAAATGTTTATGTAGTGTGTCGGTGTCAGCATCATTTTTGATGGCCTGCGTATACTTGGGTACACCAGCATCGAGTCATCGGTAGAAAAGGAGAGATTTGATGGTCGGGTAGAGCGACACGAAGAGCATAGGGAGTGAGTATACAATGGTACAGGTAATAGTAATAATAATGATAATAATAATACATTGCCCGAATATGAAGCATTTCTGAAGATGAAGGGCGAAGAGCGAATCTCTCTGTAAATAAACGATTTTTTGTCCAAACCCATTTACATGTTTTTATTCTTTTTACGTTAATAGAGCCTTTATTTGTTCGTGTTTATATGCACAGGCTGTGTGTAAAGTTGCACAACCTTATGGAAAACTCAGCAAATGTTGACGACGGGATCAGATTTCGAGGAAACCGTTTGTCTTTTCCAATACGTCTCTAAATGGTGCCGTGTACGCAGAGGGACGAGAGCACATCTTACAAGTTACCCCAGAGGGCAGCTAACATTAGTGAATATCTTGAGACGCTGGTGGGACTAAGGAGGATAGGAAAAGTTTGTCATAATCTGAAATTGTATTTTCTGTGGTTTTTGCTTCGTCTTTTTTTCTTCTTTATTCTAGACGCCGCTATTTAAATATGTGTCTACAGAAAATTTGTGTTACCGACTTGTACAGAAGAAGAAGATGGCTTGGCTGTTGTTCGAGGGGGGCAATTTTATAAATGAAGAAGTGTCACGGGGACAGCTCTGGAATTCGTTCTTCACTCTGGGCATTGCTTTTTCAAAAGGATAGATGAAAGCTAAACCAATTCCACTATCGAGAACTATAATACATGAAACAAATGAACTAGATACTAGGTGGACATGGTCATAGTCGATGCTAATCATTTCATGAAGAACGTGAAGGTGTCTGAAGAACGGAAATAATACGTTATCTGCATCATGCTACCATTGCTTACTTCAAGAAAGTCGTTATCCGAGCAGAGAATTCATTGTGCGACATAGTATCCTCCAATACGAAACAATAGAAAATTACTAGGGTATCTATAATATGCATGGCGATTTCGGCCATTAAGCCGTGGTCGAAAAATAGCCTCTATGGCAACTCTATCATGGGATGATCTGCGTTCATCTTTATTTCGTATAATTATTCGTGTGTGGTCTACATGAACATATACATTCAGTACCCCAGCATCTCAAGCTCTCCCCTTGCTGCGTTGGCGGAGTTGTCAATACATTTTTTCATTTGATTTTGTGTGCTGATCACATTCGACATAACAGCACATCAGTTCAGTAATGGTGAATAATTTAAAAGTAGCAGCATCAACAGCAGCAGCAGCAGCAGCATATCGAAAACGCAAGCTGGTGAACTTAATGAGCTTCGACCTGCATTCGTAATATTATCACTGAGATTTCTTGCTAGCAATCTTTAATCAAAACCGGACTTAGTAGATGACATATGAGACGACGATTGAAGGGTATGCGAATTTGGGGATCGATTTTTGCATCCATAACCTTTATAAATCATATAGAAAGCTATTGCAAGCTAGCCTTGCTTAGCCTAAATCATGTGTATCACATATATGCAGCTTTTGTCTAGCCACCATCAATTGTTGTTTCCGAAAAAAAAAACTAATACCTAAGCCGTTGGGCACGTTGATTAATCACCTTATCGTCATCAATCAGCTTTGCTCGAAAGCGCACCCTTGCTTGCTGTTAGATATCATCAATAGCCATGGGGTGTAAGTTATGCAAATTTCGTAATGATATCTATGTCACCAACATGCGGCCGTGTATATCGCCGTTCATAGATCCTTGTTTCAGTAGAGATTGTTGTGTTAAACTGCTGAGCTAGACCACTTCGCACCTGCGAGTACTCAAGAGATTGTCTTGATAATGGCTGAGACTGCTGCAGCTACGAACGGCACGACAACTTATTTGCGAGTAGCATCATTTACTGTGAGCATTGTAATTGTGTCTTCTTACAAATGATTTGATTTGCTTAAAATTTGCTGAATATGATGGCATGATTTAGCTTCTCGATCGTGCTTAGGCTGTGTTATTGAAACTTACATGTCAACGAGAAGGGGCTGACATTGTCCCTGTAGGGACTCGAGTTGTCCGGTCAAGGCACATAATGCCGATGACAGACAACCAATTGGCTAGTGCTAACTATCTTTATTTCATTCTTAGCTATGTATATTTCTACGTGAAGGTCTAGCTGTCGCTCATGTGATTAATTTTGATTCCAGTACAAACCATATCACATTCTATTGGCAGAAGGTCGCAATGTACCTCTTGGAGGAATGTATGGAAAAGTTTTCGAAGCCATTATGAGCTCACTGAATTTCGAGTAAGTGCTGTCATCGAACAATCTTTTGAGAATCTAGATAGTTTAATACACGCCATAGTTAGTTCTAGTTAGTTCAATACACGCCAACACCGCGCATTCGACTATAGGAGGAACCGCACGACAACCGCAATGATGTGACCCTGTGCTTATCTCAAGTTATGTTACTAAAGTCAATTCACGTTTGTCTAACTCTGCCGGTTGGATTAATTCTGTTGTGAATCAGCATAGATGAATATGGCGATATCTGTTTTTGTCTAACCCTAGCAGACTCCCGAGATTCACTTTGAATCTAATCGTATTTCGGACCTAATAGTTAAGTCTACCGTTTCGTCTCTATTTCCATTGCGAGGTACGATCTTCGTGATGCCGGCTCTTGGGGCTTGCCCCTTGAGAACGGATCTTGGACCGGGGGAATAGGTCAACTTCAGCGAGACGTAGGTGCACTCACGCCCTCGCACAGGGCAATCACAGTAATGAACATTAGGCGTATTACACATCGATCTGGTGATTTACACAATAACAACTGTTTAGGAAGTAGCAATTAAAAGCAAGATACTATCTGTGCAGGAGGTCGATGTGGGAATATTTTGTATGAATCCCACGACCGAGAGTCTTCGGGTGAGCTCGATTACGCCAATGATTCATCCTGTGGAAGTTGCGATTCTTGCCGCACGGAAGGACCGTTTCCTGAAAACGCCCTTCGCTCTCGTCAACGGCTTCAGCCTTGAGGTGATACTGATTTAACTCACAACGCCAACGTAGACACTGCACGGTCTTGACGTTCGAATTACTTCGTGGTTAGCAGTCCTTATTTGAATGTGGTAGAATGTGTTAATGGACAAAGATGCCCCTCAATAACAACGATTACTTCAAACTAAGATAAGTTGTTATCTTAGTTTCATGCAATCTCGCTTCGTTTTAATTAGCATCGACCTTTGTCGGTATCTGTGTGTGTGTGTGTGTGCATTTCTATTTCGGTGCGTCTGACGAATTTCTTCACAGGTATGGCTGCTGCTATTTTTGGCGACGATTACGCTGGCGACCGGGATGTCCTTCATGCATCGCGCACTTGTCCAGTCCTCAAATTTCATGCAACTGTTGTGCTCCTACGTGTTACAGCTGTTTGGAAATACTTGGGGAGAATGTAAGAAGAGAATGTTTGTTCCTATCATTTCGACAGTGTATCTTAATCGGTTGCAGCAGAAAAACAAAGGATATCGAGTGATATTTCTGTGTGAAGATGCAAAATCACCGACGAACCATATTCTCGTGGGATGATTTTTTCCTCTCGAAATACTCTCTGCATTGATCATTCATCATTTATATTATTACATTGATTATCATTAATCCCCTTTACTAATCGAGTGTAAATGAGTGTAATCATTCGCCAGCGCCTGGGCACCCCAGGAACTTGGCTACTTTTTGCGCTCAAACGCTCTATGCAACATCTGCACAGGGACAGAGATGCACGCTCTTGTGTCAAATTAGATCATATCAAGTTTTTCAAGGCGTCCCATCATAATCAACGAAATTTAGAACCATTGGTGACTACATTTGAATACTTATCAATTTACTGGTTACATACTTATATGACACACTGGTATGTCTTCACGAAGTTGAACAGAAATAAACAAATAAAAAATCAAGTTCATAATCATCGTATTTCGAGTAACCAGCATCAATGACAATGTTCACTTATAGGCGCAATCTCACCTCTGCCATTTCATTCGCTCCGGATCATCTGGATGTTTTGGCTGCTGGGGGTCACCATGATCCTTATGAATGCCTTCGCCGGAAATTTAAAGGTTTACAACTCGAAGTCGATTTTCGCCCTTAGAGCAATAGTGAAGTAATTGACGTGGCATTAATTTGTCCCTGAACTATTTTGGGGTCGTGTTTGAAGTTGTTTATCTCGTGTGAAGCGGTCGTTATAAAATAATAGAAAATGGTAAGATCCACGACTCTAGCTAAATCACAGAGGGGAAGAAGTTAAGTCAGTAACCTGCTGCAATTATCTAGCGACTTTTGGTTTATCATTAATTTCATTCCAAAGAAAAATACTAATGTGCGTGTTATCGTTATGGTATAATACAATTTCATTTTACACAGGGAATGTTGCTGTTCAAAACCGAGATGCCACGTATTTCGAGTATGCTAGATCTGGCCAATCGACCAAAACTGAAGATCTACTTGCCGCGAAACAGTATAGAAAATATATTAAAGGTGAGAGGATGTATCCAATGCATCCAAACACGTCAGTGTCATATCAAATCCGCTTCGCTACTTGTGTTCGAAATGAACGATAACTCCTGGTTTAGAAAGGACCAACGTAGAGAATTAGAGAATTACCAGTCAAGCGGTTGCTTGGACGGCTAAGTCTATGGCTGTAAAAAGCCGGTTGCCGCAGGTTCGAGCTCAACGTCGCGGCAACTTGAGCGTTGTAAAAAAGTTGCAGTTCCGCAATAAAGTTGTTACGTTTACTATATTCGGTTCTGCAAGCGCGTCTCATAGGGTATCATATACATTTTTAACTCTCAGCTAGATTAAAATCAACACGTCGGATAAATGAGGCATGTTATGCGGTTTAACCAAAATTGTTGTTTCATAATCAGCTTCATAATAGGTCGACTATTTTGTGCAAAGACTTCAGACAAGGCGTACGTGCGTAGTTTGTATCGCCGAATCGTGCTGGAGCATCGTACATCGCTTCCAGCTAGTGAAGTTTTCAGTGAAGAGGCCCTTCATTCGTTGCTAAATGGTCAGGCGGTACTCATCTCAAGCCGCCCAGCAAGTGCCCAAGCGGCAAATGCTCAATGCGAAAAGATCAAACGTGGGGAGTATTATACAGCTCGTGATATTGTGCTGTCGTTTAATGCAGTGATCTGTTTAAATCAGCGAATGCCGCTTCACCTGCAGCGGACCATCAGTCGGAGGTGGGGCTATCTTGGTGAACGTACGAGGTAGATTAGAACACGAGAGATCGGTTGAAACTTATGACATTGTGAAGTTTTGATTGGACCATTTCAACGGTACTCGTATCTCTATTATGCGCATCTGGCCAATTGATGGGAAGTTTGTATGATTTTTGAAGGATGAGCAAAAATCTTTAGGGAATTGGTTCCCTTTGAAGACCGAATATTTTATTTCGTTTGCATTTCACGCCGTTTCACATGGATCATTCCTTTGGCCATATGTAACTTCGGGAAGTTGCTCTCGTATTTCAGAATAATGCGTCTTTTCGATTCGGGTATTATGGGCGAATGGTACCGTCAAGCTGCCGGTACATGGACGGGTTGTCTTGCTACGGGAGGAGGTGGACACGATTCTCCTCTGGGAGCTCTCCATATCGGAGACCTTGAAGGGATCTTCTACATTGTTCTCATCGGGCAAACAGCTGGATTGTTAGTTTTAATTCTGGAGTTCGCAGTTTATCGCCGCCAAGGGAAACCCTTACCCAGCGACGAAGCATTTTCGCCACAATCTCGAGGATAAAAGTGGCAAAACATTACGTAAACAGTCTGTGTCCCCCCGATTAATATGGGCTGCTTCAACTATAAGGCTACCTTTTTTTCTCTAACATTTTCGGGCCGATTTATAGCTGTAACTATTCTTACCTGAAGACTTATATCTCGTCCTGCTGTATACATACTCCTACCTCGTTCATGTATGCTCCATAAGCTTGCCGATACGTATTATGTTTAAAGCTGGTTGACGACGTGGCCTGTATAGCGTCAAGAGGCTTGACAATTAAGTGTTAGACAGTAAACGTTTAAGAGCCCTGATCGCTCAGTTTGCCCAAACTTAGCTATACAGGTCCAAACTGCAGATAACAATGATAATCTTAAATCATCCCAAAAGCGCTGATGGTAAGATAACACAACTTGCCGTTGCTTAAGTCATGATATGCTGTATTTCCGAAAAAAACAAGATCCGAAATAAATATAACTTTCTTTATTGAACCACTCATGTTTAGTAGGCAGGTCCGAAATAAATATGTTTTGTTAAATAGACAACTTTTCCTTAACCATTATTTTTAGATACGGAACCCAACAAAGGTAAATTTTTCGGGCTGACCACAGCCAACATCTAACGTCCTTGGGACTACTTTCGGCTAGGTTAACAAACATAGTCCATGCAATCATACGTCTAATAAAGAAACAGCCTTGAATAAGGTCTCATATGGTAGTCACACGTTCAATTTTAAGGAGTGTACTCATTTACCTAGGTGCTATATAATTTTCTTTTCGTAACACAAGTGACAGCGAAGTCACGCAGTCATGTTCCTTATATTGGTTTAGTCCTTATGTGATCAATGTTGGCTCTCATTCACAGAATGACGTCGAAATAAGTGTAAAAGCACACACGTTCTTTCTCATTGGGATCTAGTTGTCGAAAGGGTGAAAATAGTGAACTTCTGCAGGGCCACTCTTCGGTTGAAGGTTCTTACAGATCTGCTTTTCGCTCTCAGAGCAAAATAATCTATATGCTGTCTATTTGTTGCTAATCTGAACCTCATTTGCTTTTGGGGCTCTTTGGAACTGCTACGAAAGGATGTGTGATTTCAATGAAGTTCCACACAAAGTACCCCTTGACCTGAAACCTTGACTCAATCTAACGATTATCTTTGTCAATGATTTTTTGTTTTTGTTGAACTTTTTATTTTAGTTTGAGAGCTTGGTTAATGAGTTTGTTCAGTCTTGGGTTGGTTTCCAATAGGGTTAAATAGCCTATTCAAACACAGAGTGAATTTAGGTATATATAATTACGAAGCATACTGTCGGATCAAATACAAATTGTCGCACGATCTCACCAGTTTCTTATCTGTCTACAATGGACATCATGATCACTACGCCCGCCACCTGTAAAATGATTTTTCTTCAACTACGTAAATAAAATACTTTTTCTGAATAAATCACATAATGTAGAGATTTTCTTACAATAAGCCTTTTAACACAACGTTCAGCGTGGATTGCACATAAATATCATATAATAGACTAGTCGTAGTGGTTATACATAATATAACCTTTGCGTTATGATGACGTTTGATGATAGCGAATTTCCCACGAACTTTCGACCTGCTCCCTACGACCAGGTGAGAAACCTTTCGACGCATTTTTGCTGCCTTTTAACTCAACATCTCCTTCCTATTGGTTGAAATGGTGCAGATGGTGAGCCTGGCCAGCTCCTCCAGTCGGATTACCTCCGGGTGTCTGCCTGTAATGGTGAGCCGTGGCGGCGTAATGGGCATGAGACGGAGGTCCTGAAGGCGGATGAGGCGCAGCCCACTCAACGGCTCCGTGGTGGCCTCCGGGAGCAGAGGGCTCGCCGGAGATGATCAGACATTGACTACCCGTTTGAGCTGGTCCTGTGCATCCGAGATCGGCTCCCCCAGTTTCTAAAACTTCGGCAGCACCGTATAGGCTGAAATAGTATAAGGAATACAAGACTATTCGTTGTGGCTGGTAGATATATAAAATACAAGCAGTATTATGCCCTCTCTATCCCGACTACCTCGCTGAACGTTCCTCCAGGCCTCAAAGGGGATCGGCTGCGTAGTGTCTTAAGCAACTACAAATATTAGTAGTAGAATATCTCTGTCGAATACACGAGATGTATTATCGTGGTGAATTTCTATGAGACAGCGCTTGTACAGGGATTACAACCCGTCATTCAACCAAGCTTACGGAGCTGATTATGTTTCGGAGTGGGGTTCACGAAGGATTCATAAATAGCTACTATTGGAGTGCATACCTGCCAGCCGCAGCGGTTGTCGCAGTCGTTGTGATGATATTAGTAGTCTGTTGAATGACAGAAGTGACTCCGGCGTAGCAATTAGTCGTTTCGTAAAATATCGCCACCGGAGGAGTGGTCTGCGTTGTCTGAGTAGTCTGGTGGCCATGCGGTGGCTCAAGCGAGCATTCGTCGCTGCCCACACCAACGCGACGAAGCTGCTTAGCCTTTTCCAACAAAACATTACCTATAGAGAAAATAGCTAGAATTATCTGTTCCATCATATTAATTTATTTGGAGACAGCAACATGCAATGAAAAGACGAGACGATTATCTTCCTCATAATCCAGTGAAAAAATGTCACCAAAGTGAATGATGTGTTTATACCTGTCGGCATCTGCGGCGGCAGAGCGCAAAGCTGAACAGACTTTGTCGGTTCAATGTGAGCGCTAGTGCCACTGGGGTGTACACTGAGAGCTGTTACGTGACTGCCTAGCTGAACCTTGGGGGACACCGCATCCAACTGTGCTTGTGAGTGTGAGGGCGCCGTGCCCATCATTTCGAGTGTATTGATGTGCTCGACTTCAAGCGTGCGATTGTTGGCAACATTCTCCTGCATCTCCCGAACGAGGCAGTCACCCAGAACACTCTCCAGCGATAGTTGGACGTAGTCATCAAACAGAACTCGAAGAAGCTGAAAGGACGCTGCCTCACGAATAAAAATAACACGATGAATAACATTCGTTTCCATTGCCCTACGCTGACCGTACCAAAACGATCATTTCACAGCTCTTCATTAGGTGTCGTAGCTAAATGACATTTAACTTCGATTAGTGGAGCTTCCATCAGTACTTCTTTTCTAGTCCCATCGATGGCCCTACCTTAACCCACGTATGCAATGCCATAATGGCACTCGAGGAACGGAACAATGAAAGTCAATTCCATGTGACAACGCTCGGACGCGAGCACGTTCATGCTCACCATAATGTGTGGTGCCCTTCACGGTGAGATCTCTGAAAATTCTTTGCGAGCAAGTTCGCCACGTTCGGAAAAAACCACAGCATATTTCTCGTTGGCTTTGTGGTGGGACACGGGGTGCGGCCATTCCTTTGGCCCGTTTCGCAGCAGGCCGAGATATCTGTAATAACCCCAACTGGCACACATTATTAAGTAATCTTATTTCTGAAGAATTGTGACAGAATGTGAGTAACTTTTTGATTCGTCCGAGTATCTTAGAGTTATGAGTAGCTCTACAAAAGCAGGCATACACTAGAACAACTGAAAGCTTATTAACATACACCGTTGGCATATTTTTCGATGACGGAGTCCATCCAGAGAAGAAGAGTTTCCAAACTTGTCGATGTCTCCAGACAAGATTCCAATTCGGCTAGCACTGCAGAAGACACAATTTGCATGCATGAGGAAATTGCTTCTAGGGTTATATTTCATAAAGTCGTAGAGTGATTTTTGGCTACTATCATATATTTCGTTGTGAACGAAACTGAACTGTAATTAGGTATCCTGGACCTTTACCACAAATGAAGGTATCCTGATGACAGATTGTACGGTCCTTTTCGGAGACGTTCATCCCTGTTGCTGTCGTTGTGCCGACACAAGAGCTGCTTATGCCAGCTGGCGGTATGAATTGAAAACTTAGACCATCGAGTAAAGCCCCTCCTCGTCCGACTGGCGACGCAGAACAGTACGCACGCCTGCAGTCTCTCCAGTCTTGGACCATCTGGTCAACTACCTGCCGATTGAGTAGCAGCATCTTGGCTGCTTGAGATAGCTGATTCACCGATAGTCGACGCCGTAGCTGGCAGATGAAGCGTTTCCCCACTAACGATAATGACAACAAGAGGAATACAACGATTTCAGGGCAATGATTGATACGGGTAATCAACTTAAGGAGATTCCTTATTTTAGTTTTGCACACCGGGGATTTAGGCATAGAACTAGAGGGTGCGTCGGGTCTCTACGTCATTACACATACTCGGGTAGCTTGTATATTCTCATGTGAACCGTTTTATAGTAAAAATTAAGCACAGAAGAAAATTGGATAAAGCTACCTATTAGACTTTACCTCGTTACACATACCTTCAACCTTAACGTGTTGCAATGTTTTAGGAAATCCTATTAAGGCCCGTTCCACCCAGCTTTCGTAATCTTGAGTAAAAATATCAACCATTCTGATAAAGCTGAAAAGGAAATCAGTATTCGATTAGAGTAAGTGATTAATGCCTAAGCAGATGCACAATGGAAGATTGTTGACTGGTCTGCAGATGGTGGACGATGCCTACGGAAATACTAGATAGAAAATGCGCCTTGCTTACTTTGCAGAACACAAACTCTATCGACTCTGTAATTTAAGCAAGTTTTGCTCTCTTGGTAACGCGCATCACAGAGCGTGCATTTTTTTCCCAAATAGACAAAACACATACACAATTATCTGCCGGACGAACCTTTCTGGTAAGGGTTGTATGAGACTCGGAAGAAGTAGTCCCTGGACTGTTTTGTAGAGCGCAAAATCGCAAAGAGCTACGAGATTCACAAGAACAGGGCAACCCAAAGTTGATGCCACATGTTGGGGTATTCCAAACCAGAAGTGCTGCAAATGGATGCGGACCTGACCAAAAATAGAGCCACAATAACAGTGAGAAACACTTTTACAGACTAAACTGCATACAAGTATTCCGTATTGAATTCAAGATCGTTAACGTGACTATTGTGTCCAATATTGTTGTTACAAGTGGACAGCAATTTACAGACTAACAAACGCGAAAGAGGGAATCTACAACGAGCACATCAAACACATAGCCTTGTTCCATTTAATGACCACTGTCCTTACCTGGTCCAGATTCATAGCAAGTATAGTATCCAGAACTCGTTGACAATGCGATCGGTACATAGATAAAAAGCTTGACACCTGAGTGAGAGAAATGCAAAACTTTGTATAATTACCTTTAGAAGTGTAATTACAGTTAAATATAATTAGGTGTACCACCTACTTAAATGATTCGGACATTGAACATGTTCAGGTAGCGCTCCTACAAAAAGAGTATCAAGGCCCTGTAACCCTCATAGCAAACTCTACTGTCATCTATTGCGCTATCCCGTAAAATGGTAAATTTGCTTAGCTAATATAGGCTCTAGTGGAACCTGCAAGGACCCAGTCGTAATTCTTGACGGCTAAGATTCTACGAGTTGCTCTATATGTAGAAGATATGCTATTTTCTGTATATTCACTGTGTATAACCGTAACCGTAATTTCTAGTCGTATACAAGCGGGGGTCTTAAAATACTACGGTGAGAAAAGTAGTAGTTCATGACAGCTATTACGAATCACCGACTAGTGTGCAGGTACGAATGCATTTGCTTGACTCACATTCTCTGACCAGAGTCTGTCGTATTGAATCCCTCACATGCACAGTTTATGAACAGATTTGTCACATCTAATTGTGGTGTACATCTAACAAATTTCGAAACCTGTTCTCGGTCGACGGCCGATGTGATGTTAAGCGCGCGCAGTGTGGGAAATTCAGGAAGGACTGTGGTGAGCTTTACTCGCTGCGATGGCGGGCCCAGTCCTATTGAACCTGCCGGAATCGCTCCGCCACCTGACGGATAATTCTGCGCAAGATCGAGACGAGAGAGCAGATGTTGATTATTGGTAACTGAGAGTTTGTCTTCAAACATCGCTAATGTTCAAGTGAGACAATCTCCAATGATCACTAGGAATGGGGCGGGTTTGGATATATGCTGCGATTACCTCGTGCCAACTGTGTGCCGGTTAACATCTGAATGAGTTTAGCTGTATGGCCGCTCTTCCTTACCAGAAAATGTTCACTTTTAACGTTGTTGTTGTCAACTGATGTTGTTGTAATAGCTGAGTTGGAATGAGACTGTCGTTTACTTCCAGTATCAGGTGTCTCGCCTGATTTCTTTGAATACGTTGGCTCAAAGTACGGAGAATGTTCACGTATCGCGATTCCGTAATAATGATATCTGTGAAGAGAATGAAGAAACATTGCAATCCGTGTTTAGCCCTGAGTAGAGTTGCAGTTTAATAGCTGCATTTAGATCTGCTGCCTGAGTTCTGAGCATAGGCGTCATAATGGAGCGAACATCGGCTGCTGCCTCGAAACCTATACAGCGGGACAAAGATACGTGGAGCTTAAAAGATCCAGAAAAGTGGTTTTTAACTGAGCCTCCTTTGTGCTTTCTTTCAGGCGCACATATGCATACCTTGATTGACCCCGGGTGCCAAGGCGACGTGTGGTGAGTGCAGGAAATTGTTGACGAATTATCTGCAAATTAATAAGTGCAACAATAGATAGGTGATCTTGATTGCTTGGTTGATTAATAACTGATTAATATAATACTGTATGGCATCGTTGGAGTATCGAAGTAGGCTGGACTGAGCAAAGGGTAAATTCAACTTAGCATAAGCAGAACGTGGAGTTTTCTAAGGTTCTCTGCAATTGGAAGAAAGATCTAAATAGGCATTTTTCTTCTGACGAAACGTGGAATACAGAACAGAGGGCCATATATGCGTTAGATTTCTTCTTTATTCAAGCCTCGTCGCAAACAGTATATGCTAACTAAGCCGTTCTGACTACACTAATTATCATAATAATTAGTATACCTTTCCAAAGCTCGCGGCGTTAACAGGTTGCATGCCGTTCTTGGCACAAAAATCGACATAATGAAGGTACAGAGCGTTGCGTGGAATACAGACGCCCTCGGCCATCTCGTAGTTCTCGTCGAGCCTGTGGACAGCCATATGACAAATAGGGGAACGTATCGATAGCGCACATCTTTGCTCAAGGATAAGCTCTGTTGAATATGAGGAGAGACTAAGATGGTTCAGTGATTGCAAGCATCCCAAGTTGCTTTATTCTATGTTTCTAGTTTTATTGAATTCATACTAAGATATAAACGAAGATTTCAATTAACAGAAAGGTGGCCAAACGTTAAATCCTCGCATCTTGTTACGAGCGCATTATATTACAAGTTAACGCCGCCGTGTTTGATGCATTATTTGCGGTACATAGGTGTCATCCAGTTTGCATGTGCCGAATCATAGACTTTTGGTTTCAACTTCGTAACAAAGATGGATTGTGTGAACGCTTTATGGTACAGAGTAATCGTCAAAATGTCATAAATATTGAGTGCGTTTTTGTGATTTGTACTCCAAGTCTGCATGAGAATCGATATTCTACCAAAGAAGTGTTGCAGGAGTCGAATGTGGACGAAGACTGCGATACTTCGTTGGATCATCGTGGAACGAGTCTGAAACACAAGAGGGGGGCAATAAGCATTTATTAAACTTAATATGAATCTCATTAAGTGGCGATTTGAATAACAACGGGGTGGGGTTTATACAAACTTGCGAATAGACTATGAAAATTGCATTGGCAATGCTTCACCGCTCCTCGGCCAATTTTAGCTAATCAATATTTCTAATATTAATTAATCCATATTTGTCTAATCTATATTAGACACAAGAAAAGGCCAGGATTAGTAATTATTTATTTATTCATATAATGTGGGCAAAAATTGTACCCCGTGAACATGTAGTAATAATTAAGAGGGGTATCACATTCATCAACATTTAACACTCCTCTCACAGGACGCTCCATCTCCTCGGTCTTTAAGCCTACCCCTTAAACTAGAGATTGCATGGCATCTTTGTATATCTATTGAAAACGTTTGTATTAGAACTTATCCACAGAAGATAACATCTCTCCCAATTAGTGTAGAAAGTTTGAAGGCTGAACCCCTTTTCCACCTAGAGTTTCGAAGGCTGCCGGTCTAAAGTAATATCCGGGATTTTAAGTTTGCCTCCTAGCTCATCTCTCGTTGAAGTGAAAGATCTCTACGCATCATCAGGATGAGATGATGCAGCGCTCTGCAAGGAAGAATGGCGTTGATAATCCGAGACCACTGATCGGAGGAGACCGCACACATTGATAATTAGATAAGTCAAGAAGCTGTCAAGTTATTCTGACACATCACAAAATTTGAGGATATGTACAATTCAAAACAACGAGTTCCTCATTAAAAACAAACCATTATGATCCCCCAGTAAAGACAACCTTTCCGGGATAAACCGGAGTTTTTCGTATTGTGGCTTTAAGCGAGGTGGAAGTCCATCGTGAGTAATGGACATTCTAAGAGTTCGAAATTATCTCCGTCAACTTCTGCATTCGAGAAGCAAATTGACAACTGTGTGAGTTAGTGGCAATCTAAAGTGTGGCAATCTAGTGGCCCAACAGGTCACCCTGTTGAATACCGTTAACCAAAAATAACCACTTGTCATAATAATGAAATAGCAAGAAGGATCGTGATATGCTTATCACCAATTGGAAAAATCTCATACACATGACCTCTGACTGCAGAGCTTTGACGCAATGAGTTCAGAGCGTTGCGAAAATCAAGTTTCATCAAGACAGAGGGGCTTGATCTTCTAAGGTAAATAAACGAGTCCTATGAATTGCAGCTTCCATGCCACTGGAAAGTTGTTGAAGGACCGACAAACAAGCAGTTGAGTTTGTTTCAAACAGTGAAAACACGAACACCGAATACGATAGATTTAATTTCGGTTGGGACGGATATCCATTTTATGATACAACTGCAGCTAGTGATGTTCCCAGTCTCGTTCATAAATCCCTAAGATGTCGAGAGTGTAAAGCATCGGGTCCTGCGACAGAACCACGAGAGAAACATTGAAAGGCAGGAAGAGCCTCTTCGAATCAGGTTTGTTCCTGAGAAGCAGCTCGACTGTATCATTGGGAATGTGAACTCGAGGGGATGTCTTAGCTCTAGAGCCGTACTTACAGCATCTCCTGTAACGAAGATATCTCTAGAACAAACAATACGGGCCACACCGATTATGTCCACTTCAGAAAACCTTAAAGAAGGCACCTTGGGAGGCATTCAGTCGTCAAGATTAAACATGGAAAGACTTGTCCGGCTTAACATGTCATACCATTTCTAGAGATGCAATTAAACAGCAGTTAAGGACAGCATTGAAATATATTTGAAAAATTGTAGAGGAAAAAATAGCTTACAGCAATATTTTCATGTACTGAGCAAATGGCCGACGAGCAAACGTTTCGGGATTACTTAACTGATAGATATAATGATGCTGTTGCTGTTAATACAATTTTTTTAAATTAATTCATTCGTATTGCAAATCTACCTGCTTTTATACATTCGACAAAGGGTTATGTTCGTTTCATAGCCGACAATTGACCCCATCAGACCTCTGGAATCAGTCGGCTCTGTTTCAATTTCAACCTTACAACTGAGCATAGACATACAAATTGAAAATAATACCAATGCAACAAATAGCTGTTTTCGGCTTGTTTGCCTAGTGCTGCTCGATTGATTTTATTCATTGATAGGATTGCACTATAAGCAGTTTTTTGACCTGGCGTCCCAGACGGCCCATTGCTGCGTGAAGTTTGCCAAGCCATAGACACATACCAACATACGCGACAAGGATTATCACTACGATCTGTGCCTCAACGAGAAAATTTTCCAACAAATCCGCGCCTCCTGTCGTCTTTCATCGCAGACGACAAATACTTTTGGAGGATCGCCACTAACAAGCAGTCCGCTCGTTCATCGGCACCCGCTGTCCCGGGTGGCACGGATGGCAGAGTCTTGTAAGCTGGCGCAAACGTTTTAATGATGCCACTGTTCCCAGGCGGACATGGCTCCCCCGCACTCGTCTCTGATCTCATACCTCTGAGATCAGCCAGCTCAGAGGAACACAAATGCTTCCCTGTGTGCGCCGCCCCCCTCCCTGAAACCCCAAACCCCTCATCCGTTGCGGGATCTTCAGCACTCCTCTGAAAATCGAATTAAGTTCGCCTCAAGTGGCACATGCCATCAGCACCACCACCTACTCTCCCTGTGATTTGCTCGACTCCATAAGAAGCTCCTCTCTCGAGGGGCACGATCCACTGGCCATAAGGTTGCACCGATCTCTTGCAGCATACGCTCGTGCTGTCAGATCGTGCACGGGCTCTGTCCCCTATTCTACAATTGTGCAACTGGAAGGCTGCTTTCCATCGGCAGTCAACGTGTGGGGGCTGCTGCCCTAAACATTCACATATCCCATCACATTCACAACTTGTCGATCATTTTGACGGTTCACCTCGTGAACTGCGTTTCGTTCCACTGCCTTTCTGGAATCGGTTGTACATAGTATTTGTGAAGTTCCCTGGAGCGCTCCGAGGGTAGAGAAAGAGCACTGGCAGGACACATTCGTGTTGAGCGACACTTAAGTCCTTATCGTGTCCTGTTGTCCGCGCGATTGCTGAGCTTAGTCGACGACCATTTTCGGGTGGGGGAGAGGCGTACATATGGATAGCGAGTACTAGAAGAAGACATGCCAGCTTGGTGATGTCATAAGAAAGTAGAGAGAAGACACAGCCGCTTGGTGTCAGTCAAGCATTCGTACTGCGTCTGAGACTTGGTAATATTACAATTCAGCATAGTAGCATCAGCAGTATCCAGAAGAATGCTGGGAAGTTGGACGTTCTACAAACTAGCGAAGCCTTGTAGAAGGTGGCTGGGCGCCGGGAAATACGCCATCCAATTAGTGCATTACAATGGCACGTGTCAAGCCGGGAGAGGGAGCAGTGAAACTCTATTGCGCTTGAGATCACTCCGAGATTGCATGGTGAAAGTTCCCGGGGTTAGCTACGCATAGAATACGATAGACGATCTATGAAGGGAAGCATTTGCTTATCTAGACATATTACATTTACTCGTATACGCTTGCATATTACGTATTATTCATATAGTATTCACCGGCTTCTTTTGGATAACACAGACTCTAATTATTAATGGCTTATTATAATAAGCTAGTAACAAATGCCATTATCTGTGCCAGAATCACAAGGAAGACAATCAGTGCCGCTTAAATTTAGTGTCAGGCAAGGTCAAACATTTAATGCAGGAATCCGAATTTCGTTTTAACTGGTCCCTCAGGGAACTTTATTCTAAATGAGCAAGTTTTTAGAGACGCGCTATGGGCCAATCTGTACATTCAGTTGCACCTACGTACAGTCCAGGTCCGTCGAAGACATTATGCTTCTGAACAAAAATGATTATACATATTGAACTATTCCAGAGATGGTGATCTAGTGGTGAGCGTGTTGCATTGCCAGACATAATGGAGATACGGCTGAGCTCCAATATTGCTGCGAGACGCTTTGGAGAATCTTTGGACTTCTTTAATTTTGGATTCTTGCCAGGTCGGAGACAAGGTTGAAAATAAAGCATAGGTGGCCCCAGCATGCCCTCGTAGTAATAGCTAAAGGCTCAGAGTTGAGACCTGTCACAGGGAAGGGGAACAGCTGAGAGTCACTTAGAAATATAATTATATTGAATTGATCTCAACTGCTGACGACTTTCTACCTCGGCTACTTCATATCTCTGAAGAGCCATTTGAATCAAAAGACTCCGAAGAGAAGAAGCTTGATTTGAAATCAAAAGCCTAACACGACTCGTTCTTTTATTGAAACACCGATCTCAGGTGAATCTCTTCTACGAGTATTGCATTATCTCCGGGGCTGTGTACGTAACAATGAACCTTACAGTCTCTCTGCTGTTTTTTCAATCGTGCCACATAATGACAAAACAAATATTTCTTATTATTTATATTTATTATTAAACCCATATATCTTATTTCATCTTCGTGCTTTTAAGTATATACTTTAGCCACCTATTGAACCATCCCAGTTCCTTATATACAAATGATTATTAGCAATACGTGCCTAATCGTCGAAATTCCTGATAACTAAAATCATCCTAATTGAATGAGACCTACGGATCCATTCCATTAAAAAAGCGCTACTGTAGTTAGCAGGCGGGGTATATATAATCCGATACGGGGCGTTACGTACTACTTAGTATGGTATATATATATATATATTTATATATATACTGCAGGACAGCATCTGCGTCACACGATACTGAACGACACATTTTGTGAGGGATCTTCGGTCGGCCGGCGTTCCTTGCACAAGAGAACCCCAAGGCCTTCATTGGACGGCAGCGTCCCCACGAGTTAGCTCTCATAGCTTACCACCCAGGGTAGACCCCTAGTATGGGGAGAACGGTTACTGACAGACACTCTAGCCTCTTTCCGCGTCAATTCCAGTATCAGCAAACCTGGACACTGCGTCGTACGCAAAGCAAACGAAACTGAGGAAATATAGTGATTCGCACTCAATTCACCTATTAAATCCTCTGGTCTATAGGACCTTAGGTAGGTCCGGCGTCCCACAGACAGCCTGTTGGAAAGAACCTGTCACAGACTCGTAACCTCAACAGGAGACAAAAATGTACGGCGTCATTCATTCATTCCGTTAACGCTTATTGTTATATAGATGTGCAGAGGGAAATCCCATCGCCGTTCTGGGTGCCTTGCCCACTTTGGGTAGAGGAGACTAGCTCCCTTATAAAATTATCTTTCTCGTAACCATATGAATTATGAACAAAATATGATTAAAATATGGTCGGCCCAGATATGGTAATATTACAATATGATGTGAGACGAATTCCCACCTGACTCGCCCCACATTCGGAAAAACGCTTTAAATATACTGTTAAAGATTTGCGGCTTTCGGCGAGCATTTGAAGCCGTTTCTAGTAGGATGAAAGGCGTGTGGCGCCAACATCTCTGGTATCTCAGCGGTATCAAAGACAAGATAGCAAACCCATATATCTTATGTAGAAATTGAGGTAGTTCGCCACTTCAACGACACGTGTAAATTGGCGCGTGTTTACTCAAACACAGACCGATATCGTTGAAGGAATCCATTGGATTGCAACATACTAACAACTAACTAACATGATTGCCCTCGATAATTGACTGGGCAGCTAGCTATCATATCTAACTACCTATTCGTTTAGTTACAGGATATCTCAGTAGAAGCGCACAAACATGACTTTCCTCTTTCAGTGCATAAAAATGGGTACAGGCTTCTATTAGGGGATATAGCAAGCTAATCGTAAATGATAGCCAAGCTACCTGCGAGCTGGTACGTTTTAATTGCATCATCAGTAAATAACGTGGGTTACCCATTTGGCGCAACAACGGTAATGTCATTCACCAAGCGCGGAACCGTCAGAGCTTGAATAGTACCGTCGAGCTGATGGTGCAGAAAAGGCATTAAATTTTCATTTAACGATGAATGCACTATATAGGGTGTTTTCTGCTAACACTAATTGTACGCTGTCCCTACCGGAATATCTAAAATATGGGACCAGAACAAAATATTGCTGGGGGTATAGGAGCAACTAGTCAAATGATTTTGCATCGATAGCAGAAGATAGCTATACGCATTGAGGTGCCTAAACGGGACAATCGACATAATTTACCAGATTAATTTGCAATTAATAGTACAGCGTTATTCATGCTCGTAAGCGACGTACGTTTGATCACTTAACAGTAAAGTGAGTAGAGAAACAAAAGTTTCAACCTGGAAATATTCTACACATTAACGAAGGTATGATCACTCCGGAGAAGATCTTTAATGATCCCGCGCTGAGTTTGATCGTACAAGAGACTGTCGTGTGAGATTGGCCTGCTTTTGAGGCTGCCACTAACCTTCGTACGCAGACGTGGGAGGCGGGTGCTGGTGAGCCCGACTGCCATCAGGGGTGTAGGTCCTCTCGGCCTTAACGCACACGGCCGCGGGCTCCTCTAGTTCTTGGTGATGGGAATGACTGGCAAGAGGTCCAGCTGGATTGATGTGGTTTAGGGATAGATTGGTCATAGGCGCTTGGGTTAGGGGAAGGTCGTAAGCTCTCGAAGGATAACACTCTGCACTCATCCATGAATTAGGGTCCAAAGGCGCGATCGTTTGACAGTCGCCCAGTAGACCTCCACAGGGGTAGTGTTCACTGCACACGGGTGCCACCATCAGCTGCCCTCCTGAAAGCGAAGAGCAGCAGAAAACAGCACAGCACGTCACCACACATAACACTCACTATTGAACAACAGCAAACGAATTACAACACTCCATGGCTGATACCCTGACCATCCTGTAGTTGCAGTGTGGACAGGCAAGCAGGAGAAACGCTCATTTCGGAGAACCCTAGCTAGTACAGGTTTGCGGAAATTCAAGAAGATATTACGACTGACTAGAATTATGATCTAATATAAGAGACGAGAGAACGTGCAGCTAGCATACCATAAACGTTTGGTTGGTGTTTCTGGATTGTAGAAGAGCTTTCAACATGTCCGTTGACGGATGACACCTGGCAATGCTGGTTGCCATTCGGGTCTGACACCCCAGTTGGGTCGTTTCCGTTAATGTCGTCCATTGTTGGTCGTTGGATCCAGCGGGGTCTCCTGTTCGCCGGATAACACGCCGATCGGTCAGCAAAGGGACTCTACTGGAAGGCCGAACGCGAGTCGTCGAGTTACGTCTCTGGGCCAACCAAAGCGCCGATCGGCGGTTGCGAGGAGACGGGCTTTAGACCGTCACTAGGCCTCGGCCTGGTGCGGCTCGTTGCGGCCGAACAGGCCGCCAAGACATCGTTCGTTCGCGCTGGCCTGGATCGCTGGCGGCAGCAGCTGCTGCAGCTGGAGCACCGCTCGCGTCCTAACCGTACACTTTGGTAGAGTTGCAGTTTCGTATAGGTCAGGCCCGACGGGCTCTACGAGGCAGTGACACGGCGGCTGACTTGGCCGGTTGCCACGAACGAACTGATCGCCGTGACGAGGCCTGGCAACCACCCGGAGACCCGTAGTCACCTCGGAGGACCCGCCCTATCGTGGCAGGGCCCCTGGGCATACCCGAGTCGATACGAAGTCCCTATTGTCACAGATGCCCAGTCCTCGTAGCAGCTGTGCCCCAAGATACTGCGGGGCTGAGCGTTGGTTGCTGTGATGCTCCTCCTCTGGGGTTCAGAGTTTCGCAGGCTCCGCCTTCGAAACGGCGAGCAGTTGGACAACCCGTAACGAGATGAAGGCGCGCGGGGAAACTAGTGTACCTCGCACTATTCATGGGAAAAAGTCAACGGATGGCGTATTGCTGCGGTGCGACAGCTAAATAATTGATACTTCTCAATTGAAAAATTACGCCGGCCACCTTTAAGACCGAAACGATTACAAGCACAGTCTCTGTGACGATAAGTATTGCAAAGTCAAGCTATGTAATTAACACCAAGTGCTCCTTGAACCAGCAGCATCCCTGGTTGATGGACTACTGTTCATCATTCGTATATATGTCTATAGGTGCAGTATGTCGAACAAGGTAAGTGTGAGAACGTTTTAAATCAAGAAACTATGGCTGTCAATGCCAATTTCAAAGTGCGTACTCCAACAAGTAGACCGATAATTATTATATTTCAGATATAGAATGTTTGGAAACTCACCCAGTGTCTGCAATGTCTTCACAAACAGCGACGCTACGATATGTCAATTACAGCGATTATTCGGAGAAAACCCTTGTAGTGTTGCCCCACCTCTTGAACACACCGTATATGAATGGTCACACTTGTTGACCAGATTTAAGCCAGTATATATAAAAAACCGAGTTCGGGTGGGTACCTGTGACATAACGCATTGATCTACGCGAAATGTTCACAACTCCATCACATTCAACTTTTTTCGGGCTGATCTCCGCTCAATATCGACCAGTTGCTAGAGGCTTAATTCTATTTGTGTTTAACATTATCTTTCAATATTGAGAGAAGGACTGGTGCTGAAGTTGAGCCCTGCCTTGCCTACAATGAGATCGCCCATCTAGACTAGTTGGAATTAATTGTAATTATTTTGTATCGTTTATAGCTGTGTATTTATGATCAGGTCGGCTTGTAACATCGATTTCCAATTTTATGTATTGTGAAGCCGACAACTATCTTTCGATGACTTTACGCTTTGACTAATATGCGCGAATGTTTTGAACACTGGCGATGTGCTTCAAATGGCCCGCCTTTCTATGGGGCGGAGCTTCGGGAAGTGAACGCCCTCGCGCTCCTGTCTCCGTTTGATTGTATCCTGGATGCTTTGCAGGACCCACGGTCAGGAACAGGGGCAGGGGAACCCGCCACATAACTTGACAATTAGTGCAACACCTACCTCTTGATCTCTCGATAGTTCCATCCGCTCATCGTATCGTGTCGAGTATCTCGTTGTCTCACTCGTGTATAGCAAATTGTGACTAGTGGAGCGGCGTCCGTCGGAAGCCCAAGCGAGCCCCTAGACAGGCATCATTTCGATGATACGCTAGGATAGAGACTGTAGTCAGCATCCGCCGACGTTAAGTCGAACCAGTTAGTTGAACCGTTAAGTCGAAAGCACACTACTTGAGGGTCGCAGGAGGCGCCGAACAGCGTCGTTATATATAGAGGGGTCTATCCGAACGAGCTTCTTAGCCACGGATCTACCGAGAACCTGTGTGTGCTTGCCAGCCAGCAACTTTTCATGGGATGAAAAGTGTCAAATGTTAGTCAAGACTGAGAGTTTTAAATATTATATTGTTCAAATATGCTGTCCGTACGAAATCTTTCGGTTTTCATCATCTTCGTTCTATAATATCACGACTTATGACGAAGGTCTCGACGAAGGGATACCAACGTTGCTCAAGGTGTGATCATGAAGTACCCTCCTCCCCTGGAAATACTTCACCATCACGTCCCCTAAAGGCCACAGTGTCACTCAGTTGACGATACCAATACTCTCGGCAGCTATAAGCGCAGCCAGGGACTACTACTAGTACTTTATGTTTTATGCTACAGACAGTAATATACAGGAATAGAGATTCAACCGATCAGTTCAATGATGACCAAAGATGGTGCAGTCATTGTGGCCATCAAGCAGCCCTTTACCAGGTTAACTTATCCGCCATAGTCAAACACTCCCACATTTCCTTCCAAACTCCGATTCAGTCCATGTTTTCTACGATGACATCAATCAATTTACCAAAGTGCTAGCGCAATCCGTTTAGTTTATGCTGTTCATATTTTGTCATCGACATTTTCTCGCAGGCGTTTCGATGGTACTATTGTGATCGCGGCCAAGTAGTACCGTCTTCGCTGACGGATAAACCAAGGTGGACGCTCGCGCTCCGAGTCAGAAATCGATGCTGCGTATGACTGATCCATCTTCCTATTATGAATCTGTGATATCCACCAGTTTATTCATAGGACATAAAATAAAGTTCAATAGAACGCCTCTGTATAATGTTTGACATAGGCGGAATCGTGCATTGTCCTGGCACATAGGTTGAACGTTGAGTAAAAACACTCGAATATTCGATATTCGAATTAAAAAATGAGCTCATATATAAATTCAAATCCATATTTAAATTACTGCTCTTATAGTAACGTAGTACTGTCAAAGTAACGAACGGTTCATACTGTATACTCTGGTCGAATTGTCAGAGCATCTCCTTGAATAGTCTTCAAAGGGTTCATAATTGAGGATAAAGATGTCCGCGTCGGTGCACCTTGAAAAGGGCAGGGCGGGCGTTTCGCTTAAGATCTCACCCGTGGGAGCGGGCGTCACGATATTAAGTGGCACGAGTCTGTGGAATGTCGTTTTTAGTGTTACCAAGCCAGTGTTTTATGCTCTTTATGAAGGATTAAGGAGTTCGATCATTAGTGCACAATCATTATGACGAGTGGACGATTATTATCATAGCGACGACACGATAGAACTGATTTTTACCGCTACGCATTTCAGAAGAGAAAAATAATGTCATCAAAATGAGGAAAAGAGAGAGAACACCTAATGATTAATTCGCCATCGAAATTAAAACCCCCATAGCAACAGTGAAAGATCATACGTCGCATCATAAGTCGTTCCGTGATAATGGATTGCTTTACGGAGATAGGAAGCCGCAATGGACCTATAGATGATACATGCTGTAATCTGTAATATCAGTAATGTGCAACAGCTAAAGCTGGATCAATAATGAAACCAGCTCCGGGTTTAAGACAACATTAAACGGTATCGCGGAATAGTTTTTTTACCCGCGTTGACTCTCCTATTGACGATCTGAACTTTCTAACATTCGATTCATCTAGTAGGACAAAAATTGTTGTTGACAAGTAAATGAATCAAGAACTGGCACATTTGTTGAACACGTTGATCAAACGCCACATTGCAAGACGGCAAATACTTACAAAATACGCTGCAACCATGGTCCGAATAAACGGCGAACATACTTGTCCACTGCTGTCACGTAAGGGCTCTGTGTAAATCGGCATCTGCGGCAGCAACATCCCAGACACAACACCCAGCATAGTCCACTAAAATACCGATATCCCCGACACACATGCTCGTGTAAATATCTGAAATCCTTGCAGAGATTCTGAGCCCGTCTGGGCTACAATAAATATTTTTCGAACGGTAGCGAATACATAGCGGTGGACATTTATACGTTGTATATATAATACTAATAACATCAAGGGTCGAATATTCTTTCATCTGCCCAATCACTCTTCTTGGCCATCTTTCCACCTCCCTGACTGGCAGCGCCCTTTAAAATTGAAATTCCCGGCACTGATTTGCTTTAATAAAAATTCGCGTACACTATTAGAGCAGTGCACGTCTGCGCCAGTGCTATTGGACTGGTGAGCACCGAGCACGCGCTCGGGGCTCAGGTCCTCCTGTGTCTTCGGCTTCGTGTTGCCCTGCGCGCAAACCCACCTCATCTGCCTCTTCGGAGAAGAGCAAGTAAGTGTGCGGCAAGAAGCCATGAGCTCGAATCGCTGCCTCCGCGGTCGCGTCCAGGTAGAGGCCGTGAGCAGGCCAGGGAGTCCAGGGTGGACGAGTGAATTCGACCGGGACCGACCCGAGCTGGAGCCGCTGTCCCGGCGCTGCATGGTTCTGGGTGATCGGCTCGACTCAGGTTTCGCTAATACATGTCACACCGTTGCCCATTGTGGCATTACAAGAGCTGACAAACCGCTCTGGATAGGCGACTAGTCGTCTCTGTGTCCATGTGCTTCACTGCCATCGCCGACACCGCCGCAGCATGTAGACTTGACGAGCCTTCTAACTGGCAAACCAACCCTGTGACACCGGCAAACTTGGCTCTTTGCCGCTTGTACGGTTGTGGTGCATGTATCTTGATATGCTGGGATAACTACGACAGTACAACTCAACTGGTCAGCCTTTTGGCCGAGTTGTTATGGACGGAAGTATGTTCGTTGTACGAGTGGCGTTCGGGTCACGGTTTTAATCAATTCATTAAAATTATGTGCATATATGGCTTGAGAATGCAAGACGTCCCGCTCCATCGTAACTAATAGGATGAATATTAACTATTGTAGGAAACATCGGGTTATGGCCATTCAGGAGGGTATCAGCCTCCTTATCGACTCCACTCTTTGGGTGCACGAGGTCGTCGTTCCGATCGGCAATTAAGCTGTTTCGTCTGACAATGGTCCGATCTGTACCGACCATGTATAGCTACCTCGATTGTCCCGGCCCTGATCCGGATCCTTATGTATGAGGTTGTTAGGTTGAAGAGTATCCTTCCGTGCTGCGAGGAACCTCAAATATTACTCACATTCCTGATCAGAGCTGAACAGGGGGGATCGAGTGAGAGACGGGATGGGGGGGAGGGTGGTGGCTGACGGCAGCCAGGAATAGGGAAACCCTGCCTTGCATGACCTAACTGCGGTATTCCCAGGGATTGATCTTAATTGGATATATATTACTCAGCTGTTGTATGCTAGCCTTTGCCAGTCTGGTTGTTTGCTTCGTAATAGCGCTGTGTAGCCTATGCTCAGAATTTGTGTAACGGGGAATTTTAGCAATGTGAATCAAAAGTACGCCACCTTTGTGTGCAGAACATACAACGATTTATCGTGCCCGCCTGCGTAGTCGTTCATACTTGAAACGAGAGGGTTTGTTCTAATAAAACCATCACTGCAATACTGTTCTACAATGCATAGTAGAGTCAACTGGATGGAATTACTTTCGGTAATTCGGTTAGACTCATATTTCTGGCTCGCCGCCATATTATGGAACACTACAATATCATATGTTCAGCATAGCATACAATCCGGTAAAAAAATCTGGAAAACGGTGCTAGGCCTGTATTCAACCTGTTATAATAAGTGAAATAAATTGTTAAAAAGAGTTAACCGTTATACATACCGTAAACAATTGCAATATTTATTAATAGGCTTAATAACATTACAAAGGTATGTATATATTTTTTTTAATATGATTAATGGTGTTCAAGTTCGTTCATTAGCTGGCTATGTGCTTCTGCAAGTATCGCTACAGGAGTGGAAAAAAATGCTAAATCATACGCCGGAGATTCTATGCAAAAACGATCACCGATCCCTAATCTGTCTACTTTCGTCTTGATTAACATCTGATAATGTGCATTTTTGAATATAAATTCAACAGATACACGGTTTCCAGGAAACGTTCACCGTGTCGATTTCTACCACTATAGTTATGAGGATTATTTGAAAATAAATATGGTGTTGCTGCTGCTGCTGGTGTTTATCACATTGTGTATTTATAAATGAGTCTATGCTTGCGTGTCTATTCACGCTGAAGTGAGACGTGCTCTCGCGCTGAACCCCCCCCCCCTTCGTGTGAATCTGTATGAGTCGTCCAATGTGTGCGGGAGTATATGTCCGTGTATTTGTTATGTCATCATTTACAATACATTCCAAATCGTTCCCATCGATTGTAAGAAATCTGACAATTGCTAGTTACATCGATAAGGACAATAGAGCCGGGAGCTGATGTGGATGCGATCGCCCGTCCGGCTGGGCGGTTCGCTGACCACTGAGGTCGTCCACGCTGATGTCGCTTGACTGATGCATTTCCTCTGCAGACTAAGCAGTGATGGTGGTGCGAGCTTCCCTTCGCTATCCCATAGAGAAGACTAGCGATTCTGGAAACCCTCCCATAGTAAGAGTACTATCGTATCGGCAAAGCCATATAGAACACTGCTAACAGTGCTCATTGACGAACCGTCTGTTACCGAAGCCGAGGCGAGCATCGATGATCATGAACAGGAGTGGAACGATTAGAAATCTTCTGATAGCTAGCCCAACAATAGTCAGTAGTCAAATTGCGCGATATCGCACAGCAGATACTTTGATTCAGTTTACGAAATACACTCTTTCTCTTCCATTTTTATTTTTTGTTGGTGCCGGTCTCGCAAATTCACGTTTGGCGCTTGTGAATTTGGGTGCTACCAAGCGTGTCGGTACTGACGTTGGGTCCACGTGTGCAGAAAGAAAAAAAACAACAGAAGAAGAACGGAATACCCGCTCTTCTTGTGATATATTTGTGTTCTCCAGTGACGATGAATGGGGCGCAGCTTGCACGCGGCCGCCTCCTCTCCCTGGGATATATGGCATGAGGATTCGAGAGAGATCGAATGAAGTTGAGCAATCTACGAGGTAAGGTGACGACAGACGATATAAAAGCTCAAGCGGATAGCCAGTAGCACCGTTCATTGGAACTGGGAACGCGCACAATATTGCAAGATGAACAAGGCTTTTGCGGTAAGCGCTTCTAACACAATTTGGATATATTGCACTATCGGTTTTCGTGCATTGATATTTATTTCTTTGGAAAGTATATATGCGTATATTTATAGCCGATATTTGTGCGTTTTTCTTCATTTAACTGGTATTCATAGCCAGTCTGGGTGGTAAAAAAAATCAGGACCAAGAACAGCATAAGAAATTTCTCCTTTTCATTGTATAGTTCCTCTAAACTTAAGCGTTGTTCTAACTGCACTCGCGTTCATAGACCGCTCATAACGTCTATCTATTTATCCAAAGGATCAAAGTATCATTTTCTGAAAAGCCGCGTACATGCTGTCAGAGTTTGATGTCATCCGAGGGGCATGCATTGAAGGAAATTATAGAAGTCATGCTTTTGCGCATATGAATAAGTTTCATATATCACATCATACAACCTCAGTTGTATGTCGTATTACCAAAATGGGCATGAATGAAATGCATTGTTCTGGGAAAGAGAAGATGAGATGACTTTCGATAGCCTACGACGACAGTTTCAAGAAACGTCACTACTACAAAGTGTTGCACTTCGTTACAGATCTTTCTTGCCATCGTAACGCTGACAAGTTCGGTGTTTGCTGCGTCTGATCAAAGCGGAAAAGATGGACCAGTCTCTGATAGTCCAGCTGGTCGCTCAAGACGAAGCGCACTACTTTACGGAGGCTACGGCCTAGGCTACGGCGGCTACGGCCTCGGCTACGGCGGCTATGGAGGGTATGGGCTCGGCTATGGAGGTTATGGATATGGTTATGGCTATCCAAGCTACTACAAGTCGTACGGTTATGGTTATTATCCCGGCTCCTACTATGGCGGATGGTGGTAAATGCTTGATGGCTGTAACGACGTTAGGGATTATGAACAGATGTGTTAATAAAAGCTGAATGCATGGTGAGCGGATAGATATGGTATTCTAATTACTGTGGAAGCCTGGATAAATGCTGAACAAGAACAACAACGATCAGTTAACTGCTACCTAGTTTAGCGTATCGGACTGTTTCCAACTTTTGAAGTGAGTGATTAAAAAATGTATTACTTAAGTCGTGAAATATATTAGCGCCGGTTGTTTAATGAGATCTACTAAATAAATTTAGTTATTTTGCACGAGTTTAGCTTGGAGAAACGCAACTCCATTAAGAGGAGCCAGATAATGAGCAAGAGAATAACCGCTTGATTGGGAGCTCATCTCCCGAAAAAGGCTGTGTTACTAGGTATCCTTACGCCGTGACACTTCTCACTGCTAAACTCCTATTCTCCACGGTTAAAAGTCACCGGAACTCATGGGGCACCTACGACAACATTATGTGATATAAAAAAAAATCAAACTACGGATAAAAGCGCGCTCTTATAAATACTTCAGTGATAAAAAGCAATAATTCCCAACAGACGGATCAAGATGGACTCAGAAAAAGCAGAAGCTGTGCTTCAGCCAGCATGGACTCTATTAAGTGAGTCGTTCCATTATGATTATTTATTACATTTAGTTATTCAAGTTGGGGACACAGTCGGATGCCGGAAGTTCTAGGATGTGAGAGAGGACTAGTTTTCATACCTAAACTCACCACGGTGCCTATTACAGTGCCGCGCTAGTTCGGAATAGATGACGCTCTTTTTCATTCATTACTGATCCTCAGATGTCTTTTGATGGAAGGCCTCGGTTCCGCCAGAACACCTGAAACCGTTCGGTGTTGCCTTATTCAAGCTAGCCTAAACATGCTTAATGTGAGAAGTGACAAACTTTCTTAGATGTACATGTATGTATATTCTCGTCAGGCACTAACTACCTCAATATATCTGATAGGAATTGTACCTTCCAAAATTCTTCAGGTGTACTTCAGGTGTATGCACCTCAGTGCAGAGTGTTTTTCGTTGGGAGCTGCCCTCCGCCCTTTTCTCATTGGACTCTTTCTCTTGAGGTTGGGGGCAAAATCCGTTATGGACACCTGGCCTCACATCTGAGGTGTTCGCCTAGGTAATGTCGGACTCTCACCAACTAAAACCCCGAACCGCTTGCTAACTTGGGCCACTGTCAGGAACTGTGCAGGAAGAACACTCATTGGACACTTCTAGGCTTTTATCCCTATGGTATTACCACGATAGATGCCACGAGGGACAATCCACACTTCTCTGAGAGCCAGGGCGGGATTTAAACTTACGATATCCGGCCTATTTATCTAGGCTGTATCCTCAGATACTTATGCTTTGGACGGCGAAGTCTCAGGCTGTAAAAACCCAGAGGCCGCTGATCCGAGTCCAATGATGTGACCATACCCATTCTTTAAGTAAAAGTTACTACTGTATTGTATCGTCGATACTGCCGATGTTATCACTTAGACCATCACGTGCAGATGTATTGTGCCATGGCACAGCCCAACCATGGTTTCGGTTGCCTCAGTCAACACCACTCTAACTTTCCGACAACGACAATGTGCTCTTCGATAGAAAAACACGCTTGATAGCATAGGAGATTATTGTGAATGGCCGACGTAATTCTCATCAAGGGAGTCCAACAAACTCAGCTACCACCGCCATTTCAACTACTGGACCGGTCGATGGAGTACCATTCTGGCAGTGCCTTGCCTGGTTTGGTCTCCCCTAAGATGGAGACCACCCTGGATCTCTCCAAGGGGCTGTGGCACAACTTAACGTCAGACAGCGTCATTGATCTGGTGTTAACCATATTGTTATTTTTGACCATATTTATGTCACTTTTTGTTATACTCGTGGACGTGATGGATATGCCGCTCATGTGGTTTACAACGCTCTTGGATGATGGTAAGTAGCAGAGGACGCCTTCCTTATAATTGCTTGATTGTGCCATACCAGTGGAAGTTCTCCCTACTGGCTACCTTGCTAATTGTGAATGGAACTTTTCCTTTAGGGTAGATTGACACAATTAACCACATTTCTCCTGCTCATACCATATATTACCGCTCTAAGGTATTTGTTAAGTGTATGTACATCTACGTTGACTACAGAGTCACCCACGGCAAATCAGGGTGGCGACGGAAACTTGCGGGACGGTAGTAGCAGCAGCAGCAGCCATGGAGGAAGTCCTGGATCCAGACCTGATGAAGGTGGAGATCTTCCACCACGACCGAGTCATCCACGACCTTTTCTTCCGTTCTTTCGATGTCCGCCGAACGCTGAACAACAACAGGTGACGACAGGTGAAGCTCGAACGATCAGGTTTCGAGGCGTGCTTACCCGATCATCAGCGATCACCAAACTATCCGACCGATTTTCATCTTCTAGCGAATCTTTGGAGTGACGACCTTTAGCCATCTTATGTCGTGCACCTCATTCACCAAAGAGCAATTGCAATTAATTTCGTTAACGACTTACTTAGGGCTATAAGCGCCATGTGTACATATCGATAGTACATTATTATGGGAAATATGATACAGTCAACTGTATTTATTTTATACTGGCGTCTCTAAGTGTATTAACGTCACATATAAATTTGACTATTATGGGATAGAGGGTATGCTGTTTGCCCGTGCAGAAGGGCCCAAGGTCGCAAGTTTATGGTATTTATTTATTTATGGACTGGTCGGACTACACTGTTAGTTGTCAATGAGATATAATATTAAACGAACATGACATTATCCCAAGAAATGGTTCAATTGATTCATACATTTTAAGGACAAAGTATACGCCCACGGTAAAACGTGATCTTTCTATAGCCGGAAACTTACATATCCCTACAGTGTATAAGAAGTTACACAGTCCAGTATCGAGATAATATGTATTTAAGAGATAACACAACACTGACTAAATAGCGTAACTGGTCGAAACTCGAGCGCCCGAAAGGTCGCACTCACACGCGACGAGACAATTCAGTGGCATATACCACAAAATGGCCCTCCGCTTATTTGGTTAATCGACGATGGATAGCATATGCAATATATAACGGTACTCAGTTTGGCCTCCTCCTTCGAGGTTCCGCCTCATTGGTCCTAAAAGCCGATCTTCCTTCTGGATTCGCCGTAGCAACTTCGCCCGAAGGAGACGTCCTCTATCTCTGCGAGAGGCTTCGCATCATGAACGACAAACTAGAAGAATGTCAATTTTTCGATATGTCCATTTCATCAGAACGGTGGGAGTTAACTGCTTACAATACAGATACACAGATGAGTGAGTTTCATGGCAATGTGTTATTCAGTTAGTTACTATTAACTTACTTAGTTATTATTATAACTGAATAATGCACTGCAATAAAACCGGCTCCAGCGTATAACGCTTTTGGTGCTAAACTATTCTATAGACTATAGCAGTCGCGAATTAGGCCAATCATTCCTTCGCGCACATCTGCACCCCTTTCCCCTGCAGTTGAAAAGGCACCGATTGATACTGGTTGCATTGTAGTACGACAACCTAGAAGTGTCTGAAGAAATTAGATCTAGCCTCAACGACCTGCAACAAATGCAAAGAAACTTACTTGCATTGCTTCGCTAAAAGGACCAACATAGAAGGAAACCTCACTCACACCAAACTCAGGAGTGTCTCCTCATCTAGGGCATTGGACTGGCATCCATTTTTATACGACTCCTGGACGCGCATGCAAACGCCGACTTCGTTCACAGTGCTTCAATGAATCAACTTGAATTGTGAACTTCAAGAAGGCGTATAATAAAATTCGTTTGAATTTTGTTGTTGGTGTTGCTGCTACATTTTACTTTTCTACGACTACTGAACACAAAATACAACGTGCGTTTTTTTCTGTTGTGTAGATTACATTGCTTGACAGCGATTTATTCCTGTAGATCTATGACTCGTTTTTGGTTTTCATACACATGTGCGCTCAATTTACAGAGGTCGATTTTACACGATGCAGGGACGAGGGAGCTAGTTCACTACCATAAATATCCACCGTAACCGAGGCTACCGTATCCACCGTAGCCGAGGCCACCGTACCCACCGTAACCCGGATAGCCATAGCCGTATGCATAGCCTGGGTAATATCCACCATACCCTCCTCCATATCCACCATAGCCAAGGCCTCCATATCCACCGTAGCCAAGGCCTCCATATCCACCATAGCCAAGGCCCCCATATCCTCCATAGCCAAGGCCCCCATATCCACCGTAGCCAAGGCCGCCGTAGCCAAGGCCGTATCCGCCGTAGAGAGCACTCCTCCTTGATCGACCGGATGGTTTGGTCGAACCTTGACGTGCCGGCTCATCCGCTCCTTCGACCATGGTGGCCGCAACCACACATAAAACCACAACCTGCAATAATGGACGAACGTCAAGCCAAGCCACGCCGAATCATCATCACCATCATGCTATTCATTAGAACACGTCCTGGATACAACGGAAGTCTCTCTATTAGATAAGTAGCGTATTTGAAAATTTTCACTTCTCTTCATATTCAGTGGCGTGGCCCTCGATAACTCGGGAGTTGGCAATTATGAGCAATTTTTTCACAGTTGCAGTCTTTTAGGGCGTATCCGAGCCGAGAAGCGATGAACTCAATTGTCTATACATAGCAATCTATCATGCTCGTATAAATCCCTAGTTATCTAAGAAATAACGCTCATATCAATTGATCAAAATACAATCGAGATGTGCCACCGTAGATTTTACTCGGTCCTGAAAGCGTACACGCAACTACACAACAATAATTCATACTCTGTGATCAATCCATTACATTCGTGTGATTCATCTCTCAACTTACGACAAAGAGTAGCTTGCTGCTCATGTTGCACCTGAACTGGTTTGAGGATTTCTTCTACTGATGATCCCCCTAGTGATTCGTCAGCGTTTTTATAGTTGTCGTTGCGGCAGCAGCAGCAGCAGCACGGCGCGTCTGGAGAAAGATGGACACTTTCTGGAAACCCCAGCAACAGAAATGACAAACCGCCTCCTCAAGCGTGACTCGCTTATGAAATGCCACGAAGACTATGCCTCCTTAGGGTGAGGCAGGCGACAAGACAACAAGAATGGATCTTCACTCTGTCTGCGGATACAATTCGCCACGAAGGGAAAAGCTTGCTGAAGTTCGAACAATTCACCATCGTCTGAAGGCACGTCTCGTTGCGGACACAACAGCCGCACGCGCCAATCGCCTTGTAGTGTACTATGCAGTGGGATGGGAGTTAGCTGTGGGCATCGCCGTTTTTATTAGTATAACTTTGCGCTTTCGTTTTGGCAATTATGTACAAAGAGACCTCATTACATAATCGGAATAACAATTAATATTGGAATCAGTGAACAGTGTCAGACATCGTCCGATGGGTGAAATATTTCTTCTCAAACTCGTATCGACGATGCTGGCCGTGATATCGAATCGCTGTAATCAGTTTGCTATCTGATGGGGAGGATTTATTACTTAGAAAAAAGTCGTATTTTTAATGTGTTCGAAATCCTAATATTTGAATTTATCATTAATGTTTTCTACTTAATTAGAGCTTAGTTACCCCTTGGCTTGCGGTTTAATGATTAAACAATGCACATTGTTACTCGTGCATGGACGGCTGCCTGCTATTTTCGACGTTTAGCATACTATTTGTTAATCTTCTTTGGTTGACTGCGGTGGAGGTTTAATACAACGTCATTATAGAGCATTGACCGCCAACGTTATCAACGGAAAACACAACGTGGGTACGTTTTGAAAACTCAAGAATTGATCCAGCGGTTTGTTCCAGTTCAAGGGTTTACTGATTCAAGCAATGTGCGCTTCTGATTACCGCAGCCATACGCGATGACTTAGCAAATAGAAAGAGATGCACTCGTGGGAGACGATGGTCTCCTGTTTGATTTCTGGTGTCAGTGACACTTCGGTAAATGCTGCTATATTCTACGTGTAACTAGGACTAAGTTCGACTATTACAATAACTCTTCGAAATTCCCCTTGACTGGGGAAGCATCTGCAATCGTGAAAAACAACGGAATCTGACGTATCCCATATAATAATTGGTAGCGGGAGCAACATCAGTACAGATGAACTGTAAACATTTTCGTTAATAATTAATATATCTTTGAGAGATCTTTGATTAATTCCAAGCCAGAGAAAAATCGAGCTAACTGATTCAACAGACGGCTACAAAGCGATAATTAATTAACTTAAATTTTGTTCTTGTCATTGTCGTCCCTCTTTTTTTGTCAAAGAGGGACGTTAGTAATATATTTATTCATCTGTGTGAAGTAATCAAATAGCTCAAATTTACTGGGCGATACATATAGTCAGTGAACTTGTCTTTACGGAAAGTTGTTAAATAATCAGTCACACCTGCTGTCAGCTATGAGCGCGGCTTATTCCTAGAGGAAGGTGGCCTGGGACCCCCAACACTACCTTGTATTTAGAAGAGAGATAGTTGCCTTCTAGAAAGCCCAGAGGTCCCGCTTGGGCCCAAACACGCCTCCATAATCGGTTCGTTTAAGGTCGCCTCGGGTCGCTCAAATCGCATCGTTGGTAAGCGGACAACATGACAGCATATTACCATTGATTTGCTCGACCATTCTACAATTGGACAACATTACTAAGCGGGCATACATTGAGCGTCGGTATCTATATGTTGGATGTCAAAATTGTTCGATCAATTGATACAACAATACCGTTTACAACCCTTGAAAGTGAGTTTATACGATAGCATCGACTTCACAAAACTCTTATTTAAGCTGATAGCGGTAAGACTAAATGCAAACTCCGTCTGCAAGATAAACTAAACAATTTAATATTTATTGATTCATCAACTATAAATTCTACATTAAATATCCTGTTAAGTCTGTATGAATGACACATTTTTGTTCCCACACCAGCAAACCGATTCTCATCGTTGCTATTGCAGTTAGTGTCTCATGTTCACGTCACTAGTCCCGAAAAATACTGGTCTTTTGTTATACGAACCTTCTCTTTTAGATCTCTTATTCTTCCTTACAAATGGGGTGGTCAGCATTTTTTTTTCGGTCAGTAGCATTTGTTTATGCCGTCAACTGTCTCCAAAGAGCTTCTCTAGTCCATTATAACTCCATCGAGCCCCCGGCTCAGGGCCATACGTACTTAATAGCCAATGTTATCTACACATTACCCGGGCACAATTGTTTGCCGTTTATTTTCTCAATAAATCATTATCACAGAAGTATATTGATGCTTGATATATATGTGATCAAGGATTATATTTTTGTGCTTGGTGCCTTTAAAGTGCCCAGTTTGAGTATCCTCATTTTTAGATCGTTAGTAAAATACAGCATGCTCCTATATTGTGGCCTATCGTGATTTCAAGTTTAGATCGTATGTTAATTGCCATCGGCCATACCTCGTTGAGTACTCCGATTCTAGTCCGCTCACCGAAGCTAAGTAATGTCGGGTCCGGACAGTACAATACTTGCAATGGAAACCACCTGGGAACACCTTTATTAATATTTTCAATAAAGCAATTTTATTAATAAGCTATCTTAACAGTAATACTAAAAATTTAATATTAATATTCAAGCTGTTTTAATAATAACATTTGATTATATTCACGAGATCAATAAATATAATAGATTCTGCCTTTAACTGCTAGAATTGATCAATGCTCTTATGCTACTATTGAAAAAAAGCATATCTTTTGGTTAACTACGTACCGGCATCGATAAATCGAGTGCTTTCTAAACTTGGTAGACTAAACGTAGAAGAATGCAATGAAATTTTAGATTTATCATAACCGGCATCAGCGTGGAGTCGTATTGTAACATCTCGACAATTTGGGGGGCTATCTAAATATATCTATTTATCTATGACATCTTCCGATCGCACTGGCTAGTAATGCCAAGAATGGTCACAGCCAAAATTCAGTCACATTTAAGATAGCGATCATTTCTATGCGTGATGCAAATGAGCTTACAAGAACATCATTCTCTCGATGTCTAGGTCTGGGGGGGGGACACTTCAAGGAGTTTGAATTATGGTTTGATTTTGTGACGCCACAGTCCCGCGTTGACACCATTGCGAGGCTGTTGCTATTGCCGTCGACGAGCTGAAGCTATAATGGAACCCCCCATGTGACGATGTGCAATCACTGTCCGAAACGAAACTCTCTTGAGCACAATGGCACGCCTCGAAAGTTTCTGGCTGTAGCCGTAGCAGTTATCGTGTAGTCGATAGGGATTCCCGTCCGGCGGTTACGTAACGAACGCCTGAGAAATATAGTCACGGAATAGTGGAACATTGGCTAGTGAAGCTGTTGGTGAGGAGGCTGGAAGAGAAGAAAGTCTGATCACGGAGAATCTTCCTCCGAGAAAATCGAAATTTGCCGAGAAGAACGCCTCCCGTGAACGGAAGAAGGTAGAGGAAGTTTGCGAGAAACGTGTGAGGCAGCCCCTTGGCTCCCCCTAGAAGACAAATGGATATTATTTTATTAGACTTACTAATTTTCTCGTTCATCAATACACGCCACAAATATCCGGTTCTAGCAAAAGCTAGCTATGTTCATGCTCAGTATCAGCGTGGATTATCGCGGGCGTCGTTTCATTAGGTAATACCGAATGGCTGCTGGAGTAGAGAAAATTAGATCCGTGTAAAGTTTCAAGGGATAAGTGTTGATTTTTCACTTATACATAAAAATGATACTTGGTAAACATCTGACAACGAGCTTTGCTTTACCTGTCATCGTCGTCTATAAATGCGTGACTGGACTTGCGTGTAAGTACAAGAACGCGGGTATCGTCTCTTTATAATGAACTTCCATTGAACTATATATTTCGACGTGAAAACCGTTGACACTCACAACATGCCTAGAGGTGAGAATTTTCCTCAATTGCTTTGTAGACTTTATTGTTGCGTGTGAGCCCACAACGGCTATGTCACACACTTACAGGCGTTCTCTAACGCCGTGGTCATCTATTAAGCAAGTTAACATTAAAGTTAAAACTGTTGTCATTGAAGAATTGTAAATGATTTCTGTACCCAGTAATCTCAGTTAGATAACCGTACCGCTTACAGCCGTATGTAAAATTATATACAGTCTTCACGAAAATTGTAGGATCATATTTCGCAAATGATCGATACAACCGAAATTGTAAAGATCGATATATAAGCGATATGTGTATTTGCACTGAGTAAGCTGATTCCTTATAAGATACACAATAATTATATACTATATACCGATGTAGTATATTCTACTGCAGCTATAATTGGCCCCGAAAAAGGTTTTGCCATCGCTTTTGCGAACCTTTTGTCAACGTGTTCATCAACAACAGGCATCATTGACGCCGGTGTGTGATCACGGTTCCACAATAGTGTACATAATGTAAAATGAACTGAGTACAACCTTCTACTATTTGTATCGGCTCTGTGTAGCTTCAGATTTCTCAAGAAGGCATGACACGGTTCAAAGGAAAGCGCGAATTCGACAGCGCCGCTGGTGTAGTGGTATCATGCAAGATTCCCATTCTTGCGACCCGGGTTCGATTCCCGGGCGGCGCAAGTGTTTTTTTACAGTGCGAAATTTCTGAAGGAATGACAGGAAATCAGTGGCGCCATTGTAGGAAAATTAGAATTATTTAGAAACCACCAAATGGAGGGCGTTGTTTTTCAGTGCGGTTCTGGTGTTTGAGGAGAATTGTGAAGTTCGTCGTGGTAAGTCGTGTGCGCCTCGTAACGTGGAAGAGACACGTGAGTGTACCGGTTCTATCCCCACCGTTGCACATTGCGTTTAAAAACGGGTTGTCCGTCTTATGAAACAATGTCGAAAGCAGTTGCACAGTGGACGTCAAATGTTTTCGGCTGTGGATCAGCCGGGAAAATTTACCTTGGTGATATCAGCCGATATATAGATTGACGACTCAAATAACGCCCTGACAATCGCACAAACGTCGTCCCTGGTGGTGTGCCGCCAGAAGGTCAAGATAACACTCTCATAAAATATCGCATATAGATAATGAAATCGCACATAAACGTTCCCGATGACATATTCGACCGGCCGCCAACACCAGCGCAGACTTCGATTACATAATTCCAATGTTTATTGCCAAAAATGCTCCCTGTAACATTGTTTTTTACTGAGCACTAATCAAAGCAATCCATGGGAGTTCAATATGCTGATATACATGGCATGTTACCTCTCCGCTGAGTGAACATGGACGGATTCATTCAACATCTGTCTGGCAACCTCTTAATATATACCCATGTAGCAGCGAGGCGATGCCCACAGACAAGAATCGACATAGAGCTGCGCGAGATAGAAACAGTTTTCCATATATCGTCGCAGGTATGTATTGTGTTATACGATATTATATATTATTATGTTAGGACATTGATCGATTCAATAATTTGCGACACTCGGCACCATTTAATTATTCATTATTGATTTACACATTTGTCAGCTAAATTTACGTGTAGTGTTTTTAAAATTACTGATATTTTGTTAAATCGCTAAATTGAAGGGTGCACTTATCATATTGTCCATATGACTTCGTCACCTAAATCCAAAATGGATGTGATTCGAACGCCAATTTGTCCACCAACGACCTTCCAGACGTTTAAAACAAAAATGTTGTAGTCATCTATAATCACATGCTTCCTTGGCCGTACGTACCGGATATACCTGTTTTGGCGATGACGCGATTAAATTAAGTAATATATTTGCGTTCGCATTTGTAGAGAAGAAAACATTCAGTATTCCTATGCGCGTTGGCTTACAATTCAGACCACACCCTTCAATAGACTAAGCGATATCGAGCAATTCCCTTACTCAAGAAATGTATGAACTTGAGAGTTCTGTGCTTCAAGCGATTTGTGATTGCGAGCCTGATCACCCCAAAGTGCATATATATATATATATATATATATATTTTAAGACTTCTTGAGCGAAAACAAAACAAAAATGCCTCTGAAATCAGCACAGAATATCTAAAGTAGAGTTTATACTCATTCCGTTGTTCGATACTGCAGTTTAAGCTTTGAGTACCAAAATATGTTTTTCAATGAGAATACCCTTGACACCGAATGAGAGTTGCGCTCAACTATGTTTTTCTATACCAAACTCAATGGGGAACCAGGTAAAGCCGTATTCGAAGATAAACCGAGATCATCACTATCGACGTTATATTAGTAGGCATTCACGATTACTTCAACTTGCAAGTGCCACTTCATAATTGATCTGACCTTCTTTGTGATACACTATTGAAGCCCTCGGGCGCCTCATTCTTCGCTTGCACTCCCGCCCTCTCTATCTGACCTCTCCACCAGTTCCTCCGAAATAGGGCAATTCTCAGAAATTCTTTGAACCCAACATAGCTCAGCTCAGAGCATTTTGCCCTCCTTCTCCTCTGCGTGGTAAGTTCCCATTTGCCCTCTCCTACACTAGTACAAGACGACAGGCGAGCGGTGCACAGGAAGCTGTAATCAATCTTCGGGGTTTGACCATTTGAATCGTTGACCAAGTATGGTATTTCGTTCCTCCTCGTGACTTAACAGAAAACGATTTGTTGCTAACACATCCGTACCGTGTTTCGCCCTTGGTGTCGTTGCTTAGTAGACGGAAAGCAGAGCCTGCGAAAGCATTTAGCTGAGTTACGAGGACAGGGCAGGTAGGGTTGTTGAAGTTCAGGGCAGAATACTCTAGTATTCACTCGATGGCGTGGTGCATTCGTGTGCACCTTGCAACCGGAGGAGACACGTGGGTGCACGGGTTCGGTTCCCACCGATGCACATTTGCATTTTGGACTTCCCATTACGGGGCAATGTAAAAGCAATACCGTGAACGTTAAATGCTGGCTTAAATGTCAGGCCGTAAAATCTATATAGGATAGAAGATGGTTAGATCCATTGGCGGGAGGATTAGATGGTCGATTGCCTGGATACCTGTGCTTATTGGTCCACTGAGGGTTCGGGTTTCGGGGAAAGGGGTTACGGCTGGGCCTCGCACGCGTTCCGCTTCCACTCTGCGCGCTTTCAAGAAGTCCTAGAGGGTAACTGTGTTGGGATCTTGAAGGGGGGATGGATGGGGATTCGAAGGAGGAGGACCGTGCGCGCCCTGGGAAAGGACAACTAAGTCCTCTGAGCGGGGCGACTCTCCGCCAATGTTGATGCTTTCTCTATCTCTTTCTCTCTCGACCTCGCCACCCCACTCCCCATTGACGTGCCTTGTCGACTGCTTGTTTTGGGTATTGTGCTGTTGCTGCTGCTGCTGCTTTTGCTACTGCCTCCCACTGGTGGCTCTCCGGAGGTGGAAGCAGTTGCGGTGAATTGAGAGGGGCGGTATCCCACTCACTGGGCCGTCAGTGAATCAGCTGCTCGTAGGAGGGAACAACCAATGTGTTAGAGTGTGCTTGGTCCGCAGGTTCAGCTGTCGGTACCCCTGACAGCAACCCGAATGCGAAAACAAGAACGGTGAAGGCAGTTTCGGACGACATGATTTCAACACCAACGGCTGAAGCCGTACCTATGCTGGGGGCTATCGCGGCCGCGTGTTTCCGCCGCGGAGCCAGCTGATCCTAACGACGACAGAATCGCGGATGATGATCAAAACTCCATCCTGCGCGCAACAGGGTAAGGATCAGCTACGGAACAACGAAACGACAACATTATCGGGAACAGCAACAACAAAGGCAAACGAGAGATCCCTGCAATTAGCAGCAATGGCAGCAAAAGCAATCAAGGCAAAATAAGAAGAACAAGGTTACGGGTCCGTCTCCATCTCCGGGGGAAGACTGTCCTATCAACCAACTGTTGGTGGTCACCTAACGAGCGTTGACAACGTCAATCAATGCTACAACTCTACTCTGCGAAGTAAAATGTGAGTCAGTTGTTTCATATCAAATCAACAGTCGCATGCTGCGAACGAGCTGTAACAGCTGCTCCTAGCTTACGTCAGATCAAGTCTCAATCGGCGTCATTGACATGAACAGAACAGATGGTATCGGGATGCCATGAGCTGACGATCTGAGGTCAGAACTTGTGAGGGCAAGACGAATGTGTTGTATGGATTTGCAAAGCGGATGTATGTCAGCTTTCTGTTATAGTGAACTTATGGAACTTGGGAACTTTATTCGTGTCGAAAGCTGCGAATGCAACTCTTAATAGCAAATGGCTCGGTAAGGACCATTGTATCATAGAATAGGTTGATTAGAGACGAAAGGACATTTATTTTGTAATGTTGTGGCCCGATTGCAGTGGGTAATTATATAATAGTATTTGCAGCTCAAAATGATCCTATGTAGCGTCGACATGCGATACCACGTTCTTTGATACCATGGTAACATAAAGTGGTTCGGTTTTTTGTTTTGCGTTTGTCGGCGCATATGACAAGCCCATATCTTGACCCAAAAAATAAATACGTATAGCCACGAGCAACCATCTGACACTGAAATATTGTGTATTTTCCTTGGGCTTTTGATATGAAGATGATCTATTGGGGACCAATTAAGGAAATATGTACGTTGTCCTAAAAGACATAATTTCAGTGGAACCGTGTCCTTATGGGAACGTATCATATCATAGGAACAGCCGAGAGATATTCGATTTTTTGGCATTAAGGCTGGGTTTGATTCGCAGTGACAAACGCTCGGTAATTTTCCTAGGCAACCCTTTTTTTTAGAGATCACAAATGTAGTACTCAAACAGCGCAATCAAGTTCACTGTCAAACTCATATCCGATCAGGTTTGAATTGATTGGAAAGCGAGTATTTTCATTCAGGTAGGAAAAACACATGATATATATATATATGTATGTATTTTTTTAGGTTTTCAGATTCAAAGTAACCAGAGGGCACTACCCGTTACGAGCGCACGTGGATGGTCGGCTAAACTACGGCTGCTTCACCGTTTACCTCGTAGTTCAAATTCTTAACTACGCTAACGATGATGAGCTCATACCGAGATAGACTGCCAGTGGCGGCTCCACCGCGGGGCGATATCAGCCCCTGGTCGGTGCTGAAACAGTCCGTCGGCAAGGAATTAACCCGAATTACTATGCCCGTTGCCTTTAACGAGCCCCTGAGCTTTCTACAGCGAATAACCGAAAACATGGAGTACTATCCATTGCTCGTGCAGGCTGACAATAACGACGATCCTGTCGCACGATTCGAGGTACATCCATATAATTATAGATCATTTGTTTGACCAGGGTATGTACCTAGTGGTCTAATCAAGCGACCACTGTCAACGATATGTGACAGTCGGCGGTCTCTTTCCACACGCCCTCTTCACGTGAATAGTAAACGCCTTTCCAGTGTAGGAGGGCCGAAGAACATGTGCACGGGAAATTTAACAGAAAGTCCCGAAATTCAAATACACAGTCTAGTCTACCATCACAATGTTTAAGGTTATTTATATTGACCGTAGTTGTTTTTTGGGCCTAGCCTGTGTCCGCTGCGAAATCTGTAAGCACGTCTGTAATACGTGGTGTTATTATTATATGTTATAATTTTCATGCGCATTGCGTAAAATCGCAAACTTGTTGCCTGGCACAGAGTGCATAATTGACAAGGTTCCGTCGAAATCTGGAACAGCTAATTATTTTTCAAGCGGAGTCGAAGTTGACTAGTACATACGATGCATAACAACGTCGCAACTAAGTTGTCACAGTTAGTTATTCTAATTAGCTAACGAAACAATTGGATCTATTAACTAGACAGAGCTTCCTCTCTCTCTCTCGCTCTCTCTCTCTCTTGATGTTATATAGAACTATCTTGTTACACAAACAACCCGGGTTTAAACATGCAGCTCAGTTGGACGCAGTGCCAATCTCATTACGCAATAGAAATAAGCCAATCCATTGTTTGGCACCCTCCCTTCCTCCATCAACAAGGCTTCGAACTGCGTCCCGTGTTCACTGTTCGCGTCTGTATCACCTGTCCTTAGCATGTGAAGTAACATGGGAAGGTGACTTCTTTATTTCTATATTTTAATTAACTTCACCCTATTTGATCTATGTACGTGTCAACTTTCTGGAAAACGATCTTTTTTTCTTTTTTAATTTTATACAATGTTTTCACCACATATAATCCAGTATCTGATTACGCCTCACGTCAGTATGACGACGTCACACTCGCTCGTTACTCTTACGTGGTAACGTGAGCTTGAATTGCGGTCACAGACTGGAGGTAGGCCGACGAACGAAGAATAGACATTTCGAGGAGACCGAACTACTCCCCTGAGGCTGTTCCACGCTTTCAACAGAGTTTCAACAAATTACGCCGGCTCGTTTCTTCTGTCGGGTCTCTTCTTTTGGAAATTTCTCGGGTGGTGTGAAGCATTAACGTTGTTCGACGGCTGCGCTGTGCATTCTGTCATATTAAGGCTGGTAAATGATATTGACGATATTGTAACGGAATAATTGATTTATGAGCTTTTTGGCTTTGGTGTAAGGGAATCCAAGGCAACTCAAGGCGGCTAGCTTATTTTGGCGTGATTGTCATTCGTCCGCGTAGCGCTATTTGTTGGCTACTAAATAGAAGATCAAGACGACAAAAATGACATGGAACATACCTCTTTAGCGCTGCTCTGGCGCTCGTCTGTATTCAGTTACGCCATCGCGAGTAGAATAGACCACGAAATGAAGAAATACAACCTAGATACTTACCCTGTGCATCGTGTGTATTTCAGCTGGTGACCGCATTCATAATTTCAACTCTGTCTTCCAACCTTGACCGCCTGAACAAACCTTTCAATCCGCTACTTGGAGAAACATTCGAGCTGCAGAGGGACGACTATCGTGTCGTCTGTGAACAGGTCGGTACAAATAGGCTGTACTTGCACAGAATACACGATTATGTTTATATAAAAAAAGGCTTGCTATTTATAGAAAGCCGTTTGCGTATACACCGGAACACCACATCTGGTATATTATAATTATAGTCACGCATTTTTTTATTAAAATTATTAAGAAGTGACGCAAAATGAGGACATCGTACGGCCATTTGTCCTAAAGCACGTTTCGAGTGGCAGTAGCCCCACGACTTTGGGTACCACTGCCATAAGGCGACGTATTCCTGTAGTCGCTTAAGGTCAACTACTGCCTCTGCCTTCTTTCTTCAGGATTTGTGAGCTTTACTTTCGTTGTTCATGTCCAAATCCTGCTCCATCAATCACCGTCCTAAAACGATGTTCAAAACTGGAGGGGAGATGTCTCATATTTGTCTGGGAATCACAAGCTTTGCTTATGATCTATATTTTAGTTCGATGGCGCTGATTCTTTTGAAAGTGAGCAGTCTAACGATCGCATTTTAGATAGGAAATAGGAGCTATTGGACGTCCATGCGTAGTACGAAAGTGCCTATTTGATAGATATATATAGAGATGTTTGTTTACGCGCCATTGGCCACTTCGATAGGTTGACAGGTGAACCTCTTCGATCTAGAACTCGTTCAAACTTTGAACAACGGAGAGTGGCTGTTGTCGTTACTCTCTTGGGGCAACTAGCAAAAGCAAATACGATTGTGCGAGCTTCCTTTGAAGGTAGCAGGAAAAGACGAGTTCTCTACCCCTGTGGACATATGCCTGACTTCTCAGTCCCAAGGGTACTCACAAGGTCATTATGAACAGAGTGCAGTTATTATCTTTCATTTTAATGCGTAGACATGGCTGCTAACAATATTCCGCACAGTAAATAATACAGAGATACAAACGACCAAGTCTGTCAAACTAACCTTCCGGATCTGAAAGAGTTCACTAAATAATTATACTTCACGAAAGAGTCAGATGAATGAATGTATCAATATCCTTCCTGGCACGCGTCGACGCGTCAGATAATTTAATCAAGGTTGAAATCCTGAGCATATTCCACAAGAAGAAGAAATGCTCGATAGGAGAAGGCAGTCGCGTCATTGTGTTCGTCTTGGGCCCGTTGACCTGGAACACCAGCATCATTGCCCAATATATAATATAATATTTGCAAGTGCATGCGCCGCATATGTTGGCAGGTCGGACAGTTCGCTCTTACCTGGTAGCAGAGATGACCGCATATACGCTAGGTCCTACAGGAATAGAATAATTGAACATGCACGCTCGTGCATGCTATATTAGTTAGTATCGAACAACTCTGCTATATGTCTTTGCTCAAAACGCTGCTGTCTATGCTCTCAGGTATCCCATCATCCCCCGGTATCGGCCTTACACGCAGCATCACCTCACATCATTTTCGACGCAAACATCTGCCCCAAGCTACGTTTTTCTGGGACGCAGGTCACCATCAAGCCTGAAGGTTAGTTACTGAGACCATTCAAATATGTATTGTACATTAATACAAAGAATATTGACGCTCTCCGTATCGAGCTTTCGACTATCGAGGGGTCCCCTTGTTATTTGTTTTTTTCATTTGGCAAGATCAGCCGACCGACCGACTGAAATCCCATGAATGAGCTCATTGCCTCGTCGCCAGCAGAAACAATATAACAATTGTGAGTTTAATAGATATACACTGAGTATTCTTCGTGGCAAAAGCTGCGCCGCAGCTCTTTTGCGATGTCTTGGCCACGAGACTAGCTAAAAATGAATGTAACATCTCCTGCTATTTCGATCCAGGTGTATTTGATAGATTCGTACGACATAGTTGCTTTCCCTTCTCGTAGTTATGACTGTTAAATGAAACAATTAGCAGGTGTTGATGTACCGCCTTTCATTAACGGATAGGTAGAGGAAATTCGCACAATGGGGTGGGCAAATTGCTTATGCCTCTATGCTTTCCGAGGCATTTTTATGTATTCATGTAACATAATGTTATCGGAATGGAAGCTTCTAGAAGCGACTTCGCAGGCGGTAAATTTATTTAAGCGTGCTGGAACCATTAGGATATTGCCTCGTTCACCGCGACCCCACATGCCCCAGACTGAAGCGGTTGTGTTGAACCTCTTTGCGTCAGCATGTGCTGCTTTTACTTCTCGGCTGAAAACACTTCTCCACATATTCCACGTCGACACAATCTTCTTGGTTCGTCTGAGACCGATGTACGTTCCAACTCTGTGAATTTTCGTTCTTTTTTTCTTTTGAGGCATAGATAAATTAGATAAGGGTTGATCTACGCAGCGTCGAAGGCTGCACATATAATACGCAAACCTGATTACGTATTATAGTTGTTCTACGGTAATGCAAAGCCGTAGAGAGAGAGAGAGACTAACATGTAATGACCACGCATATATATATATATATATATATATATATTATATAACCGCCATTCCGTCTCCTGCGGCATTTTGCTTGTTCCCAAAATCGAGTCGCATCCTGTATCTATTATGCATGGGCACTGTGTTGGCTCTAACCCAGGAATAGAATTAGAGACTGACTAACGTCATAACGCCATTCATAACATACATATATTTCTTGTTGTGTTAAATGTAACGCTGGATTCTTGTATAATCCACATATAACACGAACGGCTCTCCTTTGTTGTCTAATGCCTTTTCCGTTCGCGTTGCTGGGATCCCGAGTGTTAATAATTTTAGCCAAACAGAAACGACGCGTGTGCTTTGCGAAATCATATTATACAATGCAAAAAGATATGCTTTCAACGAGAGAACCTTCAATTGTCCACGAACATTATCTGAGATTACAATACCCCGCTATCCCTGGTATGCACAGTATGACCTCACTTCAATTTAAGTAGCTCCAAAATCAGTATTTCTTTATTCCCTTCCAATTCTCTCTTGATGGTCAGCAATTAAAACTGCCCACATGAGTCAGCTTTACTCGAAATTTCTCGCCGTTACAACGATATGATAACGGGTGGGCGTGATATCCGGGAGAGTTCGTCCCAGATAAATAATCGATGTTCCTATATGCAATCACACCGCTGACAACACAGAACGGGACAAACTAGTAATAAAAATGCAACAACATTTAGAAATTAGATGTTTTTTTTTGTATAAAAGAAAGTCATATATATATATATATGATGCAAGCAGTTAACAAAATTGAGTAGAAATGAATTCACGAAACAGTGAAATACCAAAATACGCTAATATAACACAAAGTAAAGCATAATCCGTGGAGTACATACAGATTTGTGCAAACGATTATTAAATATATGCAAAAATAGAGATGAAAGCGTACGTGATAGCAGGATACGACGTAAAAATTCAGAGAAGAATTTCCTGCTGTTGCTTCTGCTCTGGCTGAAGTCAGTTATTCGAATTTCGTTTCCATATTCTATTAGTCGTGCATATAGTACAGCCTTCGTACAGCCATCATAGCTACCTACTGAATTTTTATCTTGGGGCGGGAAGGCACAGGTACACACTTGTGACCTTGACCGTGTACAAGTCTTGCAAAGTCATACCTTACACGCTCGCCTCGAGCCTTGATAAGAGTTCTGCTGTAAGTGCGACCCGAATTCAGCATAAACTTCTAAAAATACAATAGTTATATAAACATTGACTCGCTCGCTCGCTTGCCTGGAAGTATTTCCCGACGATTCTAAAGAACGAACAAATGCCAATCTTGCACATCTCTAAACGCCATTGTGGCGCACATGGATGATTCGTTCTCTTCTCAAAAACCAATTGTTCGCAGTGGAATTCGTTTCTCTTCATTCCATTAACTCTCTACGCGACTCGAGCTCTCGGTATCTGGCACAGATCTACAATTTGCAGGAGAATTCTTCTTTAGTGACAGGAACTGGCTGTCTATCGACATTGAACAATATTCGCTCATCAGGGATTTACAATTAGCTTCGAAACGAGGAGTCAGTGCAAGGGGTAATATTGTAGCACCACGTACAGCTAAATCAAGCGAGCTGAAATTGAATAATCCATATGGAGTTTAATTCTTCGAAGCGGTGTACAAGTCGTTTGTCACTGAATTGCTTCTGGGTGTTGCTAAGGCGCGGTATCATGTTTGGTGTTTGAGAACGTCTGTTTGTGACAAGGAGCTCAACCTCAATGAGTAAGGTCAAGCGTGTGGGCCAACTCCATTTTAATTTTGTCGCACAGAATCCTTTACTAATATATTTCGTCCGAGAGAGCTTTAGTTGGTGCCTGATTTCCTCTTTTCTCGGTTATTACTTTTCAGTTCAGTTTGTGTGATGATTATTGCCCGAGATCTCGCAGCCCCTAATGGACAGAATGCCGAGCACTAATAATTAAAACGTCCTCGTCGCATTGCCTAATTAATTTTGATACGATCCACGGAATAGCAAAGCTCGAATAGGTAATTTCCATGTGTGAGCTAACAATAACTTTGAGCAAGTTCAGATACATCACAGGAATATGCAAAGGAAGAGATGCGATGGCATTCAGGTATGGCTCCACCATTCTCACAACCCTGTGTATTTGAGAGGTCTGCTTATAAAAGTATCAACTCGAGCAAGGGCAGAGTAGGGCTCTGTCGAAGCTTCTGGCGAATTCGAGTGTCAACAGAGTCAGCATTTCCGGAGACTTACCTTCAGGAAATGAATTCTTCTCTGAGTGATCAAGTGGAATTCTTGCGGATGGAATCAGGGACAGCTTCAAGAGAACAGAAGGCTTCAGGATGAGACGCAAGAAAAGGGGCGGTGCTTTTACTGACACTGTTGGCTATTGTCTCAGTCAGTGGAGGCGATAGGCTCACAGCGTATCCTAAGTGAATAATGAAAAAAGAGTGATTCTGTATCTATTCATCAGAGAACCCTGAGGCGTGTAGGTTTGTATATCGTATTGTATCGTGCACCAACTGCACAAGTTTTTTCTTCCAAGTTTTCCGCTGTCTAGTCGACGACTCGGCGACGTCGGGGATGTCCAGGTGCGAACGTTCCCTGGTGATTGTTTACTGAATCGTCCGCACCACTTATTTAGCGAGGGTCGAAGCTAGCAACAGCTCGTTGTAGACGGTTAGTAGAATATATCAACACAGAATAAACGTTGCAAAAAGATGTTCAGCGTATTTCAAAAACCTTGCTCAATGAAGGTCATGCGGAAATGCCACCTATCGATGGGGCTAAAGGACAAGATACTGCAGGATGATTTTGGTTGTCCGTATTAGTGAACGGTCGACAAATGAACGGTCGACTTTTCCATGCAGCTCACGCCTTCGATGCTATAGTGAACGTTGTTGAACATTGGTGACACTTGCAATGTTAGACAGCCCAACTAATTGCTCTCGATGTTAGGTGGCATTGCTATTTCTTAAAACTGGAATTATTTCAGCTTGTTGGGAGCGCTCCTAACAAGCTGAAAAAAAAATATGTGTAGCCAATGAACCCTAAAGGTAGATCGTCGTTTCTCTACTGACAATGTTGATTATATCAGGCAACGGATCTGTGGCCGTGACAACGGATCAGAGATTCAATTATCAGTAGCTGTCACCTTGGGAGGACGACAATGTGGGGAGATGGATGTCCCCATTTGAGGGATTAGTCGGTCTTCACGTGACGGCCACTGCGGCTTAATTCCCGAAAACCTGTGCCATTGGTCCTTGAGGCAGAAGGACCGTAGAGGGGATATGCTGGGAGAGGCTGAAGCCAATGACACAATTCACTCAGGTAGAAAAAGTCCCAGTCCTAACCAGCCCTCCGTTAGCTTCATCCTTTGAAGCTGTTTTGTTCCATGTACTCAATAGACAAGCGAAGACGTGCAACGCATTGATGCAATGTTCGCTCAATCACTTCAGGTAGTGCGGAGAAAAATGAATTGCATCTAAAGGTCTAATGTCTTGAATTGTGGGCGAAAAATTTTTTCCCCAATAGGCGTCAGATCTTCCGTTTAGTCTAGAGCGCGGACTGGCAGCAAAGGATAGCAACACAAAGGAAAATATGGTCACAATGTTTTGCAGGTTTTGCGTATCTTATCCAACAGTGAACAAAGAGATCCGTCCATCTTTAATGCTTTCGTGCTCTCCGTAAGCATGCCGAAACGACTTGGCCGTTCCCATGAACGTTCCCTTCACATTATGCCAGTCGATCTCGTAGGTGTATTTTAGAGTGAAAGCTAAGGCCGGCATATTCAATGGCCGTTGCTACCGTTTAACCTTAGAATACCACCGGATGAATAGAGCGAAGTGTATTCCAGACTTCTGCGGCCTGCTGCTGGAATTATTTACCTTCCACAATGTCTGACACGGTTGACAACTACTCTCATTTCAGTTTCCAGCAAGAAAGAGTAAAATGTATGCGGTGTAGCTCGCCGTCTACTTTGCAAACTCCATCATCTTAGAATACGACAGACAAGCAGCTAGGTCACAGGGACTAAGGGGAACAGCATTTGGTTTGTAACACCCGTAGGATACGCAGTAACCGCAACTGTCAAACTATGAGCCCTGTATAAGTCGGCCTTAGCCGTCGTTGATCGATGCCAGTCTGTTTCGGTCTGCTGCGTTCGCAGTTATTGTTACCGCCTTTTAAATTCGGCCAAAATCTCAACGACACATAGCTTTGTTCGCAAAGTTGAAATCAGTGGAGGGCGGCTACTCGTCGTAGAGTTAAGCACGTCACCTCATTTCTTCTTCAATCTTTATCAAGATTGGATCTTAACAGGTCCCCACCATCAGCACGAATGGTAGCTAAGTTATCCGTAGACTTCTAGCTCTGTCGCTCTCTGTGGCTCGTCAATGAAGGAAGCTGGCCAGCTACCTAGAAGACAGGCAAGTCACCCAAGCTTAGGTCGTTCGTGTGAGCTCGCGCTGAGTCGAATACCTCGGGGCCGCGGATCTATTTTTAGCAAAAGAGACGTCGGGTTTTCTCACAACGAGCGGAGCGACGATGAACTCTGACGGGCGGGCGGGGGGGGGGGGGGGCGCACGGCATGCGGGAGACCCGGTGTAGCATACAACATTGACACTGGGCTCAGGCAGCAACAGTGAAAGAGACGACCACCCGGGACGCCCACGAGCGGTCCCGGGTCAGCAAATTGACGTGCGGCCAACCCGAACTAGAAGGAACGACAGAGGGAGCGCATAGACCGCGCAACTGAACCCTGCCATCGTCTCGCCTTCTCAATGAGCACACGTAGTATATTTGCTGGAATATGCAGCAGACGCGTACATACTGTATACTTTCGGCCATACATATACATATAAACACACACAAGAGCGACTGCCTTAGAGCCATATTAGAATATGAAGGTTGCGTTCCACCTTGGTCAAGGGCCAGCCAGTTAACAGGGTTCCACTTTCAAACCAAACCGGTAAACCAAACTCTCGTGGTTTCCGGGCCTCGCCTTCTCATTTATTTCTCGATTAGTGTGAGCACGGCTGGAGAACCGCCTCGGTAGTCACGCTCTTCGAACACAGCCTATGGTGGTTATCTGAATAGAGCCGTTGACTCTAGGGCAATCAGTCCAACGACGCTGGAAATAGCAAGGAAAACTTGAAACGTCACATCCGAAGCGCGAAATGAACGCTATACGTAGCTCACCTAGATAAATATATGCCTTAGAGGGCTTACCTTCCGAAGCTTGCACTTGCCTACACTGCTTCTCCAGGAGGGCAGTTAAGCGTACTGACATTAATTTTCTCATGCCTTATCCTGATTTCTCAACCCTAAGGAATTCCCCTCCGCGTACCTGCGAATATAGTGACAGGATAGTGCCGACAAACATGGTTTCGTTGCTTACACTTCTAATATCAGTATTGCTGCAGGTCTTTCTTGAATGCATATGACACAGCAAATATTCGGGATGTTTGCACAACACATAACTGGTGTTTGAATGTATCTCAAAAGATTGCATTATCATACACTTTACCATAAGCATTTGCACAAGTGTATAGGCCTCTCAGTGCTGTGCGTGATACATGATGAAAAACTAGAATATTATTGCAGTTAGAACAACCCTATCCGAAGCCTATATATAAGAAAAGAAAGGTTTCCACTCTCGAAATCTATAGCATATTTAACTCTATTTGAGGTGATCCCTTATGTCAAGTAGGTGCGTGTCATAGCTGGCCTCGCGTCGTCTGGCCTTTTATTGAATAGGGTACTCCGTCACTGTATCGATTTACCTATCCAAGCTGGCAATAAACTTTGATTGGATAACAAATCAATTCACAGAGTAAAGTCTCTAGCTTTGTAGTTGGAACATAGCTAGCGGGTATTTTACACCGGACTTTTGGTGGAAGTGCATTGCTTTAAAACGATTTCGCTTGATTGCTTCAGGTAAGATGAGCTTGACCCTGCGGCGACACGATGAAACGTATACGTGGAGTCACGTTAGTTGTGTCGTACACAACATCCTCGTGGGCAAATTGTGGTTCGAGGAGCAGGGGGAGATGCACGTAGCGTGCACTCAAAGTCAACTCCACGCAGCTATTAAATTCAAACAGGCAGGCTCGGACATGCGCGACCTACATCGATTCGAGGGGTATATCATTGACGGGTATGTGCATCACATTAGATAAAAGAGAGTACTTATATTATTATTATTTTTATTTCATGGAGCTCAATTCTTTTTGAACAACTTTATTAACAAATGTGCAAGTTAAGACCTTATCGGTTCGTTCGCACCCTGTGGGATTCGAACGGAATACCGAATGGTTCCAAGTTTCCGGCTCTACCACTACGCCATCCAGTGGTAGATTTCATTTACTTCATTCAATATTAATGGGCTCTTCGCAAAAAAATATCTCCTGTATCGAAGCGTCTCGTAGCAGCTGAAAATGATTTGATGTAGCTTTCCATGTCACATGTATTCAAAATTCCCACATAATTACCAAAATCTATTATACAAAACACTTTTGACTGTTCAATATTGTTTGCCGTTCATCTGGTGATGCCTGTTTGTGCATAGGGACGACCGCAAGATTCGCTGCATATATGGAAAGTGGACAGAGAGCGTGAAAGCATGCCCGCATCACGATGTGGAGCACAGTCCTCGACGAACATCCGAAGGTCCTCGCAAGATGTATGCTAAACTCAACAGTTTTACAAGATCGCTCACCGTTGGGGCCACACACAGCAAGGTACTAAAAAATGATAAGTTAATTTTACGCTATAATGAATTTTTACATTATTCATCATACGTTCATCTCATTGATAGGGTTTCGAAACACGTTCCCTTTGTGCAACTTCGTTCGATGTCTTTAGTACTTAAGATTGCCCACGTCACCGTGACATGAATCGTATATCTTCACAAACAACTCTGATGGTGTCTGTGCGTTTGAAGAAATTTCCTCCTTTCAAAAAAAAACAGATCAATCTGGCTAGCTTCTTCAAACTATCCCTTCGGTTTGCATAGAATTAGGTGGGCAAAACTACGTGTCTTATTTGTCAAAGTTAATCAAAGTGATAGGATTTCTCTCGTGTGCGCGATTCGAACCTGGTACAAGGGTGTCGTTGCATTTGCTGGCCGGTGCCTCATGTGGAGATGTCCACGAAGGTCTCGGCGGTACCTTGTCGCGGAGAGTAATTTCATTCGGTCCTGGGCAGTATTAACAAGTGAATAATATTGCGCTTGTTTTTTTTGTTTATTAGCAAAACATAACCACAGAATACCATCCCTGTGTGTGGCAGAGCGACAGATCGACATCGTTCTTTGGTTAAACGTATGCTCTAGTTGAATAACCGTTCAAAATTGTGTCCCTACAAATTAATTAGCTACAGATACATACACATTTAGTATTGGTGTACGCAGACCCAGGTGAGTATCAGTATCTTTTATTGAGGACAATTCCACCTCTCTCTAAGGTTTTTCAAGTTCGCTGGTCTTTACATCACAGATGATTGACGTTGCCAGCTATTTGAATATTAATATGCTGTGTATCTCTGCCTTAGGATCTGTCGGCCGAAGAGGATGATTTGTCACACCCGAATTCACGAGTGATCTGGGAAGTACAGACAAAGCCACCACATTCAGCGCAGTTTTACCATTTGACACTGTTTGCGATGTCACTCAACGAGCTTCCCGATGACGAAGAAGGACTTCGAAGGCTACCCCGGACCGACTGCCGCTTCAGGCCTGATATTCGCAAATTGGAGGAAGGAGATCTAGGTATGTTTGATGTGAGATCTGTTAAGGTATCAGCGTAATTACGAACGCCAGCTGGCATTGGATTTTACGAGGCTGACTTTTCGGACTTTAACCCCGACACAGGCACTTACGAACCCACTATTTGTTTATCTGGTCATTGTCAATACAATATGCAGCGATTCAATCGAAATAAAATACACACGTAAAAAACGCCCCCGTTTAGACGCCAACAGCTGTCCAAATGTACGTACTTACTGCTACAACGCGTATTGCCTGCTCAAGCGTTAGATTACAGACGCGTCCAGATGCGTATGTCATTTTGTCACTTGGGACGCATTTAATGTTGGCGCATCCGATAAATGCGTTCCGTATTCTCGTTTGTTGGTAGAATAGCTCACATTTTGCCAGTTGGCAATTCCAGAAAGCTTATTTGATCTCGTGATACTCATTCATTCACTTGACCGATATCGTTGCACTATCAACCTAGTCCATGTTGGGTATGCATCTCCGATTATGCACTATTTTCTTACAATGGTCTTTTTTCTGGTCTATCGACTACAACAGCTGGTGCCGCAGAGGAGAAGACTCGCCTGGAGGAACTTCAACGCAACCGGAGGAAGGCTCTAAAGAAGGAAGGGAAAACATGGAGTCCCTTGTGGTTCCGGGGGAACGCCGACGGCTCTTGGACATTCACCGAGGACTACTGGAAAAGAGACTTTGCCTCTGTTCCAGATATCTTCTAAATCAATGTGTTATGTGCCAGCCATGTTATGTTCACGAGGGATATTTCAAGCCACACGTACAAGGAGTAATGTGTCTTTGGTGTTCCTAAGTTAGAGTGACAACTTCACTCGGTATGAATGCGGCGCTCGGCAGGCATCGGTTGTTGTCGACTGACACCGAGTTGCTGTTGATCAACGTGTTTGCCAATATTAGCCTTCGCACAAATTCTGTTATTGATCGTTCACGACGATGTTGTTACCACAGGGGCAGGCACGATTACTACAAGACAAAGAGGCACCTTGTATTTGATCACAGGCAGCAACAGATATGAGCATTTGATGTACGACATAACATTATCAGATTGTTACAAGACGTTTCTTACCCACAAACGTTAGAGTGTACGAGGCATAGGGGAGAACTGCCAAGCGGGAAGAAGGTCAACTGCGCGGAATCCTTCATGGGTCGAACATCTTCGGACTCGATGTGACGTACGAGATTATTATTTCATGATGGCAGCAAAGGAAGCAGACTATTTAATTAATAATAATTAATGTTAATGGGGGAAGCTGATTTTAACTTGGGGAAACCACTGAATCGCAGCAAGTATTGTGTTGGAACGAGTTCCACACAGTACTAGCACAACTAGGTTCGGAGAATGACACAATGAACTTCACGAGCTCAAAATGTCGACCTTTGGAATCCTAGTGCACGACCGTACAGCAGCCTATTCTGACCGGTCGAGTACTCAGCCTATGACGTCTGAAACCCTCAATCAAGCAGGGTTGATAAATGGACAAAAGACCGAGGGACCTGCCTTCACTGAAGGGCTTTCGAGACCCAGTCTCATTTAACTCATCAACTAAAAACACTCGCCACATCAATTTCACGTTCACTACCAACTCCAATAGCAGACACTCGTTGTTATTTAACATCGCTAGTGTACTATAAAGCGATTGCATGATACACGCAAGGAATACATATCAAAATTAGTATTGAACGATTAATAATATTTTTTTTATTTATCTCTTAAGAGATCAGGTTAGATCTTAGAAGATATTGTGAATTATCTGTGCGTTTCTGTGTGTCTTCAATACGTTGAGTAGCAACATTATCATTGTCACCATATCACGAGGACCCACAACTAGAACCAGCAACATGAAATGCGTTTATAGGTTGAGTAAAAGAACGAGATAACTTCTGTAACTTGTAGCCAAGCAGACAATCGTTTTGTCCAAGTTGTCAAGACTGTGTGCTATACTGAGCCAGCTTTGTTTTCACATGCGCTGCAAAGCGTGATCTTATTAACAGCCAGATACGCTGACCTAACCTGCTTCGGGAGCCTTTTTATTTTATTTTTTCCGAAAACAAAAATTTAACCTATATTTAGTTTACTTGCTACCTTGTCCCAAAATTCCCTAAAAGCAACGTTAGATGAGAACTTTGCCTCGGAGTGATTTGACGTAGAACATTGGTAAGGAGCGCAGAACGTAGCGCTGGTCGTATGCTAGCTTGAACTCGCCCATAGCAACCCGGTACTTGTTATCGTAGATGACCACCATTAACCATTTTGGATTAACCGCGGAAACTACTTGATGCTAACTCGAAGCCTCAGAAGCCTAAATCAAGAGTTATTAAATGGTTCGAGTAAGATTCGGTTCGGAATTAGCGAAAAAAGACAGCTACATTTCTCTACTTTCAATCAGAGCGAATCTATAGATCGGCGTGAGAAAACCAGAAACCGCCTCAAATCAAAACCTTACGAAACGGATATTGCCGAAAACGCAGAGCGAAACTTGGGAGCCACAATGAACAAAGGAGGACACTTGGAGAGAGAATAGTGCCCAGACGAGAACTATTCAAAAGGATGCAAGAATATATTTACAAATGTATGTCTATCTATCTATCACATAGACGAAAGAAAGCTGTCGTTTTGGTTGATTTTGAATGTCAACTTGTTGACGTCAGCATTTGTGCGTTATTGGAGACGAAGGCTCTCAGATATTCTCTACTTTCGGTCACAGCAAAAGCCGCAATGTTGACACATCGAATGTTATCTGCTTTGCTGGTATGGTACAGTTAAGTGAAAAAAATATGCGCAGATCACAATGCCGCCATTTCTAGTGCATGAACGCCTCGATCGTTTTGGTTGTAACGCGCGATGACATGCATCTAGCCAAATGCTCTGGGTTATTTTGCAATGGCAGACCGAAGAGCGATTAAGTGCATATGACAATTTTTCATAATAATTCGGTCTTAGAAGGTCATGTGAATTGGCTGAATTCAAATGAGCTTAATACGTACGCCACACCCTGTGTTGCATACGTATAAAGGATGAGCACACTGTTCAGTGTAAGTTGTACTGTTGTCATATCTTCATGTACTAGAGAAGTGGAAGAAACGGATTATCTGGTTGGTTCGCCACATTAATAGAGCTATCGTGGAGAGCGATTGGCCGGTGAACGTGTTAGGTAAATCATACGTTAATATTACATGTATTAGCTGTAATCATGAATATATTTGGGTGGCAGAGTGGTAGAATGTGAGATGAACATTTATTATTATTATTATTGTAGTAATGGTCACACTAAGACATATAGCATACCTGGTAGGATGGTCTCTTTGTGTATTAGGGCTATGCCGATGTAGAGTTAAAAGTATGATATTATAGACACGAAGAACGAAAGTGGTGGTGGTGATGGTGAAAATCAACTATCGGAAATCATTCGAGTTGTGTACTTGACTCCGTTGGCTAGCATGTGCGACGCTTGTCGAGGTGCTACGGCCACCGCAACGACTACTTTAATAGCGCTTAGACGGTATCAAACAAGTGGCCTTTAACCAGATGCCGGTTAGGCGCGTAATTGAAACGAATCAAATCGCAAGACGAGACAACGCTGAAGTGGATGAACAGATACATCTGGAGCAGGAGGACTCTACCTGAAAATAATTGCTTTCACAACAACACAATACACTTTATTTGACACAACAAACAAAAGCTAAAAAAAAGAAGCAGTGTCTAGATACTTGCCAGACAGGCATTACTGGCCGAAGAGCACGCCACTCAAGGACATTGTTTAGACATTTTTTTGTGGCTACCACGATGTAAAATGTCCGAATCTAACAAAGAACTGTAACATCGTTAAGCAGGAGCAGTCGTCTGAGGACTAATGAGTAATGCACTATTGAGAAGTAGATGGAGGTTCACTCATATCGAGGTCAAGGAATGAACCATTTCGAACAGATACAACAACAGGACGCCAATGGAGTGAGCGGCTAGCAGCAATAGCCTTGCTCCTATATTTATAGCCCATATATCGTTCGACCTATACTATTTTCTAACCGATGTGGTAATTGCAGTCAGCCATATATTCTGCTATTCATTAACAAATTAACTGATCAGGAGTAAATCATTAGCAGTACCACTATATGGATGAAGACTAGAAAGAGGGCAGCGTGACAATCGTTATATGAGGCCGATTTTCGCACAAATTTTTCTCGGAAAAAGAAAACAACGCCATTACCCACGGGCGGAGGAACACATTTGATTGAAGTCTTATTATAACCTTTGAGTCAGGCAATCTGTGACGGTGACAAAATGAAAAACTTAATATTCCATCCAGACTCTGCGATGCTGCAATCCAACGATACAGAAGTTAGAACAAGTTAAGCGAATCAAAAAACGATAACGAGCATTTCATGTTCAGTCAAAACTTCGTCCATGTTACTCTGACGAGAGATAAACTACAGACATGACGTCGATTGGACAATATCGAGCCCGAGTAATTATAGTCAACCATCTAATCAGCGATATTCTTGGGGCTCAACAAAATGTTAGTGATGTACCTAATCATTTGCACGTACCTACGATGTAAAACATATATACACATTTATGATTACTGTTATTGTTATTATAATAATATTCAGTGAAATTAGAACGTTGCTGACTATTAAGACAGTGAATATTTATTACTATTATTATAACAGGTCAACAAACCAAGCATATACAATATATATAAATATATAATATATACATATATATATATATATACAGTTGGCACGTACCCATATTAAGGAGCACGTGATTACATCAAATCGAATATACCAATAACTAATGTAACTAAACTAACACACAAAATAAAAACTGAATTACATATTGTGACTATGAGAGTTGAAATGGAATCCACTTATTTTAAACAGGGAACTAAATATCTAGGGATTTTCTCATTTGAAAAATAATCATCGGCCAACCAACACAAGCGTGCTTTATTAATAAAGTAATTAGAGCTTAAGGTTAGTCATGTGTCATGCAAATGCAATCGTGGGCTTGGCTTGAACCGAACAAGGTGGCTAAAGGTACGAAGCTGGAACGAGAGGTTAATTGAGAAGGCCTAATTGTTCCTCATTTGTTCGTATTCTTGACGTTTTGGACCGCTCGGAATACCTCTAGTTGTTTCCTATTCAACTTGCTCAAGGTCGACCATATCAATTAGGTTACACAGAGTCGGGTTCCTCAAATCATTTTGAGAGGTCCATCACATTGATTTGGGCCGTGCTGTTTTCTCCTCGTCTAGGATCTAGTCACGGTCTCATAAACGATAGTTGACAGGTCATTTTTGATACAAACACGTTCACACTGTGGTGTATTCATGTACAGCCGAAGATAAGTTACAATATTTTCCTGCACAAGAGGAAAGGTATGAAGACAGAGCACGAACAGATGTGGGAAAGCCACTGCTTTCACACGAACCTTCGCAGGTGTTTCGACAACCAACTAAATACATATAATAACTATAAGAAACTTAGCTATTTAGGGTAATGTAAATAAGCCCTCGACGAGCTTATCCCCATGTCGCAATAGAATATTACGAATTTATGCACAGAGTTCTCACTCCTGCAGGACTATTGCCCTGCAACGATATCTTGTGACAATATTAAATCATCTATAAGGGCAGCTTCAGCAACTTGTTCTCCTAACGGGTGGAACAGCTCAAAGTGTTTTCATGCCTCGGACTAGCAGCTCGTAACACATTTCATCAGAATGAAGAAAGAGGCTGGACACGAGATATCGAAAAAGAGGTAATGTCAATAGAAAAGTAACATCACGCTGGTGACGCTAGTCAAAATGATGGTCGTTGTTATTGTGTTCGTCACGATTTCAACGAAATGTCAACATCATATAACGACATTGACTATGTCGCTGCTGCCGGTCGATGCCGCCACTGCTGCTGCCGCGATAAACCTCCATAGGATATCATCGTCATTTGACAGGAACCGGGTAGCAAGTGGGCAGCGTTTTCAAGGCAGAAAGAAATCCCGCAACTCTTTCAAAAGAATAGAGACGAAGAGGCGGCGGCGGGGGGGAGGGAGGGAAGGGGATACTGTTGAACCAAACTCTTGCCGGCAAAACGGCCGCCAGCTGACGGCGGCGGACGGCGCTAACGGGCGACACATCGAGCCACTACACCGAGATGGCTCCGGAAGTCACCCTGTGCATAGCGAATGCCCCGCCCTTGCTAACCCTTATGTAACGTAGCGTGTAGAGTAACTGGCCATTAGCTCATGGCTGCGCCACGCGTCCAACTAAACTCCTGTGACTAATAGCAAATGCGTTCTGTTCGATAACAATGACGAAAAAAAAAGCTAGACAGCCGACTCGAGCTCTAACGACATCACAACTCTGATCAGGTGAACGCGCTGCAAAAGGCATACAAAAGAGAAAACCTGTCTTCCAAAACAGCTCTTGTCACTAATCCTAGTTATTGCATTACATCCCTCTCTCCCCCTCGCTCTCCCTCTCTGTCTCTCTTCTTGGCTCTTCCATCGAGGGGGCCACAGTTCGTGCATGAAGATAGCACAGCAAAGTGTTGATAGTTGTGGAATTTTGGTGGGTTCGTCGGAACACAGTTCGCCCACCCGCTCGTCCTACGGTGAGCGGTCAAGCGCGCCAATCCGCCGACGCCCACCAGGATTGATTCCTATTTGGAATTTGTTGCACCTAAACTGCCCCGTCATTGCAGGCGGATCTTCGGCCGGATGTTAGTTCAGTCAAACGGCGACAAGTTGCCGGTGCCGAAGACTGAATCTGTCTGCTACCACGGAGATTTCCCATGCGTTCGTTTTGACGAGACAAGGCAAAGTAAATAGATTATCATAATAATGTTTGTATGGGTAGTTGACAGCAGATGAGAGATCTAACCGAAGCTTGCAGTATCAGTGGTTCGACAACAAAGACGACCGCACAAATTCCAAGCGATAAAAATATATCGACTCGAAGGGGCAATTGTCGTCCAGCGGAAAGACTAGAACTGCGGAAAGAAACAGGAATGGAAAAGAGTTAAGGCAAATGCAGAAATCCCTGCTCATATCATATATATGTTACATATATATATATATATATATAATGTAATTGTATGAACGATGAATCTCGTTAGCGTAACAGACCCGCAGTCTCTCCGCAGAAGAAGATCTAGTGAAGTGCTTGTCACTTCATGAAAGCTTTGATGTGAAAGCTCGCACACGCCAAAGACTATTGAGGTACGAGGTACAACGAGGTGACGAGCTAACGAAGCACGGGAAGGAACGGACATCAACAAAGTTTAGACTTATAACGCGCACGGTGATTTTAATTTAGGTTCTTGATGACTACGTTGACCGATTGTTGAGCGGCTTAGAACTCTATGACGAATACATAAAATTGGAACTGCGCAAAACCTCTCTGCTAATCAGTTTGTAGCCTCATGAAGAACGTAATATTATAGTTCCGCAAAAGAGGGCATATCACGGCAATGTACAGAAGCTGACTCATATTCATTCTGCAAAGCGTAGACAATAATTTTTGCTGCGTTGCCAGAACTGCATTCCAACATTGGCGAATTAATAATTAATTAAAAATTTGTTTAAACTTCGCTGAAGAATATCACATTGTTGCCCCATCTGGTTGATCTTGCTTAGGGGACTTACTGTTTGATCTTAGCAACGGCTGGCAGCATAGGATTCTGCGCGCATCGGAATTATCGAGCTATATTCATGGCTAACACTTAACTAATTATTTCAGTGTAGGGACGAGTGTTCGATTTCGCTCTATATGCAGATCGTTTTATGAACATCAAAATGTTCCTATTAAGTATTGCATTTAAAACCGAATTTTAGGAGTATGAAGGATACAATAACGGTTTAGGATGCGCTATATCGAGCGTCTCTACATTCTACAACAAAAACTGGTCCTCTACGATTATCCCATCCAGTTTTAGAGCACTTTGTCTGAGAGGCACGGTCCAGAAGGGTATCATGACATCGTAAGCAAGAATTCAGTTTGTTTCTATATTATTTCTGTTTCTTTTTTAATGACTTTTTATTATTATTTACCTCCTCTTTCGTCACACTGTAAGTCATGGGCATTACATAGAAAAATCAAGCTTGTTTGTGCATCAAAAACTCTAGAAAACAGCCTTTTCACTATGATTGTTGCCGCTATTGTTCAAGAGTACCTTTACAAGGCTCGATAGACATATCCAATAGATAGATTCGCTATATGCAAGCAGACCATCACAAAACCATCAACACGGAAAGAACGCCATTGACAAAAAAAATACCTATGCTATCTTTAAGGGAATCTAGTACATATCTATATCTCACAAAACATTTTCATAATTTCGGAGCAAAAAGTTCGTCCCATCACTGACGTTTCTCACTAGTTTCCCACGTAATCGATGTCACGACGGTGCCACCCTTCGAAGTCATGATGATCGCTCGTCGGCTGGCGTTGTTCCTCCTCCTAAGGAGCACCACCATGGGGGTACCGCCTCCCAGTATCATTTCGTTATCACAAATGCCCATAGATCACAAATGGGCACGTTTCAACGGGCCAACCCGTCATCTGTGAAAGTTCGGCCCGCTGCGGCTTCGCCCCTTTGTCCACTACTCAATTCTTTCTGCTGCTGCTGCTGCTCCACCGTCGCGACAAGAAATGATCACGATGTGCGATCACTCTTCTGAAATCACTCGCCGCTGCTGCTGCTGCTCATGACTTCGTCACACGGGTGCTTAGCCGACACTCCCACACTGCAACGACAATTACCCGCCCCTCCCTTCCCCCGTCTCGCAATAATGTGTCTTTTTGCCCACGAGATGACACGTCGCTCGTGATCATGATGAAAGTGGTGCTCCGGCCGCTGCCGCGCGGCTCAGTGGCGCCTGCACCTGCATATGGATAGGTGTTGCCATTGCGAAGACGGTACCGTCTCGACGTCAGTGACAACAACAGCAGCTGTAGGAGGAGGAATGGGAGGTTGGCGCTGTGTCGCGTGTTGGCTCCATCTTGCGGAGAGTGAAAGCGCATTTCAACGACGAATCAACGAACGAACGAACGAATCAACGGTCACCGTAGCAGTACCGTAGTATGACTGCGACGAATCCCGCTACAGCTGGCACAACCACAACTAACCACTACTGTTAATGCTTCGCCTTTGCCTCTCGTCTACTGCTTCTGCTTCAAGCATCCGTTCTTTCGGCGAAGTGAGTTCTCTTTCATCCAAGACGGATCTTGACAATGGCTGAAGCGAGACGCACCACTCCCGGTGCACGGCCATTGGTAGCGTCACTCACCTGCTCCTCATGTGCAAGCGGCTAGACCAGCGGGCTCCGCTTAAGGGCTCAGACATCAGTTGTGACTTGGCCTAGCTGCGTGAAGGAGGGAGCCTGCGGTGGGCTCTTCAGAAGAACAGTCATTCGTTGGGAATACCAGTTCATAGTGCGTGAGTGTGCCTGTCTGTCGTCGTTTGGACAACTTGGAGGGATCGGCTAGTCGAGCAAGTGCAAGTTGATGTGATTTGAACATGAGGTGAACACTTCGGACATAGCTCACGATGTGCTTAGATGTAGATGCATGATGACGACGAAGTCGTAAGACCTCGTAAACCTCAAAGGAGAGGTGGTCAAAAAACATGCGACTCGTGGACGGTGAGTGTTGGTCGCCAAGGCATACAATGAACTTGCTTAGGGCAAGCTCCCTGTGTAACCAATGTGTATGAGTACGATGAGTACACACTCCAGGATATATTGTTGTCGAAGCTACGCCGCATGTGTTGACGTTTCCTAGGATAACAGTATCAATGGATGGATATATGCAACGTTGTTTCACGAACCGATGCAGTGCAGGCAAACAGGTCAAAACGGAAGAACATATAAATTAGCAACACATTCGCCTATCCAGCATTTAGCGGAACTAGTGGATTAACTCGCACACGCAGTGTAGAGAAAGGTGTTTAGACTTATCATCATGGAGCAATGACATTTATCACATTCAGCGTTTGCAACCGCATTTACGATGTCGGCAAACACAGATGTAAGCCGGCAGTTGGCTGCCCGATCGTTGTTGTTTAAGGTTTTGTATAACGGACAATGTTTGAGGTGGAGGAATCTCGGAAGTTGTTAAGTCGGTGAAGCAGCAGATCGGCAAATTATTGTGGTTGCTTTGACGTTTCTGCTACACGTCGGTATGCTGGTCAATACCGACTATTATCTATAATGACCAGGACGGCAGTCATCGAAACGGCAGACTGCCAATGTACATATCGACAAATCGACAAGAGAAGATTTGCCGTTATATTTGATTATGTGATTATATTTGAGATGGACATTTCAGTCATGATGACGGTAGCTCGCTCGGCAACAGCTCAACATTAAACAGAGCAAACCCGTTGTACCATAAAGCCATTATACCGATTGCACAAAGGCACATCTCGTGTTGTGGCCCGTCCATGTTAATTCGATGAAGCGGGTGTTGACACCGATGTGTTTTCGCAAGAGTGACAGGTACCGTTGGCATATCGGACTTAAGACCAGGATGCCCGGATGCTCGGTAGGGGCAGTGTTTGAGACAGGCAACTGCTCTTCCGTTAGAAGCGCTACCTGGCTAACATCAGGCATGTGCTAGCCATTGTTTGGTCACCCACCTGACAGAGAGTCAGTCACCTGCGCTACAGTATTGGACTGGAGCAAATATATATATATATATATATCTAATTAGCGCTTCAAGTGACTTAATGCTGCGACGAACATTGACGGTGCCGTCATTCAAAAACGGCTCACCCCAGATGTTTATACAATCGGCATACTAATTTCCTAGATAGCCTTAAGTCCTTAAGAGCTTGTGAAGAAATACGTTTTTTCAGCATTATTTTATTTGTCAAAGGATAGCTCTCATGGTCTTGCAATAGGCGTATCTCAAACAGTAACACTGTGATAATTGGCTGGAGTGCTACCTATCTGATGTCATTGAACGTTTACTAGAATAGAATACTTAATAGAATGGGTATGCGCTTAATGAAAAGGTTGAATTAATTATTGAATAGTTGAGAGTAAAAACTACATTTTTTTATGTTTTTCTGAAGACAAGTAAATATAGGTCAAAAGGCAATAAAAGGTATTTTCAGAGGCACAAACACGTGCAAACATGGACACCTTTAGCTATCTGTGCAATAAGGGACATTGCACACCGTGATAGTTAGTTATACATCTTAATCAATCACCAGTCATTGGGTAGCAGAAGCCTTCACTTTCACGAACTGACCATATAGTTGTCCGGATAGCGAAGCTATGTTGGGTCTCAAAACATCGTTTTCCGTGGACGCCCTTCGAGCATATCATCAATGTAGACTCAATAGCAAGACCAGCACAAGGGGTAATAGTGTCATTGGACTGAACACTATTCCACTGCCAACCTATAATAATATGCGTTGCCATAAAAACGCTAGCAGTGAATGGAATCTTAAGCATAAATTACATTTAGTAAGTCAAGCATGCACTCTAGTATCCCATTCACAATGCTTGATTGGTTTTAAATAGGCCGACGTGAGTGGGCAGGCAGGTACCTGAATTATCACCATATACTTAGAAAGCTATCCGGCGTGACGAAACAGATTCACAATATCTGCCATCGTTACCGGACCTGTATATAGTATGCCATGCACTTCGTGTATCAAAACTCACCGTTGGAGTTTTCATTAATCTTAGTATAGGTAACGAAGGCGGTCGTGTTTACGACACGATCAGGGAGCTGAGAGAGATCATTTACGCCGTATACGATCTTCGATAGTTTAAACAGTATTTCACAATCGTATTTGGCGTATTGTTCTTACACGAGGGACATTATGCGCTGATGCACTTGCAAGGTTTATTAATTCAGAGTTTACAATTTGTGCTACCATAGCGACGGTTTCGTCAACCGGGACGAGCCAATTGTTTGGTGTTTGGACGTGGTGCTGTCTGTTATTCGTCGCGGTTTTTGCTAGCATCTCGTCTGTCGTCCATACACAGCCTCCTTCAGGCGACTACCCTCTAGCACAGTATAAGGATGCCTCCGTTGGCTCCCAGCCGGAATTTAGACATCACAGGTAAGCTGACAAAAGCATGTCAGATTTGCTTTACGAGTTGTATTGAAAAAATTGAATTAGCCCCATGCCGTGGTAAATCCCTTACCAGAGCATTTTCACATTTGAATTTATCAGGCTTTTGAGCGCGGCCCTATGAAATGGTAAAATTCATAAATAAATCAACGCTCCGGCTAGAAATACGCTACTTAGATGGATAACACACGTACGATACTAATTACATTGAATTTTAGATGGGTTTTCAAAGGCACGCCTCAGCTATAATGCTCGAAACATTATAGGTAGTAGTATATGAGGATATAATAAATGCAAAATATACGAAGATGATTTATTTGGAGAGGATGGATTCGAGAACCGTGCGTGTACATTTGTTACATTTTAGATGGAACCACATGTCCTATCCAAGGACTCCTGTGGCACTCCGAAGGCGCAGCGGACCGTTCGGAGTTCACAAGGGACCTTGGGAAGGTTACACGACCGTCGATCCTCTCAGCAGGTTAGAGAAGTGATTTTCTCTCTCTCTCAAGGAGTCACATGAGATAATTTGTATCATCAACCAATCGCGCACAGAGATGAGACACAGCTCTGTTATAAATTTCGCCGTAGCACGCTTTGCCAAGGAAGACATGCAATCGAACGCTCGATCGCCAAACTGCTCAAGTTGAATGAGCGCAACCTTGAATTGTTATCACACTTGAATTATCATGTTTCAGATTCCATTATCCTGGTATGAGGGTCAGCCGATATCGCAGGCCAATAAGGCCGCAGGACGAACTTAACCCTAGGGAGCAAAGTCTGCCACCAACTACTGGTGCGTACCTACTTAAAAACCGGAAGAAAATAAAATAAGGAGAATAGATAGAAAATAAAGATAAGAAGAAACTTTCCTTAATAATCTACTGTTCTTATACTTTCAGTATTTTTGTATTAGTCGTGTACAATACCTGGCGTGAACGTCAAAATATCCAAAGACCATTTTCTGCAGTCTTCTTCCATGTCCGTGTATCGTTAGCCGAGGTGGGCATTAATACAACAATTTTACTGATTAAACACTCCATTCGATTCCATAAACGGAACAGCGGAAGCGATATCCTCGGAAAATCACTTTGTCCAGCTGATGCAGAGACGAAAACTACTTCGACCACGAAAACCACCTGTGATACCTCTCAATCGCGACGAAGCCGATGGTGGTGGGGCTGATGGGCAGGACGATGATGCGCAAAATCATAGCGCAGGAGATACGGAGAAACCTTCCGAGATGATCCCTTTTAGATACTCGTCAACTAACGGCAACTATCGACAGCCCCCGGTGAGAACGGAAGTCACCAATTGTTCGCATAATTCAGCTTTTCTCTTAGTGTTATTACAATGAAGATTCAAGAGTTAGATCGACAGTGCTTGAGTATTTGGTATTAGGGAGGAGGCTGAATGACTGAATTAAATTTGGATTTGTCAGGCGATCTTCCGGTGGTACTTAAAAACAAAAAGCTGCGCATAAGCAAAACAATGAATAATTGTAACATCACACAGCAATATATATATATATATATATAGATTTCCTTCGATCCAGACTCACAGAATGGCGAATACCCAGCATAGTAGAATTCTATATAATAATGTTCCCACATACAAATTTATTTTCGTTTATCAGATGCTAAAGGCTATAAGGAGCCTAACCATATGGCTCCTTATAGCCTTTAGCATCCTATCAGCCTAACCACATATGCGTACAAAGAACCATACCCGCATTGCTATTAGTAATCTCAACATACTGCCCTTTAGAACATTGAATATTGAGCTACTTCACAAAGGTTAGAAAGAAAGGTCACTTACCTATATTCGAATATCTATGTCTTCCAAACTTACCATTTTATCATTGTGTTGGTTTGCTAAGCGTTCGCATCCGAAGCCGCCGGCGGGTGACGGATCGAGCACCACGGAGGGGCCGTCTGCTGGGGATAGCCGCTCCGATGAGACGACAGAGACTAAGAGTTATATAGGATTGCCAGGCTACTGGAAACCTATCCGCGTACCTCCTTACGGTTACAACTATCCGAGATGGTACGTATTGATATTAGCCATGAAAGAACGAATTGGCGGGGCGGCTGAAGTCGTATATTCTGATGAGTGTCCATTTTCCTGATTTCGTTATCGTGTGCCTGTCCAATCGGACACAAATCTTAAGGTACCACGTTCAGCGTACGAAGGGAGGCATCCCGATAGCTGACGATAAGGAAAAAGAAGATGAGGAGCAATCAATAGAAGAAGGATTTTCAAACTCTGCGACTGCCGGTTCCTCGCAGAACCCAACATCCGGTGTTACCACTAGGGAGCCTGAGGCGTCCGAGTCATCGTCTAGCAATGAAGGTCAGCAGCGACCAAGAGTCTCTACCTATAAGCCCATGTTATTCTAACTAATGTTTCTTGTTCCTGGCTTTCAAGGCAAATTGTACTCATAATCAGCCTTGCGCTAAGCCATATGCACATTTTGACACTTTTCTGTTCGGAAAAGCATTCGGAAATATTTAACATAGGTTTATTTTTGAATCTGTAGTAACTTATTCGACTGGTTTTTAATGTCTCATTCTGCGACCGATCGACCTTATCTTATCTCTATGGCCCTCAGAGCCATCTGAGCAGGACAGCACTACAACGGAACAGGCAGCCCAGCACGATCTGGGTTTGTTGAACTTTCGACCGCACATGACTTTGTCACCGGCATTCCCCACCAGATTCCCAGGCGCCTATCCGCTCCAACCAGGTCTACATAGTTTAACCGCAGGAAGAGACAGCTTCCTGCCGCATGCTGTACGAACACCTCCTGGAGGACCCACATTCGGCCCCTCGGGTTTCCCTCCGTTTACACCGCCTTCGGGAAGGCCAATGGACTACCACACATGGTTGCGGAGACATCACGCAATGATGAACCATCTAACAGAGCCCAACATCCCTGACGAAGAGAATGAAGTAACGACACCCTCAGCTCCCGTGGTCACTCAGACGACCTCCGCATCACCTCGCACTGGTTAGTCGAATGTCCTATCTACAGCAACCAATTGATAACAGTGCGACACGTTGTCGCCATATATAAATCTATCACAGTATCTCGTCGCAGACTATTTTCGGCAATATCTAGATAGCTATCTATCGGCTTCATATGGGGTGGCACAGATATCTGAGATATCTGTTGACTTGTCATCATCTGTAAAAGTCTATAGATATCAAAAGGTAAGCACTAAAATTACAAGAGTTAGGAAACTTGCAGCTTCCGATGGGCATATCGCAATGGAGAAATCTTCGTATTCCTGTAGTTCGCGCGTACAACATATTTAGAATTATTTCCATTTTACTTATGGAATTGCAGTTTGGCGTACCAACATGTCGGTATGCAGGTTCATGCATGTACCGAGCAATTCAATCTCTTCACCGAATGTCTATTCAATGACCCGTTACCAACTGGTCGCCCCACTGCATTTGGGATTTCGAATTCGACATCTTATGCTATGGCATCAAAGTCATTTCTATTTGCTCTCATCTCTACTATCCATTGACTGTTTAAGGTAACGGTTTTGTCACAGTATTCTCTCGTGACAATCGGAGTGTTTGCCTTTTTCCTGCCAGTACTTGCAAGCTACATAATATATAACACATGTCACCGTCTGTGCGCCACTCGTATCGAGGCTGTAGATTGTTACGCTAGCATACCCTATTACTATTATTATTTTATTATGTGGGCGGAGCAAGAGGTCAATGGTCACTGAGTCTCTCAACACCACGCGACGGCCCTGGCCCGCGCTGTTTATTACACTGGTATCTATTATAGATAGTTACAGCTTGGTCTTTGCAGCTACCGCAACTACAGCTTTCCACTTTCATGCTGGTATTGTTGTTGTTATTGCTCATACAAGAGAACGAGTGAAAGGTATATTCTAACAGGTAGCTTCTGATCGAACCCGATGTCCCCAACTACTAACTAAGGCAGCACTCAAATATTGCGGTCTTTGGTGGACGCTCCTGGAGGCATAGTCTGTTCTAGTCTCGGTTCGTTGAGTTGGCCGTTCTAAACCTGCAGCCGAAATCAACAGCAACTGGCTTGGTCTGGCCACCGCAGCTGCTATAGGGGCCCAAGTCGGCCCAACCCAAAAGTAATACCTACCTTGTTGTTGCTGCTGTTGGCGATGGTCGGTCGCCGCACTCGTTGTGTCCGGGCCAATGGCGCAATGGGGCCTCGGCTGCGGTGACTTTTGAGTCAAACGTTCGCTGTTGCCTCCACCATTATATATATATATATATATATATATGTACTGTTATGCTGCCGTGATTCCACACAGTGAGGCCAGTGACTATGCCCCTGTCATTCACTATTCATTCCACGATCGTCGTCGCTACATGCGACGATGCATCTTAAGCTGACTACTCGTTTCTATGGCGAGGTGGCATTGCCTGCTGTTGATTCTGCTCATGCTGCTTACCTGCTCCGGTTACTTCTACTTATGATGTCGATGGTGGTTAGCAAACCCAACGAAAACTCTAGGGCGCTCCGGGTTTTCCAATCCTGTCTCCGTCACCGTTACCACTCACAGGCCCTTGGCAGGCTTCGGATTCACGGGAAGTTAGCAGGCATCAGTAGCAGCAGTAACATCAGAAAGCCACAGTGAGTGTGCGGCCCAGTGATGTTAGACGGCTGGGCTTCCTATTTGACTTCTTCCTTTTTTTGATTTGTCTCTACGAAGCCCCGCGCCAACTGTTCTATAGAAATGTTAGAACAGCCAGACAGAGAGACGGGTGAGTGAGTGGGTGGGTGGGTGCTGTTGGCTGTAGTTGCTCACGGGCAGAGATGCCGCCTGGAGCGACCCGCTGATAGATAGACAGGACTCAGTCGGAGCCGCCGTCGTCACCGTGCGCGCGCCTTCGCTAATGCTACAACAAGAACAACAACAAGAACGACAGCACCTGTGTCAGTCCTTGTGCTGCTGGCAGGGGCACTTTCATTCAGCGGACAATTGAGTCGCTCCGAGACAGGAGCAGGAATAATATCTTGGGCGATAGCGACGTTTGGAGATGCCGCCGGGAGATGCCGAAAGCGACAGCCAGTTCATTTGCAAACAACGTGAATGGTACTGACAACAACAACAACAACAACAACAGCAACAACCCCAGCGACCATGTCAAAAGTGTAGCACCAGCGGCTATTGAGAAGAAAGGAAGAGAGCAGTAACACTAAAAACAATGGAGACACTTTCACCTGTGTTGTTACAAGAGCATCAGCGATGCAGCTTTGCTGGGCCTGGAAAGCCGGGTTGGACATTCGGATTGAAAAGAAAAGCTACAAGAAGGAAGACGAAGACGGCGATGATTCGTGAATGCCCCGTACACCTCTGACTGCTGTGACTAACTGGTAGCATTGTGGTTTCATAATTAGATTTTAAATACTGAGAACACAAACAATTGCTAAAATTATATTGAAGTCAGAGTTTTGAGTGTTGTTTAACTAAAAGTTTTGTCTCAGAAAAGATCAGTGTACTCAAATGTGATGCTGATTGTGGTGAAATTTAGTCGAGCTAAGGTACACAGATGTGTGTTCACAGCATAAATTCCAACAAGGGTGGTTTGTCCTAAATGTGGACCTTATAGGTCTCAAGGTCTATAAGAGCGCCTCGGGGCGGCGTTCTCGGTCATCTCTGTGTTATCTTGTACACAACGCTAGTTCTCTTTGCTATAAATGAGGCCTCTCCCAAGGCTTGAGGCATGTCGTTTGCCGATGATACTTCGGGGATACAGGACTGCATCTCATTCCGAGATGTTTTCAAGGTTAAAATCCAATAGGTAGATAACGTACACCAGATGATGCGGTGCCTGTATTTGACCTCGAGGAGTGGCTGCGTTTGTGAAAGAACGAAATCTTTAACTTTTTGCACGTGTTCAGTGATGCAAAAGTATATCCTATTCTTTAGTCTATATCTGCTGAAGTACTGCGATGGGTTTCGCAAAGATCAAATCATCCGTGTCCGTTTCTCCTGTTTCAGCTACGTTGGCGCCCACCGTGTCGGCATCGCCGACAATCATCTTTCCCACTCCGCCCCCGCCGCCAGGTCGGCCAACCACTGCCGAGAGCATCGGGCAAACGCCTGTTGATACAGCCACCTATTCTCCACCGCCTTATCGCCCCCCTGGTCCACCCGGACCTGGACCTCCATCGTATCCCTCAGTGACTAAGCCGATCACAGATGCGGGTCCCCCGAGAGGCCTTTCGACTTCGGAAACATCGACATTCTACACGAACGCAAACAGTGGTGGAAATCGCAGTCCACAGGGTGGAATCTATAATTCGCAGGCAACGTTCATCGGACCGGTGAGGCACCATAGGCCTGGCACCATTTCATTGCAGGTACTACGGGTAATGCAGTTGTCAGTCATTTCTCATCATTTCTCGTCATTGTCTCTATAGGAGCCCAGCAGACAACCACATATCTATGTTACGAATCGTAGGAATTTTAAAAAGGTTTGCTACAAGTATAGGCTTGCTTGGAGGACAAATACAGCAAGGGTTTTTGAAATATCGACGTGATGAGTGAATATATTTGACCATACTTTGAGTGAATATATTTGACCATACTTTGAAGATATCGACTCGATAGTGATCAATTGGCGTGGTAACATAATGTCGTGAAGCACTTCTCAGGCAAATAAGAGATCCAGAGTCAATTCCACAGCCACGCCGATCCATCTAATTTAGTCACCATCTTCAATACATGGTCATATATTTATTCCAAATGTATAATAGCAACTGTTTGAAAAGTTCGAATTGCCGGCTTGACGAGACGACTTACCCGATCTTAACATATCTGACATACAAATCATCAATCTAATAATATAAATTTTCTACTCGTTCAATAAAGCCTCACGAAGGTCATCATCAACAAAGACAACAGCAGCAACACTCGCAATCGTCTGAACTGAGCGAGGAGCAGCAACGCAGCGCCTCACATCTCGAGAGCATCCGTAGCAAATACCCTCATTCGACATTTCCTACAAGGGCCGAAGGTGATGAATCAGAGACCCCTGTCCAGGCGGACGAGCAAGAAAGGTTACGCGCAGGGGAAGTGGCTGGCATGGTAATCGGCATAGTGTCTCTAATTGCAACACTCGTTGGTACGTATGACTATAGGCAGAAGCTGTAGATCTACTTACGTAAGCGATATTGCAATATATTGCTTACAAGTGAAGCTGTCAGCATATTCATTTGTCTTCATTCATCTGCCTAGTGACAGTGATTATGCTGATACATCTGTTTGTCATTCCGCATACAATGGAGAGGAGTGAAGTTACACTTTAAACTCCTAGCATTGTTCTGTTTATAATTTCCCAGGTCGTTTGATCATATCATATCAAAGACAACATTTATTGTACTTTTTGCGCCAGCTATTATAGTTTTCGCTAGACGTGTGTCACGTGTTCACAATCGTCATCGGGTTCGTCTTTTTATTATAGGTTGTGTGACCTTCCTTGTGCTCAAGAAGCCTCTAGCAGCTTCAGAGGAACCTGCTTACCCATCACCCGAACCACCGATCACCTCCCTTCAGCGAACGTTCTCTGGCGGCGTTGGCGGAGCGATGTTCGTCGGCGATGTGGGCACACTCGGCATGGCAATGCCTGTGGGGGAATGCGATGGGGCGGACGGAGACTGCGGGTCGTCGCCGCCCCCACCGCGGCCTCCAAGCCATGCCTCGATTCATCCGCCAAGCCATCATGGGCCAGGTCGGAAGGGTACGCTGATGCAGCCCATTCCCGAATGGTCGTACTCACCGGCCAGCTCGATCCGACTATCATTCGACGAAGTTCATCAGGCCGTCCAAGGGGAGAGAATCGACAGAGATCGAGAATCGAGTGGCGGTCAGAGAGGAGCGGAACCTCTGGGAGTACACAACAGCCAGGCCCCGAGTCGAGCCGAACTAAACGTAACTCCGGAACAACGAGAATCGCCAGCGAGGTCAACCGGTTACATTTGACCGCCGGTGCTGGACCTTATTCTATGGCACTCTTGATGGGAACAGGGGCAGAAGTATCTCACAACGAAGATGTCGACGCGATAACGAAATCCAATATCTCGACGGCGTTACGCCTCGCTCGTACACGATCCCCATTCATAGGAACAACGTGCCCCAGTCCGTTTCTGCTAAAGAGACAGAGGATGTTTGCCTACTTTGAGTCGACCATATAAACGAGGAATCGGCAAATCAACTGTCAACGAAAGAGATAAGGTGTAGAATACTGTGTGCGGTTGGTTGAACCACGAATGCAGATGGTTAGAAAGTGGTTCATTCATCCGTGGCTTCTTCCGTGGGTCTCGAGGTGCTCCATCGTGTGGGGTGAATAGGAGTCGAGACTCTATGTATATCTCAATGCTGCCGTACTCGGCAGTCGCGATAAGTCGATGTACACGCATGGGGAACCTGAATACTAACTTGACATAGTCCTCGATATATATATATATATATATATATAGATAGATATTGATATATACATGTGAACATAACGAGGGTGGAGAACTTCGAGAACCAGCAAGGTCAGATTTTTTGAAGATGTGCTTAATACGCTCTACGTATCGGGCACGGTAAAGCAATGAAGAAAGAAGCAAGAAAGAGAGAGGGAGAGAGAAGACTCAGCAAATGTGAATTCCTATGAATTGTATACGTTGTTCTAAATTTGTTTCTAGTAAATAAACCACAGACACAAATGAATATATCTATTCATTGTACAAAAAGTAGCATTTATAGGAAGTAGTGTTTACAGCTATGTGGCATACGTGTGGTGTGAAGTATGAAACGTGATTATATCACATGCACAATTACATCGGATATTCTATATAAAATATGTACATGGTGGTAAAATTTCTTATTAGGCAGTTGTGATGTTAGCGAGTGTCTCCCTTAGACTGATAACGTGGATACGCGGCCGAATAGCATATCTTCTAGTCCTCGTGCTGCGCCAGGTGTCTGGAACCGAAATGTACAGGTATTGTCACCGATAAAATAGATTTTGTCGGCACGTAAGCTTGATTGATTCTATTTGCGTCGAGTAAAACCTAAACCACTGAAACAGTCCAATAGAGTGCGCGCTGCAACTTCCCACGGCTAACGTGCTTATAAGCAATGCGTTCTAAAATACCCTCTCGACTGAACAATCGATTTAATGAGAATTAGACTTACCGTATTTTCTAACATAGTGGGCAGTGTCTTGACGGATCTGTTCGCTGTCGTTGCTTCTACTATCAGTACGTCCCTCCCCTTGTTGCGTAGTGCGATGTAGAGAGACTTCGAACTTAGTTTCATCGATGCATTTGCCGAAGTGGCAATAGCCTCGAACTTTACCCTCGGCAACGCAAGGCGTTCCGGGTGGAAAGCGGGTATCTTCCAAAGTATCCATTCCATAATACATCAATGGATTAAAAAGGTCTTGACAAGCAACCACGCACTGCTCGTCGACATCATCTTGCGGAGCAGAGAGCGAGAGGAATAGAGTGGTTCGAACGTTATCATATGAATAGAAATTGCCGAGAAGTGCATGTCTTCTCAGAAATTGGGCCTAGCTGACACTGAACGCTAAACGTGTTCGTATTAAAAGCTCGTTGTTGTTTTGAAGTGCCTATAACCCATTTGGAATGGGTCCCCAATAGACAGTTCGTCGATGTCTGCCCTGCTGGTAATGAATAACTTAATTAGATTTTCTTGATATGCATAGAGGAGTCTGTGAAATATAACGTTACCAGGAGGGGAGATGAGCGGGTCATTGGGAGTGGCAGTCAGGTCAAGTTATCGACGTTCGACATTTTACTGTGGGTACCACATTATCAAGCAAATACTGCAAACGGGATGTTTGGACCTCAGTCAGGGATTTCGGCGTCAACTTATTTAAAGAACTAAAGCATTATCGCGCATTTAGGTGCGTATGATATAGAGAATCTAGAGAGGAACTGCAGGGCTATATCAACAAGGGTGCGCTTTTATTTTTTAATGAATACCGTAATTCCTATCATCTTTAATGATTTTTGCATTCGCTATGCCTTAGGAAATATAGCCACGTTCGTACAATGAGACTTTTTTCTTAAACCGTTCTAGATTCTAAATGGTTTCGTTCGAACTCATTAATGACGAGTCTCGAATACATTCACAAGAGAGTTTAAAAGGAAATTCAATAGCAACTTACCGTCATCCCGGTAGGACTTCTGAATACCGACTCCGTTAAAAAGATGGGTAAATCTGCGTTGATGTTTTTTGCACAGATTCGTTGCGTATTCATTAACTCCAATCACAGAGGAACACTAAGTGCAAATTATTAACAAAATTGACACGTTCGGGTTTTAATCGTTAGGCCTGAAGATAAATGAGGCGGAAGCTCCGCACAGCGCAAATTAATGGTAGGTATCATATCCTAGAATTTAGCTAATTCGCTGTGATTTTCTCATTTTCCAATAATAGGCTGTCCATTATTTGTGATCTGCAATTTATGTGAGTGCAACACATCACGATCGGTCTAGTACATAAGTTACGGCGTCACAAATAACCCACCTGACTTTGATCGTCACAGAGGCCCATTGAATCCATCGCGCAGTCGGTACTGAAAAGCGTCAGTTTAAGGTTTCGATGAATTTCGAAAGGCGATGCTGACTTCTCACTTCACTTACTATCACATCGTCTCTGAGCATCGAATTAACAAATCCAGTCCATTTGCCCCGACCAAGGGAAGATGTCGCTAAAACCCCGTTAGCACACTATTGTTCTACTATTGGGACACTATTCTTTGCGTTTGCAATTGACCACAGAATCGTGAGACTTACCAGCCGAGCTGAAGGAGAGTACCTCTTCCTCCATGGATACACGAGTGCTTGCACTGTTTTTGGGGCCTACTTCGATGAGTGAAGCTGTCGCCTTCTGTGGGACGCTTTTTTGAACTTGATTTTGAACGAGATCGAACTGCGGGTGCCACACATGCTATAAACAAGGAAGGGAAAAACCGTTTCCAATATTGAAAAATAACGTTTGAGCTTTGTGCCAATAAAAAAAAGACAAAATTACGTGATGCGTTGGCTCGTTACTACAGCAAACAACGTCAGGCTAACGGGTAAGTTCGAAATCACCTTTTTTGTTCACCCCAGTAATGAAAATATAAATGATACACAATTTGAGTACCAATTGCAGATTAGGTATATAGATTTGTAATTCGCTAAATATGGACAAACTCACTCCATTCCTCGGGTCGAGGCTCGCGATGAATCGAGATAGAGTTTCCTTGACAATCGAAGCGCATACAGCTTCCTTTTACGCAAAACTTGTTTGCCGGCTGGCCAGGAGCATAACATTCAGCTCCGTCTGGCAAAACTCCCATATAGTCCGCTAATCCATTGTCGCGGCGGCACCATATGCGGCATGAGTACCGCTCTGCCCCAGACAAAGAAAGTTAAACGACATATATAAATGGTCATAAATACAAATTCTGGACGAATTGTTGCAAAAATCGTAAGCATATAGGTCATTGAAGAATACAATATCTATACTATGATATTTAACGCAACCCAGAAACAAATTAGATAAATGGCCCACTGAAGTCGTGCCACGGTAGTATGGCCACCACTTGCAATATATAATGCAATACAAGGACTCCTTTTTATCAATCGAGCGAGGGCCTTATGAGGTATTATGATGATTATATATATATTTATATATATAACAGACTAACCATCGTTCTGGTGGAATTGTGAACCCGTTCCGCTGTAAGTTGTATTGCGCTCCATGGCTGCTGTGCATGTGTCCTGAATAACGCGATCCAAATCTGGTTTACGTGAGGAGTTGTTGCACTGAAAGCAGGTTCACAAGCGAGACATTTGCATGTGACTTATTGAGTCGACATTATGTTCATACGTTCGTAGTGCACCCTACAATGTGTATAATTTTTCACAGACGGTTCCGCCCATTGGGGGTAATATCGGCTAGCTGATCTGAACGCTGTTATTGGCGTTACCCGTTGCCCCGCCTCTTGTAACGTCATACCAGAATTTACGTCATCATATAACAGAGAAACAATGAAACGGTAGAATTATTTGAAATGTCAGCAATAACTGGAGCAAAATTAGACATGCGATAATAACGGGGCACTGATTGAAATTTCTTTCAATGGCTGTCAGTTATGTGCGAATGTAAGTGAAATTATCCATTACACAACCTATGAATATCGACTGTACACCGATTGTTTGCGGATAATTAAGCACGACTAGGCACTCACAGGAGGCCCTCGGCAGAGTTGTGACTGGATGTTGCCCGGGGAACCGCTATTTGCACACTTGTCCAATGTTAACGAGGTGTTCCTGCAAGAGTTGAATAGTGAAGACATCATTCGAAGTCGAGAAGTTTCTATTGAGCAAACATGCTGGCGATTACGAACCTATAGAATAGGTGACACGTCTTTTTGGCGTTTGACATTTGATCATTCATACGTATATTATACGAAGTATATATTTAAGCAATATACAGATGTTGAAAATTATTGTGAACTGCGTTCAATCTGTTTTCTCTTAATGTGAATATATGAACGAGATCAACATACGTATGCGTATCAATGCAGCTCCTAGTGGAAATGCGAACAGCCTTCGGTACGCGATCAATTCGAGCTGTGCAACCGCTTTCGCAGGGCCCCCAAGCTGACCATGGAGTCCAAGCAGCCTGAACAGGAGGTTCAGGTAGAGGTGTTGGCGGAGGTGGAGGCACTGGGATTCGTGGAGGGGGTAACGGCCTTCGATCATTGTTACTACTAGCATGTATACGTAATGAGGCCTCCTTTGATTCTCGTAGCAGGGTATGATCCGCGCTGGTAATTTCTGTACATACACCTGTTCGACACCACTGCGTGCCAAAAATGATGAGGTTCCAATGTGAGAATGTTGATAAACCACAGACCACTCCCCATCAATATTTACAAGCATCATATCGTAAACGTGAATCGCTAGTATCATTTCACGTATGACTTACAGCCGAAGCTTTCGGGTCCTCTAAGTAGAATTTAATGAGTATAATAATAGATGGTATATTATCTGTTTGCGCTATAGTACAGCGACGACGTTGGATGTCACCCAATGGGTACATGTTGTTCTACATAGGATAATACGAATATTTATATTTACACTGAGGTGTTTGCAAACGGCAAAAATAAGTTCAAGGGTACTTCCGAGGCTCACCTTGTTTGATCCGCATTCCGTACCCTCCATAGCTGTATAGCCGTGCGTATTGCGTACCAGCAGTGCTTTGCCTGTCTGCTGTTCGCACTTGAGAATCCGACACACATCCTCAAGATTCTGGAAGCCTGCCCGCCGATATCCAGCCCCAAACTTCATTTCGCACTGCTGGTCGGCCGTGTAGTGCACTCCCGGGAACTGCTTGTATATCCGAGACTCGGGACCAGCCAAAAGGTTCTTATTTGATGATCTGTCAACGGTGGTTACAGGTACAATGGAACGTGTAACATACATAATATTTACAGCCAAAAATATTAACAGATAACGAACTCACGTCATGCACTCCTCGAGATATCCACACAGTTAACTACAGAACAACCATTGTGACCTTTAATCATGGTCAATTAACAATCATTGTCACCTTTAATAGGTGGTTCCCACAGGGTTTTCCGTTCAGAGTTACTAAGCCACATTACACAACTTTGTCTGTGATTTAGACCTGCATTATATAATCTAAGCGTTATTATTATTATTATTATTATATTATTGTTCTTACTCGTTTTTTTTAATGTTAGTTCCTATTTAGGATTTCATCTGATGTATTCAATGATACGTGTGCCGTATAGCACTTATTCAGTCACCTCTGGTTAAAATCAGACAGATGCAGACTAATCGCAAGTTAGTATGACTCCATCGAATTAACGAATCCATCTAATTAACAATGCGCTGGCGAATGTAACAACGATTACTATCAAAATAATGAATCAATTATCGTCACCGTTATTGCCACCGGATTCATATTCTCACCGTTTATAAAGGCAGTCAGCCCGTTCCGTGTTGAGGAAAGCTTGGAGGGATTTGAGGCTGCACTTTGACCACGTCTTTTTAGTAAAGCCTGTAGTTGAGCTCATGATAAACTTGTTCCAGGCACAAGCGCTATTTTCACCCTCCCCGTCATGTTCCATTCCAAGTGAGTGGCCAGTCTCATGTGCAATGATATGGGCACTCTGCAAATCTCTTCCTTCGAGTAGCGCACACGAGTGTAGTTCATTGCACATACCGCCCACAGCAGTCATACCTACGACGTCCTTCATTTTCTGACCGTGCTTGTTTCGTGCGTACATGTTCATTGCTGGCAGATGAAAGACAAAACAATGAGACACAGTGATAAGGGTGATACAAAGTAAAACACACATATCAGAGACACATAATAATGTCTGTCAATTTCACAATAGTTCAATCCCTGCACAGACTCGCTGATATCTTTACTTTTAACCCGGGAAGGCGGAGGGTAAATATAATACAATGGAAATTCCTGTTTACCTCAGGTCCACGGAAGTCACCCAAATGGAAATTCACCTGAGATCAGAACTGCGTAGTCCCAATGCGTATACTCGCTGTCCTTCGTGTTTCGTCGAGCTTGCTGATAGATACAGAATGATGTCAGGTAGTAGTCGTAATCTTGATTTGCTGGTATTTTATCCTAGAGGAGAAAAAGATCAGATCGTACTGCATAACTTTGTCGGGCACTGCACAACTAGAGTCGGTATCAAAGACACTTTCAAAAATGTTCCATTTGAGAATAACCGGTACAGGGCTACCCCGAATAGTGTCGGCTAACAGTTGGAGCCAAGCCCACAGACAAACACGCAGACATCGTGTGTGTGTATATCTTTATATATATATATATATATATATATATATATATATATTTGTTGTTAATAACAGATCTGGTAAATAACAGATGATAGAAAAAAGACAAGCGTTGACATATACGTGTGGATGTATAATATATCGTCAACATTTCACATTGCCCCGTACTCAGAAGTGACCCCAAAGCAGTTCGGTTGGCCACGTCAGTACAACTTACCTGGGCCTGCGGATACATGATTTCCAAGTATGTGAGCGTGATGCTCACCATACCGCCAAGTGACTCCTGTTCATAAACGACTTGAAGTTGATTGATAAGCGTGAGCGCAAAGATGACCACTTGTCTCCGCGTATCTCTGGGAAAGACCTGCTCGATGTGTTTGTAGAGGCTCTCATCGACGAAAAATGCCGCCTCGACGACCGCGTTTTGAGTTCGAACACGAGTTACATTCCTACGGTGACCCGAGCTTGGCATCGTAAGAGCAGCCGGCACCCAGGTGTGGCTTCGCGAGTGGCGGGACATCTCGCGTGGAAACTCGTGGATCACAACCCTATCGGACGCTTCTACCGAAATTCAAGAGGAATTTACGTTGTGAACAGTGTTAGTACTGTCGAGTACTGCGATTAGAGAGATCAGCCTCGCTAATAACGCTGATGTGGTATCCACCGTAAGCGTACTTTATCGCATACAGAACTGTACGCCAGGCAATCCACTAGTCGACATAAGAGCATACACTCGCGAACCTCATCCGCATCGTGGCGGCCTTGACGAATTGCCAATTAATAGATTTCATGATCGTATTTTAGTTCAAGCATGTTGGTAGTACGTTTGACAAGCAAAATGGCTATTGAATGGTTCTGACACGTTAGGGAAACTCGCACCATTAAATTCAGGCCATAACACGGCCGTCTGGTTGATGCTAACAATGACGTGCGCATCGTTGACTTTTGCAGAAGAAGAAGACTCGTCTTGAGGTGGTAGAGGGTAGATCGCCAGGGTTTTGTTCTCCGATCCCCAATACACCATTCCACGAACACCGCCATCACATAATGACACTGCTACCTTTGACGACGGTTCCCCAAACACATTACCGGTATAGTAACACCTGCAGACGTAAGAAGTAGTACATCATTGTCAAGCAAGATAATTAATTGTAGTGCGCAAATAGTTAAATAACAATTTCGGAACAGGCCTTAAATCCTTCTCAGATTTAAGTTCTTGTTCAAACGGGACGTAGTGAGAGCTTAAATTCGACAAGGCGGAGCTGGGATGGCAGGCGGTTACTTACCCGGTATCGACAGTGAATTCATCCTCCGAGTCGACTCCCTTAGCGTTGTTTCCAAGCAGAAAGTTTCGGCTCACCAGTCTTCGATTCCTTTTCAGCTTAAGGCGGATGCTTCGGCCGAAAGCGTTTAATGCAATATTGGCATTATTCTGATGACTCGATCTCCGCCGCCGACCCACGCTACGAACAAAGATCACTTCTGCTTGCTCGACTCGCGCTCCTCCTGCCAAATTAAATGAAACCATTAATGTAACTAAGTAATTACATATGTGCCTATTAATTGACATACAAGAAGACTGTACCAATAATCTTCTACAAGTGTTGGAACGTATCGACGTACAATACAACGTCATGGAGACAGAAACTGTTTTGTTGATTAAAGCTGTTTAATTGTTGTGTGTTGTTAGATATATTTGTCCCTAGTGGAACTAGTACATCAGTCGATCTTACTTACGTGCAAGTAAATGAGAGATCGCTGACACAATATCTTCAGATGGCTGCAATAAGTGGAAGAAGAGTACAACAAGTTATAGCAGTTCTCTACTCGTCTAAGTATCACATAGTAGAAACATGTGAGTAAATAATATTTGTTACTTAAACTAAGATTTGCATTAAAAGACTAATATTTGCATTCCTGGAAAGTCGTCGTTTGTCGACGATCGACAGGCGTTCCCAGAACCATTGTGATATTAGCTGCCTTCGACAGCAGCGTTCATAATTTTTGTTAAACAGGGAACACATTTTGGACAAGGTAGTACATTCGTGGACGTCCTTTTAACTTACCGCCTGGCCTATCTAGGTCGTTCTAGGCTCTAACATGAACCTTTCGGGTATCGATAAAAGGCCAGCACACTTTCAGGTGTTCAGGATTAGCTGGATCTCTTGTAAAAATCGCTTGCATACACTGCTCATAATGTTGGCAGAGCCATATAATGCTATAGACGTAGCGAGTATTGTAGTACTGTCGCTCTGGATTGAGCGGGTGTGCGATAATTTTCGATACATATCTTGGCTATCTATCGTGATAGTGCGGGAACCTGCGTACGCGGTTAAGGGTGACTTTTCCTAGAGTTCCTATGATTATTCTTAAGACATTTGCGATGGAACGAAGCGATTACGTCGAATTTTTAAATTAGGATAATCGACGGCATACAAGTAGGGTTGACCCAATTGTATAAAGGCCGATATTTGTGTTTGTGGTAGCGACGACTATTTACTCCACCTTCCTATATAAGTCGCGAAGTCTTAGAAATTGTACAAGCTGTATAAGCAGTTACCTACCTCGACCGTGGCCGAGGCGGCCGCAGCGACCAGCAGCGAAAAAAGCGTGATGACATATTTTCGAGAGCGCATCGAAGGTCTCGATGAAGCGGAACTCCGATCGATGGTTAGAGACTGCCGAGCTATCCAAGCTCTATCAAGATGACGTCGATTGTCTAAATAAATGATATATGTGTATCCTCCTGAAAATATACGCACGGATCAATTGAATTACATCACGACAGAAGTGAGTGTTTTTTGTCTGTCTTCCGGTACGGCATAGACAATATCGATATGCTTTATTGAATCGCTTCCCATTACTGTTTAAGCACGATGACAAGACTAATTAAAATTAATTTTCCGTTTTGCAAGCACGAGTCGCAAATTCGAAAGAAGACTGACAAGAGATGAAAAGAAAACACAGGAAAGCTACAGCAAATTCAGCTTGAGTTCATTCGATTCAAGACTCGTGATACTAACGAGTGAGCTGTCCGTATTCGACAAAGAGAATCGCAGAGGCGTTTCCCTACAAAACTCACAAAGACTAAGGCCAATTTGTGATTACTCTGAATGATGTTATTTTAGCTTACATCATTGTTCAGCGTTATGTGTGGTCTACTGGTAGCAGCCTCCTTACAACTATTAGTATTGGTATATAGAGCTATGCTACATGGATGGAAAGAAATAAGGAGATGTTGTTACAGATGTGCTGCGATCAAATTGAAGCCCCAATTTGGGACCTAGAGTAGCCGGACCTTGAGTAGCTGGGCGGTTTCTTGAGCCCAGCGCCAAACGGACACTTTGGGCCCGTCGTGTTACTAGAGGGAATATTTATAATTCTATTCTTAGAATAATAATCGAGCGAGATCCCTCGAAGAGGACGGACCCGTTTAGAATCGGAGGTCACACTCGTTCACGCAAATTTGTTCCGGTTTGAGTTTGCAGCATGAGTAGTCTCGAAGCAGATAGTCAGCGAAATAATGTTGGTAACTGGATTATATAAAACCTGCGAATATCAATTCATGTGAGAGGTCGTGGATCGCGCTAATGCTCGCACTTCCTGAAGGAATCACATAGATACAATTGCTTTTTCCTTCAACCGAGAGCGAGAGATTCTCGAATTGAACTTGCCATTGCGATTTTCATCAGCATGAGGAAGCTGATCAAGGAAATAATACGAATGCTCTTTGTTTAAATTTCAAAGGGGGGGATGCTTTGAGCTGCATGGTTAGTGGTGTCCATGCGTTTGAAGAAAATTTCCTCCTCTCAAAGAGAAAGAAAAAGGGCAATACCTTAGATTCTCCCGATCCAACCATTAAAACTACCTTCTCAAACTCAGCCAAGTTAGCGATACCTTTATTGAATATATCGCTCAACTTTTGGCCTGAGACGAAGGAGGTTTAAATTCATTCAAATCGCAAAAATTACTTCCAAATACCCCTAATTCTACCATACGTAGATTGATGTCCAGAACCGTAAAATATTATGTGATCGGTTTAGTTTCCCATTGACTCACCAGCCACCCTCCTCGTCACTGGTGGGTATTTCTGAGTTTTTGAAACGGACATCGTTTGACAGGGAACAGCAACACCTGAATGGTGTTAGCCTCAATGCATTAGAAGCAAGCATCACTCGAAGTTATACAAAGTACGTGATCTAGATAAATCCTCCATCGACCAATTATGGATACGTGAGGATCACGAAAAGTGGTTACTGATTTAGATATTGTACCACCGACGTCAGTAGTGCACATATTGGCCAACTATGTAGACATCAACTTACTAAGTTCCGCATTTATCCAAAACGATCTTTCACGGCGCCTTTAGGTGCTTCCGACAACATTATGAAACTTCGCACCCGCTTTCTGCATCACAATTTTTGCAAATCATGAGTTTGCCCTGCTGGCCAGCGTTCAATGGTGTCACTGCAAGTCGACTTTTTATTTTTCTTTGATAGGAGGAAATTTTCTTCAAACACAGGGACACCACCAGAAACATTCCAATCTCCATGAAAGTGGGCCGATCCGGTGCAGGGTTGACGTGGATGACAAAGCGCCTCTGCCTGCTAAAATCATTCTCTGCTGAGAGTGTATCTCCTCCCCAGAGTCGGCACGCTTGGGGGTCGACTGGGCTCGTTCAGGTTCACAGTGGGTTCTCTTTGGCATAGTGATCCAAAACCAATGAGGCTAGCTCCGCTTTTGTAGAACTGGAACTAACCTCATTGGCCTTGGATAGTTTGAGAAAGCTCTAAAGAAAGCCACAACATATCATCCACGCCAATGATTGAACATTACAATAGAAGGAGAAGGCCCCCCAAACGTCGTGAACATCGTGGGGAAAATACTTGTGATTCTGTTGGGATCATCTTCAAGGAAGTATGTTTGCTCCCAGTGCTAATTTCATGGCATTTTTTGGAGGAGCCTGGAACAAAACATGTTAATAAGTGCTGGTGCGGAACCGCAGAAACTCGTTATAACTCGGGCATCATCAGGCGCGACCACGTCCCATCACCTAAGTCCGGTTATTCCGAACATCGATCTCAATCGCCATTCTACCTGGGTGTTTTATATCTAAGTTGATTAGTGCCTGGAGTAGGCCCTGATGTTGGATCCACTACAGACCTAGAGGCATAATTTCAAATCTAACCTTGTCAAATACAGAACGTTGGAAGTTCAATAAACAGACTTACCACTGCTGATTTAGCTCTTCCAGCGTACGAGCATCGAGTGACAGGACTGCTGCTCTCAAGGCAGCATCAGCATGGTCCGCACTTGCGTCCACTATACAGAAGACACCGTACAGGGTGGCGTAATTACTGCGGACGTTAGTCACGTTCGTCAACGATTACTATTCCGTTTTGAGATCGCTTCCTTCCTCCGCTCATTCACGCACTGTCTCTGCCTACCACCACCATTGGACCACCATTAAGCCACCACTCTCACTACCAGACACCAGCAATAGCAGCAGCAGCAGCACCAACCATCAGCCGACACGAACGACGGCAGCGGCGGCGGCGGCTACTACTACCCAGGGTCTCCGAGCAGGTTCGAGCAGCGCCTCCAGAGACTTGTCTTGCTCCTTCCGACACCGAATGCTTTGAGATCGCCCTGCCTAAATATTATATAGCGACACGACTGCCACTGCGGCCGCTGAAACTACTACTCTCCCGGTGCACAGCAGCGAGCACCAGCAGCAACAGCAGCCGGCAGTTGGCGGCAGCAGGCGGCAGTTCAGCGAGCTCGACTTAGCGCATAGCAATCATTATAAGGCAAGTAATGGCACGAACGACGTACGGCACGCATCGTGTGCGTGTTGTGTGTAGATCTGAGAAGATGGCGAACGACTACCTAGCTAGCCAGCTACACGATGCCGGCTGTATCGTACCAGCGTACAGATAGCCGATCCTGTAACTGAAGGGTACCCACCCAGCGATGGTTGGCTTCCACCAGAACTGTCATGAACCTTGTTGTTTGTTGTTCCTGTTGGTTGGTTTCTCCCGTGGCTTCATTTCATTGCCTTTTGCTTGCAGCTCTTTCCGTCATTGTTTCAAGACAATCTCTCTCGCCCGTTTTTGTTTGGTCGCTCGGCCTATCTTTATTGCTGATAGCTGACGCGTGCGACCTGAAGCGCGCCTCGGCCGCTCCAAATGGACCACCAACATCGTAGGATAGAACGGGTTCTGAGGGTGAAATCAAGGAGCAGTCAATGCTGTCTCCTCTTCGTGTCCACCGCATCTCTTTCGGTCGCTCTCGTGGAGATCTATCGTGTTCATTCTCTATACAGACAGCGCGATGTCGCTTTCCGCCTCGTATCTGGGCATCTCTTGCTCGCGAGCGGTTACGAAACTGTCCCATTGCTGGTTGGCGGTGCCGGCGTGATAGACAAATGGAGAGACGCATACGGTTATCCATGCAGGTGCTTATCAATATCTACACATGGATACTTTTCTTAGACGACAACTTCACGCTCGTTCCGGCAAATCTTAACAGTTTGGCGAATTGCAATTTCGCCTATAGGTTTATGCCATAACAGAGTTCCATTTAATATAAGTTCATGTTATACTAAATAGCCGTCGGAACCAACCGACTGATGAAAACGCCATAGAGCTTCTAGGTATCGCGAACTCGAGTTGATGCGTTTGTTGCTCTTAGTCAGACACCGTTGACAGAATCGAAAGGCAGACAAGTGTTTAGAGAGAAGATGGCACGTGAGCATAGAATTTCTTAGGACTCACAGCCTGTTGTTTGAGAGCTTTTCTTTTTATCTTCGCTGACGTGCCAGTTCCCCGATGGCATGGTTTACGTACACCTGATCAGCACTGAGAGATCTGAACTGTGTGGTAATCACTTGTGTATTCTGTATAGGTCATCAGATAAATCAGTCAGCGATTAGCCGAGTGGAGAAACTCCTTATTCATAGCAAAGACAGTCTCGAGATAGTAAGATATATGGTTAACTGACACGCATATAGTTCGCGACCTATCACTCTTCACCTGACAAACGCTAATTGAGCAATAGCGTTTAAAAGGGGTGTTTCTTCCTGGTTACACCCAGGCGTCCTGCGATTGCATTGACGTGCACAGGAGAGCAAAACTCCGCTATAACGCACTACCAAGTAACAATTAACAACTCCAATAAACGCATTCTAAAACATTATGTTAACGAATATAGCTTTTATTTGATTCGTGTCCCCCGTTTCAGTAAATACGTTCAGCTCGATGTTTCGCTAGTGGCCACTTAACGACACCATTTTGTGACTTGTATTCATTTTCTTCCATCTAAACATCATGAATGGATGATCAGCTTCACGTCAGCATAATCATCACATAATGATAACGTTCATCACGAGAATACTACGCTGCCGTCACTGTACAATTTCATAGAATGCCTAAAAATGACGCGGTGTTTTGTGAACTCTCTTATATTATCGTATATTATAATACTATTATTATTTCTACATACATCATTTTCTATCTATGGCGTTGAGCAAATTCTCGCAGACTACTCTATTCTATTTGCCGTCACTTTGGTTACAATTTGAAAATCCTAAGCAACTCACAATTACGAAGGCCGGCAGGCGGAGGCAGCGGGTAAAGGGGAGCAACAAATAGCTGTGGTTTCGTTCGATCTCGTTTGGTTCTTGTAAATTTGAATGAATCATGTGGTCATGCGCCAGTTTAGAGAAGCAAAACACAAAATACATAAATAACATAATTTTATGTATTTTGTGTTTTGCTAACATATATATATATATATATATATATATATATATATATATATATGCTTCTCGTGTATTCTATTTTATCTGGTTAAAAATTTCGAAGCAAAATTGAGCGCTGCTATAAAATTCGTGAGTCAACGCGATGTAACCCACCCGTTACATCCGGTGAATTTTTAAGTGAATTTTTAAGTGCGTCTATCGTTCGTATAACATAAGAGAAAAGAACGACATTGTTATTTCTAGGTCGTATTCCAATCAATACTTTCTTCCATGTTTGTTTGCCTCGTGTTTTTTCTATTCGCTTTCTAAACGGTCTGATATTTCATCCGACGCATGTTCACACAGCGAGAAAATACGATTAATGTAACATTTGTTGATGGCTCTATATATGTGTGTATATATATATATGTATATGTTTATGATATGTTTTCTATCAACGACTACTGCAGGTAAGATGGTACCTATCAGTGTAAGCTCAGCTGGACCCAGTATTTACTCGAAAATTACACTCGACATTTCGAACTCATGACTTGAGCTGATTTTCCGGTAGAATCGCTCCAGTTTGATGCAGGTGGTCATTGCTCTCTAAGAGGCATAATTATCCACATCACCCTTGATCAGTATCTTTTGCTCTACAACGTTTGATGGCGATACCGCACTCTAGTGTAAAATCACTAAAGTTTATCTCTTCGAAAATTATCGACGCTCAACATCCCAGCCCAAGTTCTGAATGTTCTTCAAATCATCGGTTATGATACAAAATAAGACAATAACGCAAGAACAACTCGTCCACTAGCTCCCGTTGGCACAATGCGTCAACTCGTTATCCAGCAGTGCGTAGGGCTCTACACGCAAAACCAAAAGGCATATATAGTTCGATATCCAGTCACCTCTTCCGTAGCTAATTCTGGTATCAGTTCACCGCTCCACTGACCGTCACCGTCGCGTCGCGTACAGCCGTCTTGAATATTGTCATAGGCTCTTACTACGAGAAATATACAGTAGTTATTTCTAAGCCGTCTTGACTTTTACAGTGAGCATGTTCTTCAATGAGGCCATGGCAACGATGGCTCCCAAGAAGTTGGTGGACGCCATCAGGGGCAGGCCCGACATGAGAATGAAGGTGCCCCAGCCGAGAAGCGACAGCGTTCCCGACACCATCAAGGTCAGCATCACAATGTCTGGTGGATGGGATACACCGGACCGTCTGTGAAACAAGGAGAACATCAGGGTAATTACTATATCGTACGGAATGGATGTATGACAGACTATGTTTTTTCTCTTACTGATAATAATTATGATTCGGCAAACCAGCCCGCTAATTGCAGTATTGACATAAGCCATTGACTAGATTTCCTTTGCTAATTACTAATGGAATGTCATTTTTCTATTGGCTCAATAACATCTCACTTCGATGTTATAAGTACCAGCCAGTATTGGGTACAGAACGAACTGACCAAGTGGTAGCAGCTTAGGGCACGTACCACCTCTACATGTGCTGCTCTCTATGCTCACAACAAATCTCTGGCAACCACAAAATTACAGACAGTGTCAGCCTGTTGTGTTTTGACGGCTGTGAGCGTTTGATTCGATTATCACAGCGCAACATGCGCCGTTGTGTTATAGTGACTTATACAGAATATACACATACATTCAGCCCTTACCACAGGCTCTTACAAAATAATTGGTGTAACTAATATTATCAGAAAGACTCCACATATGAATGAGCTGGCTTATTGTCTACCCAGTTCTAATAATTAATACTCTTATAATCCGTCGAAGTTGTAGCTCAATGGTAGGCTAAATCGAGTTTGGGAGGACAATTTATAGTAATCGATAGTATACAATGAATGAGTTAAAGCTCATATCTTCATGACTCAAGTTTAGAAAATACTTACGAAGCTCATGACCTCCAATGAACTGTGATACATAACATCATTTCTAATACTATAATGCAAATGGTATCAGCACACCCTGTTGAAGAAGCCGCCGACACCACAAAAGGATGAATTGTGCAGGATCGATACCTAAGTCTCCGTTATTGGTCAGTAAACTTGTAGAGTTTTATCCCTTTTTAGACGTGGTATACGCATAGACCTTAGCATTGATATAATGAAGCTTCAATGAACTTATTCTAACAATTATTTGATTTTTCAAAATGTTGTGTTAAGCACAAATCTGAGTAGTGAGCACGTGTGAGCACGCCAACGCCGTGACCGCCCTCCCCCCTTGTGGAACTCATGACGATGTTCAACAGCAATCGCTTAGCGCGTTCCCAGCTACAAGTAAACCATCTATAATATCTACCCAATTGCTTCGAGACAAACCAATAACATCTATGATAATATAATGAATGATACGAACACTGCGGCAACGTAGTCTAACATGGGGATGATCGCCAAATGCACCGAGCTCCATAACGTTAACACGTTGAGTGCATGTGCTCGCATATTGGCTAACACGGAAAATAGCACAGCACCAGCGGCAGCAAGGCGCGCGTCTCTGTTGAAGTCTGCCGAGTACACGAGAATTGTGAGGCAGACAATCAGTTGCGCGAAGACCCCACACGTGTTCTGCACATAGGCTGGTCCCTGGGCGGCTGATGGATCTGTTGAAAGTGTACCAGAGGTTCATGAGAGAAAATGGCACGTCGCTAATTCCGAGGACATAGAGAATTCGATAGTGTGTGTGTTGCTTTATAAGCGACTACATAAATGAAAGGTAGATTCAGCTTGAGTGGTATAGCGGGAGCAGCTTCAGCGATTTCAACTAGACAAAACAAGAATCAATCATATGTAACAATACAGATGGAAGCTGTGGTTAACCTGTAAATGCCAGCGCGAGTGCAGACATGATGACTCCGGAGAGGAAATTCTTTAGAGGTACTCCATAGGACGTCCCCCTCTGAATAACGCCAACAGCGATAGCCAGCATGCAAAGGTATACAACGAGTGTAACAGCGACCGAGAAGACCTCTACATGGTACAGGCTCAATGACGGACGAGGACCCAACTCCCACAGGGCTTCGAGGGCATTCATTCTGAAAGCTGATGAGATGTATGATCGCATACAACATTTATTTCACATGGTGCCACCCACACATGCATTTCGTGGATTGTATATATATATATATATATATATATATATATATAATGCTGGCATCGCGTTAAAAATATTTGACAAACAAACGACTCAGAATTACACTTCGCTCACTGCTTGAACCATTTGAAATAAACAACTAGCCGATTTTTTTCATTAACATCAGCCAAGTAGATTTAACGTCACATAAACGAGTTAGTACACGACCGTGATGATAGTGCCATTCATCCATTGTGATCATACAACCAAATTGCTTGTTTTGGGGAAAAATCACAGCCTTAGTAGTTCATTACTTTTAAAATCTATATACCTTATTGTGTTAGAGTCGTTGCTGGACTTCTCCCCCCGTCTATGACCAAGCAGAGATCCGAATGCCGACTCCAAAAGGCAACAATTTCACCTGTGGAGGGATTACAACATCAACATATTCATTTTCATGTATGTGTTTGTCTCGCATCATCCTCCTAGTGAAGGGTAACCACATGTCGTGGATCCGCAAAGCTATTATACGTGGATGCGGAAAGATGGAGGCAATATTTAGCTGAGCACAAATAATGCCTTAATAATAATAAGGCCAGCTATTTACCATGGACAGTTCGTGTCTAGCCGAGCAAACTAATCAGATCATTTGAGGCATAAAATAGCTCGTACAAGATTCGTAGAACAACAAAAGAAACGATTGTCGGATATAGTTAAAAGCGGCTGTTTTGTTTTGGGGACAACGGTACGGTTCAACGGCATCATTTTTCTAACGAAATTAATTACTTGTGTAGACACGAGGAGTAAAAAAAGAGCTCATACTTTTGTTTGGCTGGAAAAAGCGATCATTGTAGCTATTAGTGGCTTTTAGCTGCGCCACTCGCGAGCCATCATCTGAAGGGCCGATCTCTTCATACTGTCAACTGGTGAATGTATTATAAACTTCCATATTGTCTAATTAACACTTCTTCTTGTCGTTTACTAATCTCAAGATGATCCTGATTGTCGTGTACGCCAGTTACCACGAACGATTGTCACGTGATGTCTCTGCCAGTAGTTGACCCCCTAAGACGGTTAAACTCAACCCGCCTCTAGGAAGTCAGCTTGTCTGCTCTGCCCAAAAATGGGAGCAGGTTCTGCCGTTTGTCGTATTGCGGTCAGTGCTCATTTCTGAAACCGCTCATGGCGAAACTCCCAGCTCGAATCCCGTTTCGCAATTGGTTTTGTGCTGCGAAACATGCTATTATAGCCGTTAGCTAGCTTTGAAATGTTGCATTGTATTATGTAGCAAAGTTAACTCGTCCAGAACTAAAAAAAACAGGGCAAATTAGAAATCTTGCAATAACAATTAATGAGATAAATTGAGCCTGAATTTTAAGGTAAGTGTGCTACAAAATATATTCAGTGTATCTTATGCGAATTTCGGATTATATGGTACTTCAAAATAGTATAAAGAGCCCCTGATAAAATACGAAGTTCATTCTCGTTGATATAAATGAGACCAAACCGTTGAGAACTGTAGTGTTATTTATAATGTGGTCGGTACTGCGATATGGAACAGAGAGGATGACTATCAGTTTAACTTAGATTTGGGAAAACAGTAACATTTCATCTTTCGAAGCTGCGGAAGACTTTCATGTATTGTAGTTTAGTATGCACATATCTAAATATACGATTGTTAAAATATAATGAGAGCTCATTGTTCTAGTGGATTGGAATACACAGCGCCGAATGTGAATAACCTCACCAATCGCTGAACTATAACCTCGCTATTATATGGCGCATGACAGATTGATTTGGGAAGAAATTCATCCAAAAAAAACTCACATTAATGTATAAAACGGAAAACGCTTTTAATACAAACATTTCTGCGCACATATTCCAATTCACACAACTCTTCACCGGCCCGACTACTCTTGGAGAAAGTTCACCCGTCCGTTCGTCACATATTACAACTACTACTACTAAAAATATTAATAACAACAACAGGAAAAAAATACAACTTACTCTCTCTCTCTCTCTGTTGAAAGAGAAAGAAAAAAAATCTTTCTTAGTCCACAACTTCACAGTGTCTTTAATTAAGCCACTTGAACATTTTAGCGGTATTCCCCGAACATGCGCATTGCCTGAGAACGAGCAGACACCATCAGAAGCAGGCAGATCCAAACAGAAAAGACGCTACACTCATCACTACGGACGCATAGAATACTTCATAAGAAACAATTCGAACGGTCTCTGATAGGTGGCTCCGTTGTATAGCGTTGTATATGCAAATCTAAACACCGCGATCGCTCCTCCGCCCCGTCGTAATACTCTTCTCTCCGCCGCAGCTGCAGACCCGTGCCGGTATCCCCACGGCGCAGATCTACATCCAATGCAACGAAAGAGCTCGTTTTGGCAAACATCCCAACTACGTTCATTTTTCGACGACACTTTGCAATAACTAGATAATAATAATAAGCGCACACCTTGTGCATCGCCTTCACGTCGTAGTGAATCGAGAGGTACACACGATACGTACATACGACACAGTGTAAATTTGCCGAGGTGTCACAGTAAGTTGATCACAGTGGTGAACTGATATAGATGGTAGGTTTCTTTCGTGAATCGCGACAGGTGCAATGAATCGCAGGCTACGATGCGACCGAACGAACCAAGCAGCATGCCCAGTTAATCTTGGTAACGTCTTGGTAATTCGGTCATCCTCTGGGAGCAATTCATTGCTTGTCAGGCTCGTCAAAGTAATACCAGGGAAAGAGACAGTATATTTTACCTCACTGTCAGTTATTCTAAATAGTCAGTGCGTCACTGACAATGGGCATTAGCGCGCCCTTTCTCATCATACGGCGAATCACCCACAGGAGCAACGTTCATGAGGAGAGCCACCGCGCCGTCACCGTACTCACGCGACCGAGCGAACTCCGATGGCTGCGAGTGACAGGGCAACCAAGGCCATATTCAGCAGCCCTACCAGCCCCCCATCAACCTATAACACTCGTCTTTGAGAGATCCTATCTACCAATGTATTGGCAATGACTCAAAGTGTGTTAAATAGCAAAACTAACCGCCTGTTGGTGGAGCAGCACTACCGCGGTAAGAAAAATTGCGTAGGACTGTATGTGGTGTATCTTCCTGTATTATAGTCTATTGGTATTTAGGCTAGCTAATGAGTAGAATACCGTAGCTGTTTGATAGCATTTTTAATTGTGCACTTAATCAGAGGACGGTAGTGATGTCGGTGTAACACTGAACGATTAGCGCGAATCGTTTCTCCGCACTGAGAACGGGAAGTTTTAACGACTATGACCAACCAACATTGTCATCATCTCTGAGCTTCGTTCAGCACAAACTACGACAACTTCAGCACGAGCAAATGTATACGAGACAGCAGATAAACAACCGCACACACAAATATATTCTTGTAGCAGTCACCTGTCGTTTCGATAACGGCAGTCATTAGCGTATTTGTCACACAATAATTCACTCACAACCACAATTATCCTGAATCCAATGTGTTTCGCCTCGCTCGATCGCTCAACGGTTCTCAAGCTCCGAATGAAAATCAGCAAGGCACACTGTATCTTTCAGAGAATCCACCCAGATCGAATTGGCGCTCTAATCCGTGCGCCAAGGATATTCTTAAACAAAACGACTTATGGGTTTTCTTTTCATTTGATGTCCTTTTCTAATCACGGTAATACTATTTACCTTTTCTTTTTCTTCTGCTTTCTGTCTACTCGGAGAGCCTCTAGAGTTTGAACTCAGCGTCTTCCTGATCTTGAGATTTGACTCTGAGATGGTGGCCCAATAGTGTCGGAGCTCGGCTGAGGCGCCAGGGAGGACGCTGACCCCAAACAAGGTGATCGCCCCGCCCTCTAGTGGCAAATTAAGAAAACACATTTAACGGACGAACCAGAAGCACGAACTTGTGTTCCTCGTTACGGAATGGGTATAAGGCCAATGTGTATATATACATATATATATATTATATGTATGTGTGAGTGAAGACATTGCTGGATTTGAGCCTCGCGAATGTCTGGAAAAACAATTCAACGTCTCTGAAGGAATCTATCAAAAAATGATGTTTCTATATGCTAGTTTTCGTTCCTATCAAAAGCCCGCCTAATTAGTAAAATAATATGTTTAGTTGGAATATGTTACAAAGGATAAATACCTTGCTTGTGCCAAAGTGCTCCATGCGTAAGCATTTGTATTTGAAGAGGAAGAAGGTATGCCTACCTTCAATACCATTAAGTGATAGAGACTATAAAGTATCCACAGGTTTCTAAGTTTCTAATTAGAGCTAGGAGTACGCTGCTACTCACCAAATTTATATGAAACAATAGTTACAGAATTACCTTCCACAAAGCGGAAAGACACGCGCGACTGAAACCTTTTAGCAGGTGCAAGCCCCACACTTTCACGGCAAATATCGTTGATGTGTACTGGAGTGCGTTAGACATCTCTCAGTGTATTCTCGCACAAAATATAAGACCCGACCTGCTAGAATATATACCAATTATCAAGTTAAAGCTGACATAGACACAAATAGATGGATGTGTCGAAACTGAAAAACCATCAAATGGACCGCATGGGAACCCAACAACAGGGTTGCGTAACACTACCACGTATTTTCACTAGATCCCGTCGGTAACTTGAAAAGAAAAGATATTTCTCGCAAATACTGCTCTAACCCATGATGTAATATTATATATCTGCAGAGCAGTGCACGTATGTTTCGACAAAGGGTGACTAATTTTTGGGACTAAAGTAAAGTGAACAAAGATTCGGCAGAACAATATCAATAATCATGCCGCACTTCTGTCTTTTGTTATAGTATTATGACAAACGCTATGATCGCTGGTCAGTGCTTATTGAGAATTTGTAAAAACATGAATCACGGTAAGTGCGGTGAAAGAGTCGGCAGTTCAATGGGATAGTTAGTCATTGACGTCTCCAATAGATTGACTGATTGACGTTGATGCTTTAACAACAAGCCAGTATATTGTGTACAGAGAATCGGGATCTGCAATAAAAAAGATATTTGTTCCTCAGACTGATGAAAGGAATATTGGGCAAGAGCGGGATGAATTACGAATTAAAGTAGCTGATACTTTATTGCGTACGTATACGTATATTTAGATTAAAATGGGTTCATTTGTTCTCCAAATTAGACCAACGTAACTTAGCTTGTATTATTGTATATATATATATATATATACAATAATACAAGCTAAGTTACGTTATAACCAGTACCTTAATTACGGATGAAATCTGTTAATAATAAATAAAGGCAACGGGTACCGGTGTTAGGAAAACGAGATTTTATTGAAAGATGCATATTTTTCCTATATATGCTGGTGATAATCAGGTCCGTAGTACTTAGTGATTCCAAAATTAGATCTTGCCGCAGGATTTTTGCAAGATTAATCGCATCTGTAATGGTCAGGGCATTATTTCGCTTGTTATTAAACATAAAACAATTTACCATTGTAATTGTTTTGGATAAACAATGATGTTAAGTGAAAGAGATTTCCTCCGACACGCGCGACGAACCTTTTTACGATCTGACCGGTAGTGCTCACCGTTGCTAACATAGATTTGGATGTAGCGTATTTCTGCATAAGCCACGGAAACAACTCGAAAGGTTACCCACATGAGCACCACCTCAGACACGCTTTCATCAGGGGCGTTCGGTGGTCGTGGAATCGCCAGAATGGCCTCACCACGAAAACCTGCTTCTTCTGTCATTATTCCTCCGCGTCCACTTCGAAGGGTTTCAGAGATACCCCCGCGTAATACCGTGAACACGTCGGTCAAGTCGCCAGTACATTTTAACGAAAGTTCAAAATATCCACCACTACAATCGAACCCGGCGACGCCGCAAACTGTTCAAGAGCCAACAGCAGCGGTGGCGACAACTGCCTGCTGTGGGACTGCCATTAGGCCTGTCGACAAGTTGGCAAATAGCTCGAGCGACATGTTCCGTGCAGGGAGTTTGACCCTTCTAACAACGTTGAACGACTGCCCATGGTGTCTCGATGAGCAGATCCGCGCTGCCCAGGCATCGGCCGTTTATCGTTCGACCACGGTGCCACTTCACGGCTGTGGAATAGAAGAGTCACCTAAAAAGCGTCTAAAAGTGCCGTATCCAACGTCCAGTGTGCTATGCAAGATCTCCGCCGGGCTCGTGGTCGTTATGGTTGCAGCATTCGCGGCGGTCGCCATTTATTTCGAGGTGAAACGCCGAAATGCAGAAATGCTCTCAAGTATTCCTCAGGTCGATTAGCTAATCCAAGCCGCCACAAACTCCCTACCTCTGTTTAGTTACTAGGCGATTCGTAATTTTGCTTCGGGAGTTGACGGCATCGAAGGACGTTAGCCACCTCTTGAAAGAGTAGTAGCTACATCCTCTAAATAGAACTTTGAAAGAAATACCAGAATAATTTCAGTGCGGCAGCGATAGCGGCATTATCTAGAACCCTCAAATTTGTCTAGGCGAATTCATCGAAATACACGATGTGAAATTTGTTTTCTGCTGGAAACCGTCCAGATCTTAGTCCTATTCCTGTGGTAACATTAATAAGGGGGCCAGTAGTCAATTTCTTAATGAGTTATTACCCATCAAAGTAACTGGATATAATAAATATGAGAACTAATTCATTGATAATCGTGTTGTGAAATCATGGAAATCGAACTGCCACCCTCTGTGTGCTCGTTTTCGTCTTTAGCGCATACGACATCTGAACAGTTGATAACTGCAGGTGTATCGCTGTTATGGGAATGCGTGTTAATCAATCATGAGATGAGTAGCCAATTACAAGCATGCATTGAATTATCCACAATGACTATGCGGACGCCGGGTTGGATTTTGAGTGTTTCTTAGCATTATTCGCACAGAAGTAAGAGCAATAAATAATAAGGCAAATATGAACGGCGATTTACATCGGCTCAATGAGGCGCTGGCTTGAACGCAGATGCAACTGCTACATCGCGCAGGATATATCGATATGGTTGAAATAGATGCACATTGGTTTACACCGCCTTTTCGGGCCTAATATCTACATAATTCTGTGTGAATAATGCTAAGAAACACTCAAAATCCAACCCGGCGTCCGCATAGTCATTGTGGTTAATTCAATGCATGCTTGTAATTGGCTACTCATCTCAATTAGCAAAGGTATCAGAACGGACATGGTCAGTTACCCCAAAAGCTAGCTACATAACATAATGCGTTGAACACATTAGCCATCATCTACCGGTTGTTCTCTGTTACTGTCTCTCTGACTGACTGATTATACTATCTAACCTACAATGCACATCTGTTGACTAACATGAACCGTATCGAAGTTCGTGTGCGCTGTGTGAGTTGTCTTACTTTCGATTATTTCGAATTGTACAGCAATATTACATTACTGAAATTCATTACTTGCAACTACACTCATTTAGCCTACATCGAATTTAATCATTGAAGTTCGCTACTCGGAAATTATTTCAGTGAAATTATTTCATTTTCAAATTGATATTGTCGATACACTGTCAGTTTCGTAATATACTCGATTAATCGTACATTGATTTACTCGAGATTAAACGTTCACCGACCGGGAACCAAAAGAAGCAGCCATTTGGGACACCGTTCTTCTTTTGGCATCATCCAGTTTGAGATAGCTCCATCTGTCTCACTCGGAGAGGATATTACGTTAGGTTAACTATGGCATTGTCCTGGAAAACGAGCGCGAGAGCAAAAACATCCCTTGTAGATAAAATTGTAAAACTATACACAGTGACAATTAACGACGTCTGTCACCTGGTCGCTGTCTCTTTTCCAACAATTTTTTGTGTAATTCATGACGTCAGCAATGGACACGCCCGATGCTACGCGGTATAGGGTTTAGTTCGGTCAAAGCCATTTTATCTAACTTTGATCTTCACGGCATGGTTGAATTCAATCTAAAAATTAATTCATACTCAAGACCAGAAGAAAAAACCTCTCCTCAGAAAATGGTTCGACAAAGCATAAATATCCTTCCCATTTTTTCAGCTTATAGCACGTGCTCTTGTTTGGGCGATGGCGTTATGGGAGTTTTCGATGCTTCGCGAGACAAATAATAATAATAATTATTATTGTTGTTGGACTGATTTGGCAATTCTTTTAAATTCGTCCGTAATTATCCTATACTGAATATGCGCCGTGTTGTATCCAACATGTTGGAACCCGTGACCTTGGATCTTCGACGAGATCTAACATCTTCTACTTGTATGGTTTCGACCTATAAATCGATCCCTGTCAACGGGATGACATATGATATTATGCGAGTGCATATTAGTCTGTCCGTCCACTATCAAGTGGTTAGAAAGACGAGGTAGATAGATAGATAGATAGGGAGGACGCGATAGAGAGAAAGAGAACTGACTAAATTAGTTAACCTACTTAAGCATTGAGCACGCTTGCAGTGTTGCCTTTCAGGTTAAAATAACATTTAGTATTAGGCTTAGATACTATAAGTTAACCGTAAATATTTACATTGCGCCGCATGGACGAATCGACATCAGCGGATGTATGCATATATGTTCATCTGGGTCTCAAATACGCATACCCAACACTATGTGCAGTAGTGTGACGCCACATCACATTAAATCGAAGTAAAATATTATTGTAGTAGGGTTGTGTAGAATTCGAATTCTCTCACCTGTGATTGTTCACCGTAAACCTAGAAGTGTATTATTTACACAGATCGTTGGAAAAGAACGGTACAGTGTGAGGTCCCTACATGGTAATGAACCCGGTGACCAACCGGGATGCAAACAGAATAATTCGCACTAAGACCAGCCTACTCCCTTACGCTTCCTCATGTGGATGGATTAATCGATTATTATTTTGTAAGTATTAGCCCTCCGAATGCTGAGATCGTAGTCGGTCTTCTGCTGTTGCTGCTGCTGTTACAATGCTCGATATCCCCAGTATTCGTTTCTGGATCTCGCAATTGGGATCGGCACGCGTATCACCAGCGGATAGTAATGCCCCCGCCCGGCGAAGAGAACAACTACTTGCTCGCTATCCGTCCTACTTAATGCTCTCAACCTTACGATGCTCGATACGAATTGCATTATACATGAGATGGCCCTGCCTGATAGAGATATGTACACATTGATAGCTCGTCTAGTTCCTATATCGATCGAAGCCTGTTGTTGCCTCAGAGTAAAAGTTACCTATTCGGGGGACAAGATAGGACATGCAAGAATTCACCGGACGGCATCGCGTGACAACATTTGAAAGGAGGAAATGACAAATGATGAACACATATCCGTCGATGTCGATAAGCTTACGTTGGACTACCAAAATTCGTGCAAAATACAGCTGGTTTTACCTCGGCGTGCCCTCTATTCATGCATCAGTAAGCTTAATATGTCCCAATTCTAGGACCTATAGGACTCCCCCTAAAATAGTAAATTGCACGTCAATGCAATGCTGGTAAAATATCCTCCATCTAGTCATATTTTCTATCTTAAGATAAATGTAAATTATTTGATATGAGGCTTGAACGGGCTAAAATAGAATATGCGTACCTATTATTTTATCACATATATTATAATGACATGTATATAACGTACGCGTCGTGAAACTGCTGATTCGTTAATGAACCCTTACGTTCTGAGCCCATTGAATATTTTGATTGATGTGCGTCATTGAATTAAACTATACCCAGCGGTAGTTTGATCATGGTGCTACTTGCGTTGCAACGTACTACGATTTTCGTCATTGAAACTATATGAAAGGATAGTCAGTGATCAATATAAATAGATTAATCAGCGTGTTCCACGAATAAGCCAGGTTGGCCACGAAGCATAGCACTGGACTGCAGGAATCAAATCCAAACCATCAGTAGAGGCTGACACTAGCAACGAAGAAGTTCCATTCATCGAGGCAAATTCAGGTCAAATTGATTTCAAAGTCTTGTTTTCTGGCTGCGAACAAAATGACAATTATGTCCATTGTATTCGCCTGATAATATATTTTTTCAAATTTAATCTTTCTGCTAACCTTGTGCTGTAGCACTGGAAGATAGACTTAACTTACAAATTCGGGGATGACACCTGATTTGCACGATGGGTATCGTACTTCAGTAATTCAATTCATCACTCAATTCATTCGGCAATTAATTCTGCAACAACTAATAACATGTACACTAGTCAGTAGCCGCTGTTTGTCTGAAAATAGAATAGTAAGCCCTTCGGAATGAACGCACGCGTTTTATACCAGTTTATGCAGATGTGCCCGTTTCTCTCTGCAAGCTACTTCAAGATGGAACCACACTAATAGTAGGCTTGCTAAACAGTCCAATTTAATTTTGTGTTCCTTTCTAAACGTGAACCGGGATTTATAAAGCTCGCTATAGCTCCACCGATGTATTATACAAAATATATGATAGATGTTGTGCGAATCTGCGAAAGAGTACTTCCATCTAATAGTAAGCGCATATAGTGCTGCGCCCCAGTGGAAGCGTCTGTTTCGAAGGCGCTCAATAGCTCGACTCGCCTCGTTTTTTCGGCCTTCCGGCTACACGCCGTCGGAAAATCATTGCGCTAGGGCAGACATCCCTCGAAACTTATTCTAATACATATCCCATGTTTGCATAAGCGTTAACCCAGACCAGCTTCCGTGCAGCTCTGCGCTGGCTTTGCCTTGAAAACATTTTTGGTCAAGCCTAGTCGAAGCCCACTGCTGCATCTGGCCGAGGCTGCAAGCCTCGCCTCTCGAGGTAATTAGTAGTTAGGCAATTCAAGCCGCAGTGCATAGCCAGTCGTCTAACTTCGCGGATACTTGCTCGCATGCGAGTTTTCCAACAATCGTCTCAGAGTGCGAGCATTTTTGGAACTAGCCTCGTACTGTGTTTCCTCGGCAAGTTTCCTCGTTGTCGTACCGCTGCGTCGCGTTACATTTGCATGAGTGAGTAAGTACTCCTTGAGACTGGCGGCTATTACGAGATTGCTTTCGGCTCTAAATATCACTATACTACCCGAGACTTGAAATTTGGCTCGAACGAAACCAGGTACCACGGCTTGTGCAACACACGAGCCGTGGCCCATACAGGGTGCGTTTTAGCAACCACATCTCATATACAGGACCTTGTTTTGATTCCTGGACAAACTTCTTTTCGGATGTTTGCATCGACGTGGAAAAACGCTGTCAGGATTAATACCTATGTCGACAATGTAAGATATTCTCGATTGTAAAAAGATAGCATTCAATTGAAGAGCACTTTTGGTCGCAACTGATTTCTAGATACGAGCTTACAATTGTTTTCTCCATATGAGGCGTGTTTCTATTGTCTCGTCGTGACAATTATCTCTTCACGCGTGAGTGATCTTTTTCAGTTGCGTGTGTTAGAACTAAATCTCCTAATGAATTGTCCGCTTCACGCTTATCTTGAAAATCAATAGATACATTTTTCCTTCTTAATCTCTCTTGCAGGATCGGGGGATAGAGAATTTTGTAATGAGGTTTCCATGCTCTCCCTTGCCCATGCATGAAACACTATCATACATCAAGGATCAAAAAATAACCAGGAAGTTTAAAATTAGTGGAGTGTCATAGGTAGGATAATTCTGAACACTGTGGGTATGTTCTGTGACCGGCTGATCGTATTTGTTTAGTATGTATGCAGATTTTAACAGAATGCGATGAGATAACAAATAACGGATAAGAAGGCGCCAAAAATGAAAGCCCCATCCCAGCCTAAGATGCAGACAGTATCGCGTCAACAAAACCCTAGATAAGGCTTATCTATTATGGGAATCAATCGACATTTGTCTCTATCGCAAATGTGAGTTGAACGCTGGCCTTACAAAGCCACTAGCGAGGTCAACCGATGGTGCGCAGAACACCTTGATCTTATGCATCACGCTCGGTACTACGAGGTCCTGCAACATTCATCGACAAAACAAATGAATCTCATAGAGTATAACGTATACAATAGTTAAGCGCACCCCCACCGGGGAGTTGGGGGGGGCGGGGGGGTAATTTCGTGTTCTCGACGGTTTCCTTCCTTTTCCGCTTTTGTTCAACTTGAATACATTACCTCGCATTGTAAACGCTTGCTACGACGCTTGACGGCGGTTTCGGGCACATTCCGAACCTAACGCACGTCCCTGCACTCACACCTACCCCCCACCCACACACCTACCCCTCAGACGCGCCCACACCCGACGCAGACAGAGACAGACACTCGACCGTGCCTTGCAATACCCTGCCTGTCTCCTTCAGTTCCTCGGTTGTCCTGCAGTTCGCGCTCTTTACTTCCATGTCCGGGATATCATCCCTTTCTCATTCTCTATGCTCCTATTGCGTTGCCTTTTGCGTCTCGCTCCTCCCCTTTGACCACTCTCTCTCTCTCTCTCTCTCTCTCTCTCTCGATGCGTCCTGCATTCCAGGGACGCTATGTTCGCCGACATTGGTCCCTGGCTGGGTGTCTGGCTTGGTCGGTCGGTCGGTCGGCATCGTCGCTACCACCACCAAGGAACACCCGTGCGCACCCGACTTGCATGCTGTTGCTGCTTGTGCCTCTGTGGCATTGCCGCCACTGCTGTATTGCCCGCGTTGCGAAGAAGCGGTCTCGAAAAACCCCGCCATTCCGAGAGCGTCCCCTCGTCTGCGGCCGCCTTTGAGGGACGCCGAGGGGTTCAGAGGGTTGTTGGTGGGTTGGTCGGCCAGTCGCAGCCGCGCAGCAGCGTACATTGTCTGTCTGTCTGCTTGCATCTAGCCGTCGCTTCGTCGTCGAGCACGCTAAGCATTGTGGTACGAGCGAGAGCAAGGCGAATGCTTGCTTGCGGGTTGTCGCCGTGGCCGGCGTTGCTGTTCGGTGGAACAGTCTTGCGGTCGCTGTTGCGCGGCCGTTTTCACTACGGGACCGCAGTAGGACGATCGGCGTCCTCGGTCGAAATGTTTCCGCCCGTATAGGTGCTGCCGCAGTAGCAGCAGCAGCAGTGTGGAGTGCTTTGGAATAGGGAAACCGCGCATGCTTATATTCAACTGAATATACCATCTTCTTCGTCCTCTACTCGAATATATTTATTTCTATGAATATATATATATATATATACATACAGTCGTCGTATACTCGTGGTACGTGCATGTTCAGTCTATCTCAGCCTGCGAACGTGTGGCTGTTGGTGTATGCGCTGTAGGGAACTGCGCTACCACAACAGCCACGAACAAATAATGCCGTATGAAGTAGTCTAGATATGTTTATTGAGAGAGAACGACCACAACGACGACAATGGACGTTGCTATAATAGTTGTAGAGATTGTGATGTCTGGCTATAAACGGGCAAAAACTTTAAATTTCATTTGAAATTTAGGATTTTTTAATTAACAACGAATTTAAAGATCTGTGCTTTTTAACCTCATATTACAGAAAGACTACATTAGAACAAAGCCGAGTCCATTTTGGAACCTAATTCGAGTCGTATGCAAGTGAGAGAATGCGTTCGGGCTCAATAGCGCTCACGCAGGTGGAGCTTTTCTTTAATCAGTACTACTACTACTATTATTATAATTATTATTCAAATCCATTCTCAAACTATTCAAATCTTACCCCCGCTATTTTCAATCGTCAGAACCGTCTGTCTAACTTGTGAGTCATTCCTTGGGCTATCCACGGTAGATATGTCAACTTAGCGGTAAACGATGTTCAGTTCATCGTTAATTGTCTTCTAAATGACGTGGGAGAGAACAATCGGGCATGTATGGCAGGCTCTGCCATATCGGACATGGTTTCTGACTCTGTTATTCGTTTAGTCGATATCCGAGTCATGGATGGCCTCTGTCTTTGAACTTCCAACCCCTCCACAGTTTCCATTGCTTTCGCTTCCGCGGTGACAGCCTCAAATACACTAAGCTTCGTGTGGGTAATTAGGTCCACGTTGCCCAAACGTAATTGCACCACTAAGCCGATAAGGGGAGCCAAAGAGTGGTGGTTTTCAAGTGGCGGCTACGCTTACATAGCAACAGAAATACTCTATTGTGTGGTGGGCCCTGCGGCTCACCGTAGTAACAAAGCACCTCGAAAATAGATCTCTCGCGCACTTCGGATCGAGTTCTCACCGACAAGAAACCCCACATATAAACCGACATCTAAACATAACTAAAAAAAGGAGCGGTTCGTACAAATGCACTATTCTAGGCTTAAACTTAGTCGACTATTCGTTGAAGATGTTTGCCACAGTGCTATTATATAACCTCCGAAATGTTGCATTTCTAAACGACCCGGACGACACCGCCGAGGGGACAGACTCTTCGCGAGGACATTTTTCACTATCAAGCATGCAGAAGGGACACATATTCGAAATTATGAATATCTGCCAAGATACGATAGAGATATGGTGAAAAAGGCATCTAGTAGCAGGCGCCAGTACATGGACAAAACTGGGGAAGAGACAGACCCTCAGCAGAGGATGGTGGTTTTAGCAGGTAAAGACGTTTTGTTATCCAGCGTCAGCCCTGCACTGAATCGGGCCACCTTCCATAGAGAACTAGAATGTCTCTAGTTGTGTCCGTGAATATGAAGAAAAGTTCCTCCTCTAAAAAGAAGTGTCAGAAAATCCTGTTGATGTATTGTAAATCGTTGCAACAGAATATTTTAACATGACCTTGCAATCAGCTATTTTGCAAGAAAGAATAAAAAGAACAGAGAGCAGTGCAGGCTCGGTCTAATCAGCTATGCCAAAAAGGTGAAATCCATTTGGGTGTACTCAATATGCTCGCGGTCGATTTTAGTTTGGCCACAATGTGGAGATGCACGCAAGCTCTTTTCCATGTTCATAGTGGGTGATGGGCGTTAGCAAAGGTAAGACGCTGCATCCTGCGTAGGATGACAAACAAATAATCATCCTGAACTACGTGATCCACGCAACTGGTAGGAACAAAACAGGAACAACCGCCCGTTTGAGTGCCTGTGACTCCTCCAAAAGAAAAAGTTTTCGACCACGTAAGTGACGGCTGACACGTCCTTGGCAGGCACGTGACTCCGCTGTCTTCTTATTTAAGGCAACGAGGCCAAGTTTCCTGCAGGACTGTGTGCAACAAACAGGTCAGCAGGCCACGTGATTAAGGTGGACCATCTAAAGACTTCTTGTGATTTGCAGCTCATTGAAGTTGGAAGTTGTGGATTTACGTGGCGCTCCTCAGAGCCAATTACGCTATTTCGAATGCAGATACTATTGTTATTTTGAATATATATATATATATATTTTTTTTTTAATTCTATATCTGTACTCTGTTGTTCGATCAAGAGAAATGTCATATCCGCTTCGAGTTTTTGTAAGCCATCCAGTAAACTAAACTTAATTCGTTCATCAAAGCACATCAATAGGCCTATTCAATAAATGTTTAAGTGAGTTGTACATTTAAGTGTATATCGTAAGTAATCTTCTTCCACAAATCAAGAGGTGCTTTCAAACCTAGCGCAGGTACGCTATAGGATATGCGTGCGAAACGACCTACCAAAAAATGATGATTATGGGAAAACCACTGATGTGAGTTGTTTCGCTTAGCTTTCTGAGCTGTAATTCAAAGGGGATTGTATAGGCAGAGCGCCCATATTCGATTTCGCAGTGTTCTTTCCTTCCGGCAACCGATTCACCCGATCAATGTCCACAGCCGTTTAGTGGCCGTTTCTTATCAGACAGATGATCTAAATACCTTCATATACTTCTCAATACCTAACTCAAAACAGTGACCTGACAGTACTGTACTGACCCGAAACGATTATGTATCGTGGCCAACTACCGGTAATGTTCGGCTAGGTGTAACTACACTGGTCTATCTTCAAGTAAAGACTATTTATCAACGATACATATATGCGGTAGTCTCTTGATCGGGCGGCTTCGACCGTCATTCGATGTTTTCTAGTGCAACTGGGCAATTTCAAACAAGAGCCCTTCCAGACAATAGGCCCGTCTTCTTCGAAGACTTGACAAAGCGGTGTACCGCTGACGTGATGTGCAGCTGCGCCAACGAGGTTTACACCAGACACTCGCTACACTTTATCAGGAGGGTGATTTATATCATCGCGCAGTTGTTCTGCAAACCCACACGTTAGACAGGGATGTGAACTTGATAGGAAATGGCAGCGGCACGAATGCCTAAAGCTGTCCTGATCAGGCCGAACACCGTTTCAGGAACCTTTGAAATTCGATCCGAACATCGGCCGACCGCATAATGGAGCGCATCAGGTACGCTTTAATTTATTCTAAAAGTAATTTACAGGGTAAGCTTCCGAGGATGGAAACCCTACGGGATGTTGTCTCTCTGAAATTGCCTGGCCAAAAAAATCTATATGCAGCATCGAACCGCATCTCATAAACGCACATCGGGCCGTAGCTAACATACAGGGCAGGCAGAATTTCCAGAAGGTTTGGGGGCGGGGTCACAGCCATGTGTGTCCTTATGGTGCGCGGGCATGTCTGCATGACACTCCACCCACAAAGAGCGGACAGAATTTCGTACTCTGCTCTACCAACAAGATCTTGTGGCAATCCGTGGCAATCGAACCTAGACAATACTGGCAATCAAATCTGCTCTGTCTAACTTGATTCACTGGGTGGTTTCCGTAATTCTGTTACATTGACGCTGTCACTCAGGTACCCTGATTCAATGACTCGACAACCTTGTGGCAGTCATCCCGTTACTCTGCAGCAGTTATCCATATCCCATGTGGCAATTACCCCATAATTGCATTGCAGTTAACCCGTAATCGTGCTCTCTTTACCCTGACATCCGATTGAAGTCAGCCCATTGTGATTACTTCCAATGTCACGCTGGAACTAGCCTTAACTTTCAAGGTACCGGGGAATTTAAGCGATGCCAGCTTCGTATGGGTCGGAAAACTACGCCACATTCGCAACAAATTCGCTTGAACTTGACTTCGCTTGATTGTTTCACAAGATCTTGACCGCTACCGAGATAACCCACCGAAAAGGTGTTTTTTTCCTAGTTCACATCAAAGAAAGTTGCTATTTATCGCAGTAGATTTTTACGTGGCACTGTACAATACATTACACATTTATATCGCTTGAGGTAACAGATTGATACAAAATATACATTCAAAACACGTACGTCGAAACATTAACTTCCCTCTCTTTTGAGTACTGCGGGATGCTGTTTGCTGATGGGACAGGCCATATTACCGCCGTCGAACCCGGTGGCCTGATCCTGGACTTGTGTGTGCCTTGCAATGCGAGGAGACACATAGGTGAGTGCACGAGTTCGATCCCCACCGGTGCACATTTGTGTTCAGGGGTCCGTCTTATGAAGCAATGCAAAAGCAATACCGTGGACACGATAAATGTTGCCTGAGAGTCTGCCCGTAAAGATCATTTAGCCTATGCCACCCCACTAGAAATGTATGCAGCCTTCATTGAGTACATTGTCTCATAGTGATTGGTGACAAACGCGCCTCCCAGCCCTATCACGTTGATGTATCACTGCCTTTGCGGTGGGATAGCTCGACATCGACGTTGAATTCCTACAACTGCAACAATTGAACACCAAACAGGCATTAGCCGGGTAACAGCCACCATTTTTGCTATCAATAGCATTTCGAAGTAGGTTGATGCTGGTATACTTGGCATTTAAAGCAACGAGTTTATCGCGGAAATAACATTTACTGCAACCACCTAGCAATGTTATTGTCCTCTCTCTCGGTTCTCTTAGCGTGCTGAAGTGCATTTTGCCCAACGGGGACACGTCAATACGTGGGGGTCAGGTTCGCTATCGGTGCATTCGCAAGGCACAAATGAGGACTGTGTCAAATTGTTGGTGGCACACGCCTGTTTGTACCGAACACACGCCTGTTTAACACGAACCGCTCAGAGATGACCAATATATTATAAATCCTACCTACGCTGGCCCCGTGTGCTAATCTACGCTAACTAAGTTGACCTTGAGGAGGGATCGCACGATCATTTACAGACTTGAATGAAATCGACGCAGCCGAGGTACAATATCATGGTTATACCTGGGAGGGAGTCTCTGTTACAAAGGATATATATATTGATGCAAAGTCGTTACATGTAACGTAACACATTCCATAGTCATTAACCTGATTATCGGCCAGTCTGACACACACAACAATATGGTCGTATTTACTTCCCAGTGCCTATTCTCAGGCAGGCTTAATTCACCCAGCCGCGTCGTGTCTACTCTCTGGTTGGTTGCTTGTAAAATACGTTCTAATCTTCGTCACCGTTGTGTTGTTGACCGAACGAGGCTGCTTTGCCTCGCTAGTTCCCCTGCTTGGCCCAACCTTACACAACTTCGACTTGTGCGCTCAACGTAACTGCCTGCACCATCGATTCAGGTGTCGGACAACGGCTCAGGGTTCAAGGCACAGGCCCAGGACTCAGCACGATACCTCAGCCACTCGGCTACAAGGCTCGCCACCGACATTGAAGGGGGGAGGCTGGTTGGCATCGACAATATTACGATGCTGTTCCTGTTGCCGCTGTGTCAAATAGTCGTTGGTCGGCCGCTCGTTCGTTTGGCCAACTTTGACTATCCACTTTTTGACTCTGGAGGAGTGGGTCGATTGCTCGTTGCCCCGTACCAGCAACTTGTCGTAGTGGTCCGCAGTGGCGAGCGGGGGCCAATCGTCAGGACGCTAACATCGTGAACTCGTCGTCCTGAGCCCTCCCTCAGGTCTCAACCTGAAGTCGACGACTCGTTCGTTCGCCATCAGAAATTCGATTGCGTTTAGGTTAACAACGATTACCGTCGGCGGCTGCTTGTACGGGGGAAGGAGGTCGCACCAAATTACGCCAAAGAACGAAACCTGTGCATAGGTATTGCTTAGAGCTATTACCATACGACAGGAAGAAAATATGGAGATCACTAATAACGACCTTCGAACTCGGGTGCGAGCACAGATTACAAATGATTGCAGTACGCAAACAAATTTCGAATCTATCACACAGTAAAAGTATTGAGATCTGGGCATGTGGCCGTTTCGGAATAGCGTGCCCTCAGGAGTTTCAAATCGAAATTAGGAAGCGCTTAATTACTATGCAACTACTTTTGATAAGCAGATGGATATTAGCGTTATCATATCCCAGCGGCGGAAGCCGGAGCCAAAGGGTGGTCGGGCAATCCAATCCAGAGTAGTTCTTTCTAATGTAATCGAACCTATTCTCAGCTGCTACTGAAATATCAAGTTCCTTTGTACAATACGGCTTACATAATTATACCAGAATCAAAAGTGAGTGCAGGATAAATAGACATCACCAATAGTGGCTTTTGCTCGTTCTATTCGTGTAAGTGTATCATTTAAGATTGACTACTGAGTGCTAGGGATCCGATTTTCCAGTATTCTAATAATAATAAAACTGAGACACAACATTTGACGATCTACCTAAGGCAAGGGACGTAGTCCGTCGACGTGGACACTCACCTAGGAAAATTAGCCTCCAAAGTCTTTCGGAGCCATTCGGAGCAGCTTTGTCTGTACTCGAACTCATTCGATCCAAACCAAATATAACATCATCATTTAATTCACTCATTCATACATTCGACAGCGTTTGGTACGACATCTCTTTGTTCGTTGGTATCGTCCGGTCAGCTGTACAACAGACAATAATATGTCTAAGTGAGAGACATTCTTCAATGGAATGAACAGCACAGTCAGTGCACTTACCTCAACCTCGTATGTCTTTTTTTTTCGTCTGCTCAGAATCAGATGGCGCAAGAAAAACGTCGAGACAATGTGAATGAAATGAAGGCCGAAGCAGAGTCTCTGCAGATGACGACCGTTTGCAACGATAATTTGAGAGAATTTTCCACATCCGGCTGCCCCAAACTGGCTGGCATTTCCACTCGGATGAGCGGCGCATTGCAGCTCGTTGTAATTGAACCGGCTTGACCCAGGCTTCACCTGTCTCCCGTATTCGTCTGCCTCCCACCGTCTGCTGTCTGTCTCCCGTCTGTTGGACGAGAAAGTTTGCGTACCAGTTCTAAGCACTATATACATGTGCCACCCACTTTCTGCTATCTTGCTTTCTCTCTCTCTCTCTCTCTCTCTCTGATATTGGACATGGCTTTTCCCACTAAACGTGTTGTGGCCAGGCTTTCCTCGTAATTCTCGAAAAAAAGTAATCTCGTATTGCGAAAAATTACTTAGATTTTAAAATTACATCATTGCCCTGTACCTATGTATCCATTTAGCACGTAGTGAATTATGTTGACACAGATCTATCGGGGTCCATTGAACGTTGTGCAGATAATGGGTCCTTTATTGGCAAACTACAGCAACCACCAACGAACGTGAGCTGCAGCTGGTGGCTGCAGCTCACGCTCACCTTGTTACTTTGCCCATCAGTAGTCAGCTGGTTGGTCTATGTATGGCATCGTCCGTGTACATCGAGTCGCTTTGAGCACACATCATCCGTGTCGTTCCACCACAGGAATATCCCGTATACCTATGTTTTACTCATTCTCGCTCTCGGCCGAATTGCACACGCTAATTTTTGCGCCCTGCTTGAATACCGCCGCCCCCTTGTTAGCCCCATCATCACAAAGATGTCACAAAGACGTGGCCTGAACAGTTTTCCAGAGGTGCCGTAACCCTGCTCTTCACTAAACTCGCTCTCTTCAGTGCGCTGCCGCCTCTGATCGCGCCTGCAGGCTCGGCCTAGAAGATCGCCCTCGCTGCTCCGTACTAGTAGGCCGACGTGCGGCAACGCAACGTGCCTGCCTGGCCGCCCGAACGCCCGCCCGCCCGCGTCTGGGATAGCCGTACCTCGACACTACCCCCGATCTCCACGCCCCCTTAAGCCCCCCAACATCCCCAAACCATAGGCCATCACCGCTCCCAACGACGACGACGACGACTGGGGTCCCAGCGTCTCCGATCTTCCCGCAGTTTGCCGCCGCCACCGCCGCCGCCGTCGCCTGTGGCCGCCAGCAGTGAACAGCGGCGCGACGCGGGTTTTACATGTGGTCTCCCAGGTGGCGCTGGCGGAGCCTTCCCCTCTCGGTGGCGCGCCGTCAGCTTCAGTCTGCGCCGAGCCATCGAGGAGAGCGCTGCTGTGCTGCTGCTGCTGGTGGTGTGCTTTTTGTTGTTACATGACGGACGGCCCGGGACCGACAAACTGTGCAAACCTGTGTTGTGTATTGTGTAGTTGTAATAATAAGTAATTAATTAAGTAACGAAGAAAGGAAGGAGTAAATACAGGCAGTGGCCAACAAAATCAAATGCCGGCATCGTCTGTCGACTAGTTCGTCTCTCTGCGGTTACTGCTAGAGAAAGCAACTAGTCGATCATGCTATTGCAGTAGTTGTCGTTTGTAGTGGCTCACCCGTGCTCACCCTCAGCTGTGTATTCGACAGTGTGCGCCTGCTTATCGGAAGTTGCTTGCCTTGTTATTGTTCTTCGACAAGTAGAGATATATATATATATATATCTGTATACATATACATACATATATACATATTTATATATATATAGATGTATGTATATATATAGATATATATAACAAGGAAATTAGTGTGTGTGCACAGTGAACCAGTGTGCGTGCTAGTTGATCCTGTGGATTACTATTGTTTATTAACACCAATTCGAATGGATACCTAGAGACTGTCAACGAATTACTGCACACACAGTATTGCTGTGGAAAAAGAGGATACCATTTTCATCGCTGAAACGTGAGTCGATTTTCTCTGTCGATTCTACACTGCTGTCATAATTGAAATAAATATAGAAAGTTGAACCAGTGAATGTGTTTAGGGCGCACCGGTATACAGCCTTGATGCAGATTAGGTTCGAGTCACAGGATAACATTCAGCAGTCAATGAACGACGATCTTCGACGGAGGTGATGTCAGCGGGCCGGCCGTGTGAAGATCATGTGTTTGCCCGGGTGGTTGGCTCTAACGGCGGGCCGTTAGAAGAGCGGTCGCGGCGGCCGCCGCCGCCGCCGCCGCCGCCGCCGCGGCACGCTGTTTCAAGTGCTACCGGGGTATGCGAACGCAACGAGGGATTGGTTGGTCCCATGTCTCCTTTGCGCTCCTCGCAGACTTACAAGAAGTGCACGAGATGACGCTACACCCAGCGGTACAAAGGAGGCCGAACGAGAAAGCGGCCACTTACGTCTGGCTAGGCGGGTGGCATCTGATATGCAAAGCGGAAAATGATTACTCGCTTTTGGATAGTTAGCGCGGTGCGGCAGCAGCTTGTGATTCGAATATCCGCTCAGACTTGACGGGCTCCTCGAGATGTTTCCGTTTAAACTTGCTTCTGTTGCTTAACTGGTGTTGTCTCAATTACGGATCATCGGTGGTTGACGATCGGCTGTAGCTGCTGGTTACCGTATTCCCATGATCAAATCCATTCGTTTCGTGTGGTGATACCACATGTTATACATTTATGCTACAGTGCTTCCCCGAGAGGAACGTGTAGATTTTGCTGTGGGCGTTGTGTTTGTTAACATGTATCGCGACGGTGGATTTGTATCGAACTAAAGTCGCTGAAGTGTCCGTTTGCAAATTGGACGGTGAACAGCAAACTTCTAGATACGATGATGTTGGTTGACACAAAACCCAAATTTGTATCACACACACACATATGCGTTGTCGTATGTGATTCTGGGATAACGGAGTTCGTTTGAAACGGCTTTGACAGCTGTTGATTTGACGATCTTCCTATGAACATGGACTGTGCTATGACATCTTCACGTCCATATATCGTTCCGGTATTCCCCTGTTGACAATAGGATGTACTTCGCTATTTTTCGACACCGGAGTCGTTTTTACTTGGCGCCACCATCCGGAACTACTCTCATATAACTTCAAACAATATGTGTCCAGCGGAATTCGAACCGAGAGAGGATTCAAAGTCCCCGACGCCACGCCCCGCTGTCCACCTTGACACATGGCGTACCTATGTGTAATGACAACGTGTACCCCATCTCGAAATCTGTAGACAACCACCCATGTAACACTGCTGCAATCATGTTGCTAGTTCACCTGCGATGGCCATTGTAAGCTTATGCGTTATGTATCTCCTGCTTTCCGACTTTCCGTTAAGTTGTTGTCGTACGCTTTCTAACCTTCTCTCCTTTTCTCTCGAAAACACCCTCACCCTCTCCTACGCTCATTTGTTCAATGTCTGTTTTTTTTTTCGGTGAATTTCTTAAAGAAAACGCGCGAACGCGAAAAACAGAAGCCGTCCCGTCCCACCCATACAGCTAACCCATCCAGTGTGCTTTCAAAGTGATCCTTTTTTTGCATTAATGACTCGGCGTGCTCGACACGTCAGTAGCCCCTCTGGCCTCTCAGCGTTATCTTGCGTCTAGTGCTAACACCGTAGCGTGGAATGGCGGTTGCGCTACATCTTTTCACGCGCGGCCTTTCCACGCCGTTCTCATCCCGTTCGCCCAACACCCCCCACCCCCCGCGTTTGCCCCAGGAAGCAAAGAACATCTTTGAAACTTTTTCCATGGCAGCCTCTCGAACAGCCGGCGTTCGGCGTTGGCGAGGAGAAGAAAAAAATGAGCGGCAATCCACGTTGGAGTAGACGCTAGTTTGAGGCGACGAGGGGACGGGAGATAGCTTGCCTTGTGTTGCCTTGCCTTGAGTTCGGTGTTGAGCAACCGACGACCAGTGGCTGGTGGACGGACGGACGGCAACAGTCAGTCGGCTCCTTAAAAAAATCAGGAGAACAGAATGGATGATAGAAGGCAAAGGCGGTAGCGCTGCTTTCCCGCCGGGAAAATCAAAGAGAAGAAGGCGACAGAGGCTAAGGAAACTTTTCAAAGTTGAAATGGCGCAGACTTTCGAACTTGAGAGACGATCTATCTCGGCCATTTTTGTTTTCAGTCAACGAACTGAAAACGAACGTAACCGAAGCTGTTTGTAGGACGGCCAGACGAAGATTGGCGCCGCAGAGAAGGGGAAGCAATATGTGGATAGAAGTGTGTGGATGACGGAATAGGTTCGCCGTAGAACACCGCCAGTTGGCTTAGGGTATTACTTTGGTTTGCTTTGATTTTGTCCTTCCATTCTATTCCCATCTGTGCCCTCTCTCTCTCTCTCTCTCTCTTCTTCTTCTTCTTTGCTGATAAACTGAACATGGTGTTAGAAAATAAGAAGGAAGACAGCAGCATCAGTCCTCAATAGAAGAGGAATTTTGCTGCTGTCCTCAGCAGGAATTTGTACGGACAACAGCTCAGACTCGTCAGGCGGAGACGATCGAGAGCATTCGGTTCAGTAGCAGCAGCAGCAACCCTGATTTAGACCCAACGAGTTTGTTATTTCGGCTTAACTAAATACATCTCATTGAATTATTGTGTATGTGAGGGTGGACAAGGTTTTTTGTTTTCTTTTTTCATCGCGTTTGGTCGCGACGAGGGCGTTAAAGTTTTGAGAGAGCGATATTCCGCCGCTCAAGTATCCAGGCCAATGGCGGTTGCGGAGCGCTGCTGGCTGGCTGGCTGCTCTCTGTCTTCGTCGCAGACGTAAGAGATCTACGCAGGGAAAAAGGACAGAAACTTAATAGACGATGGAAGGAAGGAAGGATCCGACGAGGCGAGGCTGTGGGGCAGGGGGGGACTGACAGTGTTGAAGAACTGCTCCTGCTGCCAGTGGAGGCTGTCGCTGTTTCATAGTGTTTCCTTCGTTAGAGCTTCTGATATGCTACTGGTGTTGTCCTGCTCGCCGCCGCCGCCACCTCCACCGCCTATTTAGATTAAGTGTAATCAATGAAAAAAGTAATCTTTTTCAATGCAGTGGCGACAGTGGGAAGAGGAGGCAGCCGAGAAAAAGGCTCTTGCGAGATTTAATACCACAAGTTGGCGGTCGAACTAGTAGGCACCAGTCCGCCCAGCAGCTGCCCTGTCTTCCAGTTGGCACTTTAGCGCCTTCCCTGGCCTTGCGCTACTGCTGGCTCTGGCCATCCGTCAGACCGACAATGAAACGAAATGAACCAGACGAGTGATTCTAGATAGATAAAACGGCTCCCGGCAGCGTCTATTTACATCTCCATACACAGCACTTCTTCGGGCTTCCGGCCCCACATCTTCACTCACCCAGGCGCTGCCTTGTTTTGTCCATCCATCCTGCCAAGCAAATGTAATACGTATATATAGGCTGCAGAGCCGAGTTTCTATTGTAATAGAACTAGTAACCGCACCACATAGGCAGCACCTATTACGGCTACAGCCGCCGGTTACCCTCCATGACTCGGGAGTCGCCGGTTACCCTCGCCACTACACAGTAATAACTTCGGCGCTACTCATCGTTCTTCGATGAGGAGAGAACGAGGAGATGGCAGTTTTTGTGAGCTCATCTAGTCTCCCCTACGCTCTCATACGAGTGTCCGAACACACCACCCTATGCGTTAAAGGCTGTAAGTATCCACTCGGGGTCGGTTCCATACAAACATTTGCCATTGCACCATCACTGCACTACCGCCAGCATCTCATTTAGCATAGCCTGGTACGTCCCTTGCTGCAGTGGTTCCGCTGCAGTATAGTGGTCGATAGCTCAACCCATGTACGCTGCTATGGCGAGTACGATGGCAATACACGAGGCACAGACAGGTCTAGTACTTACTGCTGCTGCTGCTGGTGCTCCTGCTGCTACGCCTGTTCGTTCATGGTGTGAATACGGCTTCGACTGACGCGGTTTCGGTGCCAGCTCTGGCCACATGATTGATATCACTATTACTCTGCGGCTACTCCACCGAAGAGGTGGTTTTGGCCCTGCGGATTGAGGGCGGGGACCGTCCAGAGGTTCTGTTTCGGATACAGAGACTTGTATATGTGAATGTGTCGAGGCCAGAGTTTGCTCGAGCGGTCCCCTGGGCGGCTGGATGGGAGCGTGCCCGGGGAGAGGGAAGGCGTGCGGCCCCTGCCGATCCCACACACACATACACAGCTTACTGGTTCGTCCGTGGTGGTGGTGACGACGGCGGGCGGCGGCGGCTGCGGTGGTCCTGGTCCTGTTGGTGGTGGTGGTGCCTAACCTCCGTTTCCACTTCCTCATTTGCTGAAGCTACCGCGCTGCCACCGCGGGCTCGCGTTCTTTCTCCTCTCTCTCCTTCCGTCAATTGACAGCCGAAACTTAATAATGTCCCAAATGAACTTACGCTTGGTTAACTTCGCTCGGCTCGGGTCGCCGGACACAGGCGAGACCAAGACCGGTGGGAGCGTCGACGGCCGCCGCAGCGGCTTCAGCAACGATGACGGCCCACGCAGCGGCAGCGAATAAGATGAGTGGCGGCTTCTCCACCTCGACGTTCTGTTCCTCGCGGCGACCCCCCGCCCACGTCGGGGAGATTTGAAATTTGCCGGCTCAGCTCCGATGTCGCGGACTTCTCTCTGTCCCGGGTCAGTCGGATCACTCTGGAAGGCCGCTGTGCGCTCTTGGGTGTCTGACCAAAACGGACAGCACGTCGTGAATTGAAGCTCAGAGAAGTGGCAGGAAGGTCCGAATGTCTGGCTGGATCCAACCTGATGAACAGGATTCAGAGGACGACGAATGATGATGACGACGTCGGCGGACCAACGAACGGATCTGAGCCAGTTGAGCCGAGATGGCAGAGAAAAGTCCAGGCAGCTGGTATGCGGATTGTCGCTACTCTGCCAGCCGTGAGCGCACACGAGTTATGAAGGGGACAGAGAGAACGAGAGAGAGCAGTCTTTCTAAATACCTCCGAATTATGCTTCTTGTGATCATGATGATGATGTTGATGATTAGCATGGTTAGGGAAGAAAGAGGGTCGAGAAGAGATTTGGGAGAATGATGACATTTCACGCCTGGCAACTCCGTTGTCCTGTCGTCCGGTGAGAACAGGGCTCCATTCTCCTTCTATCCTGTTCAGCCAGCTCCGTCTGCCGTCAAGAAGTGTTGCCATTGAGGTTAAGCGCGGCGGCAGCAGCAGGCGAAGACTTCGTATAGAACTACTTGTCCCTCTTACGCTCTATCGTTCTAACTATTTCTCTCGGTAGGTATGACACAAGCGCTGGAGACCTGTTGTCGGCCGTCCCGCACCCGGCCTGTCGATGTCCTGGGTCTAGCTGACTCTCTTTGGGGCGCAAAGCTTGAGCAGGTGGCCGCTAGTGGCAGCGGCGGCCGTTATATCTATCTGACCGTATTTGTGCGTGTGTGTATCTGTATGTGGTAGTAACGCTGGTGATGGTGCTATTGTTTGATGTATAGAACGACCGAGTTCACCCCGCCGACCAGATGGGTCCCCATCACACAAGAAGCGAAAGTGGAAGATCGCCATTTTGTATTTCCTACCCTAACAGCACAAGCAGGAGCAGCAGCAGTCCGGCACCCAAACAGCCGACGCCACGGTGCGCTCCGGGGGAAGGGGCGCCTGGGAAGCGAACGAGTCAGTGGAGTAGGGCGTACCTTGGGAATAGATAGGATGTGAGGGACGGTGGCCCTCCAGGGGAGACGACGGCCGGTCATTTCGGGGGGGGGGGGTGTAGCAAGGGGCGCGGGACACGGACTCGAGCCACAAACGATGCAATTTTTCCAGAGGAAGACACGCCTGGGGATTCTGCTCTCTGGGTAGAAGTAGCGTTGTGCTCTTCTCCCTCTCTGGGGATCAGAAATGAGGCGTTTAAGTTTAGCCGCTGTGGCACCATCTGTGACCACCCTCTGAAGTAGCAGGGTAGGGTAGACGAGGAGCGACGCGGGGGGGGGGGGGGGGGAGTTGCTGGCGCTACGCAAGAACAGGCTGAAGCCGGGTTAGCGAAGAAGAGCAACGCTGGCGCAGCCGGTACCAGGGCAGAGCCTGGGGTGACCGACCACCTGGTTTGTTTTTGGAACAGAGAAGAGCCTAACGGATAGAGGTCGGGAAGACGGGGCAATGGTACAAGAAGAGACAAGCGGAACGGATAGGCCGACCAGTGGTAGCTGCTGATGCCGCTAGGTTGCTGGCCTTCTGGTCGGCTGCTGACTGCTTAGAAACAGGATAGATGAGCGGAGCGTAGGGAGCAGGTTTAAGGGGGAACATTAGGGACGAGGCAGGGGATGGAACAGCAACGAGGACCGGGGCCATCAGGGCTCGGAGCGAAACTCATCAGGAGATGCCCGTTCCCGGCCGCCCGCTCGAGTCGCTCGCTGGTGGCATCACCTTCGTTCCGAGAGAAGGAGAAGGCGCTGCTGCCTGGCCAAGACAAGGAAACTGAAAGGGGCTATGGTTGGTACTATCCTCTGCTATCACACAACTACCACAACTATGAACTTTTTCACTGTCCCCTTCCCTCATCTCTCTCTTTCTCTCAGCCTGTCTGTCTATGTACCCCTTTACTCTTTAAGCATTTTCTAGATCCTGCGTCGCTAAGCCCCTTTCTTCCTCTCTCCCTTCGTCCCAAAGAAGGACCTCAAATTTCAATGTTACTGTCGATATCAGCTTTGGTTCTCTTCGCAGAGCCTGAGTCCTCTTCCAATTTGGACGGGTTGACGATGACGCCAATGATGGCGACAATGTAATTGTTAGAGATAATTTTGAGAATGATAATGATGCACTCCTCCCTCGCTGAACTAGCTGAGCAGCCTAGCGGAAGAAGCGCGGCCAATGAAAGTCGCCTAACTGTCAACTCGGTGGTTAGACTATTATAACGATGCATGGTGCCAAGTCAAGCTACGAGCTGTTCCGGAAACACTGAATAGGCGTATTTTTAATACATACCTCTATGCATTGCGAGATATTGTATCAGCTGGAGGGTAGGCAAACATTAATAAATCATTGGGTGACCCACGCACACAATACTCCTATTTCATAGATGGTGTATATTCTACTACCTATATGTATGTCGTTAACCGATGTCCCATAAACTGAGGTACATCTCAAACAGGTAGAAGCAGTAAACAGTCAGGCCAGACCGTTTCAGTAGGCTATGGCATGGTCGCGTGCTGTTTTTTTGCCATGTTTTGCCTGTCTGCTGTATCTTGTTCGTTTGCTGTGCTATATATATATATATATATATATCGCCAATACCATCACTATGATCATTATTGTCCTCGTCACCGTCGCGTATCCCAGACCGCTGTAGTGAGTGCTAGTTGGCTCTGCAAGTGTTGAGCCGGATGAGTCGTTATCGTTGCCAACCAGCCAGCTGATTTTGTTAGCCGAGCGACCCGTTGCGGGAACCTTCAGTGCTTGCTGCCGTGCTTCGCATACAAGAGCAAAGCGTAGCAACGAAGATGAGGGGTAGCGTATCAGCTGCTCCTGTGTTAGGGTAGGCTAGCGGGTCGTATCAGGTTTACATATGTACGTATGTATGTATGCACATTGATAGTTGGTCGGATGATCGGCGAGTAATATACACACATATATATATATATATATATATATATATTATACATACATATGCGACGCGGAGACAGCAGCGTTGAGAGAGGGAGAGAGAGAGAGAGAGAAGATACCGTAGAGCTCTGCCGAAACAGCGTCACACCAGTAAAATAGCAAGCCACCCACATACACACTGAAAGTGATATGATGGAGATGAGATATACGAACTGACAGGGCTTGGGTCTAAGAACATAGAGAAGAGAGAGAGAGGTAGAGACGCCTGTTGGCACGTCTGGTGACAAGTCGAGTCTAGGAACATCCTCATCATAGGATTGGCTGACTTACCATCCAGGTCAGCGAGATCGCTGCAACGGGAATGGCCAACGCAGCGATCGCGAGTGCAGCCGAATCGCAATGCTCTACGATTCGGGTGGAACAAAGGGAGATCAGGGTGGCAGTAATAATCACAGCAACAACAACAACAACAACAACAGATAGATCGAAACGATGACAACAATAGCAATAATGTTGTTGTCATCATCTATTTATTTATGAAGATCAGAGCATCCTGTTCGCCAAGATGGTGCGCCTACCTACCTTTAGGTGGGTCCTATGAAGTAGCATAGACATTCACTATGTACAGGTTCTGTTGATAGAGCATATTCGGGTGCTCCAATATATTATGATAGGTGCAGGAAGAGTTTCCTTGTATCTGTCCGACAATCGAACGGGCCGGCAACGACAGCCAATGCAAATGCATGGATTCTCAATGCTTGTTTGTATTATCATTGATCTTTACGTGCAAACATCATCGAATGCGATGCGGCTTATGGCCCAACACGACAGTGAGCGTCTGGCCATTTCATTCGACCGTGTGGGCACCAACAATTTCTTCCCTCTCTCTCTCTCTCTCTCTCTCTCTCTCTCTCTCTCTCTTTCTCGCGCTTTTCCAAAGATTCAAACCTCGGTGACGGTTCTCGTTTTTCGTCTTTCGTCAGCGGCCACAGCAGCAGCAACGACGGCGACGTCGGTGGTGGTGGTGGTGGTGGCGGCGGCGGCGGCGGTGGTCGCCGTGCTGGAATTTGAATTGTGCCCGACTTGCGCGCTTGTCGATTTGAATTGGCCTGGAGAGAAGACAGTGTCCGTCGTCGGGACGGTTACTTTTCTGCGGAGGCTTTTCGGGCTCCCCGTTTCCATGTTGTTGTTATTATTCGGTGTTACTGCTGCTGCTGCTTCTAGCGGCGAAGCGCCTCCGGGCCGGTCGGTTGGACGGACGGACGGCCGATCGGTCGGTCGGTCGGCCGGCCGGCGAGCTGGATCCGCTGAGTGGATCTAGAAGAAGATGAAGAAGCGTTGGAAGTGCTGTTTTGGCTGCAGACGGGCCACGGGCTGTAAGGAGCAAGGGGACGCAGAGGCCAGTCAGACAGCAGCGGCGACAGCAGCAGCAGCAGCAGAAACAGCAGAAGTCTGATGCCGTAGAATGGGTGAATCGACAGCAGCAGTTCGCTGTTGGCGGTTAGCAGTCACTGCCATCCAGTAAGGAGATCCCAAAGAAGAAAGAGTGCAAAGCAGCGCTGCGCTCTTGTGGCTGTCGCTGTTGCTGCCCTGGAAGAGAAACAAGTGGGACGTGGTGCGTGTATCGTGAAAAGCTGTGTTTGTATGTGTTGGAAAATGATGCTGATGGTGACGTTGATGATGATGATGAAGAAGAGTTGCATCTTCGCTTTGATGGTCAAGCGGCGCTTGGTGCTGTTTCTCCTGCTGCTGCTGCTGTTAGAACAGTTGTGGCGACGCCGGGCGCCAACGTCACCACCGCCATCATCATTATTAGCAGCAGCAGCAGCAGCCACAAGGATGAACAAAAACTAGCCACCAATACTACTACCAGTACTGTAGCAAAATAACATGCACGCATACACAAACTACATCACGAACAGACCGATACGTTCAGTTACATACGAAAAGCGGCTCTCAGTGACCGGGAAACAGCAGCGGCAACAGGAGTTTGTGTTGCCACAGAAATCATAACGGACCACCAGAGGGGCGATTGTGTTGATGTTCGCTGGTTGACTGTGGCCAAGTTGAATGTGACGCTGGGAGGTAGGGGTGGATAGGGGTGGCTGGTGGTGACATCTGGTGATTGCGTAGAACTACCCTGCGGAGCGTCATAACAGCAGACGATGACGACGACGACGACGTCTAAAATCACGAGCTCCGCTAAATCAGTCGAATGTATCTTTCGCTACCGAACGAGAAGTATGAACAGCAGCAGCTGGAGCGGCAGTACCAGAGAATTCTTCAACATTCACTAATACACACCGTTACCAGCGTTGCTCGTCTATACGGTCCACAGCGGTGAGCAATCGTTATCGGTGGCGAACTCGTGGCCCGACTCGGTCCTGCCCTGCTCAGCCTTTGCTTGGCCCTGTGATTCGTCCATTTTGGTTCGTGGTTAGTCCGTTTAGATACACGAACGCACTGCTCCACGGTACTCCATGCGTACTAACGAGTGTAAAAAATATTGTGCATATAGCATTAGCAATATCAGAATTGAATAAGAGCAGACAGCAAATGAGACAGGAAATCAAACAACCACGTCGAAGAATGAGAGGGACGGATGTGGCCGCTATCTGTTCATCGTAACCGAACAACGGAAGGTGAAATTTGAGATACGTGGCATGATCCACAGTAGTGGTACTTGCATTTAGTAATAATTGCAATTACTAGCAATTGTGTGTGGTTGTGGTCGTACTTGATCGGTGGAGGAGTTTTACGAAAATGGTGAAAATGCCATGGAGTGTGCTAATTAGACGATTTAACAGATGTTTATAGCGAGAGAGGCAGCTGATGAGAGAGCACATTTAATAGGCCGTATGTGCCTGTTGTCATATGACTAGGGTCTACGTGTCAGTACAGCTGCTGCTGCTGCTGCTGCTGTGCTTCATGTAAGGGTCGATTTCCAGATATTATGACTATGTTCGTTGTTTTCTTTGGCGACAGAAGGCTATTGAACAACAGACCGGCGTTTCGTTTCGCTCAAATCTATAATATATATCCATGTAAATTTGAAGATACTCTTATTTACTGTTACTTTTTTTTGGGCTTGCTATCGATATCGGTGGCTCAAGTGGTAGAATTACCATTTGTCTTATATTACAACGCGTTCGTCTCGTTCCGCCTATGTCGCCGGGGTCATGGGAGCCGCTCTTGGTTGAAGAGCCCGTTTTAATCGAAGACGAATTCTTGCTGGTATGTATTGTATTAATCCGAGAGAAATGTACAGTCGTGTATTGTTTTCTAAGTGTGATACCGAGCTGACTTATTGTGGTAGCATTAGATGCTCGCCACGAGATGATCTCGCTGGCCCTGGGGCCTTGTTTGCAAAACGGTAATAATTCTCATCAATATGTATATTATCTCCTACTGAAACAAATGAGGCTGTTGATCCGTTCGTACATTCGATATGTCAGAAGAGAAGACTCACGGATATATTCGATTTGATTTATGTTGAATACAGTCAAACCGTATAAAATCCAGTCGTTGTAGTTACGACATATCCTCCCCTGTCTCTCTCTCTCGCTCGCTCGCGCGTGCGTTATCTCACGGACAACACCACTTTACCACATTTTTCTAAGGAACCTACCAAAGCAGAAGTAGCTCAGGCTGATTCATGAGAAAGCGGATCATAGTTGGAACACCTCTCCTATATGAGCCTACATAAAACCGAAATACGTCGACTATTATTTTGTCTGTTGTATCTTGTTAATCAGATTACCTAGCTGAAGTCAGCACGGCCATAAACAACTGCGCTGACCAAAATGGTGATAGATTTCGGATGCATTTCATTTATCGTTAGACGTACAGCCGAGCAACTATTATACAGCAGCTGCCTTCAAAGTAGATCAACGTATGAAATCGATCAGTGAGATTGAAATACCAAAATATCCACGTTATACCTGAGCTTTCCTTCGAAAGAACATCTTTGTCAAGAGCTTGCACACAGAAGATCGATGCTGTATTCGAAACCTTTTCTTTGCTTGACAAATAGCTTCCTCTTTCCGCTGCGATCTGCAACGATCTATTTGAATTCTAATTATTTAACGTTTTAACGGGGAGAAAATGGGATATTGGCCAGCTTATGCTTGTCATCTCACTGGTTCACATAGTGACGTGGCAGAATGTGTACGTTAGTTGAATAACCTATGAGCCGTCAGCTTAGATGTTTCTCTTTCTTTGCACATTTTATGCAGGTGCCCGGTGACACACAAGCTGCACACTGCTCGATAAGAGATAAAGAATGATGCTGCTATTATATAGCTGCATATACTCAGTGACTCTTTAAGATGTATGCTTCTGCCGCCGCCGCCGTCGCATGCTTCGCCATGTCTAGGCGACCCAGTCACCGATGCTTTGGTGGAGGCGTCGTGGGAGAATTGGGAAAAGATACGACTCTTATACTTCGTATATATATATATATATATATGTGTGTGTGTGTGTGTGTACAGTACACTGCTAGTCCAGTTTTCGGTCTGTTGTCACACACAGACACGCGCGGCACTTAAGCGCAGAATGATCTTGATGATGAGAACATCGTTTTCGTGGCTGAATCAGCGACAACGAAGACAACAGAAGAAGAAGAAGAAAAAGGAGAAGCAGCAGCTTCGAGCTACAACCACGATCAGGAACAGAAGGCGAGCAAAGCAGTCTTAGGGATCGGCAACAGAACATTATTGGCGGCTGGTTGCTGGCTACTGCTGTTCTTGCCAGCAGCCGCTATAGGACACAGTCTGCGCTCTCTCGGTGTTGGTTGGCATTAACTGCTTGTCCTAGAAGAGTTATTTCCTTCTGGATTGTCGTAGCCAAGAGAAAGAGCGAGAAGAGTTAGCGGGCCTGGGCCCTGCCGCTGTCGGTCGCCGCCAGATTCTGCGACGCTACGCGACTCGCCGGCCACGAATCGGGACGGAAAAATTCCTTGAGCGCTTAGGGATCGGTGGTAGCGGCGGAGTCACCGCATTCTTGCGTCATCTCCCTGCCCTGGCACCTCTTCCCCTTTCCCCAACCGAAGTCTCGAAGCCGCACGCCGAGCTTCAGTGGGCAATCCTACCTACACATACGTACCCTCACATCGAGATGATACTTTTATTTGGCAACAGAGTTAATAGCAGCCGAATGAAACACCACCAGAATGTCGAACAGATCGGAGATCGTTCAGGTCGAAGTCACTTGTCTCTTGCTACTGCTGCTGGTGCCGCCGTGCGCTATGTAATGTAATGTAAGTGTTTATGAGTGTGTCAGTGAGCGTAACTGAGTATGGCGGTAACTGAGTGTGTGTGAGAGAGAGAGAGAGATAGAGATAGAGAGAGACGAAGGAACGGAGAACGGACACAGTGAAATGATAAGGCAACAACATTGGACGAAATCAGGACGAACGATAGAGATGGATAGATTGAGAAAGAGTCTCGTATTCGATATATACACAAGTGTTTTTTTTTCATCTCCCTATTGTCGACTTCTGCTTCTTCGTAGCGTAGCTGTTCGTTGCCGCTGTCGTCAGGTCTGCTTTGGTGCACTTTGAGTTATCCGGTTCGATGAATGGGTGGATGAATTTCGGGCTGGGCAGGACAGCCTTACGTCTGCCTTTTGGCCAGATATCGCAGAGGCGGCGGTGGCTGCCGCTATCGGTCCGAGGAGTCCTTTGTTGCTGAGTTTTCTCCGATACAGTCCGATCTCTGCCTCCTTTGCGACACAAATTCAGCAGCAGCAGCAACAGCAGCAAGAAAGAGCGATTCGAACGTGGATGACAACGACAGAAGTAAAGCAATCGAGATGAACTGCTGCATTGATGTGGCACACCGAACTCTAACAGCGGAGGCAGAAGACGACAGCTCAGCGCAAAAGGAAATCGCACGTGAGAGCTCGAGAGGAAGAGAGCGCAAAGAAAGAAGATTCAAGGAAAAATAATATACTGGCAATAGCAGCAGCAGCAGCAGTAGACGTCGTAATGTGGCCGCGGACTCAGCATTGCGATTGCTCTGTTCGGTTGGGTTATGGTCCCTTTTGGCTACGCCAGACAGATCGAGCGACAGGAAAGAAGTTGACAACTCACCGGCATCGACGAGGTAAACGAAGGTGTCAATGTTTACCTCTCTTTTGTGTGCCTCCGAGTGACGCAAACTGCGGCTGGGGCGGCGGCGGCGGCGGCGGCTGCTGCTGCTACTGCGTCTATCGCTATCTCGTGCTATACACACGAGAGTATTTGCTAGGTTTTGAGCAGGCTGAGTATTGAAAGGGAAAAAGAGCTGTGTAAGACGACGAACACCGGCACTAGCAGCCGGAGCAGCAGCAGCACCGTTATTGCCATATGGCGGCTGCTACTGCTGCTGAATGCTAAGGCTCTCTTACTCTCACTGTGCTTGTTGGTTCTCGGCTGACGGAGTCCGCCGTCGTTTCGTCGGAAGAGCGGCAGGGTAGCGCAGTCGAATATCGTCTGATGGAAGGAGTTTACGTACGAGTGTAAGCAGTTTGTTATTCTTAAACTTTTACAGCACCAAACGAACAAGATGGAGAAGAGACGAATGCAGAAATAAATATACAATATATATATATATATATATATATATATATATATATATATATATATATATATATATATAGATATATATTTATACTGCACATAAAGTAAAAGTGAACTGTTGTTGCTATTGTCGCTTATCTGTGGCTGTGTGTGTACCCATTTTTGTGTATTTCATCTTTTCTGTATCTGCCTCTGTGTTCCTGTGTTGTGTCTGGACTGTAAGTGTTTCTCGTTGTCAACGTTGACAACGCTCTTAGCTTAGTCGATACATTCAGCACGGGGATTATCTAACTCTGAAATAGATTTTCTATTGCTTAGAATTTTATACTACTCAAGCACCTATACCACTACAGATGGATGATGGAAAAATTCCGAAACTAATTTAGCGAGAACCTAATTTAATGAGGTGTCGTCACATGAGGATATTCGGGTGGACGGACAAACCGACGGGCGTGAGGAGATTTCTGAAGATCGACGAAGTCGTCGAGTTCAGGTCTAATAATATAATATCAAATGAATCAACGGGTCTTGTATTCGTGTGTCCGCTCTATCGGACGCGTTTCTATTGCTCTGGGACCACCACTTCTACGGCGGTATCATGAAGCGAAGCAATAGTAGAATTCGGATGTTTCAACTCGAGTAGATGTTAGTGATTATTATAATATTAAGGACGGCTGCAGCGCCTCTGTCAATCGATGTATTATACATACACGCACGTATATGTATATATATATATACATACATCATGCATGCATGCGTCTATCTAATTCGAATGCGTATCTGTCCATCGATGGTTTCGGTGGGTGAGTGTCATTGAATCGAGACAGGAGGTAGGTGCAGACGCAGCATTGACAGTAGCCACGGACTCCGGCCAGATTCGACCGAGTTGACGATGTTAGGTGCGCCCCCTCCCTTCCCCCCCACAGGCTGCATAGATCTGTTTGGTTGGTTGTCTGTTGTTCGCGGGCGTTGTCTCTCGACCGCCGTCGCGAATGAGTCTCGGGTGGACAAGTTGGTGACCCGCACCGTTGGGCGCATGTTTCGCTCTCTCGTTTTCCTGCTTGTGTAGCTTGGGTGGCTGCTACTTGGCCAGCCTCTGTTGGCCACTAGCTCCATTGCTTGTTTGTTGTATGGTTGCTGCCAGCCAGGCAGCTTGAAGTAGCGACTGCAGGAAGATTCGTTCATCAGCGGCACAGACAACGACCGGTGATAGGAGGATCAAATGGCGCCAAAAGAATGACAACGACATCCGATGCGCCACGGCTGCTGCTATCGTCCCAATGTTGCCTTGTATGTGTGTGTGTGTGTATTTGTGTCTTCGAGTATCTATATAATATAATATATGTCGCCCGCTTGGGTGCACGCACCCAAACGCGTTTGAGAGACGGCGGAAAGCGAGGCGGTCCAACCGCACGAAAACCCATCGAAAACCAGCGCAAAGCTCCCTCCTTTCATCCACCGGTTCTATGACAACCTCAGTTTGGACGACGGTTCCAACCTCAGGTTCTATGACAGTCTCAGTTTGGACTGGGTACCTAATTCAGCTGAGCGATAACGAGACTTGATCGTGGCTAACATGTTAACGGCGATGTTAACTCAGTATTAAACCGCGTTATTTTTTTTCCCACAGATGAATAACACACGAGTAGTCTCGTTATTCAGTTGAATCAAATGAAGTGTGCGCTCCTTTTCACGGAACAATGAGCTGAACGAATCGGAATGATGGTAATCGCGCTTACAACGGCTCGTCTAGTAATCGAGTGTGTGGCCGGTGCAAATAAATAATTAAGAAGAAGAAGAAGAAGAATAAGAGCTGTCTGTGTGGTCTCGAAAATACGAGGTCCGCTGCTGTAGCCGCCACAATCAGTCAGTGTGCAACGTGGATTGAAAACGTGAATCATCACCTATTGTAGTAGTAATCTTATGGTAATAGCGGTACCCAGGCCGCTTTGGAACATCGACTGAAATTGTCTATCATATATTTATGACGCGTACAGATATTCGTATGTGTACGAATCACATGATGACGTATATATACCGCGCACACAGGAATATTATCTCAACAGATATCCTCATCGTTAATTGATACAATTCGACAATCATTGCACGAGTTAGACCAGTGAGTTAAATTGGCCCTAGAGAAAGTGTTAAATGGAACGAATATATATATATAGAAAATGTTATTGATATTCTATAGTAGTCTTCCCCTTCTGGTTGAACACATGTCTCTTCTAGCTTGAGTAGGACTTCTTCGTTCCTGTTCGTTCACGACACCTACCGTTGCCTGATGCTCGTGAACCACTTGGCCAGAGACAAAACACCCACCCACCCGGTCGTTGTTGTTGTTATTATTATTGCCGCTGCTGCTGGTCAATTGATCGTTCGCTTGTCCGTTGCAACGCGATGTAGCCGACGCGAGCCGACTTTCGGTGGGAAGATGATCTCAAATGTTGCCGTTATTGTTCTCGCCGTTGGTGATGCTGCTGCTGATGATGATCTTGATTCGCTCTTGTCGATGATGACAGTCGCAAAATGACAGGTCATCTCTCTGTCTATCGTCCTCTCGCGGTTACTTACTGTCGGTCTTTTGCCACTGCCATCTTTCTGACACCGAGTGAAGAGTGTCACAGTGTCTCGGTTGCGGCGGCGGCGGCGGCGGCGCCGACCGCGACCGTCCGTTGTTCGCGTCGTTCTTTCTGACTGCCTGCCTGCGTTGCTTGTCTATCTGCCTGTTCTGTTCTGTCGTGTCGTGGGCGGTCTGCGGACAGGATGATTGTCATGGCAGCAGCAGCAGCAGCAGCAGCATGAGCGGCGGTGGCGGCGGCGGTTTTGGTGGCTGCGAAGGCAGCGGTAACGGATTGCGGCGGCTCGTTGATTAGAAGAGCAACGAGCAGCGGTAAGAGCCGGCTTTCTCCCTCCATCCACCTCCACAGTCCCCTATTCGCTTTCCGACTTCCTCTTTCCTCTGAAGCGAGAAAGGCGAGGTAGGCGCGCCTTTCTCTATGCGCTCTTGTCTTTTTGAGAAATTGCCAGCGCGCCGCGACAGCGCAACGTGCGCCACCGAGATGTAGGAGCGGGTACCGCTGCGCGTGCAGACCCTTTTGCTCGTTGTTTCTCTATCTCTCTCTTTCTTTCTCTCTCGCTCTATCTTTCTTTAAGAGTTATAGCAACGGCAGCAGTAGCAACAGCAGCAGCGGCGGCAGAGTCAGTAGGACGGGAACTATACTGTGGTACTACTAGTGGCAGTGGTAGTAGTGTAGTGGTGGCGGCGGCGGCGGCAGAGACGGAGGTAGGTGTAGGAGTCTCCATCCTTTTTCAACTCACCCAGTCGTCCCTTGACACCGTCAGCGGCGCTGCCACCGCCAACGGGACGCGACTGGATGCTCTCCCATCTCGATCTATCGTCCGTTCGCTCGCTCGCTCGCTTCCCGGTGATTCTCGCGAACTCGTCATGGCGGGCGTAACCCCTCGGCTTCTCTCCAACTGAACGCAGCAGAAGCGAGCAGAGAAAAGTCCGAGAGAGAAAAGAGCTCAGAGGAGAGAAAAAAAAGAGATCTATGAGGATGAACTCCAATGGAGAACTGCGGAGAACGTCTACGGCGCCGTTCTCCTGTTCGTCGATCTCACAGACGCTGCTGCTGCTGTTGTTGTCGTCGTTATTGTTGTTGTTGCTGTTGTTGTTGTTGTTATTATCGCTGTCAGCTTTTGTCGCTGCTTTTCGTTGGTTCCTCTCGTTCGAATTGTACCGGTTGGTTCTCTTGGGTTCGTTGGTTGGTTGGTTGGTTGGTCCGGGTCGCCTGTTTGCTCGCTCGTTGCAAGAGCATGTTGTGTGTGAAGGTGTCGTCGCGTGATGCGACCGCCGTTGCTCCTGCTGCCGCCTCTGGCCGTGAAGAAAAATGGCGCTCAATACAACACGACCGAGCGACCCACCGACCGACCGAACGACCGTCGAACCCGGCTGGCACAATACGCGACGCCGCACAGAGAAATGGCGCGTAGGAAGGCAGGCAGACAGCCATAATGTAGCTGCCACGGACACAAGCTACATACCATGCTGCTGCTGCTGCTGCTTGAGTGAGAGCGCAATAGCAGCCAGCAGCAGAAGTAGCAGCAGCAGCAGCAGCGCATCTTGAAGGAAAACTGCACGAATCACGAGAGAAGGGGTGAATAGTAAAGAAAAAGATTGATGCTAGATTCTATTTAGCTACGAAAGTGGTCGCTTGCCGCCGTTCATCGTTGTCGTTGCACAGAAGCAGAGTGGTGACATAGCTGAGTACAGTGAGGGTGACTGAATCAGTCGAAGCGCATGTGGTGTACGAATACTACACAGGCTGACTCGTTCTCGTAGACAACACCGTGGAACACATCTAGTGTAGACAAGGAGCTGGAGTTTTGCTGTGAAGCGAATTGCAATGAAGTTTCGCGTTAATTTTCATCATCTCTTTGGAAACCGCATATATTAGAAATATGGGATGAACGGAGGCATTCGAGAGAGGGGGGAGAGGGCTATAGCAGAAGGGAACACAGGGAGAGAGAGAGAGACAGAAGGAAAGAAAATCACAGAATAGAGAGAAAAAAAACTGGAAAAGAAAAACGAACCGCATTGAACGAGAAATAACCGTTCATGCATAAGCGCAGCAGTAGCAGCATCAGTAGTAAAGGAGGCGCCCTACTGGGCTTCCCAAAGACGACTGCACACAAAGAACGAGCCCGTCGTAGTTGGAGATGAGAACACGCAGGCGATGGTAGCAACCGTGATGAAAGTAGAAGCTGCAGTAGCCGTAGCAGTATTGTGGTCGTGGTAGACGACTCGGATAAGCTTAAGGATGGCTGGGTTGGAGGGGGAGGGGGACACTACGACGACGACGACGAGGAGGAGTAGAATGAGAAACGAAATAAAAGAAAAAGACAACCGAAAAAAAGGCAACGATGCATTCGAATAAGAGAAGAAGAAGTAGCCGCCGCCGCCGTAGAGACCAAATGCGAGGCGACGACCGAGTCCCGGCGAACTCTCTGCGACAACGCTCCCACGCGCGAACGAAGGAGCTCAACGCTACAGCACACTCGCTGGCAGCGCACTGTGTCGGAGGGTGCCCTCATATAGACGGAGGTGGCCGGATTATTCTTGCCGCCGGAGGCGAGCAGATGCTGCTGTTGGAAGCATAGACAATCCGTCTGTTCTACTTCCCTGCTCACTCTAGCTGCTCGCTTGAGTCGCAATATCAGCAGCAGCAGCAACATCTCTCTATAATCCATACACTCTCGTAGAATGACTGGCGACTGCTTACCAGAGAGCGGCAAAACGTGTGTGTGTGTGTGTGTGTTGTCTATCTGCCCGTTCTTTATCTTGTCGAGTGTACAACGGAGCTAGACGAGCCGAGCGAGAGAAAAATAAGACATTTCCATCTTGGTCCTTTCCCGATTTATTTTTCCCTTTTCAGGGGCGCAGTGGTGCGACGCGATGGCAGAGCCGCAAAGGCAGGCCTGATTTGAGAAGAGCGAGAAGGTATTTTCTCTTGTCTTGTCGTTGTCTAGCTGCTGTTGCTGCTGCTGTTGCAGCAGCAACTACTCAAGAAAGAAGAGGATTGAAATAAAAGATATGACGAAATCATTAGCTGTTGCTTACCTTTGACTCCCTCCGTCTCTTTAACTCGTAGACTCTACTGCTGCTGCTGCATTTAGCGCGTATTGTTGATGCTTTTTGTCGTGAGACGCGCTCCGAACGTTACGCGTTCATCCGTTGTCACCACTGTTGTGTCTTCTTGAAGGGATGAGATGCGTTTATGTGTTATCTAATCTCGTCAGGGGATAGAATACTGTAGAATGGTGGAAGACGATCGCGAGAATGATGACCCTATGGGCTGACAGGGCTGCAGTGTCCCCATTCTGGCTAAGCTAAATACTTGTTTAAGCATTTGTGTATGATGTCGATCAATTATGAGGAGATGAGAAATTATTATAAAATAATAGAAAGTGATGTATTAATCTGACCTAAGAGTTCGCCCTATAAATGGATAGGGCTGATATAGTGTAAGTGTTTTCGTCCCATGCAAACAGAGGAAACGATAGCACAGTAGCTATATTAATAAATGCTGGTCTAACTAATAACAATAAGAATAATTACCACCTCGACGTGTTAAGGATAAATAAACAGGTGTGTGTATATCTATATATATATATAGTGTCCCATGCCCGTCCCCTTTCGAGGATCACCATATAGAGAAGCATGCAATTTGTGGCGGCTGGCCTATTTGAGAGTTAATCGCTAGCAAGCATTAACCATAGTTAGACACACTCACATCCACAGACGTGGCTCACAAATACCTACATGTTTTTATACGGGGGGTTGGCCACGTTATGGAGGCATGAGAGAGGAGAGGCGCCCTTTCTATCTACCTGTTTGGCCTGGCCAGGCCCTGCCGCGCCCCTCCCCGCCCGTCCTGAGTGAATTGATTCAGGCCACGAATCGCTCTCTCACTCTCAGCCGGTAGCTAGGTCTCTCTCTAATCTCTACTCTCGATCTCTATTCTGTAGCCGTCGAAACTCGTTCACTGGTTCACTAGCCGAACAACAACTAATTGCAATTTCTCTATAATCATCCTCTCACGACACTCGCCAGCCACCTGAGGATGCACCAGCCAGCTACGCCGTGTCCAGGACAACAAAGCTGAGATAACACCAACCGTAGCTATAGGACATCGCTATAGTATCTCTCTCTCTCTCTCTCTCTCTCTTACTCTCCGTCGTTTTTCCGGTAGTTAGTGTCTACAGTGTCAGTGGGTACACGCAATGCTCACAGTGGTCGCCCACTAGTGGTCCAGGCGTCCCGGGAGAGCGAGAGTGCAGCGATGAAAAATGTGCGGTCGCGACTTCATGTCGAACCTCTACGAGCAGCAGCAGTCGCGCCCACCGCCACCGTACGAATGAATGAATGAATCGACGGCGTTCGCTTCCACCGCTGCTGCGGCCTCTCCGCTCGTCGCTAGAGAGCGACCTGTTTGGCCTCCGCTCGATCGGAGGGCGGCGGCCCATAGCCAAGCTAACGGACAGGTGAATTTATCCATACAACTCTGCTGGAGTGGCAGAGCATTACGAAGCGTTCGCTAGCTCGGCGTAGGGGCAGCGAACAAGGGACGTATACTCGTATAACACACAGACACACATCGCGGTGATGGCTCTCCCCCAACATCTCTCTCTCGCTCTCCTGGTCGCAGTCCTCTCTGTGTTTCACTGCCTACCTCCAATCCCACCCAACGAAGCCCTACCCTCGAAACGTCGAATCGGCGATGGGCAGAGAACGTGAGCTCGTTGGCTTCACGGTGGAACGTGTCTTTGGCATCGAGTAAAGCGGTGGGCCAGCAAAGCGCGAAATTTATTAGTTCGTGGCCCCCAGCCAGGCAGGCAGACAGGCAGCCTTGTGCCTTCTGCAGCTACGTACCGATGAGTTCCCCCTCCCTTAGCCCATACTCCTGTTGGTGCCTTGACTCGTTGCCTCGCACCACCCTGCGCCCAATACAACCATCGTGGTGTTTTCCTGCCTTCGTGTTCGTTCCCGAACACAGAGCTCGCTTGGCTGTGTAAGCTGTGGGGCGTAGGTAGCAGCCCCCTTCGGCTCTTCCGAATCTAGTAAGGTATGTAGGTGGTCCTTGGGGGCCATGGGTCGTACATATACCGGTCAGCCCTTTGCCCCAGCACCCAGCTCAGCCACCTCGGCGGGCCGACGCTTCGAGTCTTGTTCAACACAGCTGTTACGTCCCGTTCTTCCTGCAAACATTACGCTTGCCTTCAGCAGCAGGAGCGAGTAGAGCAAGCGGACGATCGGGCGAGCGAGCGAGCGAGCGACCAACACGAACCCCAACACAACGAATGGACCAATATAAAGGAGGCGAAGAGGGAGAGAACGACGCCCGGCGAGAAGAGGAAGACGAAGTGCACAAGCAGAAGAACTAGCAGGACGAGGAGAAGGAGGAGGTGGAGGAAACGGACTGGGGGGAGGGGAGTGGGGTTCGAATGTCCCAAAGATCAACGGCAAATCAAGACGACGGGCCAGCTCCAACTCCGGCCTCCGATCGGCCGAGACCCGCTGCCAGATCAACGACGACAGCAAACAGCAGCGAACGGACGGCAAGAGGCAACCAGTGGTAGCACCGGTGGTGGCAATGCTACGACAATGTCAGCAGGCAGTGTCCGAACGGCGAAGGTAGTGTTCACTGTTGTTGCTGCTGCTGCTGCTGCCGTCGGGAATCGGGCAGCTGCGCTGCTTGCTTTTGGCGGCGGTGGTGACGCCGGCGCCATCGCAGCGGTGGCATTTCTCGTCGCCTCACTCAACTCGGTCGGTCCGACACTTCTATTCCCCTCAGTCGTCCCGTCCCATTCGAACACCTCCCTCTCCGATCGTCCATTCGTTCGTTCGTCCGTCATTTTGTTTGCGTTGATTTGCTGCTGACCTGCTTCGTTCCTCCCGAGCCTACCGCCACTCTGCTCTGGTTCTCTCTGCGCTTCGTTCCTCTGCTACAAGCCCTCCCTTTTTTTTTTTTTGTTCGTTCGGTGAAGAACAGCAAAAACGGCGTCAGGCATCTGCTCTAGTCGCAGCCGCCGCCGCCACCGCCGCCAATGCCGCCGCCGCACAACCGCTGTGATTGAACGGCCTTTCCACCTTTATGACGATCGGGTAGCGGCTGCATCGTCCACCGCTACAGCAACCGCTCCCCTTCGACTAGTACAATGTAAATGTAACATTATGTTGCTGCTGCTGCTGTCTTGGGCCTGCTCTATAGAAAGTATCACAATTGATGTATGGCTTCGTTCGGTCAGTTACTGCCGCTGGCTAGATGGCTGGCTCGTTGGTTGTTGTTGTTGTCGTTGTTGTTGTTGTTGTTGTTATTATTATTGTAGAGTACTCACACTGGAACGACGGCGACAGCACAACAGAAGTCACGCTCATGGTACCGCTGATCAGCTGGCATCCAATCACTACAACCAATACCTACCACAGATGCAGGCGAAGTTGTGTTTCCACCAAAATTGGTACGGATTACAATGAACGATATGTTACGTCAGGTGCGCGACTGCTGTTCGTTGCTCGACTCTGCGTGGGGTTTGTGGCGAATGGTGGCAACCGTCACCTCAAATAGTTGCTGCTGTTGCGGCTTTGCTTACAGCTGTATATAAGTGGTAGAATCCGGACACATTTTTACGGGATATAGACGTTGCGTCGCTGTATTGAGAGTGTATAGGTTAGATGAATGGACGAATTGTGGCCTTGTTTTTGCCACGAGGAGAGTAGCAAAGCCTAGAGATGACAGCCTTCGTCCCTGATTGTTTCATAGCGCGATGAAAGAAAATTATCATCAAAATCTATTGTACCCATGACTGAATGTGGCCCGTCTGATACAACACCATACAGCTTCATACGTCGTTTGAGATATTTATATATATGAACTCTTCTGTTCTTTGAATATTTAAGCGTTCATATTTATGGCAAAATCTGAGTGATCAGGCAAATGAGCTAATCAGTTGTGTGTGAGTGTGTCTGTTGCGTATATATGTGCGTGCGGGTATATTGGACGCGTACACTGCTGCCACAGCGGTGTCTTCATATCGGTGGCTATGAACCGGGACCATTGAGTTCACTCAGTTAATGAAATGGTAGCAGAATAATTTCACAGACAACAAAGCCGGAACAAACAGTAGTAGCAGTTCAGCTTTTACATTTCGCCTGATTACCACCTGTCCAGACGTCTCTGTCGGGGTACGTCATAGTAATATCACTTGTAATCAACCAAATCAATTGTCAGGCAGAAGAGGATCGGTCCCTGACCAAATGACGGCGGCGAAGCAGCACAGCTAGCCTTGCACCTCTCTCTCTCTCTCTCTCTTATAAAAGTTCTACAGCAACGGTTTCTTTGGCTTCTTCAGCTGCTACTGCCTCTGTTGATGATGGTACTGCTTCTCTGGTAGTAGTAGTAGCAGTAGTAGTAGTGGTAGTAGCAGTGAGGAACCAGAGCCCCGCGAGGGGATCGCTCATCAGGAACGAGGGGAGGTAGAGACGAAGGCTGTCTGTCTCTCCCTGTCTGTTTGGCTGTTGTGGCTACGGCCGTAGTGGTATCACGCCTTATCAAGTCGTGCTATGCTTGCCTTGACTTGGCTTGGGGACTGCGGGGAATGCTAAGTCTCTCTTCCCCCGAGACCCCCTCAGTGCTAAGTCGACAGCTACAGCACAGCGAACCACCTACTGGGAGGGGATGGAAAAGGATAGCATTAGTGCTATCTGGATAGTGAAAAAAATAAGGGAGAGAGAGAGGGAGATTCGGTGATTGCGGGACTCGCTTATCGCCAACGATAACGACGACGCCCCTGTGGTAGTCCAGATGTGCTTGCGGCGGTGGCGGCGGCGGCGACGGTTCTTTTGGTTTCTCGCTTTCTCAGTCGCTGTTAAGCTTTCTTCGAATGCGCTGCTCATCCGCTGCTACTGCGGCGGCGGCGGCGGAGGCAGCAGCGGCCCTTCATGCCTGCCGTCGGTTTTGAGTAGAACTCATCCGAGAGAACCACGCTGAGGGACGATCCCTCTGAATCTCGGCACGCGGAAGAAGGCAGAGAAAACGACGGCAAGTATTATACCAGTGTATCGTGTACAGTATGCAGCCGTTCAGCACTGTCCTGGGCCCCGTCAACGAACGAAACGGCTGCACGCACAACGAACGACCCACCCACCAGTGTCTTCAGCCACCACCGACGCCTGTCCGTACCACCGACGCCGCCGCCGCCGCCGCCGTCATCGTCGAGAACAACGACGACTACTCAACGACGACTGGCGCTGCTGCAGTTGGCATAAATGGCACCCTTGTGCACCGCGAGGGGCTCGGGATGGAAGGGGTGCAATACGCAGGGATTCAGCCGTAGGGTGGTACGCGCGTATCATAGAGCGTATGGGGGCCGGGGGTCACAGGACACAGACAGATGAGGGGCCTAGTGAAAGGGGGCCATATCAGAGAAGGAAACCGCGATGGCAGCGAGACACGCCAGGAAGCTGATTAGGCCTTCCGTGAGGGCACCAGTCACCCATAGCCCATAGAATCACAATGCTCGTCGTAACAGAAGCAAGCATAACATTATACAATACGAACGGCGTACCAACAGACGCACCAACAGCATGCACCGAGTCACTCAGTTAGAGAAGGGACATCATACGGATGGCTGCTGCTGATGCTGCTGCTACATTCGTGTACCTCCCTCGTGTCATGCTATGTCTGTGTTATGCCCTGCCCTGCGACAGTTATTCGGCTGTGTCTAAGTTTCCCTGTAAAAGCATGCCTACAGGAATACCTCGCGGTATACAGACATCATCATCATCATCAACAACAACAACATATATACGCTGCGATTCGCTCGGCTGTGACTCGTTGCGCCGTTTCCTTTGCTATGAGTGAGTCGGTATGCTTGTTCCTCTCGCAATACCATAGATCGCCCCACCCCTCTCTTGCCCGGCCGAGTTCGGCCGCACAGAGACCGAGCTTGCTGCGTCCAACCTCAGTGCGCCAGGCCGTCCAACAACGACAAGCTAACGCCAAGAAGCAGAAGAAGCAGCAGCTAAGGAAGGAGTAACGATCGGGCGTAGTGTATATACGCCGTATAGTACAATCGTACGAGGTAGCTACATCTGCCGAGGGGCACAGTACATGCGGAGTTGGCTTGCCTTGACTCGTGTCCGGGGGGATCGCAGCGTTGACGATGTGCGCGGTCATCATCTACTTTTGTGCATACATTTGTACGACTCTGTAGCACAGCTTTCGCTAGCGCTCGACCGATCGTATGCGTGCCTGCCTTGTCGTCTGCTGCCACCGCTTTTGCTATGTCGAGCTCAAAATTTTCTGAGTTATCGCGCTCACGTGTATCTTGTTTGCTAGTAGATGCTCTCACTGGGACAGTCAGTGCGAAAAGTACGAGCAATTGATCTCGTCCCGGGTCAGTATTTCCTTAGACAAAAGACGAAGGAATAGGGAAGTGTGATGTTTCTCTTTAAACGAACGTCATCGTTGTTGTCGTCTCTGAAATGGGAACTCCTCTGGTCACGTGAAGGGAGAGCATGGAGTTAGCCGGGAGCGTTCCCTGACCCTACGAACCAGCGTCTCTGACGCTGCCCTGCACTCAGGCTCCCTGAGGGTTCAGCCCGTACCACTCTGGCGGGAGTATGATTAACCAAGCAGGAGGTTGGTTGGTTGGTTGGCTCAGTGTGGACGACGGAGAGAATATTGGCTTCTCACAAATTACTCTAAAGTGCGCATTACTCTCCAACGACGTACGTTTCGGAACGAGACGCGACTGATTCGAGTCTGACAGAGTAAGTGAGTGAGCGAGTCACTCGCGACCGACGTGGTGTGGGTTGGCTCGGCCAATTTCTCCAGAGCAACCGAACTGGTAGCGGAGTTTACCGCATTCGCTAGTTGCAAGCTAGCAGGACGACGATGACTGGGGGATCTGAATCGACGGGGATCGACCAATGTGGAAGAGGGGAGCGGCGATCAGATGGGGCATCGGGTGGCACTTTACCACCACCACCAGCAGCAGCAGCAGGCAGTGTCGGGGTCACTACCTATGGCGGGTGGACATTTGCCCGGAGTCGCGCTTCGCATACACATCCAAGCGCACAGCACACTCTCCTGGGGCTTAGACATCGTTCGACGCCAGCCGACGTCGGCGCCAACCAACGGCGACGAGCAGTTGCTGAGGGTGATGTAGTTTAGAGTGTCTTCACGTCTTCGTCCCTCTCTGCTCGGTGTTCCCTTATAGAAGAGACCCCGTTCTCGTCACCCCATTGCCACTGGTCCCGTTTCTCCCATTGAGTTGCTCCCCCACTCGACCCTAGCCCCCGCCAAAGCTCAGTCTTCTCCAGCCTTTCCAACCCTCATAACAGCTCCCTTCTCGTGTATGGCAGATCTCGTTTCTGTCGAGTGTCCCCTTCCTGGACATGGCGCAGCTTTACGGAGTCTCGCAGTCGCACGGCCCTCCACAGCGTCTCATTGGCCTGATTGGCTGAACTTATGGAATGTGGCGAACGTGACAGGGAGCGTACAGTATACCGGGAGGCGCGATGTGAGTGTGGGGGTTTGGGGGTTGGACGGTCAGGGAAGAAGTCGCTTCGCCGTTTGGACGTACGGTCACAGCACGGTAGGTACGGAAGCACGAGAGGGTCGCCGACAAAGCACAGTCGGCGGAGGATGGGGAACACTTTGTTGCCCACGGTCACGGCTTGGTTTCCGCTATGAGAAGAAGCCAGTAGTCAGGCAAGATAGCCGATCTAATTATGAGACGGACAGGCAAGCAAGCAGGCATGCCTATGGGCCTGTGTCTATCTGGCCGCCAAGCGGGCAAATGCGCCCGGCCTGTCCTGTGTCGCAGGGAATAGCTGCCCCCTGTCTTTTCCCCGTATTAGTTCCCTATCGCGTTCTTTATCGAGATCTCCTCTCGTTGTAGTCTCCCGCAAGCTCTTCGGAGCTCCTGAGCCTTACCAATCGAAGCAACAGCTTCAGCCGATATCGACTAAGTGAGTGAGTGAGTGCTGCTGCTGCTGGTTAAAAGAGGAGAACAAGTAGAACTGAGGACCGGGATAAGATCCCTGGAGAGCTATCGCTACCATTGCTACTGCTACTGATTGGATGATCATCGCTAACTACATTTGAGGATGCCAGACTATGCGCCTCTGAACTATAACCTCCTGTTCTCTCTCTTTCTCTTTCTATTACTCCCTTCCTCGTGCGGTCTCCCTCTTCAGCTTAACAATACCATCTCTGCTATACGTGAACTTTGCTGGCACTCCGATAAACGCACTATAACCGGTAACCCCGTATGTCCCAGGTGTTGCTGCATACTGCTCGAACAGCTTCGACATCATAGCAGCAGCAGTAGCGTTCATAGTGGAATCAGCTTCTGTTTCGTTTCGTGTGTCAGGAGTTTTGTGCTACTCTCTTGTGATGTCATCCGGCCGATTGCCGACTGGCGGTTGACCGCCACTGCACCACTGGTTAACTGATGAGACGCGAATTGTCACGCGAATTGATCGGATCAGCGTCCCAGTCGCGTCCCCACGGACGACAGTTCAACCAACATTAAGCGACATTTTGACTACTGAGGGTCGTCCGGACCAACGGACGAACGGGCAGATGGCGAAGGTTACCCGACAACGTCCAGTAGCAGCAAGCATAAAGAGGCGGTATAATTTTACCAAACGCTGAGGGGGACGGCGGGTAGTGGACAGCAGAGACGAAGGGCGAGCCATCACAACGCAGCGTTATATATATATATATATGTATATATATAAGACATACAGCTGACAGGCAACGTGCCGCACGATTATGATTATTATAGAGGCATCGTGCTGGCGTGGTTGCTGCTAGTTCTCCTGGCTGACCTTCTGTTGCAGCAGATAACCGGTGGCGATGTCATAGAGACCCGAATCTAAGAGAGACGATACGATGAGCAGAATATGATGTATTGGATTTGGAATGGGCGACGCCAAATCAAGTGCACACTTCAAAGGCACGACAATAAGTCCACCCATTATTGGCTATGCTGGTTGTGCTTAACACCGATCGATATCGCTGACACTTCGTCGCTAGGCGGCTCTTCGTGTTCGGAAGTGCCTCCATGTCGCATTTTGCCGAGGGGTGCCTTACTGCCGCCTCGGTACTTACACTGCCAACAAAAACAACAATGCCAAAGATGTCATTTGCAATCTACTTCGATCCGATGTAGATAGATAGACCGCCATGCCAGTGTGTCTCGCTACATGTGTTCGTGGTCCAGTCGAACACTCAATGGTAAATATCATGGTCACTGGATGTCGTTGTTGTTGATGTTGTTCTTGTCGTCGTCGTCGTCGTTGTTGTTGTTATTTCGGTTTGCATCACCTCATTTTATCGCTTTAGGTAACACGGCGATGTTGTTACATGGGATATACTGTCATTTGCATCAAAACGAAAGGCATCGCGTGTCGTTGATGCCAGCGTGCGATGATATTCTTTCTTACATTTCTAGTCTGGTCTAGTTGACTTATATCGACGTTAGTTGGTATAATTGGATGTTTCTCGAGCACGCAGCCCTTTCGAATCCAGCTACGAGTGTCAAGCATCACTGTAGGAGAGGCGAAGGTTTTGGTTTGTCGAGAAAAATGCCATGTGTCGCCAATGGGGCCCGCTTGGTTCACTTGTGCAATATTACATCAGTGGACCATGTTATACCTCGTAAGACGGATAGCACTTGCACACAACCATCTGAGTGAAATAGCCAAATGGACGACAAGAATACTTGCGTCCGGTCGGGTCCAGAACCGCTAAGTGAGATAAGTAGACATTATTGTGATGTGAAATATTGTATGGGGAGTGTATATTCGCTTGTTGCAAACATACATGTATTATAACCTTGAAAGTAATCTGATAGTTCATTTCAACTGGACAATTATATTGCTCCGTATCTTTCCATGCAATGTCTACGTGTGTGTGTATGTATGTTCATCTGCAAATATATGGATATGGAATGTATAACATTTCTGTAAACATGTATCTCAACATAGTCTAATAATGATCAATTTCTCTTTTCAGGTAAGTGGTATCGTACTCCTACCTTAGATAGAACGAGAGCGGTTTAGACACTGGATTTAATTACATGCAGACTTGAAGACCACTCAGCAAGGTATTAACTATAGGTAGATGAACAGATTGGTAGGATACGACTAGTTATAGTATAATATTCGACTAAACCTTAATACATTCATTTGCAAATTCAACACAGAGACATGCGAGATATGATCGATGTGTGGGCGTCTCAATGCTTCAGAATTCAATATAACACGTCTGTATTTGTTAGTTATACTATCTCAAACTACTGCTGCACAAGCCCTATTGATTTTTCAACCCGCTCCGGGCCCCAAAGTCATACCTGCATCTACGGTGACGTTATTAAACACCTAAATTCTACCTGAACGTCGGCCTCCCTCCTATCTAGGTTCAACCTTCCCTAAAGCATTTGATTTCCGTCAGATTGCAAGTAAGTAAACACGAATCAGTTTTCAAATCTCGCGTTCCCAGGGGCTGTTCGAGGGGCCTGTGGACACTAATAGTCGAATGTCCTACATCCTCTGATGCCAACCTAGGCTCCGGTCAGTTACCAACAGCAGTGGATTACACTTGACACCTTTCTGTTTGAACGGCACTCATAGTCTACGACATAACTGCATCCGCTGCTGTCAGTGGATCTTTCATCGTCGTGTTTATTATCTCCATCATCTCACCCCCAGGTTGTTGTCTCTCTCTTTGTTGGTAACATTGTACCAACGACCAGCGCCAACGAACGCGAGCCATTCCTCTTCTAGGCTGATAGGTCGCTTTGGTCAACATTTAGCTCATTTCCTCCACTTCTTGCCCGGCCCCAGCCTTCTTGGTCTTCCTGGCTACACGATTCGTTCGACTCGACGTCCTGGTGACAGACGACAGATGGACACACGTTACACATATCTCATAGCGGCAGGAACAGTCGAAATCGTAGCGTCCAATCGTCATCTTGGCAGCTGGCAGCAGCAGCAGCAGCAGCAGCAACGCTGGTGGTGGTGGTGGTGGTCACACGACGGCAACCGTTACATACAACCCTGTGATGGCAATGGCCATTGAGCCAACCAGCTAGCTAATGCACTCATTCGCCTGTGTGCGCTCGTTCCAGCTCGACATCAGCAGCTCAGCCATCACTACCGGTCGTGCCCGTTGGTTGTTCGAGGTGTCTGGCAACATCAATCGCTGACGGTTACTTAGTCGTCAGCTCTGTCTACTATCGTTGTCGTGGTAGCGCAAATCGTAGTAGTAGTAGTAGCAGCAACAGCTCATTGCCACTGTTGACTAGTTGCTTGGCTGGTTGGCCCTCCAGCTCGCCGGCCGGACGCTGTCCAGTTGAGTTGGGTCAAGTCAAGTCGGTTCACTCGCGGCGGCCGTTCGGAGGCAAAGCGCGTTCGGCTGTGATCGGTGGTAACGTTGATTGAAGCCCGTTGAAAGAAAGGACGAAGAAAGATCTGGTGTTGCCACTGTCGCGGTGATAATAGTTGTTGACGAGTGGCGAGCGCCGCAGCTCGCTGTTGATGACGAGTGATGGCGCCGGCGGCGGCGGTGGCAGTGGAATGAAGTGGAGGCTTGGAAGGGAATGAACGTCTATCGTGGGCCGGGGCAGTGGCCGTTTTTTCCGTGTGGCGCTGCCGTAAAGGCAAACGAAGATGTTGAGAAGGCAAGAACAACAGTAGCGGCACAAAACGCAGCCTCAACGACAACAGAATAGAAGAACAGCGCAGATCGAGAAGAGTAGCGAAACGGCAGCCTCCTGCCGCCGTCGCTGGCCGGAACGTAACGGCTCTTTTGTCTTGTTACATTTTGCCGCTGCCGTCGTTATTATTACGACTGCTCCTGCCATAGACTGGCTCGCGTACACTCAGCCATTCGCTGGCTCGACCACGTCGCCATGGCTGTGTCAATTCGTGCTCGACGCAGCGGTAACGCGCCGCGTCCACTCTGCCTCTATATATATATATACGCTTTGTTCAATCGGCCAACGTGGCAATTTGCTCACACGAAGAGCGGCGACTATGACGACGAGCAAAAAACCTCTCGCTTGCTTTCTATCCATCGATCTTTCTTTCCTACCAGAATTGACTGACCGTTGAGTGGTATAGTGGCGGCTGTGTGGGCAGTTGCAGCCGGGAGCTGGATCTGATGCTTTCAGAGGGAGGAGTGAGGCGCGCGACGCGGAGGTGGGGGAGAGGTCCGTCCGATGCTGGGGCAGCCGGAGAAAGCTAGCTGGAAACACTCTTCGGAAGTGTCTAGACATTTCTACCCTTCTGGCAGCACGTTGTTCTGGCAGAGGTAAATATCTAGGGCTGGTGGTGATCGGTGGTTCGAGCGCAAGGTGCTGCATCCACTTCACGCAAACTACAGGGGGGGGCGCTGTATTACGCGTAATGTGTACTTCTGCTATTTGCCTCCGCTCTGTTGTATTTACTGGTCTAGTTATTTATTTGTTCTATGCGGCGGGGAGATGGCTGACTATAGGAAGACGGCTGCAACATCAGCTGGCTGAAGTGCCGAAGCTGAAGTGCCGAAGCGCAGGGTAGAAATAGCTGAGAAGAAAAGAGAGACGAAACCTGAACAAAAGAAGTGTAGCCGATAACCCATCGAAGAAGAAAAAGAAATAATAATAATAACCAGCCGGAGCAACCAACCACTCTCATCATTAGAAGAAGCTGCAGCGTTTTTAGCCTCATCGTTATCACCATCATTAGACACGAGCAGCACAATTCGGACGCCACCAATCGACAAAGCCACGAACGTCGCAAGCGTCACAGTTCGATGATGCTGATGCTGCTGACGACGAGGACGATGCTAGACAGGCCTTGCTGCACCAACCAATACCATCAGCTTGAATAGAATACCATCCACACTCCTTTATCATCTATCCGAATATGGGCCATATTATTACTCGTACATTCTCTCTGTGTGTGCCTCAGTAATCGTAATGACGATGGGTAAACTAGCACGAGGCTTACACTGCATCCAGCGTAAGCACGTATCATGCGAACTAAATAGTACTTGGTGTTGTTGTTGCTGTTGTTGTTGTTGCCTACTCGCAGTAGTGGTAGTGGCGGCAGTATCAATAGACATCGGACAGGGAGGGAGCGAGATAGATCAGCAGACAGTTCGAAGCTATGGTGAACGGAGAATCGCTATCGAGGGCGGAATACAGGGTGCTAGGGCGCTGAGCGCTAATTAGCGAAGAAAACAACGAAAATCAGAGCAGAACTACATATGTTGCTACTTCTTTATAGATTATTCCTGTTCGGAGGAGCAAAGATCGAAACATATTCGGCACAATTTGAACGTGCTGAACTATCATTGTCGATTTAGCAGAATTCGGTCACTTAGATATATATATATATATTTATTTGAGGTATATGAGTGAAATATTCTAGTTTCACTGTTTCAAAGTTTGTGCAATCTCAGTCGTGCCAAAGTGATTGTTTCGCGAAGACTGTCATGGTTAACTAGTTTTTAGTTGAAATTTGGTGAATTCACGAACCTATTGGCAGTTGCTCGACGTCGACGTGCAGACGTCTTTTCGTCTTAATGCTTTCGAATGGGAGTGAACAGCATAAATATCGTATTATGAATTTTATTGTTATTATTATGTATGTCGTTATGCTGTTGACTATGGCACTATGTTTGCGATCGTTTCTGTTGTAATCTGGCACCACGTTGTCCTTAACGTTCTTGATGCCGTTTCAATATGGAATAGGAAACTATGGAAAATGAGGCGGTTTAATAAAAACGACAAAAAAAAAGATTGAAACAACAAAAAACACCTCATGTGTCGTTCAGGGACGTCCCTGATCTATACTGAACTTACAGAAGCAGCCCAAGCAACAGCCGTAGTCAGCTAACAATCAGAATAGAACACTTACCCACACAATCATCATCGTCACCATAGTATAATAATAATAAGAATAATAGCGGTATGAGTAATATAATAACAGAAGCGATAACATCAAGAATATGTGCGCTCCCGCTGTTGCTAATAATAATAATGAGAATAATAATAATTATTATGATGGCTGTAACAGTAATAATCCTGTCCTCCCCACCTCCAAGCTTTGCGCGGCGTCGACAATAAGAACAGGTCTTCACTGTCGTCGCCGTTGTCCCACCACTTTTAATGGTGCCACTTAGCTAAATATAGCCAACAACAGGCCCAACGGCAGTAGCAACAATGATAATAATAATAATGGTTGCAGTAGTTGTAGTAATGCTGGCTGGGTGTCTCGATGTCGCCGCTGTGCCACCGAACCAACCGTCATGGTTCAGATATTGACGTTGACGTTGTCGTTGTTGTCTACATGGAAGAAGAAAACTAAAAAAGGGCAAACCAGCTCAACACAGCAGGGCATATGTAGTCGCTGGATCATATATATATATATGTGTTTTTTTTCTCCTGCAGTAGCTGTCGTTGCTACTGCCGCTAGAGGCGTTTGTGTATTTACATCAACTGGCAGCGAGCTAGCCCAACCTCATGGTGGAATTGACAGTGCTGCCGGTATATTCAATATCTTTTGCTTATATGATTATATGAGAAGTCCAGTATATCGTACGCGTGTATACACACACTAAAGCCAGACGTTTCTGCCATGACAACGCTAGGATACCGCTACTGCTTCTGCAGCTACGAAGTGGTGGCGTTCGTGTTGCAACAGTACTTCTTCGTCAAGACAGAGAAGACGAAGTAGACCGAAGATAGGGAATGCCGCTGAGTCGAGTCGACTCTTGTGGTTTAAGCGGCTTCTGTTGTCCTTGGACTTGATCTGATGAGTAGTACTCGCATTCATTGTCCGCTCCGGGTGGTGGTGGTGGTGGGGTGGCCACTGCGGCCGCCGCTGCTGCTGCCGCCACCAGCCCACCAAGGACTAGCAGCAGCAGCAGCAGCTACACAAAAAAAAAACACCAGCAACAGGTGGCCAACAACGATAACGACAACGGCAGCACATTCACCAGTTCGTGGAGCAGTGGTCGGACTCTGCAAGTGACTGTATGAATATGAATCACTGACTGCAAGCGAAAACAACGAGCGACCAACCAACCCGAGCGGCGGCAGAAAAAGTCAATCTGAAGCAGAGATAGTGAGGGATCGGATTGGACAGCCAACCAAATCTTGGTTGTTGTCCGGAAGCCAAAGCCGTGTTACTGTTTCAGCGAAGCCACACAACTTGGACAGCAGCAGCAGCAGCTGCTGCAGAATTAGTCTCAGCTTTGGGCTACTGTTTCCAGTTACTATAATACTATTGACGACCGACAGTGGCCGTTGGATGTGCGCCGCACTGTATGCATGTTCCACCCTTCTGGCACCGTTCGAGCAGATTCCGAAACGCCAGCCACATTCATAGTGAACTTGATAGCGTTACTATTGATTCGTCTGAGCCCTTGCGGTACCTGCGGTCGACGGCAGTGGCAGGCAGCAGCGGCAGCCACCACGGATCATTGAATTGATCCGTTATGGAAAATTGGTGGTACGACGGCTCCTCGCGTCATTGCTGCTAACATTGGCCGTCATCTTTGCTTTGATTGGGTTTCGCCTCCAGCGTTGGTATATTTTTTACATCTGTCTGTCATGCCACTCTGTCGTTCGTCCGGTACCACACCGGGGGCTGAGCGATTTATTTGGCAATTGTAGCTGCCGCTGCTGTTCCAGCCTCTGCCGCTCTGTGTATCGCCGTAGGCTGACTGGCACGGAGCAACGACAAAACAGGAAGACCCAATGCAGGTAGTTTTGTGAGTAAGTGTCTATAGAATGCCTACTATAAATTTGCGTATCTCTATAGGTGGTTTCTATGTGTGTACTGCTGGCCTGTGACTAATTCATAATTAGTAGGTAGATCCAATACAACTGTAGCCTCTTGTTAGCGCTCACATGCGAGGCATCGAACTAAATTTCCCTCCTGTAATGCAAAGGGGACAATAACGACAGTTCTATCCTCATCATGTATACCTGCTGATGTCGTATACACGAATATATTTAAAAAGTTTCTGGCCACACTGGACTGTCACCAAGACACGCCAAGTCAGGCAAAATCGTCTAAGGGCGTCTAGAAGCCTCAACAAAAGCAGTATCAACGAAACTGCTTCGTTTCATCATTACGCCTCCTATACAAACGTATCCGACTAAGCACGATATGATAAAGGCCAAACGAACAAAGGAACCGAGAGAGAAATATAGACACACACACAAACGCAGTCACCATAACTACATCAACTATTTCCCTTGGCCTGACTAAAACACTATATAACTAAAGTATGACACTATTAGTTATTGTCACAGCACCACTTGTGGAGACAGCGGCTGGGCTAGGCAGACAGACAGATGGACAGAGCGAGCTAGCAGCAGCAGCAGCAGCAGCAGCAGAAGTAGTAGTATGTAGTATTTGTGATTAACGAGAGCCCTTCACGGATGGCGGTTAGCTAATTAGCCATCTATCTAGCAAGCAAGCTACCAGCAATTGCTAGATGCCCTACCGGCTGGTCCCAGTGGCCCCCAGCCATCAGCGGTGGTGGACCGACCACTCCACTCGGGTGCAGACATCACTGCTTCAGCTTCAGCAGTAGTAGTAGCGGCGGCGGGAGACTTCCGTCTGATGAGATCCTTGACAGTTTCCAAACAAACAACAGCGACAATGGTGGTTGCGTTATCCGCCTCAGTGGTCGGCACGTGGTCCAGTATTGGCAACACTGGCAGCGCCCATTGTGGGCACACATTCACACAGCCCCCGTTGGTGTTGATTCTACTGCTTCTACCACGACTTTGTACACATATATACATATATGTTTATATAATACATATATATATATATATATTTATTCTTATCGCAATGTGCGGTAGCCCCGACTCTCCCTAGACCTCCGACACAGACGCTAACGAACAGCCACCATCATATTCCCTCTGCTGACGCAGCAGCTGCCACCGTTGATGCCGTTGCGTACGGTTGCTCTTCGCCGCGTCGCTCTGCTCAGACGACACACACGAGACAGTCGGCAGGGCACGCCATAGATCGCTACCCGCCAACAACCCTGTATATCCGTGTCCCAACCATTCGTCTATTCGATCTGGAAAGTGGCGAGCCGGTGGCCAACGTGAATCAACAAAAGATCGTATTAAAAACGTAACAACAAACCCATCTAAACGGCAACGACGACGAGCTAACTAACGAACCAACCAACGGCTCTCTGCCATAGCCGTAATAATAATAATAATGATATATCTTCTTCACTCACTGCTAACGCCATGGCACCAGTCATCATCGTATCATGCTAAATATAATGGTATCGTGAAATATCGTGAAATATATGACTATACGACTGCTGCGTCGTCGTTGTAGTAGTAATAGAGATGGATCCAACTGTGTCCGACATAAGAATAATAAAAATAACCATACCACAGTATAGAATAGAACAGATAGTTTGATATTGGCACTGTGGCGTTGTGCTGCTGCTGCTGTTATCGTTATTCTTGGTTCCCCACCTCGGTTCGTCGTCCTCCAGCGCTATGTTCTATATATGCCTAATTTATATAAATATATAAATATATATATATATATAAGAACAGCAACAAATGTTGCCAAAAGTGCGGTGGTCAACCCTAGCTAAGCAAAGCATACAAGTCGTACGACACTGATACACACAACACAGTCTTTCTTCGGCGGGAATCGCTTGATGGCAACGGCAGGAGCTTTGCAGTTGACAGTTTAGAAAGCGTCCAGTGGCCGTTGGACACAGTGATGATTGTAAACGAACTAGCCCTCCGCCGTAGCTGCTGATGAATCAGAGGCATCCGGTGAAAAGTGCTGTCCTGATCTGTTTGTCCTGTGCCGTGGAAAATATAAACGAGATGAAGTAACGAACGAGTCATAAGCTCTTCCCAGCGCCAACGCGCATGAAATGATATAGGCAAGCAATATGCATTGTGGAGCGGTGGCTGCTGTTAAGCGAACGGTGGAATATCGTCGTATCTGTTTGATATCACCGATTGCGATTCCCTCTTGCGGACCCTCTCATCTTTGCTGAAGATGATATTGTAGTGACATACACGGCTGATGTTGATGCCGCGTTGGCGCAGCAGCAGCAGCGGCCGTTAATGGCAATAGTAATGTATCAGCGATTGCCGCCTCCGCTGCTGCTGCTGTTATTGGCCACTCTGTATGTATGTTGGTCTGTTAGTCGGCTGGTATAGTAGAATTGCCATCAGAGGGAATGGCGTTTCCACCGCCACTGCGGGTGCTGATGCGGCTGATGACGTCTCAGCTGTTGTTACTGTCGTTACTGCTCGCTGGCTCTTAGCTGCCATTGATGCTTGCAGCAGCAGCAGCAACAACAGCGGTACTTCGTCTGGCATTGCTATGATGATGGAATAGCAGTCGACGACACACTCCACACCGATCTCATCCGCATCTTCAACAGCGTCAGGGACTCTTCATCGCCGCCGCTGCCAACAACAACAACAACAGCATTCAACCATTATTACCATCAGTACCCTCAGCAGCAGCAGCATAACCATCAAAGCGAAAACAAACATTCGAACGAGCGCTCACATTCACAGACTCAGCGACCCAACGGGAACGGAACGTGCGCCGTTGTTGTCTTTGTAGCTGCCGATGGCGTCGCCGTTGTTATTAATAAGGAGACGATAGTGTTGATCTGAGCCGGTGATGAATGCGTGTGTCTGACTCGACTGGAGGCCTATATATATATATATATATATATTGGGTGGATTGGCCTGTGAGTGTGAACGTTCAGAGTGCGAATGTTGCCGGTCTGTGTATGCGCGCCGCCTGTATCTATCTGTCTGTGAGTGGATTTTGGCGCCCCTCTCCTCCCCTTCAGTCACACACGCAAAATGTGTATGATATACACAAGCCTGCTTCACCGCAGTGCTTCTAATGGCGGTGCTGGTAGATGTGGTTGCTTGTATCCGCCCTGTGGCCCACACGTGGGCATCATTGCTGCTGCTGCTGCCTAGAGAGAAAGTGGGTGAGAGAGAGAGAGCATCTCCCTCAAAGTACCTACACAAGATGCGTCTTGGTAGCCTACTAGGCTACATCTGTCGAATGGCCTACCACATTCAGATATATATATATATATGGGATATAGCAAATAACGTGATCTATCTGTGAGCCGCACATGTTCCGTTTCGATGATATCTCTCTCTATCTTTCTTTTTCACCCTCTACTTTTCTGCCCTGACTATGACGCGGATTCGTTTCGTTGATCTCTAATAGGGCCACTAAGTCGTTAAGCAGGCCACTCTTACTCTCGTCAATCGTAGTTGCGGTAGTCGCTGCTGGCTGTGGTAGGAGTACAAGTCGAGGCGTCCGTTCGCCCTCTCTGGTGCACTAGTTCCCAGCATGGTGTCCGTTCGGCACCAGAGCGGAAAAATAGTTGGCGGACGAGAATGATAGAAGTGACATAGCAGCATTTCACAATATGCTCGCTTGTACACGATGCTGCTGATGGTGTCATAGAACCATCATGAGGCACTCCTAAAACTACTGCTGCAATATCGTTACTAGAGAGTGGCTAGTTGGCTGAAAATGATACGTCAACGACCCGAGCCAGTGGAGGTATAGGGAGATTTTCTAACTTACTCTTCATCGCGTGGGGATCTAGTTACAACGCACAGGCGTCAATTGCACCAGTTGTTGTTGTGACGAGTCGGGCATGGTTCGCGCGATCAGGTAGAGCAAAGTCTGACCGGTACACAACAGGATCGTGCTGCATTATTGCCGCCTTTAGTCAACAGTAAGGCCTCTAGTTGTCGACCATATAACGAACTGTCAGGTTGTTAGGTGTTTCTGTTTCAATAAAGGTAAGAGCTTTTCTGAGGAGGCTGTATTGAATTACGACTACGGGAGAAGAGACAACGATTATAAAAAGGACGTAGGTTACAAGTGCCTATTATTTCTGTTGTTCTCGTCTTGAACTCCGCCTGTTCTGGCTGTGATTTCACCGATCTTCGCTGCTTGGTACTACTGGGTAGGGGATATCTGTGTGACGCGGCAAAGAAACAGTTTAACAGATTCGCCTGATGCATTGTATTATATTGTAAACATTGTGTACAGCTATATATAATGACGCATATAATTTTCACCGTGTATTTGCCTAGGGAAGCTATTATATATATATATATATATATATAGACTGACTTTATCAGCTGCTACTCAACTTGAAGTCGCTATCATCGTGTTATTTTTGGTCTCGTTTCGCGCACTTGCGGCATAAAAGTGATGATGAAAACGTGTCAAATGAGTGTAGACGCAGTTGGGAAGGCGAAGTTTAAGAATGAGAATGAGCAGGAGCACCGTTTGAGACTCGAGATGAACTACAATGACGAACAACGTTGAAGAGATTGTGACATCAAACCAAGTCAGTAGAGTTGCGTCATCGCTATTGTCTCGACAGTCTGTCGTTGCCCTGACGGAACCAGTGCACATATGTACTCGCACGCTTTGGCAAGAAACGTTGTGTTTCGAGTTCGAAACGTAATTGCACTCAAGGAAATAGATGACTGAGGCAGGAGCAAGAGGAATCATGACATTATATGGTAGATATCAGAGGATACATGGAGGAGCAAGATAGGTTGAATATCAGCCCTACTCAACTGTGCCCTCGGTGCAGGATAATTCGACGGATGTACCGACATTGGCAGATCCAGATGCATGAAGACAGATAGAGGATATGGGAGATGAACAGAGGATCGAGAATGAGAACGAAAGAAGAGACCATGCGCATCTTATGATGGGGATTCAATAGTGGTGATGGTGAAATAGCGGGAGCTGTCGAGGAATTGAGCCCAGCAGCGAGCAGCTCCCGTTAGCAGTAACCGTGCTGACTCCACCACGGTTAGCTGAACATCGGCAGAAGCAGCAGCAGCAGCAGGAATAGCTCGAGTTGGTTGGGTTGAATTGATTGTTAGCGAATCTCGGCGGAGCGTGGAGCTGTAGTGGGGCGTCGGAGCGCAGCGGCACCACGGGTGCGGGGTTGTGTCTGGTTGAGGAAGCGCTGCCACTGGAACTGGCGTAGTCGACAGATGGTGTGAGCCTTATTGTTTTAGGGGTGGTGGCATAGGAAGAAGCAGCAGCAGCAGCAGCAGCAGCAGCAGCAGTAACGGCGAGAATGGTAGAATGAGCGGGTGGTGCTGGCGGTGCTAGTGGGCCGGCTCAGGCCGTGGCAGGCTCAAGCCTACGGGTCTATCGCCTTGGCCTGTGTGATGTCGGATTCGCCTGACGCCTGCTAACGCGGCACGCCTGCCCGCTGACTTCAATAGAGAAATGGGAAGGGATAGGGGGGTCGTAGTGGAGATGGCCGTGGCCGTGATTGTGGACCCCCGGGGGCGTGGAGAAGGTGAAGCTTCTGAGATATTGGGCATGAGATACATGGACCGAAGGGGACAAGGTTTTGGTTGGTCGCACCGCGGCGGCGGCTGCCTGAGCTGGCGAAGCGCGCCACGAGTTCGTTCAGTCGCGTGAAGTCACGAAATTTGCATATTACCCCTCCAACTGAACCAACAGCATTCATTTCTCTGATCATGTCACTCACACCACCACCACCACCAGCGTTGCTGCGACCACCAACATCACCAGCCGATGTCTGTCTTCATCATTCTCTCACCAGAACTGACTGACTGCTACTTCACTGTAACACAGTCACGCAGGGACACATATACACTCAGAGAGGGACATATAGGGAGAGCCTCGCTCATACACGCTCAGCCATGCCGCGAATACCCTCGGGAAGATTCTTGGATACACTCAGAGAGCTGCAGTGTGTGCTAAGCGCCTTTCTGCGACTTCGTCTGCTACCACTAAAAATGAAGGCGCGGAGCGGCGAGGCGCGAGGAGCGAGCAGCGACCTCCGCGTTCCACAGCAGCAGCGGCGGCAGAGTTGATTTCGTTTGCATTTTTCTTTCCTTTCACGTTGCTCTCTTTGCTGCATTATAGCCCCAACTAGTTTTTGGTTTCCCTATTGCAGCTCACGTTGTTCTCTCTGCCTCTCTCCGTGCAAGCGCGCCTTTGCTTTGGTCGCCGTGAGCAAGGGTGCGATTGTCCTCTCTTCGATAGTATCCACGCAATCCTTTTCCGCGAGGAGCGAACACAGGATCGTGGTCCCCCGTACAGTTTTGCCGCTACGCGATCCATTCGCGACCGTTGCTCAGCAACGGTCAGTGACAGCGAAGGCGTTAGTTCGAGTGGGACGGGGGGCGTGGAGCTCAATTGTTCTTATTTTTTTGTAAGCGTTTTTCTTTTTGTTTCCGTCATCTTTTCTTCGTTATTCATGTACATAGCAAATAAAATATGAATAGCTCATGCCGAAAACCTTTTGATTGAAACGACGAGTATGTATGATACGATTACATATGAACACTAAACATGCGTTTATGTTACATTCAAACGAGCTCTTAAACAAATGCATCTCTCTTTATCGAGAGAAAAGACACGTTGGCCAAAGGGGCGCATTCGACACTTGGCCAGTTCAACTTTAAGCTACCCAGTCCCCCAGACGATTCAATCGTGCCTTGCGATTCGTCGTTCGCTACAGCGTTGTTCTGCTTCGCTTTTGGGCTGTTGCAAACAAACGCAGTCAACAGTTTAATCGAACGAGGGGATCTGACGAGATCTTCTCGTTTAACACGTTACTATCATGAGGCATATGCGTCTGTGCGCTCGTGCCTATCGTACATCCGAGTCGTCGGTGACAGATGAGCTATGGACGAACTGTTCTCTGTCTAACAGAATCTCAGTGATTCTGTCCTATACCCGCTTGCCGCTCATAGGCAATATCATGCCGTCACTAGTATATATGCCGCATCTCGTCTAGCTTGAACGGGGAAGCTTTAGATCGGTATCAAGGTGGCTCTAGGCCTTGGTGTTTTTTTTTATGACCGCTGCTGTTACCGCCGCTGCTGCTGCTCGCTTCTCTGCTATTGATCCATGTTGTCTGACGATCGTTCGTCGCTATCAGCATATGCAGCAACAGCAATGGCAGCCGCCTAGAGTTGAGTGAATAGCCACCGATTGTTCACCAACTCCGCTGTTCGCTTCAACCTTTCCTCCGTTGTTCTCTGGATTTTTTTTTTTGTTTTCGTCTGGGTGAAAATCATTTCATCCCAATTTTGGCCCTCTCCTCCCCCGTCCTCCTTCCAATTTAACAGCGTTTCCTGTTTCCATTCTCAATTCCTCGAAGTCCGACTATAATTGTATCACATATCCTGCCAATTTGATCTCTTCGTCCAGTTGGCACGTGCAGAACCTTTTATTCTCTCATCTTAGCTCGTGTTATCTGACGACTGTTTCTGCTGCCCCGGTGAATTTCGATTAGCGCCGAATGGCTGGCGACCGTTGGCGGATGGGATCAACGGACGTATTTATTTATTGGCTGACTCGTTCGAAAATGACGACCGATGGCCCTGATTCATAATTGTTTTCATCTCTCCGTACCCTGTACGGCCACAAGTATTATTATTAATATTATGATTACTTTACATGAACTGTACCAGATGTGCTGAATATCCATCTTCACACGTCGAGAGTAGTCAGAAGCAGGTAGTATTTGCATAGCTTCTGATCTCCCTTCGTACACGAACCGATCTACCTATTTGATACGTAACGAACAGCCTACGCCCAGTTTGTCTGTGGGTGGATGGGTGGGCGGTCAGTTGAGCTTGGCTACTAGACGACGACACATCGTGCCATCGAGCCAGATTCAAATCGGACCGATCGGATCTCTGTATTTTTCTCCCTGGTCGATTCTCGTTCGATTCCTTGAGAGCTGTCCTCGTGTCCAAGTGAGTGGCGACTCGAGTGGTCTCTGATGTTGTCCCCTCTTCATCTGTCTATCAGTTAGTCACTCAACGTGTACGACTATGTACGACGCACCAATCGCTATTTGCTCTCTCTCTCTCTCGCTCGCTCGCTCTCTCTTTCTCTGTGTCTCACGATCTCTTTTCAGTTCATTCCCGGGGCAGATTCGTGGTGAGACGATCGTGTCGTTGTTTGCCGTTGGTGGTGTTTTCTCGTTTTTGGGAGAAGCACCAGCCGTACTGTAGTGGCGGCAGTATCGGCGTAGTGCTGTTGCTTTGACGATGAATTCGCTCATTCGCCATCTGAGGCACGTCGTTTCTCTCGACTGCACGCGACTCTGTCTGCTATCCCTCGCAATGGATAGGAGCTCAAACAGCGGTGACAAGTTCTGCGCTCGCCTCAATCTAATTCCAACGACTGTTTGACTGTTGGGTGCCGCCACCGCCATCGCCACAGCCTGTATAATTGCTTCGATTTGTCGAGTCTAGCGAGCGGATAGCGAGAATTAATACATATTTGCTCCTTCTCTTCTCGCTAACCTCCTCCTCCTCTTCCTCGTCTCTTCGTCTTTCTCATATCTTTCCCAAAGAAACGAAAGTCGAATCTCGAATCTAGTTTTTCGGTCGCCTCCAGTTGGTGTTCGCTTTTTCGAGCCACTGGTATGTCCTTCTCTCTCTCTCTCTCTTCCTATCTCTCTCTCTCTCTCTCTCTCTCAGTGTATCTGTGTGTGTGTGTGTGGGCGTTTCTTGCGACGGAGGTAGTGGGGATATCGGACGGACGGACGGTCGAACTGACGGTCGGTCGGTCGGTGGTTCTGGATACTTCTTCCCTTATTTTCTTCTCCGGTTCGTCTCAGGTTCGTTCCTCGACCATTCCATATGCGTGGTCCGCTCTCGTCATGATTTGTCCTCTCTCGATATTTCTCCTCTGTTCCGTCCCTTTTAGTCGCCACCCCGAAGACTTTTTCGCTTCCTCGTGACAGGGCAGCTTGGTCGCTGCTCGTATTGCGCTCTATTCACTGCACTAACATTTGTCCTCCATCTAATGTTGGAGATCGCCGCTTCGTTCTTCGACAGCGCGTTTTTTCCTCCTCGTCGCTTTTCTCGTTTCATTCGAGAGAGAGAGAGAGAGTGAGAGAGAGAGAGAAGAGAGATATATTCGCAATGGTGGTGAATGTCTTCGTCCTTCGAGTTGGTAAGGACTGAGGGCGAATGTTAGGCTTCGGTTCCCGGTTCTCGGTTTCTTCGGCCAGGACCGAAATGGTGGGCACACCCGCACTGTTCACCGCCATTCGCACCACCAGTCAGAGCTACCGCCGCCTGAAGTGTAGAGAGGGTGGCCACTCGGCAGCTACTCCGAATGGGGAAAGACCGTCGTCCGAACGACGTCACCGAAACTGGAACGGCAAAGTTTTCGAGCCGAGGTCTGGTGGGGTAACAGAGAGCAACTCGGAGCAGAGAGAGGAACTGAACCGAAGAACAGACAGTGGTCATTGCTGTTGGAATTTGCTGCTGATTCTGCTACGGCCCAGTATGCAGTCACTGCTCGCGGCGGGTGTCTCCTACGGTTTCTCGATGCCGCGTCGCCGTTTGATGGTTCGACGGGACCGAACAGGGGAGAGATTTCGCCATTTGGCTGCTGCTGCTGCTAGTGGCTGGCTCTGTCTGTCGGTCTGTCTGTCTGTCTGTCTGCTGTTCTCCTGACTCTGCTCGTGCGCAGGATATTCCCAAGTTGGGAATCCTAACTGCTCTGCACAGCTTGCAGCGTATGCTATTCAAGTTCGAATAATACGACAACCACCACCGTATTTTCTATATCGTCTGTATATATATATATATATTCTGGAGTATGTATGTATCGATAGTAGATCGGGCCGCAAGTGGGGTCGTCGCATTGCTGCTATACTACAATACAATATCGTGGGGCGGTGCTGGCTTCTTGCGGTGGTTCGCTCGACAGAGGGTTGAAACCCCCACCCGTTCAGATTCAAATTGAGATGAATTGAACAAAGTAGTCATCCCGTTCCTGTCTGCCGGCCTGGTGGGCAGCCCTAACAACAGGAGCGGCAGCAGTTCGAAGCTTGCCAGGCGTGCTTGCAGATCTCTCCAAGCAGATCCTTCCCTGCCTGTGTGTCTATGTGCCTGCGTCACATGGAGACGGTGAGACACATCTCGTCGACGATAAATTTGAAACGATTGTCCCTCCACCCTTCGCTGTTACAGAATCAGCAGAGGCCCCCTGTGCGCCACTATGTGTTGTGCTTATCCCGCAGCTGCGAAAAGCTCTATTCCTCGATGTCATTGTCTATTCGTCAGAGCCATGATTCCTCCACGAGCATCGACACGTCGAGGGCAACACGTCGGCTGTCGAGGGCGGCAGGGCAAAATTGAACTCTTGGATACGTTCCGTTTAGCTACTGCTTCTATGACATTTTCCATCGGGCGTTCATGCGCGTTTATCGAGCCGATGGCCATCTGACCGTCGTATCATCCGAAGGGGAATTGCAAGGCTGAAGGTGCAGCTGCCACTGAGATTTCAACTGTGCCTTTGTAGGCGATTCGGGTGAAGGTTGCACCGAGCCAGCCGCCCAGCGAGCCAAAGCCGAGCGAATTGGAATAGGGACAAAATTAGGGGAGGGGCTGTGGGGTGAGAGGAACGGGCGTGTCGCCAATTGCCTCTCTCTCTCTGTCTCTACTCCTTTCTTTAATAGCTTCCATTGGTTCGTTCCTTGGAGCACGCGTTCGTTCCGTTAGCAGAGTCGACCCCGTTCGTTGTTGGTTCGACTCCCCTGTTGGCACTGAAATCAGCGTCCAAGCTCGAGCAAGAGGCGGAGCAGCGGCAGCAGCTGTGTGTTCGAGTTAGCTAACACCCGTGAGCGACCGACCGGCAGCGTGTCCCTGCCACTGCTGCTGCCGCCTTCGAGATGGAACGTGACAACGCATGCAGGCCCTGCGGTCGTGATCGGCGCCCTTGTTTAGGCTGTTGGGCTCTGTCCTCGGCGACGGCAGCAGGACCGCTGTTGACTTCGAATCATGCGACCGACCGGTCCGCGAGTGCTGCGTCGGTTCGTACTCAGTATTTAGACTGCGTGACTCTATCCCTGTTCTTGAGATCGTCCAAACGATCTCCCGCTCTCCGGCGTCCCGACCCTTCCTATTCGTTCGGGAAACTGCTCCTCCCTCCAACTACCCTATGTGGCTCTGTACACATATACATGTATAGGTACTACGTACATGCATACATACACAGTAGTACAATTGCCAACGATTGGAACTGCACCAGTGTCGATACCCCTTCACCCTGTTTGTGTTGTTCAACACATGGGCCGAAACAAGTCGGCGAGCACAAAGTCGAAGAGCGTCCGTTGTGCCGCTGAGATGGGTGTGGACTTGCGTACATTTTGCTATAATTTCTTTCATGTCATCGCTGGCGTTGTTGTTGTTGCTGTTTTTGTTTCTGTTGTTGTCAACGACGACGGCAGCAGAATAGCCAATGTGCGTGTCTTCGTGTGCGCGTGCGTTGTTCTGTGTCGCCGTAAGGGGCTCATTGCACTGCGCTGTCATCTGAAGTTCGACAGTTACATCGCTTCGCTTTCGTCGATCTTTTTGTTGCTATTGTTGCTGTTGTTGTCACCATCGTCATTTACCACGGGCAATAGCAACGGCGCGAACTTGCCGCTGGGCGCTTCTTGACGAACAACTGAACGACGCCAAATGAACGAATGAACGACTTTGCTTGCTGTCTACCTACCACCAACCTGCCTGTGTTCATACCATTGCGTTTTGCGTGGTGTTGCCAAGTCTGTGTGTGTCTCTGTATCTATTTATCTATCTATCTGCCCGTCTCTGGATCCATTGTGGAAGTGGCTCGGTTTGTCGTCTATCTTGCGCCAGATAGTAGAAGTAGCAGCAGCAGCAGCAGCAGAAGTACGGTTACGGTTTCCCCGCGCTCGTGGCTGTTCGCTTTCGACTTCGTTCGTTTCGTTGTTGTTGTTGTTGTTCACTTGAAAAGAAGGTTCTCCGCCAAACGAAGAGCGAAAATCGTCCATCGACCAACGAACGACTCACTGACTGACTGCTAGCATGGCCATGCAGCGACACCGTCAGCGGTTCCTCCTTGACGAGCCATGCCAGCGGATTGAACGGAACGCTGAAGGCGACAACATCGAAGCGTTCACACAACTTGTCGGAGGGTGGCTGGGGGTGGGGGTCGATGGGGAGGGAGGTGGCGATCGCGATTTTATCTGCACACGGCAGACGACATCACTGTCGCTGTTGCGCTATCGTTGTTCGTATTGTCTCTGTATTTTTTTTTTGGCTGGCCACCGGTGTTCACCGATGACAAGTTGGATTTGATCAATGCAGATTTAGCCGGTGTTGCTTTCCGTTGAAGGTGGCATAAACAGAATGTACGTTTGCGGGAGCTCAGCTCGACCACAATGCGCCTTTGTGTCCACCTTTTAGATGACTTAGAACATCTGCGTGAGAACGGCTATGATGAAAGTTTGAGGTTCTCTTCGGGAACTATTGCTATAAAAGGATGCAAGCTATAGCTTTTTCTATCACAGTGCGGCTAGTGATATAATTGACTCGAAAAGTTTGTTTGCGGGATTAGTTTCAAACTGGCTCCAGTCGGTCGGCATGTCACCAGTGGAGGCTCATCTATCATTTTGTCATCGTCGTCTCTCCAGCCTCCTTACTCGTTTAGCCGGAGAAGGATGCGGCTTGAATTTGAAGCTGGCAGCTACTCTCTATGTCCGAGCCATGATGTGGTTACAGCTGGAACTGAGGGCAGATTCCGCTATGACCACCGCCACCACTGACGTCTTCTGAATTCTGCCTCTGTCGTACAGGATTCGTTGCCTTAGCGGGCTGCATGAATTGCCTAGCCTGCCGTCTTATCCAGGCTGGTCTGTCTATGGGCAGAACATGAGAGGGGAGCGGTTGCCGTGGGTGGAGTAATTGCTTAGCGGCCACCATCGCTGCCACCACAACCGCTGCAGCCACCGGGACTATCACAGAGCCTCTGTGAGGGCCACAGGCTATTCGCCTTCTCATTCGGCGAATGAAGCCAGCAGCGACATGGTACACAGGGGTTGCCTTGGTAAGAGGAGCGAAATATGCAGGACTCAGGCTGGATAGGCAGGCAGAGAGACAGACAGGTTGTAAATAACGGGATGCGATATGGTACCACTGTCGAGCAGTGGAACAGGCCTCGTCGGCCCGGGCCACTGCTCCGCTGACGAAAGGGCCAGCTCCTCTGGGGGTTCAGACACCGTGGACACTGGTTGTTCCTGTTCATCGCCAGTTCGTTTCGCGAAGCTAAGCGCCACATCTAGGGATGGACATCCAGTGGTTCTTTCCTGGCCTGCTATCACACAGGCAAAATGGCAAGCAAGCAGGCACATAGGCATTCAGAGAGAGAGAGTGAGGCAGGTTTACGCGTGTCCAAATGCTCAATCACTGCCTCAATGTAGCGTTTTCCGTAAATGTGTGTGTACACGAATTCGAAGGGTTGTTAGCTGAAGTCTGAGCTTACTGATCTTATTGTGCTGTCGCCGCAACGTCAACAGTAGCAGCGAAAAAATGTCCCCATGGATGCATCTCCAACGAAACCGGTCGTCGCTGTTGTTGACTGGATTGGGTTTGGTTGAGGCTGGCGGTTCGTCGCTCCACAGCGCCGGGTGCGTTCGCGCGTCCGAGGTGCGGGATCAAGATGGATCTCTTTCTTGTCTTCTCGCTGCCTCCGTGTCCGCCATTGCGGCCGTCTCGTTCGTCCGCTGCGCTGTTTGCCGTCGTAGAACCGGCAAAATCGACGGACGACACAGCCGCAAGGATATTATCCGTCGAGCTTCTCACGCAGTCCACTCCAGTCGAGTCGTTCCCTCTCGCCGTTGCCGGTGATTCCGCCGTCGTCGTCGTCGCCGCCGCTATACACGAAGAGGCGCCGAGTCGAGGCCTGTGGTTCTTCTTTATACAGCAGAAGCAGCGGCGGCGGCGCCGGCAAATCGAATGCTACGCATACAGGCACACGCACACGGACACATGCATGCATGCTCAGGGATGTTCGGGTCATCATCACATCACCGCGGCCCGGAGGCTGACTGCCTGCCCGCTTGTTGTTGTTTGGTCGCCTGCTTTGACTGTTTGGTTCATACGTCGTAGCTGGGGCTCTGGCCATTTGCGACGAGTTCTGCTGCTGGTACGACTACTACTACTACTGCTACTATAGCGAATAGCTAGCTACTAGCAATGTTTCGCTTGGTCATCTGCAACAGGCAAGCAGCCACCAGCTCCGGCTGTCGTCTGATGCTGCTGCTGCTGCAGGATGATAGTTTGGTAGAAGGCTGCCTCTGCCGCCGCCGCTGCTGCTGTCTCTGCCACTGGCCTGTGTTTGGGTGAAGAATAAAGATGATTCGGTAGCGCTTTTTCGGGGATGACCGAACGGATAGCAATGCAGGAGCAGCAGGAGCAGCAGAAGAAGAACGCCAACGGTAGTAGTGAGAAGAAGTCAACCGACAACGGAACGGCTTCTGACGATTTTCTGGTTGCTGCTCACTCGCCTCGATCCAACGCTGTTGTTGTTGTTGCTGCTGCTGCGACCAACCCACCAACAGAGAATCGTAGAAGTCAACTCAACGACGCTGAATAGCGCCAGCAGCGGTATCATCGAGAGCCTCAGTCGTTCATCGGCACACGCAATATACGGCCGTCGCTGCCGCCACCGCCGCCACCGCTGCTGCTGCTGCCGCTGCTGGCATGGTTATATGTCGAAGCAGGCATCTCTTCATTTCGTCGTCTATTCTATTCGTGTGCTGACGCCGGTGCTGCTGCTGCTGCTGATGGTAGCAAGAAAGCAAGCAGCAGTATCTTCAATTGTACTCTACTACTTGGGCGACTATTGCTACGGCTACTTCTGCTGTTTTAGCTAGCGGCTGCTGATGCTGCGGTTGCCTACAGTTGCTGTGCGCTCTTCACACCCGATGACGACGAGAACGCGACGTCTGTGGCGGTGCCAGCCATCGGCACCGCATGTCCACGACTTCGCGTAGCGATAGGGCCGCGATGGCGAGCGGGCTGAACCGAACGGTTCAAGTCCTCGGCGACTACGACGGCGACGAGTTTCCGTGCTGGCGTGGCGCTTCGGCAGCCAGCCGGCAATAAGCGAACAGCAGAGCAGCAGCGGCAGTGACGAGGAGCGCGAACTCAAGTTATCTTCAATTGTGTCGGACGACGGCCCTGTTGTGGATATGCACTGGCCGCTGTGGTTCGTGCTGCTGCTGCTGCTGCCGCTGGTCGAGCTGGTGTCTGTTGGCGTGCTTTGCTCCGGAGTGCTCGGTGTCTACCCGGATTGGTACCCGGTGTTCGACGCCAGGCAGGGACAACTCGAACCGCTGTATGGTGTTGTGCAACGACCACCATCCAAACGCCGGCGGCAGCCGCGGTTGTGGGTCAGTTATGCGTATGACCGGCTGACTGTCTCTATGGTCCGACGAAAGATGCGCGAAAGATGATTCGCGCTTTCGTACTGGCCCGGCTAGACGACGGTGATGCTGGTGGTGGTGCTGCTGCTGCTGCTGCTGCTACTAAGACGCGTCGATGAGACAGACGGCGGCGGCGGCGGCGGCGGCGGCGGCGGCAGCAGACAGAATAACCAGACGTGAAGGGGATACGGGCCAAAGCCTTGAGCTCACACTCGTTCCCTTGGACGCTATTTTTTGCTCGAAGAAGCAAAAGGAGAAGAAAAAGAAGAAGTGTACCAACCATCACCGTTGTCCCATTCTCGGCGCTGGGCTTCGATCGGGCGGCGGACGTTGCACACAAGCTTCGTTCGCAATACCTCTCCGTGTTGCTAAACAACGCAACATGGGACCTCGGATGACGACGACGACGACATCAACACTCGGCAGGCCAATGGCGGCAAAGGGAGTCGTCCACCTCTATCCAAGGCGTGCCCCCTCGCCATGATCTCCCTTTGTATCCGCCTGTGCCTGTCTTTCTGTACGCTTCCCCAACCGAGAGCAGCTTTGCAGACGAGCGGCAAAGCAAGCCGGGGGATCGAGGTGTAAGAGCAACAGCCATTTCATGCGAGGCGGGCTCAACTCGACTCGACTGTAATAGCCGTTTGCTTGCCCGCTAACCACTGCCGAGCGCAAAGAGGAGAACAAGAAGCAACCGAATAGAGGACAACAACGACAACGACCATCGAACGAACGATGGATGCAGCGGGCGGCATCGATCTCTTGATTGTATTTCACCTCTCGGTCTCTCTCTCTCTCTCTCGCTCGGCCTTCTCTTTTCCGTGTTCGGTGGTTCCTGCCACATTCTGTTAGTTGTGCGATACTACACCGCCTACCACCATCCACGAGTTAGCTATCTTCCCTGTGTTTCTCGCGCTCTCGGGTCGTCGTCACCGCTGCTGGCGCGGGGTAACGCTCGGCGTCGGGCGTCCTCCATTGCAACATTGCCCCGCCGCTGTCGTTTGCCGCTCCCAATCGCTTCCCATTCGAACCCATTCGAGGGTGGAATCAAAGAGAGAAGAGAGAATCGTTGTAGTAAAACTCGTAAGGCTTATTTAATAGCTGTTCGTTCCCCTCAAGGATTCCCTTTCTGGATTCGTTAGGGTGGTGTAGCAGCGAGCAAGCTAGCGGGCGGATTGCACGAGTGGTCTAGGTGGGGTGGCCGCTACGTCGGGCGCGGGGGTGGTCGTCAGCCGGCGGGCTGGGAAAACAGGACTTAGACAAGGGAGAAGCAGTGGAAGCTTGATGGGTGGTTTTGCTGTTTGTTTCTGCGTCTGAAGTAGATGGAAGCCATGAGTCCGTGCATGTACGAGTGGTGTATTTCGTGCTGTATTCTTGAGTCAGATGGGTGAGGGAGGTTGCCGCGCCTGCTCCTGTTGCTGCCTCTGCTGGCAGAGGGGGTACGAATCGGGTTGCACAGGAAGCCCAGGGGAGCTGTATGTGGTACGGCGGACGTAGCCAGCGATACTGCCAGCTCGTATTTGGAAGAGATGAGTGTGCCAAGAGAAAGTATGCAGCAACCGACGCTCGCTGGGTTTTAGCTGGTTTTGCAAACCTCTTCCCGGGATGGGCTCATCGCTCGCCTCCCGTTCACTCGATCCAACTCACACAGGCGGCAGACAAAGAGGGCACGATTGGGGGTCCGCTGGCTCTTCCAACGTGGATGGTATAACAGGCGTGTTGCTTACAACAACAACCGTTGCGTCGGTCGCTGTCCATGCTGACTGGCTCACATGGACCGGGGCTTGGCTGGCATATACATATGATCTAGCATATGATCCAGCCCCCTCTCCCAGGCGTCTTCAAAGGGTCCTCTAACAGGTCGCCGCCATGGAAATTTGTTTTTGCAATCTCCACAGCTACTATCGCCGTAAGTGGCTTACTCCAGGGTCCACAGTCGACGAGTCCGCAACCGACAGTGCTAACCGCCACTAAAGCATCCCATAGCCAACATAGTACACGAAGCACAGCACTACGCACGTACACTACTATAACGAGTAGTAGTAGTAGTAGTAATAGAAGTCGAAATGGTAGTAGTGCTTACAGTAGTAGGTTGAGCATTTAACCACTATTGTTGTTGTTGTTGTTGTTGTTGTTGTTGTTGTACGATGCCGCGCTGTGATACCGCAGTGTGTGTAGCAATGAGAAAGCCATATCTGGCTTCTGTTGTTGGCTGTCTCACCCATTGTCGAATGCCGGTGTTGCAGAACATCCCCGGCAAAACCGTGGTATAAACCGTCAGCCTCTTGGAGCACGCAGGCGACGGGAACTACTCGCTCCTGGCGTTTTCCAGTGGCAATTTTCTCTATCTCTCTCTCTCTCTCATTGCGTCATTGCACCACGGCGACTACAGCCACCATCCCTCGCTATGGTCACGCCATGTATCCGGTGCTGTTTCTGCACAGCAATTGCTGCTGCTGCTGCTGCCGCTGCCGCTGTCCATTCCCCGAACAACCAACAACGTTCCGCCCTTATCCCCTTCAACCCCCTTCTGTTCTCGACGAGTTAATTACTTAATGGCCTGCGATGGTGCACCCAATGGGGAGATTCTGCCAAGCAGGCGTATCAAATATGGCCGTCTGTCGGCAAGCGGACTAGCTAAAGTGCTGCTGGAACTGGCGCGCTTGGTTCGCTTCGCGACTAAGAGCGGAAGTCGAAGCAAGTGCTGATTTTTCCGTTCCCATGAACAACACGCGAGGGCACAGTGCGCTATGAAAGGCAGGCAACAGCAGAGTCGTCCCGCAGTGGAAGAACGAGTTAGGATGGCTGCTGACAACTCTCATACGATGCGCGCCATCCTCCTCTAAATCATGCTTGGGGCCGCATTTTTCCGAATCCCCGCGGCGACGGCAAAGAAACCAGAATCGAAAGGCGCCGCCGGCGAAAAATGCCCAACCAGCCCTGGCCTGCCGCGCTCCACGAAGCAGCAGCAGCAGCCAGATGCCCCAACCCGCCCGTGTCGCCCGTACACCCCCCAGACATTCCTGCTCTTCTGAGAGGCAGCCGTCAACCGCGTGCATCTTGCAGCGTTCTCTTCGAGGTTGCTCACATCACCCAATCTCCCAAGTCGGTCCCTTGTAATCTTCCCGAAAGCGCCCTTCCTGTTTCTGATTCCATTATGACGTGGCGTCGCCGACGTTGTCGTCGTCGTCGGCGGCGGCGGCGGCGGTACCACTGCCGCCCCTCTTTGAAGTCCTTGGCTGGCCTCATTGCTTAGCAATTGCGCCTGCCAGCGTTATTTCTCGGCTATTTTTCTTGCGGCATCTCCTTGTCGACACTTTCCAATGCGCCTTTTATTGTGCTTGCTTCGTTCGCTTGTTCGGGCTAGAGGTTGGTGTTTTTTGCGACGTTGTTCGGTTTGTAGCTCAATTGTAGCGATAGCGACCACAGCAACTCCTCCTCCTCCTCCTCCTGTTTTTCGCTAGTTTGTTGTCCCTTATCGTCCTTGTCGTCGTTCGGGGTACTCCTATTGTGGTGGCGACCGACGGTGGGGAGGTCGTTAAGTGGTTTACTTCGGACCATCGGTTTGCAGTGGCAGGAACACAATTGGCTGTCGCCGCTTGGCCGACAGCAGTGGTGGCAGCAGCCGCAGCAGGAGCAGCAGCAAAGGAAGCTTCGGATAGTTAGGCCCTGTTGTTTGGCTGTGTCATGAACTCACGCGCGCACGAAGCGGCGAACAAGGAGACATGTGTGCTCGCTTTTCCGATGCTTTGAAGCCTTTATTGCCGGCCCTGTGCTGCTGCAGCTGTGCTTGCTGTTGTTGGTGTCGACGGGCGCTCAACGCTGACCGTCACCATCGCTAGGAAGTCCACTCTAGACGCCACAAAACGCCGCGAATAGATACCACCACATTGTAACATTTGCTATCGAGCAGGCGACGCAAAGCGGTTGTTCTATGGCGATCCTGTGTTCAGTGCAGGTGACGCGTTTGCTGTCGAGAGGGAAATGGATTAAGCCGACGTCTCCAGTTCGTCTCTCGGCACCAACGAAGGTGGTCAGTTTTGCTAACGAATGAACCAAAAGCGCGCACGTAGCCAACAAAGGCGTCGGGGCGACATTTGGTGACGCCAGCCCAATGAAGAGGAGAAGATCACAGCGAATCTACCGTTTTACTGCTGGGTTACATTATTTCGCAGGTCGACTCTGTTGCTGCTGTCGTCGTCGTCGTTGTCACGCTGATCGTTGATGTCCGCCAACAGAATCCAAGAGACGATCAGCAGTCGACAATCCGCCTGTGAAATGCCAAGCGCCCACAAGGGTGCCTCATAGTTTGCCGATTTTGTTCTTGCTAATGCTGTCGTTGCTGATGGTGATGCTGTACCATTTTGCCTGAGTGTTCGCCGATGTTTCATATGTGTGAATCCCTTTAGTTGGTGCTGCTCGACGCGTAACGAGTAAGCGGATTTCTCCGCATTCAACGAACGCGCACTCTCAGCGCCTTTTCATGCTTCTGATTGGTCTACTGTTGTAGCTGCTGCTGCTGCCGCCGCCGTCGCAAGCTCCATTAGATTGCTACCGTTGGGTGGCAGTGGTAACCGACACTCAATAAATAACAATAATGGCCAGGCATTGAGTCGACATCGGACAACAGATTGACGTATAATACATGTAACGTATAGGAATAAGCCCGTGTGGCGTGTGTCGTGCTGGGCTGCTCGAGACAACGTGGAATGAGTATTGTTCGTAATTCTTCTATTGATAAATACATCCCGTACATTGATCTCATTCCCACTGATCTCTTTTAGCCTCCCCCGTTTCTACGAACGGAGAACGGCTGCAGCTCGAATACTAATCGAGTATCGTAGTTCGTGTTTCTTGTTGTGTCTTTTACGCCGACGTCGCCGTTGTGTGATTTCTCTTTTTGTTTCGAGTCCGCATTCAATTGATGGACCGACTCTGTTGTTGTTGTTGGGTCCCTTTGGCCGTTGGCGGCCAACGAAAGCTGGGCGCCATTTTCGTCCTGCCCCTCACTTTTTTTGTCTTCCTTGCTCTGCTATTTATTGCACCCCGCTAGAGAAATAGAAGGTCGGATATGAGGAAGGGCTATGGAAAGCTTGGGGCTATGACAAAGAGTGCGCTTATCTGTTTTCGGTCTCAGCAGCGTTCTCGGGAGCAGCCGAGAATAATGAATATTTATTTATTTTGACTGCTATCTTACCGCTACCGCCAGGGCAAAACAGCTTGAAGGGCGATATGATACGGAAGGCGGCTGGATGAAAAAGACAAGATGAAAATTTGACGACATTTGCTTGGCTTGACTTCACTGGACTTGCCACGGTTCGACCAAGCTCAGCTTCAGCACAGCAGCTGAGAGATGACAGTGAACGAAAGATTAAAAAATAAATAGAAATAAAAGAAGTCCACAGCGACAGCGAGACGCATCAACATCGGCGCTCGTCACCGGCTTCGTTGAGCCGCTATTGCGGGGGTTGGGGGGCCAGGGTTAGGATGGAGGTAGGGAGAGTGTAGAAGAAGCAACCACAGTAGTAGGTAGGCAACAGTAAGGGTACTGACAGGGTTTTGTGGCTGTGATTCAAACTGAGATCAGTATCAGGCTTCAGCAATGATAAGCGCTGCCTTCGGAGCTGTGAGGGCTGATGATAGCAGAGCGAAGACGGTGGTGGTAGATGTGCCTGCATGCGGTATCTTCAACATTTTCAGGGTGAACTGAATCGAAGCGTCAACCTTGACGCTTGGCTTTGTTGGATCAACAACTTTCTCTTCTCTTGACTGACTACGAAGAACGATACGCAACAGGGGCAGAGCTGATGATATCGCTACAGTGAATTCACACACGGTTGATGCTACCTAAAGAGCCCTGAAGAATTCTGAAATTAGAGCAGTGTAGGCTATTTTCTGTTGTTAACTAGTTTCGCTAATATTGTTAACTATTCTATAACTCAGAGAGTAGATGTAAGTGCACACGCTAGCAGTGCTACGCTATGCAAATAGTAAGTACGGTGATTAGGTGATCGTTGAGTACCACCCACAATGAACTACGAGCGTCACACGTCATTGTGTTGGCACTCCGAGACAATCACATTTAAACCTTAAGCTATAATTCATACTTAATATTGATTCCATCATAGAACGAACACTACTTCTGTTATTTCTCTAACTTCAGAAGAGAGTGGGTACGGCTTGGACCCTGGTACTTTTAGCATCATTTTGACTATTTCTGGCGTTTGTCATCTTCTTCGACGCTTCTCGGCCAAAATCGCCCTTGCCTTATGAACTGATATCACGAGATGTTGTTGTAGACATGCGACGGCTGGCGTACGCCGGGCACCGCTAGAGCACAGTACACGATCAATTGTACCGTAGCTGTCTCTCTGACTGACTGGCGTCGCTTGTCCTTCTGTCTTTATCAATTGATATAGGTAAATAGCTGTGTATTTTTTGTCACATACGGTGTACCTATACCACCAGCGGCTCATGCTACAACTGCAGCTGCCGCTACCATGACTCACCCGTCAAAAAAGGACGATCCGCTGGTGTTTGGCCGCCTCGGACGCTGCCACCGCCGCTTCGGCCTCTCCTGCTCCTGCTGTTTCAACTGTCATACGTCTGTAAAAGACAGATAGAATAAATGACAAAGTATTCATCCAATCATCCTGTATGTGTGCGTCTGTGTGTTTGACGGTTTTCTGGGACCGCTCAAATTGCGCAGCGTCAAGGTGACCCCAGGGCGACAGCCAACCCCACATTCTACTCATCGTATCGTTCATTTTCTACAACCACTTCAAAGTAAAGGAGTATTTATTTTCCTTTTATAATATTCTTCTCTTTCACTGGGTAACGCAAGTAGACCGGCCACAAACGATCCGGTAGGGTCTTGGTTGGCTGCTTTAAAACGGCGCTCGTTTGGAGTCTCCACGTTGTGGACACGGCTCACAGCGCTCCTCGTCTCCTGCTAACTTGTTATAGTAATATCTAGTAACAGTAGCTACGAGTTGCGAGTCCGTGGTGTCGATGCATCATCATGACCGACAGAAATCACTCTCTTCGCCGTCTCTCTCTCTCTGCTTCGTCTTGCCTCAAGTTCCCTGCCGTCGATTCCTTGTGACGCGCGCTCCCGGCCACTCAAGCAACGTCCCGGTGGTGCGCTCTGTATACTGCGTACTACCTATGTGTCAGGTAGCGACCCGTGGAGGCCGTCACAGACGCCAACGAAACTCGATCAAGAGCAAGAACAAGAGAGGTCTGGCTAACATGACGGGTGTTCAGCTCTGGCCTTATGGTGTAAGTGGCTTCCTGCTCTATTCCTGAGTGAAATCCATCATGGGCATCTCGGGGCGCTACTCCCGGCCATTCTAGTCAGACAGGAACAATTCTATTGAACAATTCCCCCCGACAAGGCGTTGTTCTACGCCGCTTTAAGGTGCTGGCCGACGGCCTAGGTTAGGTTTGGTTAGGCGATGCTCATAAATGTGTAGTTCGAATGTGGTATTTTGCTTCAGAATGAAAATAGGATGTCCCGGCGGACCGAAAATCAGAACTGAAGAAGTTGCGGGATTGCAACCTATAGAAAATAATTAAAAGCAACTAATAACAAATGATGAATATCCTGTTATTATGACTAAGTTGATTAATTTACGCCTCACTGCCGATCCAGGATTCCTAAAAGTGGCTATGTCTCCGATCTACAATTAGTGTGCTATGTTTCACTACAATATATTTTTCTGGTGTATATTTTCAAGTACGAAAAATATAAGCCCTTCAAAAAAACACTTCTGTTGCACATGGTATTGCTTTGATGTGAACGGTGCGTGAGCCTTCCTTTCATTGAAGCTACAGCAATTATTACCAAAGTCGATCCTTTCAGAAATGAGCACCCTGAGACAGTTGTAATAATAATATTAATAATTAGAATACTATGTTGTCATTGGTGTAGGCTTGCCATTTTCGTTATGATGTGCCAATGCCCTTTGACTCGAGTGTATCGCCAGTTGCTATGGCTGTGTCTTCTGTAATGATAGCTGAAGGCTGCCCGCTGTGCGGCGTCAATTCACACCTGCTGCAGGACACCACTGCCGCCGACGCCGCCGCCGCCGCCAATAATGACGACGAAGAAATCTGGACTACCCATATTACTTGTCCAGGGCTGCGCCAGTCAGTCTATGTGAGTGTCCAATGGGAGTTGGTGCCAGGTCCGTTCATTCGTTTGTCTTCGATTGAGTTAGCTGGCGCGTTGCCGATTCTGCTGTCTTCTTGACTTCATGGTATCCGTAGTCGTCGTTGTCGTTCCCTTGAAAAGTTCAACCTGGGAAAAAATCCGCCGGTTGGTGCCTCGTTCCGTTGTACGGTCGATCACTCGTGGGTTCGTCGACGCCTCTGGCCGATTCCCATCCGTCTGCACATTGGCTGGATAACGGCTAGCCATCGACATCACATCTGATGGTGACAACAGCATCTACGCAGCTAGCGTCGCTAGCAGCAGCAGCAGCAGGTGCATCGCCGGTGTTGTTGTTGTCGTTCGCCAGCCCACGGCATATGACGCTTGCTTGTGTCCTACGCGACATCATCGACCGGTGCAGACGTCGCCTGGCGGTAGGCGGACCTCGCTGTCACCGTGTAGTTTTCGCCTGTTCCGTTGCGATTCTTTGCCTTTCACGCGCCACCACCGCCGCCGCCACCACCACCACTACTTGTGCGTGATATAAGGGAAAGTTTGGTCTGAGGCAACGCTCTCAACCAAGCGCAACCAGCATCAACAGTGCAACATCGTCAGTGCTGTTGGCTGACCAGTAATCGTGTCTTGTACCTCCGTCGACTTGGACTCCGTCATCGGTGTTGCTGTTGTTATCGATCCACGGCGTCGACAGCGACATTAGTGGCACGGGTGACAATAATATTGCTACCGATGCGACCAGCGGTTCAGTCCGCTGATTGTCGTCAGTTGTCCGCGACGTTGCCGCCGCTACAAGTGATACACACACACACGAGCTCCATTTCTTCCTTCCTTCCTTCGTACGCGATTGCCAACACGGGCAAAGTCGTCGACACAATGCCCCCCTCCTCTGCCCCCCCCCCCCGGTCACCGTCATCAAGAGTCGTCATCAACACCATCACAAGTATCATCATGATCAGCATCGCACAATCGCTAGAAATCAGGATTGCGTGAACGGTGAGATATGGTAGGCATAAAACTAGCAATAGTAGAAATAGTTGTAGTCGCAGAGACAAACACTATTCAATGGCCTCTCTCACCCTCCTCCTCCTCCCTGGCTACTGTCGTTGTATGCCCTCTCTTCACGTGGTGCAACCTAATGTTACTTAGCTCATGTGTTGCAGGTGCTGGCGATGTGACCCACCATCATTATGACCGTGAAGCTGGCACCACCTTTTTTTTGCGTTGGTTGGTTGGTCACCTCGTAGTGCTGTCGTTGTTGCTATTCCAGCAATAAGTAAATGAGTAATGTATTATTGTATAATAATAATAATAACCTGTTGGTCGCTGTATAGCACACCTAGAGCACATAGCAACAACATATATATATATATATACACGCCTGTCTGTCTGCTTATATGTGTCGCTGATGTGAGCGATATCAACGATATGCCATCTACTGCGTATCACGATGCGGTAGCGAGCAGAGAAATCGCGCATTGATTCTTGAATCATGTTTCAATTGTGTCGTCCGTTGGTAACACTTGTACTGGTCACGGTGAGGTCACCGTTGGTATTGTCATCATATTGGTTATGGTAGAGGTAATACTATTATTCGTATTAGCAGTAGTTGTAGTTGTTGTCGTAGGAATGGCAGAGGGGTTGTTATCGCGTACGCAGGCGACACGGGTGGTGGCACGCTTCGGTGCACATTGTCACGGCTGGTGGTGGTGCTGCTGCTGCTGCTTGATGCGCTTGTCGTACCGATGTTGCTGGATACACTGAACACAGTGATTCACGTGATCACTTCGAGCTAGCTAGCCTCCCCCCCTACTTGCTACTCATCATGCGCCCGCTTTATGTGTGCAAGACATGCCTCATGGGATGTGGGCGCGGCGGTGTCTGTTGCAGCGGCAGCGGCACCAGGCGGTTCCGGGGTTTGTTTCTATCGTAACACCACGGGGCAAGGAACAACAGGAGTGGGAAAAGGCACCACGTCGTGGGAGGCGGTAGTATGTAGGTGTTGCCAGCCTAACCTACTCTATCACGCACGCACGCATGCATACACGATGACTGAAGTATTGGGTAGGTAGGTGGTGGACACTAATTCACGCAGTGGTTTTTGCTCAATCTCGATATCGTGCAGTGATTAGGGTAACAGAGCTGGGTATGTATGAGGGGACTATGAGATCTATCTACCTGTGTATGTTGTATATATGAATCGGTCTCTACGCGGTCTCACCTATCATGACCCCTTCATCCCTGTTTCCAAACAAGTATCAGCTGGGGGACATAGTAGATTGTCGCACGTGCATAGCCAGTCGGTCAGTCAGTCAGCCAGCGAGAGCTCATTGTAGGGAGCGTGGGGTGGCGGTGGCGGCTGAGGCGAAATGCAAATCATAAGCAGATGCCCCAATGAAGCCTGAGAGATCTGGGGGATCGAGAAACAGAATTAAAAGAATAGAGGCAAGGTGCAATGGCTCTTGGCCGAATGAAACGGACAACGACTACAACGACATGGCCGCACACTACTTCAGCTGTAACAAGAGTCGACTACTATTACAACTATGTCGCCACTAGAACTACATCATGATATTGAAAACGTGGGCTGCCGATGTTAATGGGGCTCCGTGCTCTCTCTCTCTCTCTATATATATATATATATAGCCACCTCTTCAGCTACTATTTTTCCTGCACTCTCCATGGTGTACTGTTACGCACGGCGGAAAGCGGCCCAGACCTGCGATCTGCCTCAGCAGGAAGTGAGGCTGCAATTGAAGCGGCTGAAACCCAACCAAAATTGGGTAATTGGTGCAAAATACCGGATAACGGGGGTCTAATTGATCACAGGGTAATGAGTAGTGTCTCCGTGATAGTCCACGATGGCATTGTCGGTAGGGGCCATGGGGACTCAGCTTGGATAAATAGACTTGGACCAATATCGCAGGTTCAAAATACTGCCTTGGTCCTAGCGATGTGGTGATTCTTCCGTCCGATATTTCTCTTCGCACTGCAAGAATACAGATAAGTCCCGATAAGTGGCTGATAGCAGAAGGGCGAAGGAGCAGTGGGTGGCGGTTGCACCAGCGATATAGTATAGGATATTACCATTTTTGATTAGCGCATGCGCACTAGCGAGCCGCATGGTAGTTTCGTTCGAACGCTTTGTTTCAGAGGGTTATTTCGAACAAGGGTTCTATTAAGAAACCGCCGGTTTCCCAATGTCGTTTGATGTGAATCTAATTAAAAAAGAACATATCACATATATTGTGAAACATTGTAGCACCTTACTCTATCGTGGGACGTACAAATAGCGACGTGTGTAGTTCTCTGAACAAATCCGAGCTAAGATGGTTATACTTTCCACATTGTCCTTTTTGATTATCTGCTTGATTATGCTTCAGCTAGCGGACGATCTCTCAACTATATCATTGAACGAATCTAGGGGGCGAATAAGCGTTAGTAAGATATAACAAGATAGAAATGCGAGCTCGCATCGTAAAGTGAGAGTCATGAAAGATCTTCTTAGGCGTTGTCTATTTCTGCTGTTTTTGCAGCACTGATTTGTGCTGATTGCTCGCTCCACAGCATGCGGATGGGTCGGTCGAAGCTACGTAGGGAATGCATATACATATATATATATATATATATGTGTGTACGGGGAGGACCAAGACAGTTGAGACAACAGGGGCGATCGTTACATGGCTTCCCTGGCTGGTATCTGGTGTCAAGTGGTATAAGGTTGCACATGAGAGACAAAGTCAGTGAGAGAGGCAGCGGGGATGAAGATGAGCGCGTCTCTCGATACCTCGATATATTTGAGAAAACAGTACCAATGTGTGGACGCACACGCGTCGTAAGTTGAACAACAGAACGACATATGCCGTCATATATCTATTGCATAAGGGCCCCCACCGACGGCGAGTCGTATCCCGAGAAGTTACCATCACTAAAGACAGCTATTCCCGAGTCTTTACTTTTCTATATCGCTTATGTCATTTGCTACTGGAACAAGACAATTAATTCACTTTGTTGTTTCGTTGCGGAATCATATCGTGGTTATCAATACTGGCGGGTTGACGGAAGTAACCAACCCATGTGACCCCCATAATATCAAGGAACGCGCACCACATTATCATTATTATCGACTGTTCAACCTGTAACGGTATTGGAATACACAGCTGTCTGTTAATAGCTATGGAACAATGATGATATTGATCAAGATGATGGCGGATTAGTGAACAGTGAAGCCACCGTTCATGTCCATGAATGGCTATCGTTTGATTCTTCTTGGTTACGGTCCCAGCAGCAGCACCCGGCTGAAGGTTCATACCACTGTTTATTAATTCGGTCGTTCTTGTATCCTTTTCATATACACACATACGCACTCGCACGCATATATATATAAATATATATATATATATATATATATTATTTGCAGCGAAAGATAGCACCCCGTGGGGTACATTTAGTAAATGCTTGTTGAGTAATTCACCCCTTATCGTATTTGCATAGCGTGGCGCAAATCGAATGAATTAGACACAAACTACAACGGGGTGACGTGACTAGTTTTGGATCTTGCTATTATAAATAATGGTGATGGCAGTGAATTTGGCCAATGTGAAATATGTACATCTGTTGGATAGAGCGAAAACTGTTGTGCTCTTTGTCATCCGTTGGATGGTATCTGCTTAAGTGTAGCCAGCGTTGTAGTTAAATTATGAAAATTGTCGCTGTAATGCTACATACGTTCGTACATGTTGTCACCGTTTTATCGCGGCCATCTCTATACAATGACGATAGCTGTTCAATTGAAAATTAACTGAGTACCCAGTACTTATCGTCCACCATTCGCAAATACAAATTTTCAGAGGGCAACCGACAGCGAGAATAACGGGTGGCTGTATTTCTATATATTGTCGCTCTTACCGCCTGTCTTTCAACATATTTACTTACTATTATTTATTTTTATAATTGCCTCTCGTAACTGACGATTGTTCGCCATTGTCGGCCGAAATTACTTTCACCCTTCTATCACCAATCGATCGATATGAACTGACCGATCAACCGGGTGATTTCACTTGACAACTCGCTCGTCAACGATGCAAATCGTCGTCACCACCGTTGTAGGCAATCTTCATTCATTTGTTCATTCAGACAACGGCAACAACACATTCGCACGCAAGGACAATAGAAAAAGCCCAACTCACGTTAACGCAGCTCGCCGCCTCCGCGAGCAGCCCCCCGCCCCCAACGAGCTCCTCTCCTCTTGCAGACGTCCAAACCCCCCTCGGGACGACATCGTTCTGAATATTATTATAGTAGTCACGTAGTCGTCGTACCTTGATGTTGTCTCCGTCCGACGCCGCTGTCACTACTGCCTCCCCTAGTCGTGATTCTTAGGTGAATTACTGAGCAATAAGCAAACGGCGGATAGGTGGACGGTCAGCTGCAGATTCATCTTCATCTAGTCGCGTCTCCTGTCGAGGAGTCGGCTCGGGTCGAGATGAGAGTGACTTACGGTGATCGGTTCGACTAAACTGTCCTTGGCGGTTCAAGTGCTCGGCAAACAATTGACCAACACTGATAGATAATAAATGGATAGATGTTTCGCGCGGCCGCATCGACCGGACTATAGTGGTCGTAACACCTCTCGTTCTGTCGGAAAGGCGAAAGACGGCAGAGGAAGAGCAAAGTTGGCTCTTTGCGCCTGCTGTTGTTGATGTCTTTGGTGGTGGTGCTGCTGCTGCTACTGCCATTCTTGTGTTTGTTGCCGTCGATTTGAAGGACCCAGCTCGGATATTCGGTCGGCGCGACCGTCGTCGGGTCGCGGTCATCCTCAAGTGAAATTCACAGGCAAATTGCAACGGCGGCGGCGGCGGCGGCAGAAACAGCCGTAACAACAGCAGCCGTGTCCAATCGAGCAACGGCCGGCAGTCATCGTGGAAGCAGCGGTGGCATCAGTTGCGTCCACCGATCAGCCGGATGACCACCACCACCACCATCCAGCGTTCGTGGTGGCCAATGACCAATGATTTTTTATAAAGGAAAGAAAAGCATTGAATTGATTATATTGTTGAGGCCGTGTCAGAGACACAAGATTCGGTGATAGCACCATCTCATGCAGCAGCCAGCAGAGACAAGCACATGCTGCGGTTACGGCAACTACCTGTGGTCAATGCAATGGACATCGGGACTGGATTGAGTCAGCCAATAACACTAATCATAAACAATAGCATAAAGATGTGTTTGGAGGAAATAAGAAATTCCGATGACGGCGGTGTAATCTGCTGCAGAGTTAGGCGTATCGACAGGCAAACGGTGTCTATGCTCACTCGTTGACTGTCTGGAATCTCAAAAGACGGGCGATGAAAAGTCTCTCTCTTTCTCTGTGACTGTATATCTATCTATTGGTGTGCGAGATTGTGCGAATATGTGTTGAATACCAGATTTTCTAGTCAGAAACAGAATGATGTGGAGATGGTGACGATGATGACGAACAGTAGGGAATGGCTGACAGACACCTGCATTGCGAACGAACCTGTTCTCTCTCTCTCTCTCTCTCTCTCTGTCAGTGAATAACGATATAACGAAATGAACACGGGTAACCGCGGTGTTGAAGACTCCGCGGTGCAGAGCTCTGTGCCGTTGACTATGGATCATCGACTGATTGGCATTTGGGTGTATGATTGTGTTATGATTGCATTGATTGTATTATACGTACGAAATATCGTCGGACTATCGATCATTCATTGCTTTCATCATTTTCCCACTATTCGTCCTCGTAAACAATTGACTGAACTCACCACGAGCTAACCTGAGTAGACTTCGAGACAGGCCGACTCGGGGATGTACTTTGAATGTTCAGTAATCATAGGCATGTACGTATCACTAGAAGAATGGTCGTTTCCTACCACCTCTACCTCCGTTTTGGAAAGTGGCCCTCTCCTTGGGGTGTGAGATCGTAGTGAGGGTGTCAGGAATCCGTCTGTTGAGTTAATCGATGCTGTCTCAGGGTCCCTTTGCGTCTCGGGCGGCACACGTGACGGGCGAGCCTTCACGATGGGGAGCCGAGTGCCACCATCGTTGTCGGCGCCTCGACAGCGACGCGCATTGTCGTTGACGATGTCGACGATGAAACTAGTGTAGGCGCCATTAGCCGTTAGCGCCATCGAGAAGGAGGAGGTTGACGACGAGAGGACGTTTTCGCGGGACGCGTTTGGGCGAACGAACGCATACTGCAGTCGGGACAGGACACTGGATTGATGCGAAACCGAGGCGGCTACGGTCGCCCGGGCCCTGGCAGGACAGGGTCTCTTAAAGTACAAACCGACAGACGACATAGCTGTGGATCGTGCTAACTCGCTAACTGAACGGGCGGCACCAAGTTCGTCCTGCACGAGGCAAGTATGTCCTACAGCAGGCCATAGCAGACTGATTCAGCTGTAGAGGGCCGGTTGGCGGGCTTGGCTAAATGTAGCGAATGGAATTCGAGTGGTTGCGATGGGGTTGTATATATATATATATATATATATATATATATATATGTGTGTGTGTGTGTGCAAAGTAGGATTGTGCCTGTGTGTATGGAGTGTGCAGAGAATCCCACGCACCGTGCGGGCAGATGTCTACTACGATGATTTCCGGGCACCGCGATTCCTGCTCTCATTGTCTCTATCTCTCGGTCTCGTTTCTCTCTCTGTTTCTCATCTGGCCGCCTCTGTTGGTTAACGTCCTCCTGCCAACCGTTAGGATCCGCAACGGTTTGAATCAGCGACTGCTGAAAATTGTAGCTCCGAGTTATCGACGAGCCTGCTACCGTTAGCATGCGGTGGCTTCATAGAGTCGTATTCCGAAGTACAGCAATGGTAACCGGGGGGGGCAGCGCGTCACAGATGACCGTTCATTTCATCGTTGAGCTAGTTGCTCCAGTCGGTCTAGGTTTTTTTTTAGAACATAGTTGGACAGAAACGGGAATTTAATTAGCATTGGAAGAGGAGCTACAGCGGGAGAAGGTGAAGTAAGTGCACGGGGGCCAGGCCAATCCCTTTGTGTCCATAGTGTCTATTCCGGCTTGGCCGATCAACCTGGCCGACGGTCGATCGAATGTCAGCGCCAATCCGTCTCGAGGAGACTCAGATTGGAATTAGCGGTCATTGGGAAGCTTTGCGGAGCAATCTATCCTTTGAGTGACGGTGCGACCGCAGTCACTGTTCCAAAATCGAACGTGAGGTGAAACAGATGCTATTCGAGCAAATTCGAATGGCAGGTGATCGAAGTCGAAGAAGCGGTCCAACCAGCTAGCCACCGGCAACGTGTTTGGTCTTTCGACACGCGTGAACTGCAGGGTGCCTGGTATACAGTGTGTTGCCTGGGTGTCTTGATATACAGTGTGTTCATCACTGCATCTCATTGTCATTCCGTGGTAGAATGGGCGAGAAGACCTTCGTCAGCTATGTTAAACGTCACCCTTAGATTCGATTAGACGAATATCTGTTCGACTGGATGTGTATTTGCATTGCAATTAATAATACGATAAATACTGATTTTATATATATATATTTTAGGGTCAGAGGGAGAGCGTCGTAGACAGACCTGTCCAGAAATGCAAAACAACTTGAAAAACTCTCATATCATATTATCATACGAAGGCTAAGAAAATCTTCAGAGCGGTTAAAAGTGAGGAAACGTAATTATAAATACACTTACATACGAATCGTTACCGACACTTCCACGACTATCGCAACACCGCTGCTTGTCCTGCTACAGGCCTATCCTAATCAGTATTTAATAAGCTAATTAGAGGAGGTGTTGTTGTAATAGATTAGGTCCTCGCCTTGCTATCCAGCGAGTGTTCAAGTGATACGTATAGCCCCTCCCCGGGACAGTTCGCGCAGCGTTAATGTCCAATTTCCGGCGCACAAATTCGACTCGTTGTACCATATTTGTAATGTCAGTGATGAGGACGAGCAAACAATTGAGGCGATCAAATCGAATGAACTGATGATAACACATACTTAGAACAGTTTAACATTTTGCACCAGCTATCGGGTGTCACCCAATTGGCTGTATTCTGATTATTATCTGACGGGGGGGCTGGCCTTGGATAGTTCATTTGTCTAGTAAAGCAGTTGTAAACTATTAGTACAGTCGTTCGGTCGCGTTCGCGCCAAAACACGAATCAACGACAACCATAGATGAATGGAAAATGCTATTCATTACGAGCTCTCTCCTCTCTCGCTCGCAGAGAAGCATTTCGAGAAGCGGTGTGGCTCTATGAGTCGAACTAAAACTCCACCGACATCTGACAGTGACGCCGGCAGCGAAGGACCCGAGAGGCGACTACTAATCAATAAAATGCTAAGATATGAACGGAACGAAGTGCGGACGAGCGGATACATTATTAAGCGAATATTCGAGTGCAAATAGATTTTGATATATAGCCATAATAGCCAGCGGGGGTCGTCGTCATCGTGTTCACGTTGCTGCGTGCGGTGGTGGTGGTGGTGGTCGTGATGGTGTCCGTGGACTGGAGACAATCTACGGATCGTTTTGCATTAAGGGGGGTGGAATTAGATTGGGCAAGTGTAGGATTATTTATTCGTGGTCGACGATGCCGATATTGGCAATGGACACGATGTTTTATTTATTTTGACATTTCGATGATTAATTGGTCAGCAATCGGCATTCAGTTCATTCGAAGACATTGGCTCGACTGATGGATTAGGCGAAACGGCTTGAATTGCTGTTTCGCACTGGTCGCCGGCCTGGCCAAGAGCTCGCTGTTTATGATACAACAGCCCAATTTCGTGGATTTCAGATACTGACCGAGATGTGGCCACTCTGGTTTGAATGTATGTTGCTGCCAATGAATTGCTAAAGAGCAATTGATACATGTGTCAATCATGGTAGCCAACTATGTTTCGAAGTAGTTTGTTAATGAGTTATAAGGGTCTGTCTGACAAGGTCCTTGTAAACGATAATACGCTTAAATATCCTGCCCATGTTGTTCCGCACAATATTAGGCCTCCAAATTCGTTGTGGAGGAACCGCGCTCGGCATAACCGACTAAGTTGTTTTTTTTTCTCTGTTTATACCAATCTACCTCTTCTTACCCTCAGGTTTACAAAGCAGTCGCTACCTAGACGGTCAAGTACCAAGGGATCATCCTTTTGTTGAACGACTTCCCAATAGTCACGCAAACAATTTCTGAGAAGGCACCCAACCAGTTATCTCTCTCTCTATTTCTCCCAATCTCAATACACCTTTCTCCGAAGTCATCCACGTAGAATCCAAGCTTTCCACCTTTCAGAGTCGAGGCCCGAGTGTCGGTTGTCCTTCGAACACTGTTCATCTAACGGTCAGTTGGTGGTTTAGCAGTTGAGCAGTGGTTGGACCGCATCGACACTCACCGAGAGCAGCTCCCGAAGCAACCTCGAAGTTCGCGTCGAAGCCTGTACTCTTTGATGGATTTGCCAGTACGTCCGGCAGCTCTAACGTTCGAACGGGCTGCATACGCACCCCCTATAGTGTGTGCCGTGTGGCTTGGATTTTGCTCATGTATAGATAGATGGATGGATGGATCGGTGGCTGTAAGTTTGTAGTACGTAGTCGTACGTATGCTTTAGTTGAGAGAGCGCGTGTGGGTGGGGATGCGTGTATAGACCACGTGAGATCGGGTACGAAGGGCATGAGACATGCGATTACTACCTATAAGACCGGTCGTAGTTGGGGATCAATAGTTTGTCAGGAGTAAAGGGGGTGGATTCTATTGAGGTGGAGCGGGATAGCAGCAGCAGCAGCAGCATCGCGACTATAACACTGTAGTTTGCGCAGTACCGCGTACTCGACCTGGACCACTCAAGAGATATTACATGTATTTGATATACACCTTGGTGTTCGGCTAGTTGGCTCAACCGATCGCAACTGGGTCCTTGTATATATAATATATAGGTGCGTGGGTTTAGGCTTCGGAAAAGATCGGGCGAGGCTGAGCGGGTGGTCGAGTATAAGAACAAAACTAACTAAGGTGGCAGTCTGTATAACGATGATGATGATCATACAGCAGTAGTGTGCGAACTAGTAAGTGGGCATGAACGTATGAAACGAACTGAGGACGAAGGAGGAGGTAATTCATGTGGTTCATTGCCATCATGACTGTCGTGCAGTGCACGATGTCTGCGTGCACAACCAACATCCTTCGTTGGGCCGATTATCCTAATCGATGTCACGATTCGTTGAGTTGGCCTTATGAAAGCGGCTCAAAAGCAATCGAAGAATTAGGTATGGCCAGTCTATACTCGGACGACGTGAGTTACTCCTCTCGCCCGAATATCTTATATATCAGTATGTAGTGTACTAAGTTGGGAGGGCACGATATAATATCCCAGCCGCGAATGATGCCCAGCCATCAACAGATGTCTCCTCCCGCGTAGCGAGAACTTGATACCACATAGGCAGTCAGACAGACACGTATAAACGGCGTCGAATTGTGACGCACACAGCAGGGCAAAGTCGTGCTCATTGGTCAACTAATTAGTGCTAGAAATGACGGCTAATTCAGCTCTCGTATTATTTCCATCAAGAAACAATTAGGGTAATGACATAGGACACAATAAGAATCTAGATACCATCAGTATATCAAGTGATACGTGTATGATACTTGTTGCTTTTGATGCCTTGCTCTCCTCTACCTGAAACTGCGCGATGATCGGTGAAGACATCCTGCTAATTTATCTATGCTTGATTAATGCCAACAAACCTTATTATTAGGTCTATACATTTAGGGGGCATATGAAACATATTTCAGGTGCCTTACCAAGTGCTGAGTGAGTCAATTTGAAGGGTAATAGACCTATCTGAGTTTGTTAAGCGTTCACGGGCCTGTATTCCTATCGAAGTTCTGTGAGCACATTCAAAATTACCGGTGATTTTATTTTATCTGTTGCTAAATGTTCGCGACACCTAAACGATATTTCTCGAAATATATCATATGGATGTCAACAATTACGATCGAAAAGGGATACAACGACATTATTGTGAGTGTACTTATTACTGCTGCATTAGTGTGGCGTAAAGCTGCCTCTGGGTGACCTCTTCCGACGGTGCGGGAACAGGGTGATTCGTCTCAAAACCGAGATATGAGCGGAACTGTGTACATTTACACTATTGATGTACTGTTAGACAACAACAACAAGAACAACAACAATATCAACAGTACATTTACTGCTGCTGCTGCTGTTTTGTAGTAATAAACGCGTCTGTCTGGCTGTAGTCAGCTGCGGCAGTAATAGAGTAACAACGAGCGAGGCAGGCAGGCAGTCTGCCAGCCGAACAAATGGGAGGGCGCAGACAGAACACGTAGAGAACACACATTTGAGTGGAGTGGCAAGAAAAACAAAGAAACGAAGATAGAACGAAAACGAGGGACCCGGCCGGCGGCGGCAGCGGCGGGAGAAATGTTTCCGCCCGTGTTGTGAAGTAGATAATGCTGCTGCTGCTGCTCTTCTGGCCGCTCCTGAAGTTCTGCGGCTGTTCAGCAACCGATGGATGCTGTTGCTACCGCTGTAGCCGCTTCAGCAGCGGCAGCGGTAGAGGCTGTTGATCATTTATCAAAATCGACGGCGGTGCTGCTGCCGCCGCCGCCACCACTGCTCTTGCTACGTGTACAATGAAGCCAAGCCATCCGTTGCTTACATCGAGGCTCTTGGCGCACTCCGGACAGCGATGCAGTCCGCTGTTACTGCTGCTGCTGCTGGTGCTGCTCTTGCCGCTGTTCGTGCTCGAAAGGCTCCCTCCAGTGAACGAAATCCGTGGATCGTTGGAAAATTGTCCGGCGATTTGGCGCGTTTGTAAAACGCTCGCAACCAGCAATGAAGCAGGAGATAGAGAGGCATGGGCGACAGTGCTTCGGCTATCGACGCCATTGTAGCAAGACGAACGCAGTCGCTCCAGACAACCATCATCGCGATCCACACGACTGTAAAACCACAGCGTGTGGGCCGGTGCTGGGGACACTTTGATGCATATATTGCTCTTACTGCTGGCCGTTGGTCCCCGCGGTGGTGATTCGAACGCGGACGTGGTGCCCGCGGTGCTGTGTCTCCGACTAGTGTTCGTGTCGCACTTCTTCTATATGCTGACTGAAGCCAATAGTGGCTTCGGCTTCGTTCGATAGGGTTGAACAAATGTATACGGAGTAACAATTACATATTTTGGACAACTCTTCTGCCGAAGGGGGGACGCCGCCGCAGCCGCCGCAGCAGCAGATGGGACGGGACGAGCGGGAGCGATGGAAGCGGGGTAGTGAAGATAGCAAACAACAGCAGAATTTACCGTGGCCAGTCATGTTCGGCCGTGTCGGCTGAAAAAACGCGAAAAAAAATAATGCTAGAAGGAGATGCATGCGAGCGTTCGAGTGGAGTGATATTCCATTCGCTCCTGACCGACGAATTGGTTTGGCTCTTCAAGCGTCGATCTATGTAGCTACGATAGCCCGATTCGATTACGTCTACTGTGGCCTCGGCGGCGGCGGCGCCGACGGTGGCCTGCTGTTGCCAGCGCTTTGCAATGCTGTCTTAATGATAAATAGATATAACAAAGACGCGCGATAGGAAGAACAAATAAGCAAAAATGGAATCGCTTTCGAATTTAACAACGAAAATGGTATCGCTGACAATATCATATGCACTCTCTAGCTGGTGGAAAGAAGGGCGAAGCTTTATCAACAAATTGCAGAACTGTAATCACCACAATCTTAGTTTATTATTATTATTATTATTATTGTAGCGTCTCACAATTGTAAGACATTCAGAGACCATTGGATATTATATTTCTGATTGTATTAAGTTCGTAAACTGGTGAACTATATGCTTTACCAGTTAATGATATTGCTGTTTATTCTGAAATAATATGTAATTGCAGAAGTTAAGTGCAACGATACAGTCCCTATAGTTTAAGAGGGGGCTCTGCGACGGCATTGGTCACAGAATGTGTGTGGTCGGCAAGTGGGGGACTATATATTGCGAATTACAGAGTGCGTTTCTGTATTCTCTCTGGTTTTATTCCGCTATAAATTTGTGTTTTGCTTCGAAACGCCGTCCTATTGCTTATATATATATATATATATATATGGGTGAACGTAAGAACTCTAGGGTATGTGCCATTTACAAGTAGTTCTATCGAATCTTATTGTCGGGCCAACTTTTCCACGCGGCTGGATCTCAATGAGGGGCTTGGTGACACAGCTTGTCGTTGAGCCGTATCGTCGCCGTGAATAACGATAGTGAATCCGTGCCAGTGGTTGTAGCGCTGGCCGAATCATGAAGTGCTGCTGTTGTTGCCACCGATGCTGGACCTCGTCTGTCTCTGTCACAGCTTTGGTGAACACACGGCGACCACCCGGATATGAACTAGAACGAAATGTCAAAAGAGAAGCCAACTGACAAAGGAACAAATCGTCAGCTAGCTATCGGGTCAACCGGGATGCCACCTTAAAGTGACACGGCTTTCGTTCTCGTTGATCCTTAAGACATGCAAGTAACATTCTACCAATTCAATCGCATCTCCTAACATCATTCGCATTAGCAAAACGACCTGTCTTTCCGAATATTCTTAGCGAGAACTGATGACGAAATATGTAACAGAAAGTGTCGACCAATTAGACTTTATTCGGGATAACGTCATCAGAATTAATCGCTATCTGTCGAAGAGGCACGAGTGATTTTTGTGTTCCATATTGCTACTTTGCTGACTAAATGGCTAAATAACCGCTGTTATTAAGGTTTTCTTTCTTACGACTGTCACACTTGTACAAGTTATCGTTCAACATATTTTCATATATATATATATATATGCATGTGGACTAATTGCAGATATTGATATATGATGAGGCCCGGGGGTCAGGAGGAATGACCAAAGTGACCGTACGTAGCCCACTGGGTGGTCAGTGAATCTCGGCTAAATGAATAATTACAATATTATTCCAGTACCCGATATAAATATGTAACTCACTATGGGAAGCAATGGAGGTACTGTGATAGGGTGAACACCAGAAATAGAAGTTGCTGCTACCGCTATCGAGCTGCTGCTGTACTCGTTGTTGTTGTTGTTATTTTTGAGGCTGCAGAGAAAATAGCGAATTGAGTGAGATCCTAGATGACGACTTGTTCGACTGATGTCTAGTAACATGATGAGATAGCCTGGCATAAAAATATTTACGATGCACATATATTAAATCTGTCCTGTGACATATACGGTATGATTCTCTGCTTGCCCAATATTGAAGAGTTATTCTCTAATCGTTAATTATTTATCGATTTGTTTCCGAGTCTAGTGGTGTCATTTTTGTTGAGGTAATCATTCATTTCACCGGTCAGTTGTGTCGTGTCGCGAGATCTCAAGCATTGGTGTGCGTCCTAATTAGTACGTATCAATATTCTAGCCAGTAGGCTACCTTGATTCGGGCCATGATTACCTATTACATATAACTCAATACAATCAATAAACTTATGATTGTAACGGCCAGCTTCGTTATATCAAATTAGAGTGGCACGAGGGCATTGTACCCAGCTACCAAAGCCAAATTTGCTCACTAACTAACTCTAAACTCGTAACCAAATGCCAACGAACGCGTAGACCCAAGATGGTATCGAAAAAAACCATGACGCGAAACACAGCGAAACCCGAGAAACGCTGCAGCTGCTGCTGTTGCTTCTGATCGTTGCTTCGAAATAATTTCGATTGAAATCCGCAGAACTACAGGGGAAGGCGACTAGTACTAGGGGAAGGTGGAACGTAACAAAACAAAAAATAAAAACGATCGTTTGTCATATTTTTGTTATTGCCTCTTCGTGCGTCCGCTTTCACGATAGTGATACCAACTGCTCTACCTTCCATCTGCTGCCGCCTTGGTACCCTCCATCCGTGGCTAGCCGCTGGCGACGGTGGTCTGTACAGTGGCGGCGGCGGCGGCGGCGACAGGAATCGAATATTATTGGATTTAGACTTTTGACAAAGATGATCGAACAGCAAAGAAAGAAGATCAGCGTCAGAGTTGCGTCTGTAATTGCTGCTGCTGCTGCTGTTGCCACCGTTCGCCGATGGCGTGGTTTGCTGCCGTTTCCGAGACAGTGAGGGTCGCCACCGGCTCTTTTTTTAAATATGATTGCGTCGATGCGAGCAGGCGGCCATCGAGCCGGCGTCGGGTTAGTCATGACTGAGACTCTTCAGGTAAAACGAGACGAATACTACCCAGTAGAAGAGCTATTGGCATGCGAAAAGCGCTTGATTTGAACACAGCCGTAGCAGCAGCAGCAGTAAATAGCGAAGACACAGGTTGGCGGTCGGCATTCAAACGCTCGAACTTCGAACCGAAACCAAAGTGAGTGCCACCCATCGTCAAGTATTTCTACCGCGAGACATGCGGGATGCACTTGAAGCCAATGCCGTTCGTACGACGGCACAACGAGTCCAAGGAAGATGTAGCCACGTAACCTTTAGTTTCGTTTCACGTAATCTCGCCTGTGTCTGTCTGTTTGATTGTTTGCGTTTTGGGTCTGCCGGTAGCGTGGCCACGAGTGAATCTCTGTGTGTGTGTGTGTTCATGTGTAGGTATTGGCGTCTTTGTCCTTCCGTTGTTCTTTGTCAGATTTCTTCCTAGAATAAACAAGGTGCTCAGTAGTTACTCGGTAACGTTTCGTACAATAGTGATGAGCCGTTATGTAACCGACGCGAGCGTATAATTCGTTTGTGTGCGTGTGGATACGAAGGCACACCATATTCTCGATTACCTATTCAGCATTCGCGTATACAGGAACCGCGTCAGATGCTGCTGCGGCGACGCTCGGATACGCTTGTTGTGTCTTATGTCCACAGAACGCAAACATCTATGAAATATATATATAAAATTAAGATAGACAGGTGAATAATGTCTGGATTCATTCACCACATAAAGAAGACGATAGTGATGTGAGCTGTGCGATGTCAACAGTTACCACGTTCCTGACTATGGTAATATACCTGTACCTATTATGAAATTATATAAGTACACACGTTGTGAGCCCAATGACAGGACACTCAAGTCACGATTCATTGCACAGACAATCGACTCAATTTTGCCGTTGTGTATCTTTGAAATAGCGTGGAAATAATAAATCTAAAATGTAGGCGAATTTTATTTGCAAATAAAGGAAAAACAAAATCAAACATCCAGACTTCAGAATCGAACAAAATAGAACATCCTTTACAACCAGAATTTCACTTTAGGCAGCGGATCTGCTGATTTAGGAGCACACCTTACAATTTTTTCGAGACAACTTAACTCGAAGCGAGCCGAAGAATGAACATGAATGGGACGAGCAAGCGAAGCAATTTGTCGTCATGGAGAATTACTGCGTAATGAATAATTTCAGACAGTTGGATGTGTTTGTAATTCGATTTCAAGGGCTCTTATGCAATTATTCACTGACTTACAAGTTCGATTCCAATATTACTGTTAATCTGATCGAATTATATGAAATGGAGTATTTTCTTTTCAATTATTGCCCACCACCTCCGTTGCTGCAACGAATGCAGCTTCGAATTGACTTGAGTTGGCAGTCTGTGGACCAATGAGGCGGTTTGTGGCCCTTAACACAAATGGACAAACACCCACGCTTGCCGTGCTAGTCCCTGCGCTGGTGATGATGGCGATGCCCGTTTGTGTTTTTTACTGGTGAATAGTTAGGTATATATATATATATATATATAATAGGTAAGTGGGCAGATACTATCAGGGTAAACAGATCCTTTGTGTGCTCCTGCGTTGGTTGTCTCGTTGTTGCTGCTGCTGCTGCTGGCTCCGCTGTTGGTGTCGTCGTTAATGTTATGGTCGGCGCAGCAATCGAGCTCGTTTGCTGCTGCTGCTGCTGCCGCAGCGGCGACTGCACGAAGAACCATTACGGGTATGCTAATTGCCTCTGCCGCCATCCGCGGTACATAGCCCGAGACGGCTGCCGGCTGGCCGGCAGCTGCTAAAGGAAATAATAAGAATTCTATTACTAATTGTCGAGTAAAAGGGGTCGTCGAATTGAGAGGCGAGCTACGAGCGTCTAGTGGAGGGTGGAGGTGGTAATGGGACTGGTGAACAGGGAAATGTGAACGGGCTGGTGTTGCCGAACAGAAAAGTGGCTCGCGATCTAGATGGCAGAGGAACTTGCTGGAACAGCAATGCGTTCGGGGGGCGGTGAAAACCTCTAGAGACAAACAGGGCGAAATTGGAAGGTCAGTTGGCACCTTCGTCAGTCACAATGAGAGGATAGGAGGGCCACCGACAAATAGTCACTGAACAGGCAACGAATTGACTTTCGACTATGCTGCTTACTGCGTGCTAAAGTGGAGTCGTAGCTTGCTTGGCTGGTCGGCTGCTCGCCTGATCCAATTGAACTCGACATCATGGACTCACACTTCACTCCACTCATTTGAGGCAGTCGTAGAGTGTGTGTGTGTGTGTGTCTGCATGCCTATAGTTCAAGCCCACCACTCTGTATCAAATGGGTAGGTATAGCATGACGACGTCGACACGTCACACAATCCACTACAGGGACTACTACCACGACAAGTGGGCATCATCGAAGCAGCATCAGAGCTTTAGTGACTCAGTGAGGTGTTGAAGGAATGTGCGCGCTCCGCTTGACGATAGCTTCTTGATGACGATCTGTGAGTCCTCGGGAGCTGGGCCCACCATACCAAGTCCATACGAACTTCTTGTCGTGAAATGGAAGACCGTCGCGTCTCTGGCCTATTCCTGCGCTCCTATGTCCGTGTCTTGTCGCGCAGGCTAGTCGTATTTTTCCAAAGCTGGTAAGGGCAGCGGCAGGCGGTGGGGTGCCGCCGCTGCCTTGAGCTGCTGACAAGAAGACCTGACGTTGCTTGCTTGCTCGCTCGCTCACCAGTAATGTCGAAGTAACCGGGGGCTGCGGGGCGGTCGGGGTGTGAGTGCTTGCGCGTTTGGATGACATGAAGCAAGCAGTAGATGGTGGTGGTGGTGGTGAGTAAGGGCGCGTAGGAAGGGAGTGGTGTAGTCCTTCGCCGCTGTCGCCTGGAATGAGCGGCTTGGACGGTGCTGGCCATCGCAGCGTTTCGCTGGACTTATCATCGTCTCCGCCTTCGTCGTCGTAACTTGAGGATCGCTAGGCTTCCTATCCGTCTCGAGCAGAGGGGAACTGGTGCTCTCCGTGCCTACACTGTGCCTTCATTCCGTTGCGCTTCGAGGTGCGAACGCCCTTGCGTTCGCCTACTGGAGAGGAGTTTTGTGTTGAGCATGTTGGAGTTGAGCACCGCCAGAAGAGGCTAAAAGAGGTCGGTGCGCTCCTGGCTTGCCTAATGGTCGAGTTTTTGCTGATGAACTCCTTGCTGTTCCATGGCCGAAGGGGGCAGACGAGGTAGACATTGTGGAGAGACATCCGAGGGATGAAGGGAACACCGTTGCTTCAACCGCTAGCTACGGCACCGCTCGCGGAAGGAATCGCGTGGGTGGCTCTCTATCCCTGAGGCCGACCTATGGGGCACGAAGGTCTAGGCGCGTTCGACTTCTACAGTAGCCTCAGACCCTTACGGAGTTGAGAGGGTAGGGAGGGCATGTCGGCCGAAATGGTTTTCATTCCAGGAGCCCCTGGCTGGTTGACTTGCGCCGACGAAGTATGAGATACGTTTCACCGTGGTATTGTGGTTATCCAGGCCGAGAGAGAGAACGAAATCGAACCATAATATATACCTACGTAAATACATACATATACATGTGCCTATGGCGGCTTTATCTCACAGGCATCTTACGCCCTTGTTAGGTTTGTGGCCCATACGTCCCATACAGTCGTAGGGGGCAGCCGAAAATGTGGAGGTTGTAAGATCGCAAGACGTTTCGTCCTTATGAAAGTTGAGTCTAATCCATTCCTGCAGCAAAAGGATCAGTTCTTTCAACGTCCAGCGAACATTTGCTGTGTTAGTGCGTCGTGCACAGTTCAATGTCCGCTTACCACTCAGACTACCCCACGCGCCCTTAGCCCGTCCGTGTGTTGTGGAATGAATGGGATTAGAAGCAAAGAGGATTTGTGCGTTACAATTTGCATGATGAAGAATTAAAGTCCGATAAGATCTGATTATAGTTGATTAAAACTCACAACTAACAATGTTATGCAAATATGCTTCGGTTGTGTTGAGCGAAGAGAACGCTGCCGATTGTGCGGGAGACAGCGAAGGAATATTCAAATATATTTATTATTATAATATATTAAATACAGCGCGCTTGGGTCGAGCGAGTGAGGCGTGAAGCTGAAACGGCGAATTTAATTCTCCAAATTACTATTTACTAATCGTCTTCGAATACCTTACATGTACAATGTGTATTTAGCTATAAAAATAAATTATTTGGCACGATGTAGACAGTGCAGGCATTGGGATAATCCTTACCAGATCACAGCAAGTCTGTCACAGGGTAGCGAATGGACAACAAGGCCACTTGTTGGTGTTCTGGGCTCGCTGCTATTGTCGCTATTATTTTCCAATTGCTAGTTCCTGTGGTTGCTGCAGCTGCTACTTCTTCTTCTGTTGTTGTTGTTGTGCTCCTATCGTTCAGTGGGTTATCCCAAGGCTTTGAAGTTGTTGGGGGAGAGACCAAAGAGTGTAAAGCGTTCAGCTTGTCAACCACGATACCACGACCATGACCGCGATGGGGCTCCCATCGATTGAGTCTCGACATCTATGGATCCTTATCGAGAAGATGTTACGCGCCACAAATCTTGTTGCTTTTCTCTCCAATCCGCCTTCTCTCTTTCTCTCTCTCTCTCTTTCTCTATAACTGTCTCTCTCTCTCGGTATTCTCCGGTGTCTCCTTCCTCACTTAGTTGCCCTGCTGCTCTCGGTATACAACAGTGTACAGCGTGCACGCGACCTCCGTCCACGCAGAGCCATGAGACTAGAACCTATCTCTCTATCTCTCTCTCTCTCTCTCCCTCTCTGTGGCTGATTGCGAGGGCGCAGCAATAAACTCGCCGTAGACGAGATAGCGGTCCGGCGGCGGAATAGCCAGCCGGAGGACACGATAAGAACAGTCGACGAACGAGGCCCGTCTCTGATGTGGCTCTCTCCCCAACACCCCATCCCCCCTCTCGTTACGTGCTCTTACTCTTCGCTTTTTCTGCTTCTTCATTGTCTATTTTCTCAACTCGAAATGGCTGGAGAAGGGCATGGGGTGCTTGGAAGTAGATTCCTCGATGACCGCCGACAGTCTCAGACTGTTGGCCGCCCTCACCATAGAGTCAGCCACGGTCATGGCGCTCACGGCCCTCGAGGACAGATGCGAGACGACGCCAACAGGCGAACGCGAGGGAACAGGGCACAATCTCATGTACGGTCAAATGAATGAACGAATGTACAATTAGCTGAGGCTGAGTGTCACCAGCTGCATACAAAGCAAAGTGGATGGCAATCGCCACTCGCCACCGAAATCGTCTCGGCCACCACCATAATCATCGTCAAGAAGACGGCACAGCATCAGTAAACGCTATGTATAAACATCTATTTGGGAAATCCTACGGGATAATGCTTTTTCGCTTCTGTGCCTGTTGTTGGTCTGTTAGACTATTATTACTAATATGTAGCTGATTGGACCGGTGTGTAAGCATCAGTAGTTGACATCTACATCTATATGCATAGCCCACGTATCCGAGTCTCATGTATTGTAATACCGGTAATAGTGATCGATGATACTGAGATCCTACACACTAGGATACTGTGAAAGCCGCACCCTTCACACGTGTGCAGTGAATCATACGAATAGAAAGAATAAGAAGAAGGTCCACAACTAATTCTAAGATGTCAAAGAAAATCGTTTCATAACAGAGGCGAATGCTGGCCTCGGCCCCTCCACCTCTGGATCATTGCAGTGTCTGAAAATGAGCGAGGTTCGAGAACACCTTACGTGGTTTAATGTAGTTATATTCATTATCAAATGAGCCCGTTTCGCTGTCGAGTACAACTGGCTTTTGTTCTCATTCCCATAGAACGTTGACCACCTCTGTACTACCAATGGAAATTTTCGAACCTCTTACGTTTAGTATTCCAAGCGGAGAGTTCAACTTTTGGCTAGAACATAATTATTATTACCCTTTGTAGATCTATCAGTGCCGTTGCTTTGAATAAAGTTGTCTTGATAATTCGTACAGCAGTGGCATCAGCAGCGGCTTTAGCGAGAGCCGGATCCGCTAGATAATTGCAGAGCAAAACATGTATTCATTTGCGTTTGCATATTACCAATAGGAGTCTAATCCAAATATCTGAATAGAACATATATATATATATCATTCCCGAATCGAATGTGAATGACGCACAATACGTCCCTCTTTATCCCCCATCTTTCTCTTCCCGTGCATCTTCGTATTCATTCGTAATATTCATGTGTATATATATATATATATATATATATATATATATATATATATATGGATATGTGTGTGTGTGTGTTTGTAAAACAAAAATAGTGTATTATTATATGAACGATATCGACTCTTGCCATGGGATGGTATCGCGATCAAAAGAGAGATTGCCTTGCTTAATTAACATCGGTGTATTGATGATAGACATTCGCTATTTCTCTGAATAGTGGCGTCGATGGTGGCGTTGCTTTACGTACGACCCGGGCTGGCAATGTATTATATTATACTATCTGTTATAGAGTGATGCACTGTCATTGCTGCTGTGGGCTATCAGGTACGACAAAAGGGAAGAACAGTAGCCCCAATGAAGGATAAAGCATTACTTCGACGGATTCGACGACGACTGTTGCCAGATGATGTTGTACGTATGCGTATATAAGTGTGTGCGTGCATATTTGCACTATAGACATATACATATATATATATATTATACAGGTACATCTGTATGTGCAATAGTAGCATGATAGGCTGCGCCGCCGAGACTAAAAGTTGCTATTGCTACTTGTGCTGTTAATGATAATACCAACATCAGTGCTAATAACGATTGTTGTACATAGATGAACAAAAGCACCAGCCGCCTCATAATTAGCACTGTGGCCGCCGGGGTACAAAAACACATGATGATGACATTGAAATGAAATGACCGAAGTATAATAATTTCGAATTCAGTTGTTGGCTTTCCGGTTGGTTGAGCGACGGACGGGTCGCTGAATCTTCTGCGTGCCACTTCTGATTGGCGCTTCCACCGCCGCTGCTCATCCGCTATGAACATACGAAAGACTCGTTATCTCTCTCTCTCAAGTTCTCTCGTACTCTATATATATATATATATCAGAAATTGCAACGTCATCGAGGAGCCTCTGTAGCTCGTTGGAGGGGGAAGACGATATGAAGCTAGTGTTCATGTCGTTCTTGCTGACTCTGCTATTGTTGATGCTGCTGCTGTTGTTGATGATGGTGATGAGCAGATGGTGACGATGATGATAGCAATAGTGTGATGCGTAGGATTATCTACAATGGTGAGGGAAACGATGAGAAAGGGTGAAGGTGGAGGCTTTTTGTTGTTGGAGGAGGAACTTTAGGCAACGAACGCCTCTGGACGAGTTGCACAAATGCCACGCCTGCCACCGCAATGGTTGCAATGGTTTATGGTGCAATGGGACACTCGATCTTGATCCGCGTTGTGGGAGCCTTTGTGAAATCGTACCGAAACGTGTCTATTGGATTTTATGACATTCATCAGCTACGCTCTAATTCATCGAGCACTCATAGCACGTTCAACATGTCCGTGTAGCATTATATAGATAAATATGCGCATATACTATAATTATCGGCGACAGATTACGCTTGTCCAGAATATCACAACAGTGTCATAAGGAGTAGTATCAACAACACGTGAGAATTTGGTGCGGGTCATAGGCACCGGCTATGGCCATCGACACAGGCATATATTGATGAATTGACAACCAAAAGGCTGAGGTAAAGATACAGGTTTATTGGTTTATTGAAGGAGCTGCAATTTAACGTAACAGTAACGCCAGTATCGTCGACAAGTGGCAAAGCGTCAGCAGAGGGTGGATTCTCTGCTCCGCTGCAGGTATTGGTGTCCCCTCGTGTCGTTGTGATGTTGTATGAAGCTAATTGGAGTGCTTGTCTGCCTGGTTAACTCACTCATACAAAGACAAGCGAAGCCACACGAACAGATCGTCGTCCACAGAAACCCTGAAAGTGTTCCTGCTCACAGACGGCAACAACAACAACAACAGCAGGAGGAGGAGGAGGAGGAGTAACAGATGACAGACCAGATCGTCAACCACTCACCCACCACGAATCTTTCTCTCTCCTTCCTTTCTGCCGTTCAGGCTCTGATCTCATGTTATCTATACAGTTATATTAGAGGCACAGAGGCATATGACTGCTGTTGCCGCCGCCGCCGCCGATTCGAGAGGCTAACTCGCTTAGCTGCTCGAATGGTAAACGGCAGCAGATTCTGGCAGTTGCAGAGATCTAAATGAACGTGGCAACGTCCACCGCCAGCCAAGTGGCAGGCAGGCTGGCTGGCTGGCGGGCGGGGTTGTTCGTAGATTCGCTAAAATATGACCAATGATGTGGCCCAACGACCACAAGCAGCACCAGCACACCGGCCACACAACTACAACTCTCTATTTGGTCGCACTAGTTACACTAGGCTCTGCTCTTATTGAGGTTTCTCCCCTCTGTGCCTGCTGTTGTTATTATGTCCCGCTCGTTGGCCAGTGTCGACGTTTCCGACAGAGCGCTTGTTCCCTAGGAAGAGTATCATTCATTGTACCCTACATTGAGCTGACCATGGCAAGAGTGTATGCTGTGTCGTCATCGTCAGCATGAGCCAATCCCTCTATCGTGTTCGTCCGCCTTCGCGCCCCTCCCGACTATTCTCGCTCGTTAAAAATGGACAGCTTTAGCAGGTCCTACTAATTTACTACGAGTAAATGCGTACGGTATCGATATTACGGTATCCATAGCTAGCTACTGTCGAAGATAGGGACCAGACGAACTCGTGAAGATGGTTGATTACTATGTGAAAAAATAACTCTTTGGCAAAAACTTCTTCGGACCCATTCGTTCTTCCATTCATTTGTAACGTCATACTACCCGTTACCATCGACATCCCGCTGGTGTCAATTCGCCATAGTGGTAGATGCTGCTACCACTTCTGCTCTCACCCCAAAAAATGGGACGTTCCTTTATCAACAGCTAGTTTCGAATATTATTACTAATACCATTACATGCACTACTACTACTACCACCATTATGATTATTCTACTATTATTGCCATAATGATACAATGCTATGACAATGTTATGTCGTACTGCTTGACCTCAGCCTGTAGCTGTTGCTACCCATCCAGCTGGTGACTATGGTTGGGCAACACTTGTTCAGCAGCCGGAGGCGGTTGTTGTTGGCGATGTGAGCTGGTCGACAAGAGAATTCACGACTTGCAACGAACTACGAGATCGATCGATGTTGGTCGACACCACCCCGTCCCCTGATAGCGTCCACTATGATCACGACCACGGGCGCCACTCAATGAATGGACGATGAAAGGACAACAACAACAACAACAACGGCGACAACGACAACAACAACAACGATAGCTTATCTAGAAGGGTTGGAATTTTGCAATTTTGAACTAGTTATTGACGACAACGGCAACCTATAGCAAGCCATGGCACCCGTTGGCAGGCTTGCTTTATGTTAGTTTTTGTTATTTTGTTAAATAGCGGCGTACCTGCCTGTATCTCTTCGCCGGTTCGGTGGACCGCTATCTAACCGCGATCACTGGTTTATTTGTTGGTCGGTCGGTCTGGTCAACTAACTTCTACGTTAGCTCCTCCACCGCTGTCGGTCATCCCCCTTCGTTCACCGCCTCTCATCGACGATTCGGGCGTAATTCTCTTCGCTAATTTCGGTCATTTCGTTCTCGAGTCGTATTATAGTAGTTGTAGCTGTGCTGGTGTCGATATATATTCTGGGCTAACTTATACTTTCGCAGGCAGTAGCAGCAGCAGCAGCAGCAGCAGTATGAGCTACACAGTTCAGGAGCGTTGATTGGCCTGGACACTCTGCGGGGAGGGGAGTCTTTGCTTGCTATTTTTTTTCATCTTCCGGATGAATCTCGGCGGCTGTACGCGCAGCAACAGCATCGACCATGTTTGTGATGCTGGGTTGAGCCTCATCGCCTCGTGTTGTGTCCGTATTCATTGAGCCACCAATTGGAGAGAGGTTCAGCCGCCGTTTGCGAGGAGAACGCTTGGAGACAGGGTCCGCAAGATTTGGGCGGAACAAAAAAACCGCGCCAAACATCCACGAACCTGTAATGGAGTTCGAGCAGCGGCCATTTTCAATTAGCACTAATAGTTACCTCAAGTAAATATAGCAGTGAGGTGCATTGCTGTCTGAAGCACGACAAAATTACCGACGAACCTAAACGCTACGCCGCGCCAACACCTACCGTTTACAAATAGCACCGCTCAAATACAGCTGCTGTGTCTGCGACAGAGCACCATGCTTCTTCGCCATCGGCAGCCAGTGCATGTTACGCAGTCGCGGGCCACAGAAAGCAGCCTGGAGAAAACCGGATAGGGATAAAGATTCATTTGGACATCGCCTGCAGTGAGTGTCGTCAAGGGCTGGCAACTCCTGCCGCTCGTAATGCTCTATCGTAACGTAGTCGCGCTCATCGATAATGTCGATTCGCGGATTCTCCATTCGGATTTGCGCTGTGCATCCAGCAGCATCGCCGATGCTTCCAATGTTGGGTTCCATTGCGTTGTCCCCCTCCAATTTCGTCTACTTTTGTTCTGGCTCGGCGTCATCGTCGTCTTTTTCGTTGATTTCGCCATCGTCTGTCTCTGCCCTCCGCTCTCCCTCGTCTCGCCCGCATCGCTGTACGGAGATATGGTCGCGGTGGTCGCGGTGGTCGCGGTCGTGACTGGGCCAAGATTACAGAAATACAGAAGCTACTATGACTAGTGCCACCGCCACTCTAGCTTGGCAAACGACCGCTATCGAATCCTGCAGTGATGGTACCCGTGGTTGCGTTCGGTGGCTCGCTGCTGGCTGATTTGGCTGACTCTGAGAACAGGCAGCAGAAGAAACTGCGGCGGCAGGAGGAGGAGGAGCAGCAGCAGCAATCAATGCCCGATTGACCAGACCATCAACGGCATCCAGCGCTTGCTGCAGTGTCAGTTATTCGCTTCATCGACGAACGGCGCGAGCGCATCAACTGCCGCTGGTACGACTTGGTTTTGGCCCTGGCTGCTTCTTCTGGAGACTGCTGTTATCTACCAGAGCTGGCCAAGCGCTGGCTGGTTATTCGTGAGTGGCTCGAGGTCGCCGTGGTTATTCGTAATCTGCTGGGCTATCTTCGTTGGTCAACTATATTCGACTCCATTTTGTGAGCGATAAAGATAGCGGGCAAGAGATAAAACCGGGGGAAAAGACGCCTGTTGGAAGAAGAACAGTTCTGCAGGACCATGTGACGCTGGGGTCTAGTGGGGGCTACTGCACCGTCGATCTGGTGACTGATTCTGTCGTGGCTCTTGGCAGGTGCTCTCACGAGCAAGCACCGGTGTCGGCAGCGGTAGTGGATGGCCGCCCAGTTTGTTTACTACCTCATTGTACCACGACGATCACTGACTGATCTGAGGACGGCCTAGCTGTCAGCTGAATACCATCTTCATGGTGCTTCCCCTCTCACTGTTCTCTTGCCGTCAATGGATTGCAATGGCATACAACAACATCTCTCTCTCTCTCTCTCTCTCGAACCGACTTCGTTTTCGTGCCGTTCGTCTGGAAGATCGCATAGATTTACGTGCTACCCCCAATCGCTGATAGTGGTACACCCTAGAAGAGGCAGCTGGACGCGACCAGAGCCAATGATGGCAACCATTGCGTTTGCGTCAGCCGTGACGCCGATGTAGTGAATGCCGTTGTGGCATGGAGCGAGGGGTTCACAACAAGGTGAGATATAGACGAGTAGACGGCAAGCACAGACGCAGTAATGCCAGCCGCAACAGAAAGGGAGTCCCTCCGGCGACTCTGCATGAGAGATGCGGTGATGTCTTCTAGTGGCTGTGTCGAAAACGACACCGACAAGCAACGGCGGATGTCCACCAGCTCATTCAGTTGGATTCGATCAGGCGCGGTACGAGATCAGCGAAACGTTTTCCCCTTGGTGCCTCCCCGCAGTCATCCGTGCAAAAGGGACCGTCCGATCGATCGACGGACGCTCGCTCGCTCATTGAGCATCGATTGTCTGTTCCTGTGGCTATTTTATTGATTGGTTGAAATAGTCCCTCGATTGATTTCTCGTCATCCCAATGGCGCGGAAGCCCAGTCCAACAGCGGCGTTGATAGCGTTGATGTGACGTGACGAAACGAGACGGTCATCTGCGCGACTAACAGCGCCTGCGCTGGCATTGTATGGTTGTATAGTCGCTTTGGCTAGATATTGATCAACGTTGTCAAGAGCGCGAATTGCCGACCGCTTAAGTGCAGGACGCCGGGACTCCGTAGGTGCTGGCGTTACATTGGCAGAACAGTGGAAGAGCAGGGAAATAAATGTTGGATGTGGTATGAGTACAGTCAGATGCAAATGGGTGAATAGGTCAGATATGTGTGCGTTTCGTAATCGTTGTGAAATTGAACGTGCTTATTGCTTTAATCCGGAGGCAAACGCCTAACGACATTCAGCAAGTGTAGAGAGATGGAACGATACCATCATCGTTTGCTTCTCAGGCTCGATTTCGTTGGAGATTACTTTGTTCTATGTAGTGGTCACTATGCAGCGATGGGTTCGTTTGCAACGGTCCTATACGTAACCCATCGTCCAGCTTCTCCAAGTCCAGCAGGAAGTAGCAGATCGGCAGACGGAGAGCGCGCGGGCAAGCGGCGGGAGAGACAGAGAGAACTCTCATTATTTTCTTCTGTTAGATCCAAACACGGCGTTGTAGTCTTAGTAGTAGTAGTAATACATTACAAACAGCGTAGCTTGGTGATGTGGAGCGCGGAACCAAAGAGCGTATGGCGCGACACAAGAAATAGTGACGTGTCTCCTGCTGCTCGTGGTTCTGCCACGGCCGCTGCTGCTGCCGCCGCCGCCTCTTGTCTCTAATTCGTAATCAATGCTGAGCTTCCTGCAGTTCTCTTACCGGCCGGTAGCATCTGATTGGCTGGCTACTGGTTCTATCGTTGCTGCCGCTTATTCTTGGGGCTGAGCCAGTCTTCTATTTCTCGAGAGTAAATGGCTATTCTCCAGGTCGTTGTCGACTCAGTCCCGAGTAGTACTGCAAGTAATCCCTTGTGTCGAGTGTTTTTTCGCCACTGCTGCTGCTGCTGGTGGAGGTGGAGCTGCTTCGTTACCCTTCGACGTCGTCGCCAGCAGTAGCAGCTAGACAAGACTAACGTAGTGGCGGTGGTAGCCGTTGCATCCTCTTTCCCGAATGTCCCTAACAGTGGTTGGGTAGCAGAAGCGGTAGCAGCAGCAGCAGCAGCTTGTATTTGGCAATGCCTTTGCCAGCGGAAGCATATAAGTAAGTAACATTGTTTCGACCTCGCTAAGGCTATCGACGAGAACGCAGGCGCCAGGTACTGCATCAGCCTATGCTTGCTAGTTCTGCCATGAAGTCTACTACAACGAAGGACTAGAGGCGAGAAGGACACGAGAGTTGGAAGCTGCCTGATAGCCGGACGGATGGGAGTTCGGTCGGGTGGCGGTTGTTCCGCCGCGTACTCCTCGGCCTGGCCTCGCCTGATGGGTCGGCAAAAATGTGAACTACTGCACACGCACGCACACGACAAAGATAGCGGTGGGCGAATAGAAGCAGAGGCGAAATAGGGGGCAAAGCCTAAGGGGTAGCTGCGCTACCGCTGGCCGTACATTCCTCTATGGGCGCCTGTGTGGCTGTATGGATGTCTATGGTTCGTAGGAGAGAAGGGAATGGCAAGCTTGCACGAGCAGGCTCGTGCACATGGCGAATGGCCACTCGTGGCGGTAGCGTCTGCTGCCATCGGATAACCATTACAACACTTATTGTCGTCTCCCCTTTCCGGCCTACCATCAATGTTAGCACTCCCTATTTCTTCTCGGCCACGAGCCAAGCACGCGGGGAAATTCCCGTTCCCTGTTCATCCCCTACCGCTATGCCTGTCGCTGACTCCCACTCTCGATTGTCCCTCGTTCATTCCCATATGGACATCGTCTATCTATCGCTTAGTCAGTCCCAGCAAACTAGGCCTGGAGAAAAAGAACGAGAGCAGTAGTCAGTGGCGCTCTAGCATCTCTCCCCTCACCGGCTCCCCACTTCTGTCCCCATTTCCCCTCTCGACACTCCCGCGAGAGAATGGATAGCCAACTAAAGACTTGTTTGGTTGGCGTTTGTCTCTTTGTCTGCTCAGGGCGCTATTCTTCTAAACGCTAGTCTGTCTATGTAGCCTAATCTGGTCGTCTCGTTTAGTTTTTGCAATGGAGTGTGGCAAATGGCATGCGAACCCTCCCCGGACGAAACTGATGGGTTCGTGTGATTACGGACTGCGTCTACCACTGCTGAACGGCCAAGCGGAACGTATAGTTGGTGTGGTGAAACACATTTATTGTAGCCGGGGTTGGGTGATGTAACTGTGTATGTGGCTTATCTGACCCCGCATCGGATCGTAATGTGGGTGTGCCTTGCATTTACACTCTGCGAGGACTATGCCTATGTTTAGAATATATAGAAACTGAGGAGTTCCTCTATTCCTTCTGCCTTCATAGTGTATTGGTGGTTTACGCACGCCAGCCAAACTGGAAAAGCCAAACCCAAAGCAACTCGGGGCAAAAGCTATTTTGCCGTTCTTGGCCACAACGGTGGTAGGAGGCAAGCAGCGTAGTAAGACGAAAATGCCCTTCTCTGTTTGGGGGCAACGCAGCGTCATTTCCACTCGCCCGCCCACTCTGGCCTCCGAGCGATCCATAGCCTGCTTGTACTGCCATAAAAAGCGTAGGATCTTCCACAAAGGATGTCTGGATTGCGTCCCGGATATTCTGAGGCGGCAGACGCCGAAACGCGCCACGGCCGCGGCGAGGAGGCCAGGAGGAGAAGACCAGAGTGGCATCGAGGCAAACAGGCCTACTCCCCGCTCGCATCGCTGCTCGTAGTGGAAAAGGCGGCAGTATGTAGGCAACTCGATACGCGCGTGTTTTTCTCTCCAACTCTCTCCCTCTCCCTATATCTCTCTCTCTCACTCTATATCTCGCTATCGTCCTCGTTTTCTCACTCTTCACTCACTCGTTCTCTGTGCGCGCTAACCCCCAATTCCTTCATAACGTTCCTTCTTCACTTCATATGAAGTGGCGGTCGGCAAAAGCAGATTTGGCTGCTGCAGAGCGCACCACAGAGTAGAGCAGTGCAGGCGGCCATAGACGACGGCCACCGGCGTGTACCAGACTCTCATACAACTCGTGACTAGAGCACCCGCTGCTGCAGCCACCACTACTACTTCTTCTACCGTAACCGTACGGCCAGGAGCGACGTTCGCCACGTCGTTCTGACCAACCCTTTGAACGACGACGTCCTCGACCACAGCAACAATCCTGAAGAAGTAGCATTTGCACTCGTTTGTCTGTGCGTCCGCAGACAAGGAAAGTGTATGATATTGAGGCATTACTTCTCAGGGTGACCGCCCGTTATTCGCCTCTGTTCGTTCTCTGCCAGTTTTGTGGTGAGAGTCGAGTAGTATAGTCAGTAGCACGTTATGGTTGGTGGTCCAGTTTTTCTTGTTCGCTATAGTCGGTCGCTGGCTCGTCGTTCGCTTGCATGGCAGACGTGGAGCCGCCAACGAGACATTCTTCTCCTCCCTCGATCCTAGCGCTAGTCTGGCAGCGGTGCTGTGTCTGTCGTTGAGCGAGTTTGTTGTAAGTGGCTGCCAGCGCTCGGCCGTGCTCCCGTGATACTCGTCGTCTGGCCGGGGCGTCCAACGACAGCGTAGCCGAAGCCGCGCTGGCTGTCGCTGGTTTTGGCTGACCCAGGACAGAGTGGTGGCACAGCGAATGTATGGTGGTGCTTGCATTTGCCCCAGCAGCCGCAAGGTCCTCTGCTCAACTCTCCGTTGGTTATATAATTCAGCAGCGACTTGTGGTGGCGGTGGGCTTTACTTTATGATGGCTTCTGTCTGCCGCCCTGCCTGAGTCTGCCTGCCACTGATCCATACACTCTCATTTTGGTGAGAGTGTGTGCGCATATGTGCTGTGGCCTCTCGAAGTCGGCTCGCCGGCGACCTCTCCGACCAACTCTCGTCTGGCTGTGTGCGTATGTCTGTGTAAGAACCGCTGCCGTTGGACGTGGGACAGAAACTGGACGAGGCGGACGAGCTCATTGAGGGCAGCGGAGGAGCGGGGGTTGTGTTGAGAATATGATGTGAAAGATGATGACGACGTGGATGTCTTCCGACGTCGCGGAGGAGCTGCTGCTGCGCCACCACCACCGCCGTCACGAGAGTTGAAGAGAGCATGAGAAGACATACAGAGTAGAGGGAAGAGAGAAGTCTTGGAGAAGTCTTGGCCGCCAAGGGAAGGCTTTCGTATACAAGATGGTATCTCATTTACGGATACCCAACACCTCGACTGCCAAGGCTACTTGCTGGCCAGTGAGTGTCGGGCCGTGGCTGCGAAGATTTTTGAATGCGAAATAAGACAAAGTTTGTTAGTGGAGAAGAGATGATCACGAACAGAGCGCAAGAGACAGAGAGAGAGAAAAAAATAACGCTGCCAGAAAGTGCAAGTCGGTGGCAGCGGTACAGAGGAACAGGACCGTCCAGACCCTGCCATGGTCATTAAGTGGTTTCGGCTTTCACGTTCTCGTCCAGATTCGCCTTTGAGTCGAGTGAAAGCCAATGACTAAAGACGTAATCCGGAAACTCTGTTGGCAACTATGCTTACCACCCCGTGGCTGAAACGCAATATATGCATTTGTTGCTAGCGCCACTAGATGTGGGCGGCGTCCAGCAATGTCCCGCTGTATCACATAATCGAGCTCTTATTCCTTCATTGGATGATCGCGAATTGGACAATCGAGCCCTAAATATAGATTTGACATATATATAAATATAGATAGACATCCTTATCTGCTTTGAATTAATCTTACCAAAAATGACATGAGAAAATATAATAATACTTCTCATGACCAGCATATATTTGTTTCCCTATGTTTGTATGAGAGGCCGAAATTTGCTAATGTGTGTCCTTATATGTACGTGTTCATATAACAGTTCTGTAGTTGCGCCCTACATGCATGTCCACTAATTCAAATGAACCTGTCTGACATGGAGAGAATCCTGCGCGACCATGGCACGCTCTGAACTGTACACACCAACTTGTAGCCCATGCTTAAAGTGTTCATGTCGATGAACTACGGATCCAAATTGATGTCGACATTTGCGAACGACGATGAAGCTAAGCCCGATTCCACGGCGATGTTCATCAGTCAAAGCGATGCCGCTGTTGTTGCTACGTATGAGAGGAGCTCGTTGCTACCGCTGTATTGAATGCCCGTTACTGTGGATAGTAAAAGCGGAGCCCGTGAGCGCCGGCTAAAGCAGTCGCCACCGGTGCCTGCCGATGATTCTTGTAATCAATTCGGGAATGTCAATCGCCCTCACCGGGGAGTCGGCGGGTCCTGATCCGCGACTAAACTCTCTCAAATCTAACTAAGGAGGGTCTGATGTGTGCGGCCAACCTCACTCACCGTGAACAGCGGCCGAAGTCGATCAAGAAGCAAGAAAACTGAGAGCCATATCAATGTTGACCGGTTACCAAACGCCAATGGCATCAGAGAGCATTCGCTTTGAAAGACGAACGAGAGATGTAGAAACGTCGAGTCATAGTTTATCGGCTCGCGCCACAGGTTATTTTCGGTTGTACAAAAAAAAATAGGTACATTTGTAGGTGTGGTCGTGACAGGATGTCTGGGAAGCGCCAGCTAAAAACGAACGAGCTTAGCGGGCGAGGGAGCGAGGTAGTCAGCTATTCTGCGCGCGATACGTATAAAACCGTCAATGTGATCATAATGTAGGCTTCAATTGAAGAGAAAAATAGCAACCGTAGGGAGACGCGTTCCGAAAGCTGATCCAGTGTTGTGCCGCTGGACACTACGCGTACAGCGAGGCAGATATCGTTGGTTATAGGACCGTTGTCGATTCCGCTGCTGGTAGTGGTGTATTGTTCATTGATTGTCTTGCCATACAGTTATCTCTGTTTGTGTGAGGATATTTTTTGAAGAGGCTAAGAGCTAAATGCATGGGACTGTGTGTCTATAATAAACATAAAAAAAGTTCACTAATATGACAATCTCACTGATTGGCTCGCAAACGAAAACCATGGAATAAATACGCCGATTCAGTGTACTGAATGTATGATATAGTTATCAGCGCCAACTCCATAAGGAGACAGCATTTGTATGTGTTGCAACGCGCGTGTAAGAACTGTGCGTGCGGATAATTCCTGGCTGCAAGTGCATCGAAAGGTCGCTCGGTGTCTGCCGCTGCGGCAGCTTCTGGTACTCCGACTTCACTCCTCAATGTGTGTGTGTATGTGAGTGTAGCCGTGTTTGGACGGCGGACCCGGGCGGTAGGGGAGAAGGGATCTGGGATTCTGCGATGTGGTGGATGGAACGAAAGGCAAAGCAGAATCAGCAGCAGCAGCAGCAGCAGTGGCTAGGCCGCCAGAGGATCGCTGATCTGACCGGTCGTGCTCCGCTCGAGGCTTCCCAGGCGAGGAACGGCAGCTTCGGGGGATAGCCTAGGACGTCGGAGGAGGACGTCGTCGTCGTGGTAAGGATCTGTCGATATCGCTTTTCCGATCGCGCTTACTCACGATTGGTGGACGTGCGTCGCTCGCTCACTGGGTGTTTGCCTGCTGCTTCTGCTGCTGGAAAAGGGTCTGGAAACGGGCAACCGACGACGACGACGACGGCGGCGACGACGACGAGAAGGAACCTGTCCGTGTCGGTCCGTCGGTTCTCCGATTCGCTCTTCGCAGCTTCCCCTCTTCTCTGCTAAGCTGCACTCGGCCGGCTCGGCGACCCAACCAGCGCGGCGACCTCAATTGTAATTAGAGTTGAGCGATGGATTGAGACTTTCGCGAACCGCGGCGGCCTATTTGGCCGCCGCCTTCTCTTCCTCTTCAACAAGACAGAACAGGCAGAAGAAACGAGGACAAGGCAAGGTCTGCCTTCGGCTGCAAGGCCACTCCAGTAATACCAGCGTCATTGTAAGCTAACGCTACGCCCCGTTCGTTCATCCCACCACCATCTAGCTGTTTTCTGACAGACAGTTTTCCTGCTGCCGCCGCCGCCGCCGCCTGCAGTTTTCAATTTACCTGACACAGTTTCCGCTGGCGGCGTAGGTGGAGGCAGAGGCGGCGGCTGCTGCTGCTGCTCAGGTGACGATAGCGATCAGCCAGCGAACCAACCAGCGCTCGGCGAATGTGTCGACAACAACACCAACAGCAGCAGAGGCAGCAGCAGCAGCAGCAGAAACACTCAGTGAGGGTATTGATCGAATTCCAGCTCTTCCACCGACGCTCGCCAACGTCCGCCGAGAGTCGGTCGATCGCTAACGATCGGAGCCAGTGCACTCATGAGATCCGTGAGGCTGACTCGAATAGTTGAACAGCTCGAATTGAGCGTGGTCAGAGTATAGCTGGCTGACTGCCTTGAGACACATCAAGTATTATATTATAGAAAGCAGCGCCGAGGGTTACTGTTTGAAGGCAGTTTTGCTGTTTACTGGATCGAAGCTAACCTAGGCGCACCCCACTTCACTCCATTCGCTTGCTACAAATGCGGTGATTCTCTCTTTTTTTCCTCTGTTTCGTCGACATCAATGTCAGCTAGCCCGTATCTATTATATATGTGAGTCTGTCGGTGTTTCTGCCTCTCTGTCTCTCAATACGAGTTGTTTGAGTGTAATATGTAAGGGAGCGAGAGACTGGTGGACATTGGAGATCTACTACAGGCATTCGTCTCGGTTGGCAGATGCTGAGGCTTTCAGACTATCGAACGAAATGTACCGAAACAATATATAGCTCGCCACTCGATATCTGTAGTGCTACCTATTATGCTTTGAGGAGAAGACTAGTGAGAGCATGTCGAGTTATCAGTACTACCTATGTATCGAGTGTCTAGTTTAGAACGGCAACGGGCCGAGCGGAGTACGGGACCGGTGAATGGACATTGGGTTGGCTGCTTTTCTCGAGGGGAATCTTGGGGAAGAGAAATGTTTAGTGAGAGATGTAGTCCTAATGCTGCTACTGCTGCTGCTGCTGCCACTGGTTGGGTGATCGAAGGCTGGATATGTGTGACACGGAAAGCTGCTGCAACTGCTGTACGGGCTGAATCGTCGCTGAGTTCATTGGGGGTTCTGGGGTTATTCGGAAGCTGGGTTTGGTGGCAGGCCGAAAGAGTGAAGGAGAAGCGGATACTGACTGACCTGATGTGTTGGTGGTAGCGGTGTCGGTGGTGGTGGTTGTAGTAGTAGTTGAGGTGGGCGGTGATTTGTAACCAGTGATAGATTCGAACTAAGAAACAAGAACAGTGGCTCACACAGCACGTACAGAAGGCATTCATAGGCCACAGATGAGGCTAGCCCCCCAGCGAAGACTACGAAGATCTTTCGAATCTTGAATCTGCTCAGTCTCGCTGCTACAGTCGAACAAACGAACGAACGAACGAACGTATCGACCACCAAACGCTGCCAAAACGAAAATGTAGGGAGATAGGGAATGAAGCGCTTCCTAAGAGGGAGACCAACACTTGGGTGTTGGGAAAACGACCAGAAGCAGCACAGCAGACGCCGTCGAGTGTTCGATGCTCAGACGAACTACGAGTGAATGTATATGGACGAAGCTGTAAGCGGCGAATGTATGTGCTACGGTTGAATCATTGGCGCGCTTTGCTCGAAGTAGAAAGGAAGGAAGGAAGCTGGAGTAAGCAGGCCCAGACTGGACCGAATCAAACAGCCGACTTTGGTGATCTGTTCGCTGCTTCTGCAACTACTGGACACCAGTGCCGGTTGATCTGGACATGGCAAAACCAGGCTCTGTATAGTTCTCTATGTGCGTGGTTGAGTGCGTGATAACTGTGTGCGATGTATTCGTGGTAAACTCGGAAAAAAAAAGTAAGTGTGCCTGCAATCGTCCGTAGGACGGCTTCGCTATGAAGAAGAGATGCCTGGCATAGGGGAATCGAAAACAGGGACGTCTACTACCACTACTACTACTGCTGCTACTGCTGCTGTTCCCGCCATTGAGTGAGTTGGTTTTGGTGGTTTTATGAAACGGATATCGAGCCTTATGGAGGCGGGCAATGCATGGGATAGGGAGCAGGGTTATGGTTATGGCTAGGGCCCTGAGGGGAGGGAGGGGATGCAGAGGCAGGTCGATGGCGGTTTGCCGAATCTGCCTTTGCTTGCTCGAGAGATAGCGACCGAAGTAGACGGATAGAGCAGACGAAAAGGAACTAGCGAAAGTTAGTGAGTGTGTGAGGAGTGAGAAAGAGACAGAGACAGAGAGAGAGAGAAGAAAAAGCAGATGGATTGAAGAAAAGCGGAACGACGGATGGAGGCCGCGGCTGGTGCTGCTGCTGCTGCTGGAGCGTTCAATTCCCAAGCAAATCCCTCCTCTGCACTAGCGCTGTCGGGCCGTCGAAGCAGTCGAAATAGAAAATTGAGAATGGAGAAGAAGAAGAAGAAGAATTGGTGAAGTCAACTGTAATGGGTGCCAAGTTTTTGTGGAGGAGACGAAATAAAGGCGAAGGAAAGAAAGAAAGAATGAAGAAGCAGGGGGAGGGTGTGGAGTTTGTTGACGCAACTGAACGATTCGAGGACAAAGCACCACAGCAGCAGCAGCAGCAGAGTCAATAGAGCTGAGTGCTGACTGCTGTTGCTGGCTGGTGAACGTCGTCTCTTAGACGAACTGCAGACGGCCAGCACTAGGCCAGCAGCATCCGTAGAGGCCTACCATCGAATCCAAGGCAGATCAACCTTAATCAAGCATATGCAAGCTACACGGTCGTACAAGCTGTTAACGCTCACAAACTGTCGCACATACACCCACAGTGAGAAACACGTGCTTTAGCTCTGCGTGTGATCACAAGTGTATCAATCGTCAGCGGCAAGCGGCCTGTACAGATGGGGTCAGATGAAAGCAACAAAGTAGTCGAATCAAACTCAACCAACAGAAAATCAGGAAGTAGGAGATCATGTGCGCCTACCACCACAACCGCCGCGGCCGTAGAAAAAGAGAAGTCAGATAGCCAACACCAAGCAACTAGTCGGCTAGCTATGTATTATATATAGACACCTCATTGATAATTCAACAGTCTCAGCAGCAATAATTTCTCTCTCCCTCTCTCTCTCTCTTTAGTCAACAGAATTGACGCCTGCTTCCTCCCTTCCGATATATTCATTTATACAGGCAGAGTGTTGGCTGGCTGGCTGGCTGGATGGTTGATATTGTAAAAGGCTTCGATGTTGGCGCTTCATGCGGCTATGGAGTGCGCGCGTATGTGTAGTGTGCTCATTCGAGATCAGCCAACTCGCCACCTCGTTCACACTGCATAGGACGTTTGATTGGTTATAGCCACCTAGGCACATTCATAATGTCGCTTGAACGATGGCCCAAACACCGCCACAACACACTTCTTGCTTCGCTCTTTCTCTACCATGCCTATAGTTATTTCCTTCAATCTCTATCCCTACTTCTCTCTCTCTATATATATATATATATATATCTGTCTGTGTGTCTGTCTGCTATGTGTCGAGAGGTGGACATATGCACTAATGGAGACATCGTTCGACAACAATGACAATTCGTGGTTCGCAACGACGGTCCGACGAAGGTCGCAGTCGCGGCTCGCTGCCTGCTAGCTTTCACAACGACCGAAGACGGCCGATAGAAAGAAAGATAGGTTGCGCTCTTCAAACGACGACGACGTCGACGAGTTTCATGGACAAGCGAAGGCCTCTCCCCTTGCACTCCCGGTGCTGCGTCTCTGAAGTCCAGGCTCTGAAGCAGCGAGAGCCTCGTTGAAGCCAGCTCGACCTGAGGCCGCCACTGCAACAGCAACAGCAGCGGCCACCGAATGAAGTGAATGCCGCATTGTGCCTCAGGACTCCGGAACGTCGGCGAGCTGCATGTGAATTCTTGACGAGCGGCGTTGCGAATAAAACACAAATACAATACCCATGGACGGCAGGCCCATGGAGAGTCATAGACCACGACCAAGGACGGGGTGGCGGGCACTATCTATCCATCTACAGAGCTACGGTCTCGCTAGATAGAAATCCTCGATCGAGCTCTATTTGGTTGTTGTCACCTTAGAGCTGTGAACGGGGATCGTATATATATATATATATATATATGGGTGTGTGTGTGTGTGTTCATGACTATGTCCGTATGACAGTGTGCAAGTGAGCTGATTGCCGCCACAGCAGTTTATGGACGCTGCAGGCTCACTGCGGCTAGATCACCAATGCACACAACGTTTAGGTTAGACTGATGCCTAGGCCTGGCCTGACCTGGTCTTGCCTGCTTCAGCTAGCTGCCTCTTTGGCTGTCCAGATCGCTCTATAGTCTGTGTATATTGTGTAGATAGACGAGGAAGGCGTTACGATCCTGTGAGCTTTAATAGCCGTTCGCTGGTCTGGTCTGCAAGCCGGCCGAAGCGGACCAAACGAACGAGCGAACGCTGCCGACACCCCCGTACGAACATCGAAAGCAAACGAACATCGAGGTTGGCCGCCTGCCTCCCTGCCTAGTAGCTCCGACACAATTGCGGGCCGATCAAGCGAATTGCGTTACGACGTCGTTGCCCTCTCACTTGACGTCGGGCGATACGAGCCCAACGCCAACGACGACGGCGGATATAGGTTAGGTACAGAGAGAGAGATAGAGAGAGAGAGATAGCGAATTGAAGAACGAATCCGATGACTTAAGTATCGCAAGTGGCACTGGTAACGACGTCGAGCCGTTGGCGTCGCAGATCTGCTGGTGCTGCTATTGCAGTAGGCGCAGAGCACAGCACAATGAAATAGGTTAGGTTGTCACGAAACGTGATTCCTCTCTAGCCTTCATCGCCGATCGAGCAGCCGCAGAGGCAGGCAACAGCAGTCTCACATCGGTTAGAGACAGTTGCTTGTGGGGCGGCGGGGAATTAAGTGAATGGTTCGTATGTCGTTTAGTTCACTGTAAACATATGAAGGAAATCCCGGTTACTTGATTTGTTTGGTTGGTCGGTTCGTGTAGTTGTTGGCATTTTATGAAATGCTCATCCGAGATATGTCCCCGATGCGCTCAGGGAGACCATGGGCCTGGTTTTTTTTCGCTACGACAATCATATGGATCGTATATAGGGTATTCTTTCGGTTCGGACAGAGGCTGAAGTCTGATCCTTATATAGAACGTAGCGCTTCAAGGATGTTGTGTCTCCACTGACAGCTTGTCTCGGTTGAGTCTCGCTCGGTTGGCTCTGCGAGAAAGATGAGAAATGCCGGCTACCATGTACTGCTGTCCGTAGCGGTAGCCCGAAGTGGACCTAAATAGTTTGGATTGTCAAATTCTCCCTCTCTCTCTCTCCGTGTATGAGCTGCGTTAGTCCGATGCTTTTTCGTCCGACTTTCGGAGACCCGGGACCCATTCAACTTCAACGCTCTCTAGCGAGCAAGCGGGCATCTGCTGAGTGCGCTATTCTGAGGCTGCCGCTGTTACTGTTGGTACAAAGCGTCCTCCTCGTCCGCTCTCTCTCTAGTGAAGTGGATGGATTCTTCTTTTAGTTTTTTTTTTGTAGAATTGGTCTGAGTGGGGCGGTTAGGACTAGAAACATTGATGCAGCCGAAGCGCTGGCTAGAGAGACCACCACTCACTCCTCTATGCCACACGTAGACGATGTGGGGGTCGAATTGCGTTGCTGTCAGGGGAAATGACGGCAGCGCTGGCGACGGATGAGCAGAGGAGGAAAGCTCCGAGACAGCCATAGCAGAGTCAGGCAAGGCCAGACTACCTCATCTCGCCTTCATCGCAACCTCTCCTCTATTGTGAAGCGGCTCCCCTCACTGTCGAGAACCTAAGGAAGGGCCAGCTGGGCGATGGGCGTCTTGTTTCCTCGTGGGGCAGCCAACGTCCAAACGTCGACGGTTTCACTTCTCGCGGTGTAAAGGGGGAGGACATTGGGGCAGGGATAGCAACGATGCAGAGAGGACGAAGGCGGCCAGGCCCTATATGGCGGATAGTCGACGAGACGAGGGGATGTTGGAACTTAGCAAACTGCGACTGGGTGCACTCGTGCACTGCCGGCAGCTCTTGCTGGATCGCTGAGTGGGGGGGAGGGTGTGATCGTGGTGGCCCTCCGAGCCAACTTTTTACGAGGCCACGGAGAGCAGTGTTGTTGTTCTTCTGGTTGCCACTGTTCCTCTCTCTCTCTCTCTCTCTCTCTCTCCCTGCCATCGAAAGAAGGAAGGGCAGCCGCGAAAGCTGACGGTTTGCCTCCGTTTTGCTGTGCGCTCCGTCGTCGTCATCGTTGTTGTCGTTGCGGCTGCTACTGCTGTTCGTGTGCTATGAGATGCACTATTCCTACCGCCTCGTCCACAGTTCTAAGGTGTTGGTGGTCGTGATGCTGCTGCTGTTCCTACTCGACGGTAGAAGATACGAACGCAGCAGACAGGCGTGTGGATGGAAGACATAGGCGGGGAGACCGGTGATGCCCGGGCCAGCCCGAGATATGGTCTGTGGATATGTGTATATGTATGTGTGTGTTGTTGTTGGCGCGGAGCTTCGTACGGCCACTAGCAGAGAATGCCGGTTTGTACCGGCGGGACTATGCTGCCACGATACACTGTATGTGAAAAGCTATGGTGGTCCAAGGCTATAGGGGAGGTGCTGCGAGCTCTGCAGGTTCTAGTGGTTGTGTTTTGTATAGACGCTCATGTTGTGGCATGGTGCAAGGACTGCCGTTCATTAGCTAGCTGCCGCTGCTGCTGCGGCCGCTTACGGTGCTAGCTCACCGCAGCTACCGTCGAGAGCTGCGAGAACCGAGCCCGTCGTAGCCGTTCGGTGGCCGCCTCCTAAGAGGAAAGTTACTTCACCTCTTCTTCTCCTTAACATCCTTGCAGTATCGCACTAACACTTCGCTGCGCTGGCGTAGCTAGCCCCTCTAAGGAGCACTCTCTTTATCTTTCACCCTTGGCCAGCTAGCGAGAGCAAGGATGAGAAGCAGGAGTGGGATGCCCGGTAGCAGCAGCAGCAGTGGAGGCAACCAGGACTATAGCCTTCCTTCTCTGAGGTGTCCAGGGCGCACATGAGTCTAAGACGCGTAAGGGGATCGGTCGTGGTTGGACGCTTGGCGCTCTCGATTGGTTGCTATAGCGGCTATAGTAGACGCTGTTAGCGCCATGAGCTGAGCGGCGGTCTCGGCCGGAGGAGCAAAGGCGAGCGAACAGCCGAACGCAGGCCAAGGCGGCGGCGGCGGCGGCGACCATGGAACGGGTGTTGATTTATCGCTGCACCGACAGCAACGCTCGGTCGGCGCTACAGCGCGCCATCCGCTCGTGGTCCTCTGGTTCCTGAGATGGGTGTTCCTTTCGAGGCATCGAAGCAGGAGCCGAGGCGAGGCCGCCGCCTTTGCTCCTGAGAACTCCCTATTCTCCTGAGTGGCAGCGTGGACGACGTCAGTGAAGGAGACTAGAAAAAGGAGGATGAAGGCAGCAGGCAGGCAAGCAAGTATGAGAAGACGAGACGAAGGAGGGCACCAGGAGGGCGAGATCCTGAGAAGCAGCTCAGATGAGATGATGACTCATCTGATCCTTTTGCCCCCGGCAATGGCCCGGTGGACCAGGCCATCCTCACCCACATTCACGCAGCATACACAGGGATGACTGGCAAGCCGGCGAGCACAGAGGCAGGCGGGGAAGCCTGCCAGTACACACACACAAATTCTATATACATAAGTATGAGCTAAAGAAGGCATCCACTAGCAGCAGTTGCTGTCTAGATTCGACTCTGTCAAACCGGATCTGCCTACTGAACACCTCCAGTAGGTCGTCTAAGAGCAGCAGCTGCGGCTGCGGTAGTGGCCGCACTAGAGGTGCGCATCAAACTATGGACAGAGCCTGACTGGTAGCCCAATGAGGGTGATACGATATCTTATTGCAAAACCTATTGAGGAGCAGGTTAGAAAGCCAGATAATATGTGGCTCTCTGGTTGTTATATAATAGTAAATACGAATACAACGGACGAGACACATTAGTAAGTAAGTAGCCAAGAAAATAATTCATACATATAGACTGCTATTATATATATATATATATATATATATATATATATATATATATATACATAATAGCAGTTACCAGCAAGGAGACTATTAGATTGGCCCCCCGGGAGGTGGGAGCATAAAATGGGTCATTTCAAGCCCAGTCATTTCGAAGCTGTTGCTTCAGTCACTTGGTAGAACTCCTGGCCACGTGAATTAATGCGACAGCATGGACTGCTCTCCCTTCGAGCCGGAATATTGAATCGCAACACATACAGGGACGTCTAGTGTGCGTTGCCTTGTAGAACGCATCTCAATTTTATTCGGGGCACCTCTATCCGCAAAAATGCTTCACCAAGCAAAAATACCTGATAACATTTCCGTTACGTGTTTCAAAATTGAAAACGACCCAACACCAGCTATTGAAGTCGCAACACATAAACAGGTCTGTGTTCGTCGGTAGCATTAGACCTCTGTGAGGGCCATGAGGTCGCGTCCTAGCATTCCCGCAATAGGGCAACGCACGTCTAGCGCCTTTGGCGAGTCACCGATGACGTGGGCGATCCTCTCTCAGTGTCATGTTTCCACTATGACGGCGATAGTATACCTGTATGCCTACCCACCCGGTCTCTCACTCAATGTCTGCTCGCCGATCGACATGAACGGCTGTAACTGAACGGAGCTAGCTTAGGAGACGAGGGGCGCTAGAGAGGGTCACAGTGGTGGCGATCGTCACCCACGGCGCTGCCATAGATCATATTCTCATCATCGGCCTCGAGTGGCCGACGACTACGACGAGAGGGTCGTCCAGGAACGAGCGTGCGTCGAGTGTCTACCCTCTGGAGTACCAAGGGCTATGGCATAGCGCGGGCTATCCACGCTTGCAACTGTCCCGGCCACGAGGTATCGCCGTGCTGGCGGGCGGCTCGGTGTCGCGGACTGGGTTCGGCTGCCTTGGACACCACTGGAGTACCCGTCGTCCGAGGTCCACGCCGTTTGAGGGGTTGGGCTTGTGGGTAAGCCTACAACTATCGAGTGCTCTCAAGAGGAGAAGGAGCAGGAAGATGAGGTGAGGTGTGGCTCATTACGTACGTGCTATGGTAGGTTCGGGGGCTTGAGGGCGTTGGAGTAGGGGATTGGGCCTAAAATGGGGAGTGCCACTAGTCGTTGTGGTAGTGGTAGCGTGGTAGCAGTATGTGGTATTATGATATAGTCCCTTGAACGAACGAAAGTCTCCCAATCGGGGCCTAGAGAGGCCAAGAGCACCCCTAAAACCTGCCACACTGTGTCCTGTATACCTTGGCTTGAGCGTCTACCGGGTAAACGGCCAGATAGACTAGTCTTCCATATATGGCCCATAGCCTCTACCAAATATTACACACACATACAGACACACAGTCTCTTGGAGAGAGAATGATAGAGACAGGCCATAGCCGAATAGTGAGTAAGGCTTCACGAGGAAGGCAGAGATGGTCAGGCTTATCGGTTGGCCATTCCTTCCCTGTGCAACCGTCCCGTTTCCAGGGACGGTCGTGTGTGGATGCTACGCTCCGGCCCAGTGTGGGAGCAGTCTCCGGCGGGGGTCTACAGCACCACCTAGTCCTATCGGTCTGGCCGTCTGTCTGTTTATATGTCTGTCTTTGTGTCTAACTACAGAGCTCTACTAGCTCGGAGCATGTGAGGTAAGTTAGGGCAGAGGAGACATATTGATTGCAATAGCGATGGGCAATGATGTTCATGATGACGATGACGTCTATGGCATCCCCAGAGGAGGCTGATTGCACAAACAACACTCATAACATTGCGTTCCACACTGCTGCTGCAGCTGCAGTGGCGTTGTTAGTCGTAGTTGTAGTAGTGGTTATAGTAGTAATGCTTAGAGTTGAAGTAATGGCGTACTAACAGTGGTTTGTTCTTATTATTTGCAGGTAAGTGTCGTTACTGGTGTTGTTGTTGTCGTTGTGGTTGTATTCTTCGATGGAGCACAGAACGAGGAGTAGATGAAGAAAAATAAGAAGAAAGAGGAGATGATTGGCAGATGGTTCTGCTCATGGCCATGATGTTGATTCGTTTGCCCGCCGACGGATGCAAACGGTTGATGTGTTCCGTCATCTCAGATGCGGCAGCGTTAGCTGCTGCCGCCGCCGCCGCCGCCACCGCATCAACGACAACCACAACCATCATTGCATCAAGACATCGCAACCAGCCCACAAACACAGTCACCTCATAACTATCCCCACTTCATGCCCGTAGGCATCATGTAGGCCGGATTGATATAAAGCTGCATAGCCTAAACACCACCGCTAGTACAACCAACCAGCTACGTGCATAATAAATGCAAACATGAATAACATGTGCAATGATTAATGCATAGGGTACTTCGGGCGGAGCAAGCTTACATGTGTGTGTGTGTGTGAGTCGATCTGACTCTATCTGTTTGCTGCGATAGATGTCGCTAGGCGTTTTATCACCAGACATACTTAAATTGCATATTGCCTGTCGATTTGCAATCGTGTGAAGAAGCCCAGAACAATACACATGGTATCTTTGAGTGAGTAGCTTCGACTGGTTGTGTCAAGTTCTACTTGAACTAATCACTATTCTATGTCTTGGAACGCTTCTCGGTCGAGTATAGGTTTTCCCATATCGGACCCGTATATTCGATGGGTGGATGGGCGTGGCTTCAAATTGGATATATCCGTTGGCTTGTGGTCATTTCGGCGACTTGTACCACGTGTGCGTGTTCAGGTCTGCGGAAGAGGAGCGTACGAAAGGAAGCCGCCTGCGTGGGACCAAAGGACAGTGGATCATGGGAAGAGGCGTCGCGGGAAGTATTGTCCGTCGGTTGTGGTCATTGTGAGCTGGCTATCTTTTATGATGGACGTACAATCAATTATGATTAATACGCGTCCATCGTCCGTCTTCCTTGCCATGGGGTGCTCGGTGCCTTCGAGCATGTCGGACCTTGGAACAGACCTTGCGGGACCGACTTGCTACCACTGTGTTGCCAGTGGGCCGACATACAGACAGACAGGCTTTACTCCTTCGGCGTTGGGCAGAGCGCCGTTCAACCCAGTATCAGGCCTGCTGGCGGCCTCGTGAGCGATAGGCTTCTTTGTGTTGCTCCTGCTGCTGCCGGCCCCCAATACGATCATACTTTTGCTGCTGCTGCTGTTGCTATTGCCTGCGGTCGCGTTGGCTGTCGACGGAGCTCAGCGGCGTTGGCGCTATGCCGATATGCTTTCATACTGAAGGCAACGACGACGACTACCGAACACCACTCTGGGAGCCGCGTTGGTCGCAGTAGGGCCAGAGCCTTTTCGACCTAACGACTATATACGCTAGTACAACAAGAACAGAATCTGCCCAGGCATAGGTCAGCGCCAATAGAGTAGGCTGACTGTTGGCCTCGTTGGTTGGTTGGTTGGCCGTCTTGTCAAAATATCCTCGGGCGGCAGGGCGACGAAGGGCGGCGGTGTCGAGACCAAGACGACGTCGACAACAGTAAATACCCCTGTTCCTCTGTTCTACGCTAGTTCTCTGCTGTTGTTCGCCTTTACACAGAGTAGTTGTAGTATTTAGTGAACGTCGTTCGTTGGTTTATGCCTAACGTAGAGTTCACGGAACGATGACACGTCAGCGATGTTGACGTCTGTGTGTGTGTGTATTTATGTTGTTGCGGCTTTGATACAGCCTTCGTCTAAACCGCAGTGCCAACGGAGCTGGATGTATGACGCAGCCAAGCAGCCCTATCGTTGTTCGGTATTGCGAGCAGCAACGTGGATGCCTGCAGATGTCGTATGCCCACTTACAAGAGGGGTTGGAGGGATGCGCCTTACTGGGAAGAGTAGGTCGCCGGTTGAGCTTGCTCCCACTAATACTACTACTACTCCTGCTGATGCTGCCACTAGCTGGCTACTTAATATATCAGCAGCAGCAGCAGCGCTGTCGTTGTCCAGCAACCATCCATATTGGCTGGGTTCAGTTGGCGGGGAAAGAAAATCAGAGATAGAAGAGTCGGTCGGTTCACCAGGCGAACCTATGGACAGGGTTCGGACAGGGAAACATTGAGAGGTGGTATGACATGTTGCCCCCGGAGTGATTTGGATTGGCTCCCGTCTGATCGGGTGGGCCGCAGCTGCTGCGGCAGCCGGTAACGGCTCCCACCATCACTGCTGGCTAGGAAGAGGGTCAGTGCTACTGCTGCGTGCGTCCGTCTATGCGATGCGAAAAGCGAATTGCGGGAAGGAACAGACAGGCTGCGACCGAAGGAAATACGGAGAAATATAGTGAGTGTGTGTGTGAGTGGGTCAGTCCGTCTGTTCGCCGATCGACAGCAAGTATACCATGAGCAACTCGGCGCTCTGTAGAAGATAGCCTTGCCCTTTTGCATGGTGAAAATATACGTCTATATGTATATACACGTGTATGTGTGTGTGTGTGTATATCCCGCTTGGGTCATATCACGCGTACAAGCTGGCCATGCGTATTACGTTAGCATTATTGTGTTCTTGCTGTTGCTGCTGCTGCTGCTGCTGCATACACCCGTGGGACGTTGGGCTATTGGTTTCTGAACAGTGGCCTTACTCGTGGGACCACTGACACTCGGCGTGACAGCTCCATGCCAACGAGTTCATCCAACGAGAGCCACCATTGGACTTGACTCGGAACAAAGTTGGACAAGAGCATTCGTGCATCAACACGCCACGACTACTACGATGAACGATGTTCGAAACAGGTTCCATCTATGTTCTCGCCTTCGTTGCCTGACACACAGCAGAGCAAACGACGAATTGGTGATGCTGCACGTACATGCGCACGTCTCTCTGTCCGTTTATATGTATATATACATTGTAGTTATCTGGACACCAAACCCCTCGAACGCACCCAAATATTCTCGTATGTTTCACCAGCACCACAGGCTAACACTATTCGTAAGTGGGTTCTTCTAATCCAAGTAGGCCAATACATAAAAGTGAATAGTCAAACTTATTTTTTTGTGTTTCTCCTCTCTCTTTTTGCGACTTTTATTTGTCGTCCAATGATGGCGCGACCGCTGGAGTGAAATCGTTTCCACCACAACGCCTACCTATTTCGCAGTTACGGTAGACCAGTTACCGAGACTGTGTTACCCACTTCGGTCAGTCGCTTAGTCGCTTGCTGGCCCCAGTCCACGAGGTTCTCCATCTCCCACCGGTGACGTCTATTCATTCAATGCGAGTGGAGTCGCCAAGATGGACATACGGACATACATCTTCTCGCTGCCGTGCCCTCTGTAATAGTGGTGTATATATATATATATATATATATATATATATATATATATATATATATATATATATATATGTATATATATGTATATATATATATATATATATATATATATAGTTGTCAGCGGTTTAGTCAATCGGCCCCTGGCTACGGGTAGCAACGTTACTGGTCATGGAGCAGCCTCAGGAAAGACGACTATCTCTCTCCCTCTCGCCAGTCCACTTCCATTTCTTGCTTTTCCTTTCTCTCTCGCTCTCTCTCTCTCTCCCTCGATATATTTCGCGTTCCATCTTGTTCCTTTTGCTGCAGCCAACCATGTAGCAAGCGATGTCCATGGGACATTGCTGTCGTTCCATAGAAGCATCCACAAGATCGACACACTCAAGTGACAAGATAACGAGAGCGACGGGCGGCGGCCTGCAGGACTCAGCCGGGAAGAGGGTAAGGACCAAAAAAACAGGCAAAGAACAGAGGGAGCGGCAACACCACGGAAACGAACGACAGAACCGAATAGGGAAGAATATAAGGAAAAGTATTTGCTCTCTCTCTCTGTTGCTTCTATTTCGGTTGGATTCGCGAGCCGAGTGGCGTTGGCGGCTGGCGCTCGGCGGAAGACCCGTCACCGCTGTAGTCCGTACGACTACATCCATTGGCTGGGTTGCCGGCTTTGACCAACAGAAACGGCAAACAAATACGCCGTCGACCTCGCAGTGCCGGCGGCGGCAGCGATCGCACTGGAGCATACACAAGTGAGCCATATGAGTCGGTCTCGATCTGAAGTGTGCACTGTTCACGTTGGTTAATATCGCTATGCAACATGGCTCTTTCGTACACGTTCGCCAGCCTCGGTACTTCGCACCGTGCTCATTGATAGAGAACACATGGGCCTCGGGAAATAACGCCGACGACACCACCGGGATTTCACAATAGTAAATCAATCGTCGTAGATAGTGGATACAACGATGCTTGATCGGACAGTCTTGACGGCGAGGCGGCGGCGGCGGCTTGCTATGAATAATATAATAGATATATCCGAATTAAGAAGTGGAGATGAGCAGTTTTAGTTCAAACTAATAATACCTTATTAGAATTTTATTAATACCTCTTCGCTCCTCCACTTATCACCAATCAGTCTATTACCAAATAGCATATTATAGTTCTGATTAAATAGGCACGGGAATAGATGTTAGACACTCTCGATTTGAACGAAGTCCCATTGGCACTATTCTCGCCGCAAATCGAATTCAGCCAGACTAATTTATTATCATAAATTTCGTTCAACTTGTGTACACACAAATGCATATATAGCATTTTTATAAAGGCCAGTGCATAGATACAGAGGCATACAAGTGTACGTAGCCCTCGTAGCAGCACACGATCGGCCGTTCAGGTGAGGTATTGCATTCGTGGTTGATTCATTTCTTTTTGCCTCTATGATAACGGCAAGAATAACGAATTAAGGCTATTTACTCAGTGGACTGGCTGACGGATAGGTCAGCTATCTAAAGGTGCCTAGCTAATGCAACTGGCAGAAACGGGTGCGGGGACAGGCAAGTTATTGAGGGTGCTGTCGCTTCTGCAGATCCTGTGGCACTATGGCCCTGGCGACCTGTTCGCATAGCGGCATATGCTCGCCACTGTAGCAGGATAAGTAAGGGATAGCTTTGAATCGGCGATGTTTCGTCCACTCTCGACGGATCTCTCGAAGATCGATCCGTGCTTAGGTAGACTCTGTTGGGTACAAGCTGTGTATCTTATACGGCGGCTAGTGGTCCACAGGTCGAACAGCGATGTTACGTTGGCATAGCTGTGTGACCAATGACCTTGGTGTAATTAATAAATGAGAATTGTCGGCAGGGTGGAATTGGTAGCTCGCCGTGTTATGCTAGTCTTCCGTTATACATCTTATATAATTTATTTCTGCTGTGTTGTGTGTTTCGCGCATGTGGTTGTGTGTTTTGATGCGAGTATTGCTTGTGGGTCTATGAGCAAAATTGCACTGTGTATAATACACAGAGGGTATCGAAACACCTAGGCTGCTCAGGGGCAGGCGTTTATCGAGATGTACCCTAGTGGTAATATGGAACAAACCGAGGTAGGGTCAGCCGCGCCACCACCGGATGGTGGTAATCATTCCGGTAGGCATAATTGCAGGATGAGCGCAGGACTCCTGTTTTTTTTCTCTCTTATTTAGGTCCTTATTCTTCTGCTCATTCGTTGGCCTGCCTAGCTCCCTCCTTCTCCCCCTCCTCCTTAGGATTCTCGTCCATCGCAGATCAGATCCTCTGTCGCTTTCTATGGCCGACTCACTCGACACAATCCCTCACCTAGCGAAGAATACTGCCCTTGATGCGCCTATTTGGTCACTACTACGGCTGATGCTGCTCGAAGGAGACAAAGAAGAAAGAGTAACCATTCGCCTTATTGTCTATTCGTCCGTAAACGCTAATAATAGGGAGGCTTTGTTGGTAAGAGAGAGAGAGGGAGGCTGTGATAGCAATCGGGATAGGAGAATGATAGAGTGAGGGAAGAGAAACAGAGGGAGAGACATGATCGAATGAACGAGCCAACGAACAAATGAACGGGCCACCGTCCACCATCAGCGTTCGTCTGTCTAACTATGTCGGGAAATCTCCAGGCCACCAATGGTAAGTAGAGAATGAGAGACACAGACTTCAATAGAGGTCACCAGTGATCGGGTTGGCTGCGGTGTGGGTCAGACCGAACACGAGGATGGCACGGCTCGAGGAAGGAAGATGTTGGTCTCCTTCATTGACGATGAGGTGTACTCGGCGTATGCTGATTCCTCTTTAGTTGCTGGCTTTCTCTCTACCACCCCCCCCACCCGCCCATGTTTGCCTCTGCCTATGAATCTCTCAGATCGCTTAACAGCTCCGACGGATGCGTCGGTGGACAATCAATGTCGTCGAGCGGTCACTAGGGTCAGAAATAGCCTAGGAAATGTTTCCTAACAGACAATATATGTGGACAAGACACTTCACTGTTTATGAGTGTGCACATCTTGGATGTCATTAATGATTTATGGCAAATAATTTTTTTCTATTCACTAGACGTTAGGACACGTATCGGCAAACTTGATTGAACATGATAATTAGCAACAGACGAAGTCACTTATCCACTTTCGAATATTCGGATCATGATCGTTTTATACATTCCTTTCTTAAAAGTCTAGTCTATATGATCAATTAAATCGAGATAATACTAAACGAAGTGGAACTTTATAGCCAAAGCTTATTTGGACCGATTACCCAATGCGGACGCTGAGATATCCGAGTTCATGGCAGTTTCGCGCAGATCCGCCCATTACTAATGTGTTAACATATGTAGCGCGAGTCTACCTGAACAACAATCAGTTTGTTTTTTGTTGTTGGCTGTGAACAGCCAAATATTTGTTCACTAAAAACCGAAGTGGCTCATAGAATTTTTGTTCATTTCAAAGTCGCTCTTGTGGCGTGTTGTGACCCGTTTTCGCGAGTCAGGAGTGGTCGCCGTCACACCGTATGACGCGCCCTATGGAGGCCGCACCTATTCAGTCGAAGTCCGTATTGTAGTCGGAAAACGTCGTCTGTCTCGCCTCAGGTAAAAAGGTCCCCGGCCCGCTAAAACGACGATTGGTTCTTGCTGCTGCTGTCGCTACTGCTGCTGCTGTCGCTACTGCTGCTGCTGTAGATTGTGTACTTTCGGCGGTCTGCACATCTGCTACGTGTGCTGCTCTCTGCACTGTCACCTGTCGGCTTTGATCCGATCGGATCATCTTCCCTCCTACTGGATACTACCGATATAGGGAGCTGTATCTTATTCAGCCGCCACCAGCTTTAAAGTGATCTTACCCAGTTGTCGTCGGATATTTCAAAACACTGATATTTATGAGTACTAGCAGCAGCAGCAGTGGGTAGTGGCGCATGTACCTTGTTGAACACTTAGACATATACCGCACTATTTGCTAGGCTTCGTGTGGCTAGGCCGAAGCAATACGGCAGGTTCCCGGACCAAGTTTAGGCGCATCGAGAAGCTGGTGGCAGTGGTAGCAGCAGAAGATGAGGTGACCACTCTCTCTGCCAGTTTTCTCATTTCTATGGAGGGCGGACCCATTCATAGGATCTCTGTGTGTGTTTATCTCTATGCTTGTAGCCATTTCCGCTGGAAACAGCCTACATACTTGCTTGCTGCTGCTGCTGCTGCCTGGTTGCCTGTCTGCCTGCTTACGAATCGTTACTGCGATGAACAGTAGCATCGTGGTCATGTGTGTGCGATCAACCAACCAGCTAACTCGGCAGCCGGCAGCGATCCGCGGCTGTCGGTCTCATCATCGGCCGTTGCTGCTGCTGCTGCTTCTGGCCCGGCCAGCTTTGTCCCGTTTCGGCGTCTCGAGTTAACGATTGGAATCGAACTGGCATGGAGGCACGGAGCGACGGCGTAACAGCAACCGGGGAAACTCTAGAAGGGGGCGTCGATCTCTGCCGGCATCTTCTGATGCGGCGGCACCGCCGCCAGTATCGTTGTGAAGACACCTATGATCGTCTTTCCGACACGCAGGGATGACTGCTCAACCGCGTCTCGGAACACTGTCTGCTGCGATGGAATGTGCATTCGTGGCCACGTCTATACACACTTTGTTGAAACAGTTAGAGAGAGACAGAGAGAGAGAGAGCACCACGATATAGGATGCGAGGCAGAGATCACACAAACGCCTATCTCATATGATATGGACAAGTCACTCCTCACAGATGCCAACGAGGAGGACCCATACATTGGCACTATTCGTCAATATTGCGAATGGCACAGCACATCGTGACGACGGCAACATCCTCATCATCATCCCTTTGAAATGGGCTCTTTCTCTTAATCATCTGTGTGTATATAAATATATATATATAGATGTGAACGTATGTATTGATGATGAGTGCTTAGCACTCAACACAGTGATTAATCGCCCTCTGTCACTACTCCTACTGCGTTTGCTGCCTGTTACCGTTACCACTATAGAGTCACTGCTGTATAGTGGTGGTAGCGGCTAAGCGACCAACCGTCGATCGAGATCCCGCCATGTTCCCACATTGGCAGGCTATGCGCTAGACGTCTCGGTGCCCGCCTGTCTAACTGCCTTTCTCTCTCTCTCTCTCTCTCTCTCTCTCTCTCTCTCTCTATATATATTTGTGTCTGTATGTCTGTGACGACGCCGTTATCTATATTTGTGCGACGGGTGAGCGAGTTTTGCGTGAACGCGTGCCCTGTACCGGGTGCAACAGCTTAGACGAGCTTGTCTGTTGCAGACTTTTTGTTGCTTGTGCCTATGCCACGGTAGAGCACCGTTCGGTGTTGCCGTTTCACATAGTATAGCAACAATCTGTAGATGCATCATAGTGATCACAGTGGCAGCAGCTATCGTTTTCAGTAATGTCGCGGTTGAGTTAGGGGAGTTGTCTGACGCGGGCTGTTGAGTACGAATAGCTGAATATGCCCACACAAAGACACATCAGGCACCCAACGACGACAGACCCAATGACTCGCACCAATATATCTAAACGACGACAATCACGCGCTTAATTGACGATGAATCGAAGGAATAGCCAGCAGCGAAAGCAAGAGCAAAACGTGTGGGCGACCCATATATATATATATATTGATATATATATATATATATATTTATATTTGGTGTAGGCCAAAAATACACACGACATATCGACGCGGCGAACACGCTGGAAACTCTATCCTAATTCCGGCCTGTTATTGGAAGAAGGTGCTGTTAAGTAAGAAGAAGCGCATTGAAAATGAACGACCCGTCAACTCAATCGGAGGCTCGTTGATTAACCGACGAAGGTCGTCGTTGATGGGGCTCTCTGCGGTCGATACCTGCCTATCTGTGGCCTATTTGAAACTGACGAGGTGACTAGCCGTGGCTTTCACCGTGGGCTCGATCCGTGTTAATGACAGGAATGAAACGACAACCGGTTGCGCCGGTTGAGCGCTCACAGCCACTGAGATTTTCATGCTCGTCCACTGATTGCGTCGGCTGTAATAGCTGTTGTTTTCCGATCGTGAACGCTTCAGGGCCTACACGCAGGATACTTGATAGCGCACTGTATCAACAGCGACGGCAATTAAGAATCTTGGTGACCGATAAATAGGTAGGTAGATCAATGGAAGGACAAATAGAGACGAGGTTTTTGTTCGGGGGGGGGTAGGGGATGATCGAGCAGAAGTTGAGGAGACGGTATATCTGAGTTAATTAATTGTAGATGATATTTAAAGAATGTGCGTTGGTAGGCAGCAGAAAAGCAAACTACTGAACGATGAGTATGGTATGGATATGAGTGTACTGGAGGGTAAAGTTGGCGGCGTATGCTGGAGATCAAACACGGACACACGAGCTCACGCACAAGATAGAGGTCAAGGTTGTATTAAACGAACTGCTGTTGTTACGGTGCATACGGCGGAGCAGGTTCAAAAGGCCGAAATAGCTCTCAATGTCTGAGCTGCTGACAAAGCTGCAAATCGTAGATTAGTCATTGTGAATGTTGCCAACTGTCGTAATCTTTCGTATTCTCCAGCGAGTATTTCCACAACGTTTTCAAGAACGCTCGTTCTATCCGCCTCCGCGTTTCGGATCAAAATCATTAACTACTTTCCCTTAAGGCAAGAAAGCATAGCCTTGGAGGAACGATGACGCCTCTGTGGATACAGTTGATCAGCTCAGTTAGCAACGAATGGAGTGGAAGACTAGCGTGGAAAACGGTTGAATTGCGGAACGTACTATGAACTGCAGCAAACAATTATGTATGCATTACCGGACGAACAACTGGGAACAGCTAGAATCCTCGTACGCCGACCTTAGACGCATGCAGTCGTAACTAACTTAGTATGTCTCCAACAAGTTTGCAGGTTGACTGTTCGATACATGATTCTTGGCAGTGTTTTCAGACAGATTTTGCATCAACATACACACACACATACACACACGGTGGTACGACAGTAGCTGGCCGAAGCGGTGACCAGCTTTCGGGCATTGCCAGCAGACGGGTGAGATTCTGAGAGGTGGTGGTGGTGGCATTTGCTGATCACGCTGGTATCAGTCGTAATGCTGTAATGATTCGCTTCGTCGTTAGCGATTTAGGGAGGTAATCGCTGAGCCGAGCGCTTCTCGGTGGTCAACTTCACGACAACAAGAGCGCCTTTTTGTATGTGAGACAGAGAGAGAGATTTGGCTAAAATCGAAAAACGACTACCCACTGGCCATGTGGTGCAGTACTCATTCCTTCGGGAGGGGCTAAGGGAGTCGACAGTGCTTAGCAATCAAGGTGTTACTTATAATAACACTCTGTTAGTGAAGCTCCATCAACACTATCAGAGCGAATGCAGACGTGCGTTGAAACAGCAGCATTTTATGGAGGTACTGCCAACCACTGTCTCTATCTTTCTTCAATTTCACGTAAGCTCTCCCTGTTGGCTCAGTGTCTTGTTCGGTTCACATTGTACACGGCCTCCTCACAGAACAACGGAGCGCTCTCGTTGATCAGCGCGTCACCACAGTCTTGTCGGATTCATGATGTCAGTGCTAAATTGGATCGCCTACAGAAGTTGATGATGGAGAAGCGGTTTATGCTGGTGGTAGTAGTGGTGGTGGTGTTGTTGTTGTTGTTGCTGCTGCTGCTGCTGCTGCAGCTGTTTCTTCCACCGCGTTCGTTGACTGCTGGTTGATGATATGAATCCCGTGGTAGCGCGATCGCCCGTCCCTTCGTCTGTCGGTCGGTCGGGTGATACACGCACCGGCGCCGCCACATCTAAGTAAGTAAGTAAGCAAGTAAGTGAGTAAGTGCGTAAGTAAGCGAACGGTGAGGTGACGCTGGGGCAGCCGAAGGGGCCTAAGTGAAGAAGATGACGGCTGAGTCACGATGGCATCACAGACACACATACACCGCCGATATAATCTCCCGATCGTCCGTCCGTCCGTCCGTTCCTTTCTTGTATTATTATTATTATTATTATACCTATAATACTGTATACATACAACGTTAAACCCACTAGCGCTAACCGATGGTGGTATCGCGTTCATAAGTACAGTATCCACCATCCGATGCTCGATGGCCAGCCACCATGTATCATATCATGCTCAACCAGCTTGAGCAGAAGCAGTGCTGCCAGCATCGTTGACTGGGTAGCTAGCCTGGCCACCATGCACTTGCCCCCTTGCTAGAGCTTTTTTTCGTTCGGATACTCCACCTCATCTCGATGTCCCTTACACCCAATGTTGTCCGCTACATCGTTGCTGACAACCGCGGGTTAGGGCATAAGACCGTTCGTGTCTCGTTCTCCACCTTTCCCTTTTAGTGGGTAGCGGGTCCACCGACTTCGGCTAACGTCTAACGGTTGTTATCGACAGCGGCCACTACGAAGGACCTACCTAGCGACCAAGCAACCGACAGGAAACATAAGAGGGAATGTGTCACTCCCAAATGTAACTGGGGGGGTATCTGTGCGTCTGTCTATAGGTTCCGTCATATTCCCTTGCTCGATATTTTCGCTGGGTCTCGCTCTCGTTCTACTCGCATTTATGTGTCTGTTTGTTAGCAAGTGGCTGTGGTTGCTGTTGTCGCCGTCGTCGTCGTCGTCGTCATCTGTCCCTTCGTGTTCACCCCTAACCCCAGAGTGAAACAACCTCCTTGGACACGCACACACACAGATAGGAACGATGCCATGCACGTTTTCACGTTTCGTACTAGTTTCGAAACATGGGATGGGAAGTGGCTGGTCTCTCTCTCTTTCTTTGCTGCGCGTTTGGCACATCTCCCCGGCTGTCATTGCGTACAGGTCGAGGAAACTGGTTGTCCGGTGCTGCTGCTGCTGCTGCTGCTCCTTGCTCGGCTCGCTGGACTGGCTTGTAGCTGTCGCTGGTTGCCGGCTGGTCTCTCTCGGTCGTGTGCTCGTGATTTCGCTGTCGTTCCTTCTATCTGTACTGAAGCACCGCCAACGAAGTCGCTTAGCCTTAGAAGGTTAGGTTACCTTCCCTATTCGTCCCTAGGGAAGGTCATCATAGGCTAAAGAGATGTACCGCTATTAGTGAGTTCAGTGAGACAGACGCACACTGGCCCTCGTTCACTCTCGCAGTCAGCCTCTCCCCCTCTCACTCAAGCCCTCGCTTTGATCCTGACTGGCTAACGTAGAAAGAACGAAGAGGTAGTGGTTGGTTGGTTGGTTGGTCGGTCGGTTGGCGCACATCGACCAACGAACCGAACGCCAAAGCTGAGAACGGCTAAGGGAACGGGAAACGGCTAACAGCAGCTACATCGAGGGACTATAAGCGGAGGAAGAGGGGACAGGTCAAACGGCGGAAGCCTCTGTCGACCGGAGAGAAGACTGAACAGAACAGCCTGAGAGTGCGCGATCCCTTGACGGCGTACGGCTGTGGCACATTGAGTCTGCTGTGTCATGTTCGGGTCGCGGGGGTAGGAACGAGACTGACTGTGACGCCGACACAGGGCTCGCACTGGATCGAGGACGAAGGTGGGGGGGGGGGGGATCAGTGGCAGGACGAAGGGCAAAGGGGCGCCCGCAGAAAGGAGTCTCAGGTGAAACTCCTCGCTGTGTAGTCTGGCTACGGGTGTTCTGCTGCCTGAGTGGGTAGTTTGGTAGTGAGGTCGTACTGGGCAGTGAGGGGGTGGTGGTGGTGGTGGGCGATGGCGGGTGCCCGGTCGTTTGAGACCATCGAGACCATTATTAGAGATGCGTGACCGAAGCAATCCGGAACAGCCAAGGCGGCTATCCTCTGGCTGGCTAGCTGCTTGCCTGCACTCCGCCGGTACAACAGTCAGCTGCTTGACGCAACGGTATAGGGCACAGTACAGCGTTGCTGCGGCATACACTAGTAGTATACGTCAGGGTGGCAGGTCGCTGGGGTTCTGGGCCTTCCTTGTTCTCTCGTCGGCCGCAAGCGCCCGAAGCGGCGACATGGATCCTCTGGTCGGAGGGCGATGAGTCCACGGGGAAGACCGGGTGGTGGTGGTGGATGGGTGCCGTTGGGGAGGACGGGAAGGGGTCAAACGCGCCCACCGAGATACCTTCGGTTCGTATGGGTCCTTGTGGCGTCTTCGCTGCCGCTCCGCTGGCGCCGACACTTGATCTCGCCGTGCCCACCTTTCTATAGCTTCATAGCAGCGCATAGAAGAGGCTCACACCCACTTCGTGCCTGCTCCGCCTTGGCATTGCGGGCTACGTATACTATCGTCTCGTCCGCACGAACATATACATACGCATATACAGAGTCGTGTACAACACTTGCCGCTGAGCGAATGTGTATATATATATATATATGATAATGTCAAAGAAGTTCGCAGGTTGGTTCATCGGTGTATGCGTTCGTCTTCGTTACGGGGGGGCTTAATCCTTTAGGAATTTAATTTTCGATGAATGCCATTGGCAGCCATTCTGCCCTCCCTTCTATTGGATGAGAATTCGCTGATCTTCAACCCAGCACGCTGTGGGGTGATATTCGACTATCCGACGATCCTGTGTGGAGAAAACTTGCTGGAGGCGAAACGAATGACAACAACGGCAGAGTGCACAGGCGATCTGAACAGCACTATGTCCCCTCCATCTGAGGTTCTCGTTGTCACTGTTGTTATGGTTGCCATTGTTGTTGTTGTTACTGCTCGTGTCGTCTCTTGAGTTCGACAACGCTCGATGCTACGCTAAATATCCGTTGTCGCAAAGTTGTTGCAGACTCGACACAGTGACAGATATACGTTGCGTTGGTTGACAGGACATTCTACCGTACGCAAATGGGACGATGTCCGACGGTCGCACGATGTCGCTCGAACACGAAGAAGAACGAACCACGCTACAGGGTTCGTCAGGCCGCCCGTCCGTCCGTCCGTTCAGTGGCACGTCATAGTTGTCGGCCCTGAATACTTGTGGGATGTGCTATCCTGCGGAATAGTATGCTTTTTGTGTCGGATGACGGATCGAAGTGCGGGCCGAGACCGAGTGCCTGCTTGTACTTGGTTCGAGCAAGCGAGCTCTCAGAAATAAGCGGATGGTAGCAGCGGCGTATGTATTGCTTGACCGCATCGTGTCCTCGCACTGTTCCAAGCGTTCCCAAACGGTGACTGACCATCTATTTCATGCGATCACATTGCGGCTTTGTCGTCTACGAGAGCAGCCAACAGCATTGAGCCGGCCCAGACTCAGCCGGAGCAACTAGCGGACTAGCGGATAGGCCACGATTCTACGAGAGGCGGATAATGCAGAAACTAAAGAATAACCTCGTATTGCCTAAACCCTTGATAGCTTACTGCGGATTAAGCGCTTGGCTTGGCATGGCTTGGCATACGAGTGCGGATGTGCTACAACCATCTGGCGACAGCGACAGCAGCAGCAGCGCTAAGGACAAAGGCCACTTTCTTCGATTCGATGAACCTGACTAAAGTCGTTCTACCTACGATTTGACGGAAGAGATCAGGTACATCGGATAGCTGCAATCTCCGCTAGCTAACATGTGAACTGAATAGGTGGACGGGGGGCAGGGAGGGAGGGAGAGAGGATATTGCTCAGAAATTGCAGCGAGTTCAATTTCCGATAAAAGTGACCGGTGCCTAAACGTTGCTAAACATTGTAGTTAAATGAGACTATCGAAAGGGTAGCAGAAATTTTGCAAAACCCTTAGCTAGATACGTATCAGCAGAAAACAAAAGTGGGCAGTGGGATGTAGTAAGAGGAGGAACGATAGCCGCGATTAGTTGAAGGTTGTTTGTGAAAAACCGCAATCGCCCAACCTCTGCTACCGATTCTACGCTGCATGTGCTGCTCGCGGTTAGACCAAGAATGTGGAAAGCCTAATTCGGGGCAGCGGTTTCGATGTTCGTTACTGTCCGTTCGATGAGCGTAGAGGATACCTTGATACTGGACGTCCGAAACCGTCCCTTGCTGGTCTTCGAGGAAGACATCGGCTGGCCATTAGGCGACCCGCGAGATATGATTTCGTTGCGATCCCGAACTCCGAGAACAGCGAGATCCGCCTCTCCTTCCATACCGATGCTGTGTCAGTGTTATCTATTCGTTGGCACTAGTGCCAGTTAAAACCGTAAGCTGTAGCACCAATGAAACCGAGCAGATAGATACCACTAACTCTAAATTGGAAACGGTTTCTTCAGTGACCGATCAATCCCTGTAGTTGCTCTTCGGGTTCTGAACTGGCGGAGTGTTCTACTCCGGTGTCGGATAGAACGAACCGCAACCGGAGTACCTATTCACATGGGGATATTTGATAAGCTTCGCTTATTATTAGTATTATTATTGTTGTTGTAAATATCGTGTATGATACAACTGTATACATTGGTGGTCGTTAGTGTTGATATCTCAAGGGAGAATGAGCATTTGCTTTCGCCCGGTACGAGCCGAGCACAGCGTGCGACGCTGAGAGCAGCGTCCTCGGAAAACAGCGCTGATGGGCAATATATATATATATATATATATGTACAGGTAAGTACATCAATTTGAAAGGTGATGCTGGCGATATTCACCGGTGCACTTGTACCGCGCTGCAATAGGTCCTGTGTGTGTACTATGCATGCAAAGCATATCTGTGTTGTTAGGGAAGTCAGTCCACCCGACTAAAAGCCCCATTTGCCTCATCTCAAAATGGAGGTGGTAAGTGATGCAGTTTATTGCTCCACCTCTTCGACTGTAGCACCCCATGTATAATAACGCAGTTCGCTGTTCGAAAACTGTTGTATCGCCTCGTCCATTCCCCCTGGTGCAGGCCACCGAACTGAAGTCGTATCATTTCGGACGCTGAACGAAAGCATGCTCAATAAAGTTATGTTATAAATTTCAACTCAGATTATCCGACATCGATAAGGCTTCCACCTCACTTAGTGGACACCTCAATGGGCACCATATCATGGTTCGAATGAAACCACACATACACACACACGCACACATGCATAAGCATTCAAGCTGGGTTCCGCTGGCGGCAGGTGGGACGCGATCAGTTCGAGCAGGATATATGAGGCTCCCCCGTGCGGTCATAAGATAACTCATGGTGCTTCCTAGGGCAAGATAAAGCTGACAAAATCTGGAATCCTTTTGTATTATTATTATTATTATTGAGCTAACTACCCGCATTCACACTAGACATACGAGATACATAATGGTCGAGTACATTACATCAGATTTCACTTAGTTACTCATTCAGCGATTCAGTGGAGGCAGCTAAACAAGCAAGCAGCAATCACAATCGGGTGACATGATGTCACGTGGTCCTGGTAGTCTGCGGTTGTTGCTACAGGACATTTTTTACTATTTGCCATACTCATAGTCTCGGTTTTGCGGCGTCAGGAAAGACAGCAGCAACAGCAGCAGTGGTGTCACAGCAATAATTGGACTCAGATTCTTCAGTGTTTCTGTCTGTCTCGGTGCAGTTCTCCAGCTCTGGAGTTAATGTTGCGCACAGAGTCGGTAAACTGGTCTCCGAGCTCCGGATTACCTTCTCTCGACAATACACGCCACTTAAAGGCGCTTGGCGCTGTGTCGAGGTGTCTACCGATCGCATGGTGTAGTCGCTTTTCTATCAGGGTACCTCTCTCTCTCTCTTGCGCTCGCTATTCAGTTTAACTAGTCAGAACTAGTTAGATTGCTTGAGCTGTAGTAGTGGCCACGCTACTGTCGTTGTCGTCGTTCTTCGAGGGTTATGCTGCTATGCTGATGACGGTGCTGGTGGTGGTGGTGGTGCTGGTGCTACTACTATTACTGCTACTGCGTATGCCTATGAGCGAACAGAGAACGAACGAGTCTGGTGTAATTTGGGAAGACGCTGAAGAAAGAACGAAAAAGAAGTTCGTATTTCGCTTACTTACTCTACCTCTATCTATTTCTCTCTTTATGGAGGTTCACAAGACGCGCACAGGCCGGGGGCAGAGCATGAGAGGCGGCAGGAACGCAATCGAGCGAGCCACCGACCGACCGACCGAGATAGATAGATAGAACAGAGAGTATGAGCGCGAAAAAGCCTGAACTTAACTGAACGACCATCGAACCAACCGAAGTATATATATGTATGTATACCATGCGGCGAAGAGGGAACACTGATATAGCAGAATAAGCGAAGGACGCACGCGGCTGCTGCTGCTGTTGCTGTCGACCCGACAACGACTTGCTCGCTCGGCCAATTGCTCGCTTGCTACAAAGGCGAAACGAAGAGAGATCAAGAGCGGGAACGAAGCCGACAACAAACGAAGGAGACCTGCGCGCGATCGCCCTCCAGCAACGATGAGAAGACGAAGTGGACAGATAGACGAAGTTTAAGGTGGTACCGCTGCTCGCCGGCGTAAGGTTGCTTTGGACCCGTCCATGTCGTTCGATTCGTCCTGTATAGAGGCCGGGACCGACGAAGCTGAGAAACACAGCGCCATAGCAACGAGGAGCGCGTTTAGCCAGCGGTAGCCAGCTACAGATCGACTCGACGAGAGAGAAATTGAGTCAACCCGATTGAGGGCTAGTCGAGGCGGAAAAGCTCGACGGGGTGCTGCTGCTGCTGCTGCTGCCGCTCTGGTCTGATGCTGCTGCTGCTGCTGCTGGGTGACTGAATCTTCAGCGGTGCTCGTGTTAGGATGCTGCGTCCTTAGTTGTTGATGTTGACTGTGGGTACCCCCGATGAATGGGAAAGGGCGCACTGTGACGTCAGCTCAGGCAGAACCGAGCACCAGCACCGAGGTGCTGACGACCGAGTTTGATCAGAAAGTCTAAGGAAGTCACCGGAGCTGGGTAGTAGTAGTAGCAGTCGCCGCTTTCACGGGTGGCCGCCCCAGAGTGTCGTTGTGAAACGTCTGCGGCGCCTCGGCCGCTGTTCGACGGCTCTGTACCAAGTTAAGGATTGGCTTCGTACGTCTCTGTTCGTTTGCCTGTTCACCATAGGGTGTCATGTGCGTCTACGTATGCAGATGAGTGTGCGACAAAAATCAGCCAGTGAGCAAGGCATTTTTGTCTTCCTCTGGATGGGGGAATCGTGGGAAACGCCGAGTTGTCGTCGAGTATTTTGACGTGCAATTCTGCCGAGCGCGATTGGCTGATGCGTGATACGATTTCTTAGCTGAACTCTGTGTTAAATATTATCTTTGCTGTTGAACGGATTACACAGGTTGATCAACGGAGCCAGACGTTTGAGCGCGCCGATTGTGTGCAGTGGTTGTGGTTCTTCGATTTGCATCTGAGCGGGTAGTTCTCGATTGTGATGGTGGTCGTGTTATAGAGATGCCCACTTAAGGTGGAATGAGCGTGTGAGTGAGAGTGGCTGTTGTTCGACGACTAATTGAATAAAGCTATTATTGATCACAAGTGAATTGTCGTCATATGATCGTGCGGCGTTGTAATACCGGTATATTACAGCCGGCCCAATCACTCGGATACGATACACTATTATAAAGGAGGTGAATTCAGAGTGGATGCATTATACATGAGATACATTGGATACGTAATAGTGATCAGCAGGCCAACGACAGCAACAACAAGGATAAAGAGGGACACTGCTTCGACGGTAAGTGGCAGATACGAACACACATGGATCATTGACAAGCCAAAATGTTCGTCACGCGATAACACGCAGGCAGGCAGATATTCATACGGAACAAACAGCCTATACATGCATACGGCTTTCAAAGGCGGATAGAATCGAGCACGCTGTAGTGTTCTCCCTGTCTCTCTCTCTCTCCCTCTCCACATCGGTACCTTGGAACGGACTCGTGCGTAGATTCTGCGATAGACAGGCAGACATACTCTTCAGGCAGAAAGCTGCCTGTAAAGACTTACGACAGCAAGAGCAGCAGTGGCCGTGCCGGCGGCGGCTTGTTGAGCTAACATATGACAACTCAGGGTGCCTTGTCGCCCATCGTTGCTGGAATGGTTTCGCTGGTCGGAGGTGCCAGCATGGTATATGAACTTGGGGGGTGTACTCGGGCTGGAGAATATGGCCGGTGAGCCAACCACGAGTGAGTGCAGAACGAATGCCTCCGTCATAATTCAAGCTTACCGTGTGAGTCAGCCTCCAACGCTTCTGTCGGGGTGCTGCTGTTGCGGTGCTGTAACCGTACCCGACGCTGTGCCACCCACCTTTGCCGCTCTCTGTCTGAAAAACTCGTATAGAACTGACATGGTATTGCCGAGGGCAGTTGTTCCATGGCCTGGATGGAGCAGGCTGGTCCGACCGTTAGGTGAAGGGGAATCCGGGCGGCTCTGGGTTCTGATCAGGGAAGGTGAAATGAAACAGCCATGAAGCTCCAATTGCTCGTACTGCTGCTGCTGCTATTTCGGCACGAGACGATCCCAAGGAGAGAGCGTCTGTCTCTCTGACTGCCGGACGCAAGAAGCAAACCTCTGCTGAACTTTGGGGGACCTAACCGGCAACGGGCTTGGGTATTATGCTTGTCGCGTGTTTCGTAGCTCCAGTCTCGAACTGCACTCGGTCTCGGATGAAACTGGAGCTGCTGCTGCTGCTCTGAACGCACACTCGTCTGCTCGGGTATCTCGTGCAGTACCGAGAGCAGCAGATAAAACAGCAAATGCAACCAACAATTTGCTGTTGAACCACAACCTATCAGTCCGCTTTCCAACCCCTTAGCCTGCCCCCACCCATCTATCCGTTGCTGCTGCCGCCGCCGCCGCCGCTGCTGCCATTTGGCCGTCAATGCTATATGTTGCTGTGGATTTCTTCGTTTCTGCTACATCCATCGCGTAGCGTTAGGTGGGCCAGGGGCGCCCGATGACAACGACGATGATATTCTTGTCCACAAGATGACTGCCACGGTGCGAGGTGATACTGTGTGGTAGATGTGTCCTCCCTACCTAGATCGGGACGAGCGCGAAACCCGTGCACACATCCCTGACAAACATTCCCGTTCTGCTCGTACTTTCCTCGCCGGGGCCAACTAGTCCCTCTGACAATTCCTATTTGTCCTCTACTATCGGATAGCTTAAAGGCGCGATCTAAAGAAGACGACCAGCGGGAGTTGAATTCAGCGTGCCCTTCATTTATTGGTTGAGGAACATTTGCCAGTGTTGTTTCGCAGAAACATCCTGTGACGGCCGCTGTTCTCGCACAACAGCTAGCGCAACACTGCGCTACGTGGAGGGAAACCAAAGCTCTCTTTCCTTGGTCATAAGCTACCCTACAATTCCGGTTTAGGAATGTTGTGTATACCACCGCGTTCTCTTGGTTGGATGCTCAGGTTACCACCTCGGCAAGCTCCTGTTAACGTTCAGTGAAGGTAACTGCTTATTCGTTGTAAACGATATGGCGCAATTTCGGTGATTCCGGCGTTGACGGTGCCTACAGTATCTGGTCGCCTCCTATTTAGCTTCTCCATCTGGATGCTGTTGCTACTGCGGCGGCGGAGGTGCTGTAAGAGGGGACAGAGCACCCAACGGGGAAAATGAAGAGGGGCGGTGGCGATATCTCAAGAAGATAGTAACATTGGTGTTCGTATATATATATATATATATATATATGTGTATGTGTGTGTATGTGTTGGTTATGTCTATGCCATTGCATCAGCAGCAGCAGCAGCAGTAACGATGGTGGCTATTTCTTCGTCTGGTGTCTCCATTCCTGTTTTGGCGGCCATCAGGCTCTTCGTCGCTCCTCTTCGCTGTTATATCTTGGCGATATACAACTGCATCAGCGGCGTTGGCATCAGCCTCAGTAGTCGCAGTAATCGACAGGAACGACAACAACGACGACAGCAGCAGCCGAAGAGTCGCCTATGAAACGACTAGTGCTTATGTGTAATAAGAATTAATTATAGACCACGGGGAGCAAGATGGTAGGCTTGTACGACAACTGCAGAACAGCAGCAACTACCTTTGCTTGCCTATAGGTATTTTGGCCACATTACCGGCTTTACCGCCGCTGCCCCTGTTACCGTGCGGCTTGTACGCCGCTGCAGCATCGAGCTGCGGGCGAACAGACAAAACCCGAGCGACCGGTCAGTCAGCCGACTCAGCCTCACTGGTACCAAACGAAATGGTCGAAATAGCGGCCGAGTGCCGTCTGACGCGCCGGCGGCACGGCCAAGAGGTGGACTGTAGCTAATCAACGGAAAGCCGAGAAGGGAGACGACATCACCACCAGCACCAGCGAGATGGGCATGGTCTGGCACCCGCTTGCAGCAGCACCAGCAGCAGCAGCAGAAGAAGAAATATAAGACAACGACAACGACTATCAGCAGCAGCAGCAGCACACGGCAAATTTGCCGCCACCGTCAACGACGCTAGAGCTCGGCGACGACAACGACAAGGACAATACCATCGTTGTTACCCAGGGGGGACAGACCAGCAAGTGAGCAGCAGTGGCAGTCGCAGCAGTAACATGCAATAACGGCAGGGCTAGCCGCACAACCGAGCAACCATACAGATATACAGAGAGCAGAAGTCGGACAGGCACAAAATGACCGCTACTTACAACTGCTACTGCTCGTCGTGCGGCGGCATCTTGTAGACGCATCTGTGTGTGCGTCTGTACATTGCTGCGTACGTATAATGTAGCAGCAGCAGCAGCACTAGTTGCTAGAGTGAGAGAGGTGATCTAGAGAAACAGACTGGCTCATGAAGCGAAATTAGTCTCCTGCCAGCACAGCAGAGCAGGACTGCTGTTGATGACGTGCTGGGTAACATAGGGACTGTGGCTGCCGCGGCGGCGGCGGCGGCGGATGACCAAATGAACGGCAGCAGTTACCGCCGAGGCGACGACAATAATAAATAACAACAACAACAACAACTTTTGTTCGAATTGTTGTTATTAGGAATTAGGCATTACGTTACAGATCTTTTCATAATAATATTATTCGTAGTAGTAGTAATAGTGTTCATGAAGACATTAATTGAAGACACTAAATTATAGGCAATAGCCAATCACAATCACACTTATGTGGCAGACCAACGTAATATAATAGAATAATATTAGTAATGCATAGACGTCTCCGGGAGAGCGGCAGAGATATAGAACCATTGAGGGACAACGAAGCCTTGGGAGACACCCGTAACGTACCGTAAGGCCGCGCAGAGCAGCCAGACATAGAGAATAGGCCGATTGACGTTTGAAGAGGGTAACATGTATACATAGATAGATAGATATAGAGACAGACTAGGTTCGACTGAGCCGACGGACGAAGGTGGAGCCGAAGAAGACCTGATCGCACAGCTGCCCTTGTGCGATCGCAGCTCTTCTGCATTGAGGGCGACCGCGCCGCTCCGCCGGCCAGACGAACATCAAGCGAACATGAGAGTGAACCCCAGAGAAGACATCGTTGGATTCACCTATGAACATCGACTCCGTGCCTCTCTTTTTTTTTTTCGAGCGTCGTCTGCTGTCACATCTGCTACTTTAATTCGAAATCCGGGGAGTAGCAACCAATCGAAGGGAACAGAAAAAAGAACGACACCCAAATATCAACGTGAGGCAATTGTGGACCGTCGTCTCCTCGGGGTAACTCAACCGTGGCTCTGATCGACTCGCACATCCGCCCACAATACACCCCTAGTAATGGTATTGTACAGAATGGTTTGCTCTCTACTACATCATTGAATATGTGCGTGTGTGCTTTTGGGGGAATGGATATGGGTGGACGGGATATATTAGATCAGTGCGTTAGCTAATAGCTGAGATGTGAAATGACACGAGAGATTCGTCCGGGGGCGATTTCACATGTTCTGACGTTCGCTACGACCCAATAACAACACAGCCACACATAGACCACGGCCGAGCTGAACGCTCTCGTCGGGGGGACAGGGGGTGCTTTATTATCGTAAGTAAAAACCAATAAGAGATGAAACTCGCCCGAGGCAGCGGTAAATGACTAGCGCTACCTGACCATCCAAGTAGGTATTTATTTGATTTGTTTTTATGATACACTATTAAATAAATCACATTTGCCGCACTTACTCTGCAGCAAAGGGGTAATAGTCGCCTAAGAGGCGCTATATACGTGCTAATAATTACTATGATGATGATACTGACAGCTAGCTAGCCCGACACGATTACGAACGCGGCATAAATTACGGCAACAGCAACGAGAGAATATTATTATTTTTTTCGTCGGCCTGTACACTTGCAGCTTAGCATAAGGAGGAGACAACGAGACAAGTCGTCTATTTCTCTGAGTTGGTCTGTTTCTGCATATGTGTGTACTTGTAGCAAGTAATGTTTGTATGTTTGCGTGCAGTGTTTGTATGTCTCTGCCGTTCTGTGTCCGATGGCTGTGAACCGAGAGCATAGAGAGCTTCAGATAGATATTTCATTCGGATCCACCGTACGACATACGATTGCTACATGCTACCGTAGATTCGGTTCATACTTGAAATGTTGGAATCGTCAATATGTTCAACACGTTGAGTTTTGTTACGCCTCTATTTATTGCATTTCCTCTGTGCATACCGCCCATATAGCTCATGACGAGAGCTATTGGACCACTAAAGAGCAGACATAGTATTTACTATAGAAGTAGCAAACAGGTACGACGTTTATCCAACATACCTGTGGAAAACGTATCTAAACGGCACGTTTCATGAGCTGCTATTTAACCACCAATGTCGATCATGATACGGATGATGGTGATAATGATATTCTACTACTACTACTGTTGCTGGTTATTTCGGCTCGCTTGCTCCTTCGTTGGGTTGTATCGCTCCTCGTTAGCCACGTGACACGCTTTTTCTGCAGCTGCTCGATGGTGGTAATGATAGTTACCATTGCGTGTAAGCGCGATGATCATCTTTCGGACGCAGACAACGTACAGCGGCAGACGTTTCCGGCTACTGTTGTTGTGGTAGTGGTGATGCTGGTGATGGTGGTATATGCGTGTGTGTACGTAGTGAGGCTTGTGTTACGGGTTATGGCGCTCTGCAGATTGGGCTAAGAAGCAAGCGACCGAGCTGGCAGCCCAAAAGCGAGTGTATTGAGAAGCACGTCTCATAGAGAGGGAGAGGAGAGAGAGAAAGGAGTCAGTAGCAGCGGTAGACAGAAATGCATCAGCACCAGCGTGAGCAACGGCGGGAAAAGATGGGGGGATGCATTTGGGGCACGTACAGCGCACGGAGCTGATGGCGGTGGCGGCGGCGGAGGCGCAGGCAGCCGCCACCGATGTTTCGTTCGTCCGCTTGTTTGTCCAGTCATTCGTTCGTTCGATGGTGGTCGCTGTCATCGTCATCTTACGACGTCGTCTGGGAATAGCACATCATCATTATAATCATAAGCAGCAGTATCTCAAGAGATGAAGAGTAAGCCAATGAAAGGAGGTCGGGTGGGAATAGCAAGTGGCTGTCTGTCTGCCTCTCTGTAACTATGTAACCTATGTATATGAATCCATCCACGATGTATCTTACTGTCCACCGACGGGGAGTGCCACCATCTCCAGTCGGAGACGAAGCGATATCCAACACTCGCTGCTGCTGCTGCTGATGCCCGATACTACGTTTGTCGTATATTCCGACAAACCTTCCCGACCCAGCAGTCTTTTGCTGCGCCACCACGCTTAGTGTGCTCATCTATTATATATGCCGAATCGGCTGGGTTGCTGGGCAGCCGGGTCGCTGCAGGTGACGCAGCCTGCGTCGATTCGTGCACCCCACAAGCACATCCCGATGTCCTTTTCGAATCTCGGAGCGAATTCATCTTGACTTCTGTACCGCTGAAATATTTAAGAATGTTTCGTCCTCTTCTGCTGCTGCTGCTGCTACTGCCACCGCTTCTATCCGGCTGTCTTCAGCGATGTACATACGTGTATGTGTACACATGTAGATTTTTCTTTCCTAGTCATTCTGTAGACGCCTGGGTAGACACGGTAGAGGACGTGGGAGAGGAAGTCAGAATGTGAGTTCGACGGCGTCTACGAAGAAGTGCTCATCAGCTCGATTGGGATGTAACGTGAAGGTTTGAACACTCGCTGTAGGTTGAATAACGCGAATGTGTCTGCTATTCGCTTGTCTGGATACCACAAACGAATCATGAAAGTGGTGGATACATGGATAGTACCGATTACTGTTGTTCTTGTTCATCCATCTCGAGTTTATCACGTTAGTAAGCATGGATATATGCATCGTGTGCCATATGCATATCTGTAATGTATCGTACGTCGAATTACATGGTTGCCTTTTGATATTGGGCAGCATTGATGACCAATGTTGCTATGAATTATTGTTCCACGCCATTACTGAAAGTTTAATTGTAGCTGATTGTGCTTTAACTAATGAAAATGATTGGAGAGTATACTTCAAAATCAAATCGTCTCAGCATATAGACAATCACTATGAATTGTACAACGCAGACAGTTCTCAGTGCGGCGGTTCAACTTGAGACAAACTGTTTACAAATTACCCGTCTACACCTTCTCTGTTGACAGATAGGTATGAATAAAACGTCTTATGAAGCAATGCTGAAAGCAGTTCCGTGGACGTTAAATGTTGGTTGTGATTCAGCCCGGTTTTTTTTTTTAGGTATAAAAAGTGAAACCTGCCTCTATTTGTATACACATGCTACAACGTCGAGGTGGGTATCCTATTTATGCAAGTGTAATCTACCTATCTACCAATGTACCTACCTAGGCCTGCATGTACGTATATATATATATATATACAAATTTCCTTATTTAGCGCCTGCTACTGGTCGTTGCTGCAGTCATGCCTGCAGCAACAGCAGAAGCAGAAGTGGTTGAGACGGACCTCATATTGTTCGTTTATCGTTATTCGCTCCTCTGTCGTTAGGGAAAAAAACGCAGGCAGAGACAAACAGGACGATGACGACGCAAACAAACGCCAGGGCCGCGGTTGGCATTGTGCTATCCAGCAGCATCAGCAGCAGCAGCCATTGTGCATAAAGCATTGTGAAGCGAACGAGCGAGCAAACGAACGACCTAACGCGTAGGTGCTACATGCTTTAGATGAGTCGCTTCTCTGTTTCATGACCCTTCTTCGTCGTCTTCGTTCGGCTTCTGTTGTCTTTTCGATGTGTGTTACGTGTTGTACTTTCTTGTTCCGCTTCTGTACGGCCGCCCGCCCGCCGCGGCCTCGGTGAGATTTGTGTGGGCCTTGTCCCATTCTTTGTATTTCTCTGTTGCTGATGCTGCCCCATCGTCGCAGCTACCACAACGTGCGTGTACATGCTGCCGTGAACGAAGCTCCGACTGCCGCCTTCGACTGCGAATATGGCGGCTGTTTTCTGCTGCTGCTGCTTCTGCGACAGGACCTTTTGCGCCTGCGGAGCCTTTCGCCGGCAGCAGGAGAAACAGGCAGCAAAGATGCCAACATCACCGCGCCACTGTGGTGTCGTCAGCGGCTCTGGGAGCAGCCTAGCGCTAGCTGCCTTGCCGTGCTCTGAGTTGTGTGATAGTTTTACGTTCGAGAGATAGAGAGAGAGACAGAGAGAGAGGGAGAGAGGGAGAGATGGAGAAACGGATAGAAGAAATAAGTTGTCCGTGGCTTTGCTGTCGCTTTTTACCGTTCAAATCTCGCTCGCTGCTGCATGGACCGCTGCAGGTAGGCTTTGACGAAAATGGCAACAAAAATAGCGAAAAAAAATAGGAGGGAAATAACTCAAGACAAGGCGAAGCGCGGCATAAGGAAAAAGCTGCAGCAGCGTCGCGCGCAAGACCAAGAAATGAAGATATGAAGATTTCGTAGCTCTCGGTGGCAGAGAGAGAGAGAGAAGCCGCGAAGGGTGTAAGGGTATGCGGTGGACGAATACACACGAAGAATAATGTGAAGACGAAGAGCTACACTCGCCACAACGCAGTAGGGGACACAAATAGTCGTATGGAGCTACGAGCTCTTGTTGGCTCATTCAAAACTGGCTGCGTTTCGATAGCACTCTTCGGAGGTGTGATCAGCAATATAATATGGCCAGTCGTCGAGCTTAACGTGGCAGGACAACGTTCAAATCTATCCACGGGGACTACTACAACAACTACTAGCACGACTGTTTATTTTTACAACGTTATAGGGGATCTCTAAGTGCTCGAAGGAACTCTTGCCTGCCTGCCTGTCTGCCTGCTGTGGTTAGAAAGTAGACGGTGATGGCGGTGTGGCGTGTGGCGAACCCTTCTTCTTATAAGAACGACCAGCCTTTAGTAGGATACCGACAGTGAAGGAACTGCTTCTCACATTAATTAATAATTAAGAGACAGTTACCTGAAGATTGGCCGCCTGCCGGAGCTGCCGTGTTGCTAACCTTTACTGCTACGTAAAGCACTAGTGGATCATAGATAAGCGAACCTTTCCGTGGTCGACGACGACGACGACGACAACGGGACAGGGCCCAACGTTGAGTTTGTTGTACGCCCACTCCGACCACCCTGACCATGTTACGAAACCTGGACCAGGAAAAAATGAAGGGCAGGTTGCTGGCCAACGTAGAATAGTACAGTCGTCTATATATATATATATATATATATATATGTGTGTGTGTGTATACTATATATATGTAGGGCTGGGTTACGATGATCTATATCTTTCGGTATTTTCCTTTTCCATGAGCATCATCATCTTGATCTCCCCCTAAGATCTTCTTGCTGAGCTGCGGAGTCAGCTCTAAGAGCGATCTATCCGCCACTGCTCAGGCCAAGTACGGGATGTTCGGGCACGGCCACCAACAGATACGCAGGAAGAGCCACACTCACACACGACACACAATACGATATACAGACGTTCTACCTATATCTCTTTGAGGCGATAGCGTTACCGTTTTGAGGCAGCGAACGGCGAACGAAATGTCTGCATGCGCATTTCAACAGCGTCAAGAGACGATAGAAGCAATAACATTTTTTGGAGACTTTATGTGTGTTAGCATTGGCCCCTGGGAGAGAAGCGACGGATGGACCACGTTCTTATGAGGGAGACAAACCATTCAGCCGAGTTCAACTCGTTGCTGGTGACAGTAGCGGCAACTAAGGCTCAGTAATGCTAAGACTACCGCCAAGAGTGAGATTTTTCTCTCTCTCTCTCTCTCTCTGAACGAACATGAGCCTAACTCGCAGCATTGCTGCCGGCCGAAACAGAAACACAGACATGCGGATCTATCAGACGAATGAAGGAGTTGTTCCTTTGCTCGGAACGTGTGTTCTTCGGCGTCGGTGTTGTTCGGAGTGCGCGGCCCGTGTGTGCGAGATATCTCACGGCCCAATCAGTGTCTGCTCTGCACTGCTCATCCTCTGTATTGAGAGCTGGTCCGGCTCGGGTTCCCTCACAACTCCTCCTTTTTACTTCTTCTTTTCCTTCTACTATTTCTTTGTCGTGGCGCGCGAGAGCTCGTGGGCGCTATTCGTTCCGTGTTCGTCTCTAGCGACGACGTTTACAGTTTTTCCCGCCGCCGCTGCCGCGACGCCGCCAGAGGAGCAGCGCCCGCTGCCACCGCGCTCGAGATACTTTCATGTCCCATTGGGGTTGAGCTGCTGCTGCTGCTTCTGCTGGTGATGGTGCTGCTGCTGCGGCCCCTGTTGAAACCGATGCTGCGTCTCGTTCATCCATGTGGTACTTGTAGTCGGAGTCGCGATATAGTCGTAGTGGCAGTGCTACGACCACCACCACCACGACAGTAACTGCTGCTGTTGGTGCAGCTGCAGGAGCAGTGTCCTCCCTATCTCGATGCCGCTAGTTCCGCTGTCGGGACCAGCCAGCAGATTTCGCCATAGCTGGGGCTTCGTGTTCCTCTTCGCTTTCTTGGGCGGCTGGCTCAGACCGGGGAGGACGGGTGGTTTTTCCTTGGTCCTTCTTATTTTCAGACTTTGAGGGAGCGTCGCCACAAGAAGCTAAGGGGCGTAGAATCCCGTAGCGCAGTAGGGTCTTAACAGGGCACAACCCCTACCCACTGTATATATCTTCCAATCGAGCTGATCACCAGCAATGGGTCACATGGCGGCTATACGAGACTGTGCTACTAACATAATCACAAAATAGTACGCCCTATGCTGGTGATGGTGATCGTGGTGAAGTAAGGGAACGGATCCTGTCTCTCTGCCATCTAAACAGAACTGACTCCGCCAGCGTTTCTGATATTTCCGATGTTTGCTGCCGATGCCCAACCGTCCAGCACCCGTAAGCTACTGCAGCGGCTTGTGGTGTCGGTTGTACTAAAAACTGTTTCGCCAGAGGCTCCGCTTCATCCCGGCTCGGTCTTAGTTCGTAGCTTCCGTATGCATTACACTCGTATGTGTCTGTGTGAGTATATGTACTGCCCTAGTGGGTGTCCTTGCACCCTAGTTCTATAATAGCAGCTCTCTTCCTCTCACTCTCTCGGTCTCTCATTCTCTAGGTATAATAGCAAAGCATAGAAGTACATAGCGATAGCTGGCGAATGAACGGGCATGGCATAGTCAGACGAGTCTAGGATCTTGGGGGGAGCTCTGTCCGTCCGACAAGTACAGAGAAGCCAACCGACCAACCCTAGTCAAACTTCCTTGCCACCAGCACCAGCAGTCATGTAAAAGCAAGCCAGCTTCCTTCAGGTCGCTCAAAGCTCGAACGACGACTTTTTGCTAGATTAAATTTTGCAAAGTGCACTGAACTAAACAGAAGAAACGAGCTTTGTGCGATCAGCAGAAGGGCAGCGGGTGAACAGCAGGGTGGGTGGGGGCCTTCGCCGCCACCACCGCCGCCCCTGACGCCGGGGGTTGAATTCATGTGTCTTGTGCAAGAAGGCCATTGGGGGCCCGCAACTTTGCCCTGCATGTGCTCAGGCAGAGCAAGGCGAGTAAAATGCTATCCTAGAATGAAGTTGTGGCGATAGCAGCGCTAGCAGCATCGACTACAACCACGAACAGTGGTAGGAAGATCGAGAAGACGTTTTGCGGCTGGCCTTCATAATACGGTGGCGCTCTCTACTCCTCCTGAGTGGCGCTGGCAGCGGTAGCGGGAGCAATAAGCGGGAGCCTGCGGGTGCCTAGTGGCTCTCCTCTGTTCTGTGATATGGATACAGAGCGACGCATCGCATCGTATCATCATCTTCTGTGGTAGCAGCAGTCCATTGAGAACGGTTGAGGCGGCCTTTGAATCGGATGAGTGGAGATGGATCTGATCTATATCTTCTCTACTACTGCCACCACCACGACAACGACTGCTACCGAGGGTCGACTGGCTGGTGCCGCTGGTGACTGTCCGATCGACCGACCTGTCGTTTTCCATCGTGGAATCTTTCGTTTCTTCCACAGTGGTTCGAGTGGCAGCGACTCGATCGCTGCCAGCCACCAGTCCCATTGTGGCTATCTGTCTATCCCATTGTGTTGTATTCGTCCTTAAGCTCTTCCCTTCGTCGGTGTCGGCTGTTGAAGGGGGGACAACGACAACAACGCCAACATCCACAGCTCTAAGGCACAAGCACTTGCTCCTTAGGCAGCAGGCATACAGCAGGACATACATTCGCACAGGCTTTCCGCCGAACGGCCAAACGCATAGTTACGCATGCTAGATTCACTTACACACACAGACATACAGGCTTACACTACCAAACGCGCACATAGACAATAATATACCTGCCGCCCTTTGGCCTTTCTTAACTCACCGGCTGCGTCTTAGGTGGAAGTGAATGAACCTGATCGTCGCTGGCTCTCGACGAGGTGATTAGCAGGGCTTCTCTTTCGTTATGCTCTTCTCGGTCGGTTCTCTACGGTCTTCTTTTCTGGCATCGTCTTTCATAGATGAGACATCGTCGTCTCTTCTAGTCGACGATGGCGACTGCGCTTGCCTTACACAGTTCTCGCACACATTCACACGCCGAGCATCGCATACGCCGAGAAAAGAAATCCAGAGGGTGCTTGGTAAGCAGCAGCGGCCACCACGATGTCGCTAGTAAATGACGATCCGACGCCGAGCGCACAGCCAGTGGGTTCTGGCGCGCCAGCCGTTAAATATGGTCGTTAGTGTCAAAGATGGAAGAGTTAGTTGGTCTGTTTCAACGCTGCATCGGCTGGCTGGTTGGCCGCCTGGCTGCCTGGAAGCCGACCCGTGATAGTGGGCTTTGCAGCGGGCTGTTGGCGCCTGATGAGGGGGAAGTCGATTGGCAGATCCTGAAAGCATTGGTCGAGGCCGGGAGGGAACTCCGTACGGCCGTGACGGCTGGCCTAGCGGGCCACGCCAGGCGCACACCAGCTCGCACAAGATCGCCGGGGCGGACGGACGCCGGAAGGATAGAACGGTGGCGCTAGTGGGGAGAGAAAGAGAGAGAGAGAGGGGGAGGGAGGGAGGAAGTGGACAAAAACCAAAGATTCATTAGGCCACCCGCCGGGGCCAGATTCGCCTCCTATATCTAGCAGCGTGTCTCTCCTACATTTCTTCCATTGGCACCGCCGCTGCTATCCCACACTCACAGTGTAACGGCTGAGAGAACGATGTTGTGCGAGGCCGATGTGGAACGCGCGAGGAATCAGGGTAACAGCACGTCAATAGGTCTCGTATCGTTGCAGCGCTGCAGCGGCGGCGACGCTTGGGCCGGTCCGGTCCTAGCCTTTCGTTCATTCATGATGCTGCTTAAGGAGGCGAGGCGAAGGAGCATTCATCTTCCTTCGTTCGTGCGTCAAGCCGGACCGTTTCCTTCTTCACATCGGCTGTCCGGCTGCGCTCTGCCGCCACCGACGAAGAACCGCTGGCGTAGGGAGGTTTTTTAGCTATCGAGAGAGAGAGAGAGAGCTACCATCGCCGTTATCCACCTTACACCCATTGATGGACGAAGCCTGGATGACCGTCGCACACATGGTGGAGGGAATCCATCAAGGTGGCCAGCAAGTTCAGCCTTCAGAATCGCACAAAGACCAAAGGAACAGGGGGGAGCTGAGGGTGGCAAGGAACGACGGTTGGCACAGTGGCACAGTTGATGGGGAACCTTCAACCCCATCACTCCTGCCAATTGGCGAGCGAATCAGCGAACCAGCTAGACCAACGGTGTGCCACCGTGGTGACGTTACTTGAGTTTTGATCGAGAGAAGGGTCTCGTGTCTCGATGCTTTCCGCTGGCGGGATGAGTGTTCAAGGAAAGAACGCCCACGGAGTCGTGGTGGTGGTGCTACTACTGGTGGTTAGACCATGACCACGACGGAGTTTTGGTCCACATGTACCTACTTGGGCCGAAACGAGCTTAGAGACAGACCGACCGACGCGGAATGATGCTAGGCCAGGTAGGATGAAAAAAGAGTAGATGAAAGGGAGGAGGGGCTGTGCTGCACAATAACACACAAATGTGTAGTGAAACGCGATACGAAAGAAGAGCCTAACCGACCAACGAACGAACGAACAAGAGAAGACAGGAGCTGTGCGTGCATCTTCTCTCAACAATGTTGGTAATCAGAGGCCCACAGATAGAAGTACCTCTCCCTACCACCACCCTCCAACACTCCCAATACTATTATAGCTAGAATGACAGCGGGAAACGGGTGGAGAACGGAACAGCAGAGGAGGAACGGGTGAAGTAGGTAAAGCTCACCTTTGATCCCTGCTGTTAGAGTCCCTGCCATTAGAGTGCAGTGGCAAGCAACGAACGAACGGTGTGCTTTAGAGAAAGACGTTGGGCCAGCGACAGAGGAAGGGTACCGTAGACAGAGACCAATACAGTTTCTAGTGTTCCTTTGCTAGCTCTCCAACGCACTAACGGCACTATGTCGTTGACCGGGTCAGTCCGCATGCTGTCATCCCCTTTCTATGTCCTCGCATGCCGTTGCTGGAGGTCCTACTCTCAGTCCTGACAACGGGAACGGGATGGCCTCCTTTTACCGGCAAGAGCGCTAGCTAGCAGAGGAACACACGGCGGATAAACAGGGGCAGATACGGCACTTGGAGGCAGACGAGACATCGAGGCAGTAAACACATGCCGCTGCCAGGTCGCCCCTCTCTTGCGAGTGCTTCCAACACCAACGCTAACTGCTTAATTGTGGCCGAAGGGCAAGGGCAAAAACGAAGCTGTGGGCGAATCGGTTCGCCCACCAGTTCGAGTCATCGAGGAGCTTGGAGCCGAAAGCTGAGTGCGGAGGAAAGACCATGAGGGAAAAGAAGGAGTGGAACTCCTGTGCCTGTTTTGTTTAGCTGGCCCTTTGCCTAGCGCTAGCCAGCCGGGTCGATCAGGTGGGCTAAGGTTTGGCCTGCATCGCACGCGCAGTACGCTAAACAATAGTAGCGGAGAAGTGGCACGGTGAGGGACCACGTTAGAAGACGATGCAGAGGAAAGCGGGAAGGTTCGGCACTGGGCTCCAAGTGCTGCTGGTGTTGCTGCTTTATCCAGGGGAACAGCAGGCGTAGTTTCGTTTGCGCTCACCCTCGTCCTTATATATACACACACACACACACACACACAGACTACATCGACGCATTCTTGCACCTCTGTGGTCCGTCGGCCTCGTTTGCTTGTGTACGTATAGTGGAGCTACGTCCATGTGACATCCCCTTAGCAATCCCTCCACGCGGGGCACCTTGGAGTATTCCTATGCAAGCAGCGTACTATCCCACAAGCAAACGATTCTCATTCCCTTCCTCTTTCTCTCTCTTTTTCTTTCTTACTCTCGCTTCTTGTCACTCTTCACAGTGTCTTTCTCCGACATCTCTCGCTCGCTCGCTCCTACACGCACACACACACACACTCACAGAGACACTTCTGTATGCAGAAGGGAAGCTACAAGAGCAGCACAATGGCTGCTATCCTGCATGCTGTAGAGTGCAGCCCGCCTAGCATCCTCTGGTCGTCCGAACCATGCCAAGCCCAGTTAGCTATGGTTTGGCAACGATGTCGTGCTTTTCCCATCAACTTCGGCATATGCAGCTCAAACCCATAGCACACATCGCTTACATTCTCAGTTCTGGGCGCCTCTATGCAGATAGGTACGTTGGTTCGTTCGTACACATACGTCGCCGTGGTCTCACCACGGAAACGAAAGACAGTCGAGCGGACGAGTATGGACGGAGATGGAGACAAAAGGAAAGCGAACGACGCCTGTCTGTCGTCCCTAGAACTTCGTCCACCACCACCACCAGGACAGCCAGCACTGCTCAGGCTGGACAGAACAGGACAGGGTCGACGTTCGCGGCAACCGTCGATGTGGTGGCCGTTTTCGAGGATGGACACACCGACAGACAGGCCGGCAAACAGACAGACAGACAGGGCTGGCTGGGGCTTCGGCCACGGCCCTCTGCTGGTTGAGAGCGACCACGAAAGTGTGCAAGTTGTCAGCGCAAACACTTCTTCCTCCCTCTTCACAGGAACCAGCCAGCGTCTTTTTGCCGCTCACGCACGCACCTCTCCTCCCTCCCAGTCCACTTCGCATTTCCCTATTCCCCCTCCAAGCGGAATGGATGTGCGAAGCAACGAACGAACGAGTGCGTGCCTGTGCCCGTGCATGTGTCTGCCTGTGAATCCTTGTGTGTGTGTGTGTTGTTTTGTGTGTTTATATTATGGAGAATAGTAGTGCATAAAAGCAACACAAGCAGCGGTAGTGGAACGAGGAGAGATGGCTGCACAAGTAGAAAGAAACCACCACCACTACCACCACGAAGACAGAGAGAGAGAAAAGCCATCTAATTTATTCAGGATGCTACTTCTTTCTGGTTGGGCATTAGGACGCTTTGCCGTCGTTGCGATTTAGGTTGATACCATCTCTCTTTCTCTCTCGGTGCCTATCACGTGAAAGAGAGAGAGAGAGAGACGTGTTGACTGAAGAAAAAATTACCTCACAATTAGTCTTACATGTGCGGAGTTACTTACTGCTCGATTAGTTCGAGATACGAAAAGAGGAAAATATGAACATTTGATTAGCATTTGACGAGAGTTCCTTTATCAAGTGAGTTACAGAGATGCACCTGCGTCAATAGACCTCAATTTCAATGAATGGATGAATTTATAAACTTATAGTCGTATTGATGCTTATTGGATGCCATCTCAAACAGAGGCATCATATGGATGTGACTATTTCCCCACAAAATCTTTGTGTTATCCTCATCTTTTCGCGAAATCGTGTGTGCTTTATATTGGCAAGTGACTAATAAATTGCATCTGCTACGATGTGTCACATATTATCTGTGACTATCTAGATCGGTTGCATTATTTAATTTCCGTTAATTTCGTTCGCTTTCGTATCATCATGATGAGGTTGCTGTCATCGTTGGGAATCGTCATTTGTTGATCGCCGCTGTGCATTCGCACATCGTGTTTGCCACCTTATCGGTGCTCGCTATCTATTTTCTTTTTTTCTTCATTTTCGTTTCATGATTATTATGATTATGTACATATATACGAGGATGTATATATATATATATATATATATATATATATATATATATATATTAATATATATACACATGCATACGTCCACGTATATTATATATATATATTATATATATATATACAGAGGAGAGACAGATGAGGACGGGAAGCTGATAAGAACGGCAGAATAAAGACGATAGTAGCGATTTTGTTCGCTGCTGCTGCTGTTGCCCTGGCCGAGCTGAGCCGACCCGTCGGGGTGTGTGTATAGACTGAAGCTTCACTGCCACCAGAAAACATCGAAGGCACCGTCATGAACTGAAAGATAACACGACTGATTACGACAGACGAAGACAAAAAAGAACAACGGTCGATGGATAGCCACCTGAGGTGACGACTGTGGCCACCATGAGCATGGCCACTTTTCGATCATTACTCCAATAATAAAGGGCACTGCGGCGGCGGCAATAGCTGACTTCTTTTTGTGTATGATGATGATACGAACATAGAGGCGCACACAGGCAAAAAAAAATCCAGCACGAAAAGGCACGACCCGCGCTCCTCTACGAGAAATAGGCGGAATTAAAATAAAGAAATGCAGATTGAGAGATACGGACAGAGATGTTATTCCCAATACGGAGAATGGCGTTGCCCGTCGACGAGTGCGGCTGTAAGTGGTGACAAAAACGTTCGCTAAACAAATTCCAAAACGAAAACTCGATACAGAAATCAAATCCCGATTCCAAACATTCATCTATTTCTATGCGAAATATAATGAGAGGCTGCTTGAAATGAAATTAATCGAGCGACCGACAAAACAGCAGCGGCTTGTTGCTGCCGTTCCACATCGCCTGCATGTATTTCGGCAGCAGTAATGACGGCAACAGAAGCTGGCACATCAATGGCTTCTCAGGCAATAGTTGTGGTAGTAGTAGTGGTGGTACTGGAGTCGGTCACTTGTACGCTAAAGGCTTAATAATAGAGATAGAGAGATGAGAAACGGTGACGAAGCGCCCCGATTACGATTTGCGGGAATTTGATGAACTACTTGTTGCTGCTGCTGCTGCTGCCGCCGCTCGTGGCAATCATGCCGGATGGCTGTTTGGTTCGTTGGTGGCGTCTGTGGCCTGGCTATCTCTGGCCAATCGTTACTTGTTGGCTACTCGAGGCCTCCTGCCAGTGACCAAATTGGTCACACTCGTACATATATATATATATATATATATATATATATATATATACATATAATATAGATACGCACACATTCATCCTAGAAAAAGACTATTACATATGAAACGAGAGTTCGCTAAAGCAGATCGGAGGCGGCGGCGGCGGCTGTTCGTTTCATGCTACGTTGGCTGTTGTTTCCTATCATTTTTCTGCTTCTGGGTGTGTGTGTGTTTGTGGATCCTTTTCGCCGTGATCTCTGGGACTGTTTGTGAATGTTTCAGACATTTTTTCTAGATGACAAGCGGCCGTCTTGCTTATGGTGGCGACAACAGCGTCAACAGCATCTGATAATCGGTAGCAGCAGTCAGCGACGGCAATGATTCACTTTGGACTGTCCGTCTGTCTGACTGCTCCGTTGACGAGTGTCACCTGCCAAAATGAGACGGAGGAAGAAGGAGAGATAGGTGTTCTTCATGTCCTGAATGTGTCGCTGTGTTCATCTATTCGATTCTAATTGTTATTGCAAATGAAACAGAGGTAAAACAAAAAATGAAGGTAGCGGCTGCATCCTAACCAACAGCAGAAATGTTCTACCACCAGCGCTGGCAACGCTTGTACTTGTTGTTGGACTTGGAGCTTGGACATTGGCTGAAAAATAAAAATAGCAAATTATAGTGATGCTGGTGGTGCCGCTACCACGTACTAATAATAACAGCCACGATACGCTCACTTGTTGTCGTCGTCGTCGTCGTCGTCGCCGTGAGGACGGCGACGAACCAGCCAGCCAATCACGAGAGACCACGGGAGGAAGAGAGAGAGAGATAGAGAAGATCGAGATGATGCGATGCTGATGATAATGATGATTACATGTGGTAGCTGATGCTGGATGGCAGCCTCGCTAGGGGGTTGGTATTATGGTGTCGTTGTTGTTGTTGTTGTTTTTTCTTGGTGATAGTTGCCTTTGCTAGTTGCAGTTGTAGTATAATACTATGCAGCTGGACCTGTGGCCGCAATCGTGATAGTAATAATAATAATAATCTGCTACCCTTTACGCTGTGTGAGAGATAGCGAGAAAACAAGAAATAATGAGAGAGAGAGACTGAAAGGACAATAACGCTAGGTCCGTGTCGTCGAAAACGTCGTCTACAACAACAGCAACAGCAGCAGTAACCCGGACGGCCGAAGCTCAGCCGTCGACCAGCAGCAGCAGCAGCAGCAGCAGCAGCAGCAAAGCTAGAATGATGGTGGAGGAAGAAAGATGGTGAGAGTGAAGAAGAGAGATTAGGAGAAGGCAGCAAGTGAGCAACTAACTCTCTCTACCAGAGAGTTGTTCACCACCGTTGGCTGTTGATGCCGATGTGGCGTCTTCTGCTGCTGCTGCCGCCGCTGCCGCCGCCGCTGTAGCTGCCGAGAGCCGTCGAGAGAACGTAATTGGCAATTCGTGGAAGCGACGAGCGGACGCTGCGCCGGTGAGCAAGCGAACGTTTTCGACGTAGGAGCACATAGAACAGCAGCAGCAGCAACAAGAAGAAGAGTGGCTGAAGGAAGCCAAAGGGCGAGAGCAGCAGCGCCACCGGTAGACAGAAACGACAGCAACAGAAGCTGTAGTCGCAGCAGCAGCAGCAGCAGCAGAGAGATCAGGCAAGCAGAGGAGCAAGCCGTGCACTCACGATGATGGCGGTCGACGGCAGGCCGGTTACTGCTGCTGCGGCTGCGGCTGCCGCCGGTGCTACTGCTGCTTCTGTTGCCTGTTCTGTTCTGGCGTGTTCCTCGTTCCCCGCACACAGACATTTAGTCGAGTGGCGACGAACGTAGGCAACTTTTGCTGCCTCTGGCTGCTGCTGCTGCTGTTGCATCGTACAGTGTGTATTACTAGGGACTGCTGTTTGCTGTCGCTGGCTATATCTTGTCTGGCTATGAACGTTGTGAGCTTCGTTGTTGGCTAGCTATCACTAGATGGACGTTGCTTGCTCCATGTAAGCCAGCCGAACTTTGTTGCTGGTGTTGGTTAAGCGAAAATAGAATGATGAGCATGGCCCTACGGTGTGTGGTGTTACATGTCCCTCCCAACACTCCCTTCCTTGTTTGCTTCGTTCGCTGGTTTCGCTCATTGCTTGATTCGTCCCAATGTTCATTCTCGTTTACTTCGTCCATAGCCTCCCTTCGTATTCTATTCTATCCACCTCTAGTAGTCACTGGATTCTGATTGTTCTTGGTCTGCTCCTTGGTCCCTCCAGCGGCAACAGCAGCAGCCTCGACCGTCGTTGCTCAATCTGCTCCATCCGGTAGCTCCTGGTTCTCGGCAACAGCAGCAGCAGCCGAAGCTTTTGTTGGCGATGCTGTATTTCTACTGCGGGTTTTACGCGGGTGCTACTGCTGCTGATTTTGCCAACAGTAGCAGCAGCAGCAGCAGCTACAATAGTAATAGTAGTACTGGACTCGCTTCTCTTTCGGGAAAGAAACAACGGAGAGAAAACCGAAAGAGACGAATCAACAACAACAATAACAACAACCATCACCGACTGGAAGAAACAACGAACAGTGGACGCTGCTGCAGCAGGCGCTGCCGTAACAGCAGTAGCAGTAGCAGCAGCAGCGAATGATGGCAACTGTAATCATCGACTTCGCTGCTGCCGGTGGTTCGTTGTCGTCGTCGACTTCATAACCGTATGGGTTGGGTACGAGTGACGGAACGACCACGAACAGTGGTTCTAGTTGTTGCCGCTGTTATCGTCATCATCGTCGTCGTCGTCGTCATGGTGGCGGCGGCAGCGGCTGTGTTGATGTTTCTTCTATTGCTCGTTGTTCTCCTCGTGTTGTTCGTTGTCTTTCATTGCGCTACTGCGGCAACAGTGATTCTCACAATAGTTGACTGCTGCGACGAGCGCCGCTGTCTTCGCTGACGCTTCTGCTGTTGCACACGAACACGGTGAGTCCTCACGCGCTCACTGGAAATGTGTGAAGTAGCCTATTCTGTTTCGGCTGTGACTCTTCCGATGCTCTCTCTCTCGCCCTCTGTCTCAAAGTGGCCACTGATGTAAAATATAATAGCTCGCTCCCTGAAGTCACCTTCTGCACTGCCCCCTTCCTCCGAAACAGAGTCACTCGTTCGGGGCGTCGTTGGCTGCAGCTGACGTGCTACCATCATATCTGTTCGTATGGCTGCCTCTCGTTTTAGCTATTTTTGCTTTGTGCTGGTCGTTGCCGCCATTGTTGTCCGTATTGTACCCCTATTAATTAATAACTTGATATTTGGTAAGCGTATCCGAGGAATCCACAAATCATGTCACCATTTGTGCACATACTTGATCTACATCCAGACGTAAATTAGAACTTATTTATCTACTAGTGTAGTTCTGAGCATCTTGTAACCTTCTGTGCGAGCTGTGTGAGAACTGCTCTTATAAATGCCATATTGTCTTATCGCACATGGTTGTTGCCGTTACCGCTCGAACAACGCGTGTCAACTTGGCTATGAGACCATGGACGAAACCGAAGAAAGTTCTACCCAAAGGTGCCAAAACTATGTCCAAGTCACCAAATTATCCTGGATTCACAGACAGCGTTCTTCGTCGACCTGCAATTCCACTGACCCTGTCACTGGCCATATCAAGTGAACATCCACACAAATACACACACACCCAGACGCCCGTCCAGCGTAGATGGACCAAGGAGAAAATTATGGTACGTGGTCATACAGAAGCATAAACAATCGCTTTCGTGTTGTAAAATAGAACGACAAATCATGTCGCTTCCATAATGCTGCCACTCTTCCAGTTGGTCACCACCATACTGGTACTGCCCTGCTTACCAACCGCTGTGACCGCAACATGAGCCCTTAGCAATGGGAACCTCAGCAGTAGAGACACCAGCTCTGTAGCAGCCTTGCAATGTTTTTATTGTAGCTTCAGTAGTCGCTCTTAATGAACGTAGTTCTCTTCTTCTCACTGACAGAGTGAACCAAATGAATGGGGGTAGTGCTTTGCGACCCGGAGGGCGATCCTGTGCGGCCATTTCTAGCCGCAATTTCTGCCGCTCTCTGTCCACCCAGACACGATTCGCAAATTGTGTATCTGGCTGTTTCTCTTTATATGCTTTCTTATGCATCGTGATCCTTGAGCATATCATGTAACGCAACCATGTCGACCATGCCTTTAGCCACTACGCAACGTCGGCACCAAACCGCGAAACTGGTAGACCCCCCCCCACTGCAGTAACCGCGTTCGTCAAGACTACGAGAGGCGACATTATTCCAAATTGTTATAGTCGCGACAGCGACTTAATGTATTTCAGTGCCCTGTCAGTGGCTTGCCTCGATCCGGCTGCGCCGAGGTGACGCGACGCGATGCCATGCACATGATACCCATCAACTATATCGTTCCCCTGCAACAACAACAACAAGCTTTCTGGTTGCTGTTTTTTTCTGTCGAATGACATACAGACAGACAGACAGACAGATAGATAGATAGATAGATATATATATATATATAGATAGGTGCGTGTGTTGTGTCCGTATGTGATGCTCAGATATCACCGCACGTCGAGCTGGGAGGGGATGGACTGTCAGGCGAAATATAAACAAAATGTCAAAAAGTCAACTCGACCACTCAGTCAAGCAAGTTCAGCAGATGTGGTCTGTCTATCCAAATGTCTGCGTCTGTCTGCGGTTGCGCGATAATTGCAATTAAGAGTTGTTAACGCCCTGAAAGGGCTCTTGCCTGCCTATCAAGCCGCCGTATCATCCGCTTCGTCGACACGATGACGGCCGTGGACACTTACATATGCGTAAACTCATATCACTTCAACGAGGATCACTAACGCGTCGGTATCATCCACTTGTTGTATTGTGGTGAAGCTCGTTCTGTAATGCCCATCATGACACAAGCACTTGTATATACTAAATAAAGTATATAACAGCACATACATTATATAATAACGTGCACACACACACACACACACACATATATATATATATATATATATATATCTAAACTGCAATGGCCTACAGGTGGTGGTGTCCATTCCGCATAATGTCCCTCACGCGGGTGAGCACTTCTGGAAGGTAATCAGATGGCTCGGATAGCCCAATGGGTTAAGGGAAAGAGCGTTTAGACAGGATGAGCTAAACTCGACGCCGTTTTGCAGGAATTTATTACCTTGGTTTTGATTTATTTTCTTTTGGCGGTGAAACGCTGGCAGCTGCTCTGCTCTCGATTGAACAAGCGCACCTCGTCTCTACCCGAAGAAACTACTGCTCCACCCCCTTGTCTCAACTCGCGTTTGCAAATGGCTAATGCAACGGACGTACCCGCAGTGAGGCCGGCGACATCGGGCTCGTAATGACGAACACTCACACACATGACCACAAAGTTACCACCACCACAACAACAACATGCCATATTGTTGTTTCGGATCTAACGATGACTGGAAATTCCAGCAAGAAAAACTGTCTTGTCCATGAGTTGGCAGCTACGGCTAGCTATTATATGTTTATGAGGGTCGGGCGGCGAAATGGGCTATGAAGAAAACAAGACAAAAGCTAAATGGTTACGATGGTTACATTTCTTTGTGTTTTACCCAAGTTGTCTCTCGGCTGGTTGATTGTTGTCGCGGTCAGGTCGTTGAAAAAAAGAAAAGTGTCAAGACAAAGTTATCTGCGGACACTGGTTGTGGCTTCGTCTGCCGCTTCGGGCTGTTCGCCCTGACGAGGGGAACTAACAACCGCTTGCTGCCTTTTAGGCTGTTCGTCGTCGTCGTCGTCTTCGTTCTTCTTTTTTGCTCTTGAAGTCTGTCGCACCGAAAGGGAGTGCTGAGGGGCTCGCTGTAACAGAGTTGCTTAATTGTCAAGGAACGCAGGCAGCTGTGAATAGTGAGTCAACAGGAGAAAAATTGAGACCAAAGAAGACGAACATTACGAGCATTGGTATATATATATATCCACACACACCTCGATGGGTCGTCTCTCGCTCGTCCGCGAGAGAGGTGAGCCAACAGAAAGGTAGATAGGCAATTTAGTGAAGTACACCAAGCAAAACTACGGGACGAAGAAAAACAGAAGAACTGTTTGAGCTGAAAAAAGATGCGAGCGAGTGAAAATGAGAAGGCAAAAGGAGATGAAATGGTGGTGGACGCTTGGTGATGTGGGGCACCTGGCTGACAGCAGCAGCAGCAGCATTACTTACTGTTAGAGGCGAGCAGCACATCTGCGACAGTAGAATCGACCACAGCAGCAACGCCAGCAGCAACCGATCGATTGCCGGCTACTGGCAAGCCAGGCCAGGCCAGACACTGCCAGGTCTATTGTGTTTGCGGCGCGTCGAAGCTCTTTACTGATTCTGCGACCGTCTACTGATGTGCCGCTGCTGCTGCTGCTGCTGCCACTGGTGGTAGTAGAGGTAGCCGACTGCCAGTTGACTGGCAGTTGTAGCTGCCGCTGGCACTGGGGGTAGGTGCCCCAAGCGTTGTAGGCATAGGAGCAGAACGACGTTAACCAGGCAGAGAGCTCAAACAGCCGAACCAACTATGCCAAAGTCTATGTTCCCTACGATTATTCTCGTCCTGTTGAACGGTTGTTGCTGTAGCACCCGGTCGATCGACTGATTGCATTCGGTATCGTAACGATGTACGGCGGTGTGGATAGTCGTCGCCGCGGCAAGCCGCTAGCTAACGGTAGACAGAGCAGTCAAATGGGGGGATAAACGCTGGATGAGGCTGGGGCCGCCCAGTGACAACGCTGGTAGGATGGAATAGGATCGAGGTGGCTTCATCACCGTAAATGTTGCTGCTTTCTCTGCCTTGCGAGACGGAACTACCGGAGGACGGTAACGACAGAATCGAACCAGCCAAAGACCATGTGCACCCGGTGAGGTCTTAGTGAGGCTGGTTTCGTTGCTATCGGTTTCAGAAGGCATGATGCGGGAGGAGGCCGGGATCAGCAGTCGCTCCCGCGCACGTCACATCTCATCAGTGTAGATGGCTATGGATGGATCTGCTTGATTTCTGCTCATGTTCCTTCAGCTTGTAGTAGTGGTGGTTGTCGTAGTCGCTGTGACTGTGATTGTGTATGCGAAAATGACAACGATGAAGTCGATGTTACGACTCATCATCATCGGCGGCCGCCAATGATTTGGATGAAACACCACCAAATCAGACGTCTGCGTTGCCTGCCTACCTGCCTGTCTATCAGTCTGTTGTTGCTCTGGCTAAAGGCGATGCCTAGCTCGCTCGCTCGCTAACTTGCTTGCTTTTGCTGACCTGCCAGCAATGTCGAGCTTCATTCGACATGACGACGGTGTTGCTACTTATGTCGCCATGACGGATGGAGCAGAGTCACGAGAATAGCAGAAGGGGAAATTGTCAATTGACAATTGACAACTAACTGGCAAGCAAGTGAGCGAGCGAGCGAGTAGTAAAAGTAGGAAAATCAGCGGTGAATCCTCCTGGGACGTCCCCCCGTTTCTGTTCGCTCCTTCTGCTTCGCGCAACGCCGAGAAGCGAATTCAAAATCAGAGTGTCGTCTCAAAAACTACAGCCACGCCAGCTATAGCTACGTTTGTGCTGAGCCGCACGACAACTTCTGCCACGAAATCCTGCAGCGGTGGCAAAGGCATCCCCATACCTGTCCGTGACGCTCATACATTTGCGGGTTCACCTCGGACGCAGTGGGTATTGATTGCGAGGGAACACTTCGTTCGTGTTCACACTGGCATACAGATAGACAGAAACTGGATACCTGGATATCATTTGACATCATACAACATTAGTAGACAAAGAATACCAGCCATACTTGTCACTGCTGCTGGTGCCGTTGTTGTTATTGTTTTTCTCCTTGATTCGTGTCTTCTAAAAGCGAACGGACGACACGAAATTACCCAAAAAAAAAAAACAAGAGGAAGAAAAATGAAAAAAAGCACAGCAGTGCTAAGAAGAAGGAAGACAAAAGGGAAATAGCTGAATCGCTCGACGAGGAGCGAACGGTGAAAGGTAGATGGTAGCAGCCGGCTTGCCATCCGATTTAGCAGTACTGGCGGCGGCGGAGGCCGTAGCAACGACGTGGACATGCGAAACAGAATCTGTTCGTAGCTGGCTAACAGCTAACTGAACTGTCAGAAAACACGAACGCGGGGCAAAGTGAAATGAGGGACACAACGGACGAAGACGAGACAAAAAGTGACGTCCTTACCACAAATGACTTCGAGATCGTTGAGACTGTCGTAGCGTCACGGTCGCACGAATAGACGACATGCAGGAGTGTAGACTTGAGCAGAAATGATGTAAGCTATGGAGAAATAAAATGAAATAACGACGGTGGGATGATGAGGCGATGAGCAAGTTCAAATCATCGGTCCTTCTGCATGTCGCCCTCTATGATTGAAAGAGAAGGCAATCAAAGGAATAAGGTGTGACACATACATAGGTCATGAGGAATGGGCTGTACTGAGTACCGGTCTAGTGAGCACGCCAGGGAGGACGCCACCTCTAACCTCGATCCCTGACCGACAAGTGGTGCTTGGTAAAGGTTACGTCGATTGAAATGAGGCACGCACCAATCTCGGTCGTCTCGTCGACTCGGCTAGTGGCATATGCCGTGAGTTACAGTAGCAACGCTAAGGCCAATACGACAAAACGACAGTCAGTTTCTAGTGGTCGTGCAGGAAAATGGCACTAGCAGTAGAAAGTCCTCGTGGTCCTCGTGCTCGGATGTCGACGGTAGTAGAGGCCGAGATAGGCCGTGTTCGGCGGTCAGGGCAGGCACTGGCCTTCGCTCTTCTTCTGCTGCTGCTGCTGCTGTTCCGACCCATGGAAGAGCAACGCCCCTCAAGAATGAGAGAGAGAGAGAGAGAGAGACGGAGCAGGTTTTCGCTTTTCTTTTCCATTTGAATCTGTAGCACGTTGCCCCGGTGGTGCTACACCACTACGCACCACTGTTACTGCTTTCGCGCGCGCCTCACTCCCCCGCTTTGCAGCAGCGGCCTTCTTCCGACTCCAGCCGTCTTCGTCCGCCTCGGCAGCAGCGTGTTCCCATTTGCTGTCGGATAACCGTTCTGTTCTCGTCGTCTGCCGTCTGCGTGCTTTCCGTTCACTTTTCCCGCCAGCAGAGCACCGGCAGTCTGCCCTCCCCTCGGTCCGGTCCCATTTCCACCCTTGCGCCGTTCTTCGCTCCTTTTACCCCATCCATCCCCCCCAGCCTCCGCCACCTCGATTTGGGCCGGCTTGAGTTAGGCTGAGTTAGAGTCGGCTGTTCGCCGCCATCGCGCTGCTACCGAGATCGAGGGATTCACGCCGTGGCTTCTTCTCTTCCTTCTACGTTACGATTACTCGACATCGTGTGCTGCTGACGTGGCGAAAATAATTCGGTTTAATTTCTGCCTCTCGCGGCAGCGGCGGCGGCAGCAGCAGAAGCAGCAGCGCCGGGCGGCCGTAGTAAGTAAGAAGTGGCAGAGCTGTAATAGCAGTGGCAGCCGAATCAGCCCTCGCTAAAACAGTCTCAGTGAAGCTAAGATAAGTTAACGGGGAAAAGTGAAAGTAAAACAGGAGGAAAAACAGGATAGTTCGGGAAAGCAGAAATTGAACGGGTAAAAACAAAGACAGAAGAGAGGAGAGGCTACACATCACGGCACAGAGTAGAAAGAAATAGGATGGTCGGTTGGACACAACATTGGGTCGGATTATGACCAATTGTTGAGTTTAGAGAACAACATTGCACCCTTTACGTTAGATGGAGATTACGACGGAGATATGTGCGGGATTTATATAGACGACGGGTGCAAACGATTGCTGCCCCATTATGGTGAACACGAACGACACGACGACATTTAATGGCGCACACACACGACATCTGTAATCTTGAGGGAGACTCGACAAGGTCCTAAGCAGGCAATACTGAAGAGCAGCTGTTGACCGTATCTCTATGAAGGAACGAAAGGAGCAAGCGTAGGCAGAAAAAAACAAAGACTGGGAAGAATTCGTCTCTCGTTGACAATGGCCACTGCCTCTAGAATCCTTCGACCTGATGACGTCACGAAAGTCCGTTACCGAACGGCTGCTTGAACCGGGAGGGAGGAGATGACCGGGGCGATGGTGAGTTCCGTTTGAGTGTCCTGGGACATCGGGACGTCGCGCAGCCCCCTACAATGTGTTCCTGTTGGTCCACTCTTGGCCCACTAAGTGGCTTATTTTTTGGCTATAGAGCAGACGTAAACGTCCACGTCGAAAGGAGGACAGTAGCACGAGAGAATGCAATGGACACTGAGAGACAGAAATGAAAACGAGGAAAGGGGGCGTTGTATGTATTTGTAGGAAGCGGCTGTTCCATGAAGGAACCGAAGAGAGACATATACATTCATTCATATCTATTTTAGAGACGAACAATGTAGCTTGAAGCGTCTCGGCAGAATGACACCAACGACAATGATGACAGCGGACAAGAGCCAGCTTTCCTCGGCTCATACAGGCAACGCATTTGAGGTGCACAGAAGGCAAAGGCACACTTTCTGCTCCGGCAGATGTCAACTCGTAGTGAGTGCGAGCCCCCCCTGCTCCAGAGAGGTCGAAAGTAGCGGGGGCAGGATAGAAACTGCAGAGAAAGGCAGACGAAACTTTTGAAAGAATCGATTTCGTCGCCGGAACAGCACTTATGACGTCGAGGTACGTAGACAGAGAACAAAGAAACGTGAGTAATAAACAGTGACCGTCTGCTTGGCTGCCTGCTAACTGGCTTTCTGTAATGGGCCTGCTTAACGGGAGACGGTTGAACACGTTGGAAACACTCGAAGCTGTCAAAAGATGAAGATGCACACGTGCCGTACGAACGAACTAACGGAACAGAATGGCAAGCGGAGTCGCCTCAAGTAAAATATTAGACGAGAATTGTGAAGCCGACCTAAAATAGAAGTTAAGAGTCGCTATCTAAATAAATGAAAGACGCTACAGCTAAATGGGTAGGATTGACAGATGAACGGTGTGACATAGCCGTATATAATAACATCAGCCAAACATACGATAGGCCGTGGGCAATGTCTAAGAGATATGTGAATATGTATTTATATTCTCTGAACCAGGTGAAGAAGCGGTGCTTGAATGGGGTCTCATTCAAGGATAACAATATGTATGAGTCAAGCTTACAGCTAGCTAAAGAAGATCAAGCGGTTTTTTTTTGTATTTAGTCACCGAATTCATTTGTCAGTATCGGTGACGTCGATATGCTCACGCGAATCCTAACACGAGGCATCACCTCGAACGTCTTCCCGTTTCGAGGATTAAACTAACCGCCACGCAGCGTCCCTAGCTGGAGCGTATTTGTCGCCGTTCTGGAACGAACGAGAGAAGTCATACCATGGTCGTCGCTTACGGTGGCTCTATTGTGGGTCAGTCACGAGATGTAGGCCCACTCAGAAATCGACCGCAACTACGAATGGTGCAGCCACGATGGGGTCGATTTGCATAAGTTGTTGAACCGGCTTCCACTGTCCCGCTGCGGAGTACCGTTGAACCATTGAAGAGCGAGTAGCTGTGTGCGCGTACATCGAAGTACTGGCAAAAATATCAACTGACAGATATCACAGAGCGAGAAGAATAAGAAGAGGATGATGATGATGATGAACAACACTCACTTATATAAAGACACACACACAAATACACGGCAAAATAAAAGAAACATATAGATATACAGATAGATAGGTAGATGTATGCGCGTTATACACGTGACATACAATATGCGTGCGTATGTCCATATATTATAGTTTAGTAGAGTGATGGAAATCTACATATGGATATATGCATGTATTTCGTAACAAAAATATAATACAATAGATGGAACTTGCAGCACAGAACACGGACGACAATCGTCTCTTTAGTTATATATATATATATATATATATATATATATATATATATATCACGAGTTCAACGCTTATTAGAGACAGTTTAAATAGGAGTGGTTGAAAAACACGAGTAAAGGTAGGCCACACAGGTGAACAATACATTTTAATAAAATAATAATGTTTGTTAAATAATAAAATGCGTACAGTGGACGGACGAGTAGAGATCGTTTAACAGAACTGTTTTTTTGCTTCCATTTTTGCAGGTGAGTAAACGCGGTCCAGATCTGCGGGCTGTTCCGGAAGAGAGGGTCTCTGCATTGACATTGATATCACATCATGGACTGAGCCGTGATGGTTTTTTCGATACAAAGGCCAGGAATTGCCTGTTCAAGTCCCACGACACACCTCGAGGTATCCTTTTTTATAGAGAAAGGTGCTAGTGACTGACTTATTTACCGATGAACAAGTGAACGTGACCATTATGGTGGGTCCATACCTAGCACATGTTAGCATTGCCGATATCAATAGTAGCGGCACGGACTAACAAGACAATCTAAACACACATATATATATATATATATATATATATTGTCTGTGTATGCAGCAAAAAGCCATAAGTGGCTGGCTACAGGCGAAATGCGAGTTCCACTTAAGATAACACCTCTTCTTCAGTTGTCTGATGCTTTGCACCGACAGCAGCCAGACAAGCGGTGGATTTCGGGCAATCCTCTTCACAAATCGGCTCTTTCTTATCCGGTAGACGCGTGACTTTAGAGTGGAAAAAATCTGAAGTAGTCGAAATAGGCAAGCGAACAGCAATACCACTACTACTGGTGGTACTACAAGAGAAGGTGGGAGAGAAACCGCATTCAGAGCCTCATTGTTGCCATGTTGGTAGAAGCTCTTCTTTGGGGATTCTCGATCGACCCTTGTTGTTGTTTTAAGGAGTAAATGTTGTTGTTGAGTGATGATTTAAGCTGAGGCTATGATTTAAGCTGAGGCAAGAGGTCGTGTAAACTTGTTTTGCTAGATAGAAATATATATATATATATTCGCTAGAATAGATGCCCCAATAAAGAGGCTAGAGGCAATACCCTGATAAGGTTAGGTGTTGTTTATTTTTAGGTCACATTCATTTGGCGTTCCAACCTCGAGCACATACTCTGAGTGGGCAGAGTCTGTATGTATTTTCAATGCTGCGTATTCACATATCCCACATGACCTTTACAGTGTCTGTGTTCTTCAGCGTGGAATACACGCTCGAAGGTCTTGTAACTTTACGCTTAACCTAAACAGAACAACTATCGCGTTCGAGTAATTCGTGTATTCCAATCTTGGAGTCAGCTTTTATAGCTTTGAGGCCGAGATCGGCTGAGCGAGAGGACGAACACTCGTCTTGTTTACACCAGTAAATGTCACTAACTAGCCGTACTATGTAATTAGATCATTCCTCTATCCAATGTAATCTCTTCTAAAAAAGTGAATTGTAATAGTCCGGTCGGCCTATTCTACCGCTGCACTTTGCTGTTGTATACCAATGTTTCACTCAGAATTATTCAAATATTGGAACAGAACCAAACCGGCCGGTTCATCTAGAGCTGCAGCAGCAACGAAACCAGAAAGAAATAAATTAAAAACATCGATTTGAATCGTTGGAGGAAAATCAACCAGCCAGAAAATCAACCCTGTCGAACAGATTAGATAACGAAGGCTACCGAGTACCGCTCGCCGACTTGAATGAAGAAAAACCAACCGTTGTGATTTCCAGAGCAGCCCTATGGATTTCCCGCCGTTGTCCGTCTGTCTGGTAACCGGTCATTGCTTTGCTGTGTGTTCTCTGCTTTCTTTGTGTGACCCATCAGCATCATCGTCTCTCGCAGCAGACGATTAGTATACGCTCAGAATACGGGGAACGGCGGCCGGGCCTAGATATAAGAGCACGTAACACATACAAGTGAGCATGCATCAGTAGCAGCAGCAGCAGAGAATCGTGTGTGTGTGTGTGGCTGTTTGTTTGTGAGCGTGACGCATTCTCCGGCTTGCGCTTGCGAAGCGATGAACGATCTGACAAGTCGCCCGCTATCTGCAGCAAGAGCTCAGCTACCGCTGCGCGAACAGCAGCGACGGTGGAGCCGGACCCATGGCGGTGGACGACGCGAGCGGAGTGTTTGTGAGCCGCTATTTTTATTTTGGGGTATAATTAATTACCGCACACACACACGTACACACGGATGAAGGAGGACGCCACATGTGTGCCAGTAACACAGCAACGATGTGTTTCGCCATCCAGTAGTCGCTGTGTCCGCTACCAGCGTCGTTGTCCGCCATCTCGTAGCGAATGAATTGATGCGAATGGAGATTCTGAAAGACTGGCTGCTGCTGCTGCTTCTTCTTCTGCTGCTGCTGCTGCTGGCTGTTCCGAAACGAGCCGAGATCAGGATCACCTCGACGCGTTAGACTCAACGACAGCGATAACGACACCATCGCTGCCCCGAAATTGAGATAATTGCATAGAGATAGGACCCAGAGATAAATTGCGCGACGCTGAGGCTACAACTCGCTCGCTCGCTCGCTGCTATCGGATCGCCATTGCAGCTGCAGCTGCTGCTGCTGCTGCTGTTGTGACGCCTTGTGAGAGGATGACATACAGAATGACCAGGCGAGACAAGAATGTCGCTTGCTGTCAGACGCGAACGGTTCCGATGTTGATGATGGTGACTATGCGGCTACCTTTCTTTGCGTAGGAGAGAAAGAGGTCTCTCTGTCGCCGTCTGATAAACAATCAGTTTATCTGAAAAGTTTGTATAACCGTCATGGTCTGCAAAAAAGTAACAGTGGGTAGAAAATTATTCGGAGATTTCCTGTCGGCGTCTTAAGTTTCATGCATAGTATGCGGGAAAGCGAGTCCGTCTACGGCAAGGGTCACCGGATTGTTGTTGTTCATACAGAGAATTCCGTGAGTATCCTATAGGATGTCACGTAGACCGAGTGAGGTCTAGACGAGCCCGCATCAGTTGAGTCATTTGCTGAAAACGGTGTATGATATGTGCGCCAACAAATCTAGGCGGCTAGACCAAGACGGTTGAAGGAAAAGTACATTCATTGTGAGATCCTGATCGTAAACAAATGCTGGTTATTTATATGGAGATTTCATAGAGCGAGAAGCGACAACTTCACGAAGTGTTCGTAGTCACGAAATGTACAAATGCCATTGTACGTTCGCTGTCTACCAGCTCCAATGCCAGCTAACGAATCGATGATACATACAGAGTATCACAGCAGAGCAAATCTGTCATGTGCAAGATCAGCGGTGATGGAACATGAAAATGATGAAGAATAGAGCGATGATGATGATGAGTGGATGGATATTTGATATGGTATCTGCTGTAAATATTCGTCATTCGTACACTACCTGGCCGTACCACTGCCTCTGTTGAAGGATGGATCACACATGTGCGAACCGATGTAGCAGCTACTCATCGTATACAGCATAAAGATAGTGTGACACTCAATCCAAGCTATTATATAATGCATTCGAAATGTGTCCGCCACACACACACACACAAACACGTACACACGCTGACGACACGGACATAGAGTAAACATCGTGTCCCGTATGATATTCACAACAGCGTCAGCGCTCGTGACGACGACGACCAAGTTGTAACGACATTGAATGTGTAAGACGTTGAACGTGAGTTGGTGAGATTTGAAGAAAGAACATGTAGGCGATGTGTACAGCGAGATGGAATTGAAGAACACGGGGCAGTGAGTGGAAATGCTACCAGTCAGCTTGTTACGGTGTAACGTATACATGTGCATTATATACAGGTTACAAGTGAATATCTAATATACCGCCGTTGTAACTTATCGTATTGCTGTTGCTTCAGGTGGCTACACTCTGCTGTTGAAATCACTCGCAACGGTTGTATGGTAACAGAGCGGAACATCCCTCCCATATAACTGTACCATACGCACCAACAATAATACCAGGAGAGGGTGCTAAATACAATAGCTGCCAGTGTTATGGCAGAGTCACATGGAGCTAACGACAAGCCGCAAAACCAAATCCGTATCTTTAGTTAGTTATAATATATATATATATTATAAATATATACATATGTGTATATATATATAATGTGCAGCAACAATGAGGCGACACCAACATCAGTAGAAGTCGCCGCCGATGAATGATGAAGCAACACAACGCAAGGCATTGTTTTGCTTTCATCTTATTATTATTATTCCAGAGCTGTTGTGTTGTTGTTGTTATTGTTGTTGGGTTTGACTGGTATTATTCGACAGCTGCTGCTGCTGGTCTGCTTCGATGCTGCATTTCACACTCCAGACTTAGTGACAAACAAAGCTCTAAAAGGGAGAGCACTTCGTATGATTTGTTTTTTTTTTCGGCTACTTCTTCTTCTGTTTTATCCAACCTCTGCTGCTGCTGCGGTGTACGCATTTCATGAGTAACGGTAGACCTATGCGTAGAACTCGTTCACCGGTCTGCCATCGAACCAACCGCTATTCTGCTTCTGCAGTTGCGACCTCGAACGGATTTCCTTCGAATGCTTGTGCTGTTAGCCTCCATCTTCGTTCGTTGGTTCGTTCAGTTTGAAGTAAACGGATAGCTGTAGGCTGCTTTGCTGGTGCTCGCATAAAAGAGAAGAAATTGAAGCTATGGTGATGGCGGCGGCGGTGGTGGTGGTGGTGGTGCATCGGTTACTCGTGTGGACCACGGGGACAGTCGGCAGGTCCCGCAAAGCTGACGAACGCTGACACAGCGCTCTCGGGCCGCGGCCGGGCTCCCGTCGATCGTTCGCCATCGGCGTTGGTGGCATTGACGGTGGCGGCTGCGGCGGCGGCGGCGGCGGCAGCAGCAGCGGCAGCAGCGGCGGTTGTGCAGCCAGTATCGTACCCAGAAGATACGAACGTGGCAGCGAGAGAAACAACGAGAGATAGAGAGATATATGGAAGAGCCGGATGGAGTTGGAAATCCAAACAGTAGGAGCTTACTTTGAGAAGGCCTTGTGGAGTCTAGCGCCCTCAGCACATTCCAACCTCCACCCGTTGCGTCTTTCCTTGGTAGACAAAGAGCCTCCAAATAGTAGAAGGCACTCGAAAAAAGTTGACAAAAATGCTAGACAGGACGAAGAGATGTCTCCTCGTTGAGTCTAACAACGAACTCTTTTTGAATGGGGGGGGGGGCAGTCTCCATCGTCGTCTGGGTATCGACGAATTGCAACATTTTGTGTCTCGACGTATGTAGCAGTATCGGCATAGACTTCGCCATTTCGGGATGCTGCTGAGAGTAAGAGACTTTGGGTGACTGTTGCTTATGCTGCTGCTGCTGCTATTGCCACAACCAGTTCGAGTAGCAGACAGTAACCAGACAGGCAATCTATTTCACTCGCCTGTTTCACTATTTCATAATAGTGAGCAAAACAAAGCCGTTGTCATGAACAGGGCGCAGTTAAGCGTTGAACAGATAAATCAATAAACTCAGCCAGAGAGGGAGAGTGATGCGTAGAGCATTTCTTTCTTACAACTGTATACGCGGCGCAATGACCGGGACTACCAACAGATTTCGTTGTTCGATTCAAAGGAAGGACGCGTTACAACACAGAGGCAAGTGATAGGCAGAAGAGACATTATCACGTATGGAATTCTACCAGGGTGTAGAACGATAATGAGAACACTATAGATACTGTGTTCTCGAAATGAGGTCCCAGTGTGTTTGTTTGACCTTGATTTCGGCATCATTTGATCTCACGAACCGAAGTATGGCTTCGGCGCCCATAGTGGCTGTCACCGCCACAACAAGCGTCCCAACCTGGAGACGGTCCACACTCAGACAGTCGAATGCGTTTGTTCGGTCGGCTTTTATTCTCATCTTGTTGCATCCACATGAACAATTCGCTCTGATGCTATGGCGGATATCGTTGCCGCCGTGCGGAGAATGTGCGCATGTTTTGTCGTCGGCCTTTTTTTCTCCAGCAGCGATTGCGACAGCGATCAACGTTTTTATATCTGCTGTTGATGACTCGATCATGCTGATCGACGACGGCGGCGGCAGGAGCAGCAGCAGCATTAATTAATTCTTCATAATGTCAATTTTTACATGAGGGCATTATTATTATTATTGCCGCAGCAACCGGCTGCTGCTATTAATACAACTACAGCAACTAATTGGCAGAGGGTTCTTCCCCTTCGTAGGCCTACCTGTGGTTATGCGTAGGATTGTGTTTGCGCGCATTTGTGGGTGTTTCGTTGTAAAACATCTTCGATGCGTTCCATGAACGTGGACAGTAGTCGTTGATAAAAATGTGTACTAATTTGAATCTGATATTGTTCTACTCGGATGCTTGTTCCGCAAAGCGTTCATAAGCAAGGCCGTGTATAATCTCTTTCCATGTCTCGAAGAGCTCTAAGCAAAATTAGTACATTTTTATATACGCAACATAGCTAACAAGATCATTCAATTATATAGTAGTTCACTAATAAATGCCGTTCCACAACTGAAATGATGTTACATTTTATATATGCAAATAGAGAAAGCGAAGGTGATCGATGGAGAGAGAGAGAGAGAGAGCGAACCTTAGAGATAATGTATTTTTACCCAAATTTGTCCACAGCAGTGAGGTTTATTTTGGGTCGAATACGGCGCAATATGCGCGGCATGCTTCTACTTTGAATACTTTTAGGGAGATATTGATTTAATTTGGCTCCTACAAGCCATAACTCACCGACCGTCAGCGACAGGCGCGTACCGGAAAGTCGCTCGGGCAAGCGCAATATTTATGTAAGTGCCCTCCGGGACTAAGTGGCTGGGAGAACGGTTCTCTATCACCCGCTGGACGGAATTCAAATCTCACCTGAGGTAAGGTGGGCGTGATCTTCTCTCTCTCCCTCTCTTTATATCTATCTTCCTCGAATGCAGTTTATTAGGAAGGACAAAAACAGTGGCACGTCGATCTGCTCTGTCTGTGTCTAATCGCAGTAGAAATAATATAAAGGTTTATCGCAAACTCTCGAAAACTGCTTGTTAGAGTTGCTTCTACGAGTTATAACCTAAGCCTTAGTGCCCTATATGTATTTGTGGGATGTTTTAAAAACATGAGCAACATTTGACAAAATCCGCACCAGCTCGAGCTTAGATCTCGGGCTGATAAGGCCCAGCGACCGATATGGTGGTGGTACATACTATTCTACCGTGTAATGGGTTGTTCATGCTATGTGCGTTGTTGCGCGCTGGCCGCCATTGCTCGTTTGTTAATATGCTTTTTTGCACGGACTCAACCCTCGTACCCCATCTCTCAGCCAACCCCCCCCGTACCCCTCGGACCCCACCAACGTCCATCCATGGAGCGCCTAAACAACCCACTTTGCGTACGCCCCTCTGCATCCTTCAACGTGGTCGCTGTGGGCTTCTTGGTCGCTACTGGTCCAGCGCGGGCCTTGAGTTAATTACAATGGTGGCTGGTATGAGCTGGAGTCATCCACTGGAGCTGGCTGGCCGACGGCTTCAGTGGATGGACGACTTGGACCTCCTGCCTGGTGCTGTTGGTAGTAGATGGGACTTGTATGGGGGCCTGTCCAAGCGCATGCGTTCGTTGGTCGGTTGCGATGGCCAATGGCCGATAGATCTGAGAGTGGTACGGTGGCGCTGTTGGAGAGCACAGCAGCTATCACACAGCACCAATGTGCGCTGCCGCACACGGTGTGCCTCGATTTGGGGATATGGTGTGTGGCAACGAACTCTTGCTGCTGCTGCTGCTGGGGCAAGTGATCCTTCTTGGTGATGCCCGCCATAGCTTGGAGCTGTCCGCCGCTAGCGGTCAGTAGTAGCAGCATGATGTAGCCATGTGTGTCAAGCCTATGCGATCGACGATGGTGGAACGCCTGTCTGCTGCCGTCGCAAAGCAGGAGGCAGGCCGCAGGACGCGGGCCAAGCACCCGCAGGAGCATCCTCTTGGGGTGATGCCGCCGTCGCCATCGTGTGGTGGTGGTAGCAGCAGCAGTCCAGAAGTGGACGATGGCACGAGGCTACGAGAAGACCGACTGGTAGTGCTGCTGCTGCATGCCTTCTCTCTCTCTCTCTCTCTCTCTCTCTCTCTCTCTCTCTCTCTTATAGACTACTACGTGTATTGCAATACACATGCAGCGCACTCTGCTCTTACCAGTGGTGGCGGCGGTGGTGGTGGTAGTAGCCTTACTTCTTCTTCTTCTTGTCACGACGAGACCGCACCGTCCAAGCAACAGTGGTGGATAGCATGTATTATTTGCATAACATGCCGAGACGGCGGTGTTTCAGTCTCCACAAGCCATCCAGCCAGCTAGACGCGGGCGGAAGCAGCAGCGACCTGTCATTTATCCAGCTGGCCAGCAAGAGCTAACGCGTTGCGAATGTCATATCCAGCCGTACCAGTCACTTGCCGAGGCTTGACAGCGATAAAAACTATACGAACGACCGGCCAACCACTCAAAGACCGGCGACCCACGATCTAGCTGGACATACATCAACAACAGCAGCAGCATCATCAGCATGTAGTAGAGCGTTGACGCTGGCTGTTGAACCGTTTGTATGTTATTAGAGGGAAAAAAAAGCGCGGAATACAATCGCGCACGAGTTGAACGAGCCGACGATAGCGGTCGCCGAGTCAGCGAACACGACGCCAGTGGTTGTTGTCTTCGACTACTCACCACTTTAATTTAAATTCGCAAAGGGCACATTCGACCCGAAGCAGTAATCGTAACGATAGCAAGTTATTCGATGATTTTACGACGACGAAAACGACAAGGACGGCGATGATGATGTGACGCGTGCCATGCGAATGCTGACGTTGTGCGGCGATTGCCCGATTTTTAGGACTGACTGTTGCCTTCTGCCGGCAAGTGCGTCTTCAGATATGCATGAGTTTATTTAGCCGCGTCACAGTTGAGTGTGTGTGATCGTCTGCCTCAATATCATACTGTCAGTGCGTCCATGTGGCTTGCCTACACTCTGGAGCACGTCCTCGTTCGTCGAGCGAACGAAGTGTGGCTAGGCCAAACGTTTCCAACAAAGTGTGCTTGGCTGCTATGTGCCAACCCGATGTTGCCTCTGTCCGGGCGGCGGCTGATGCTTCCTATCCTATACGAACAAGGGCAAACTGCGGCGGGAGAGAGTTGGTAGTTTCCGCGGAACTCGGTCGCCTTGTCCAATTACTTGTCTGGTACAACTGGAGAAGGAGGCTCTGCGAAAGGAGTAGAGCTTGCGTTTGGAAGGAGTCAGGATGAGCGCACTTGAATCCAGGGACACTTTTCGAGGATCGTTTCTCCTGACACTGTGAAGGCTGAAGGCACCAACCGAGGGGTGCTACACACAGAGTGAAGTTCGGCCGCCAGTTTGGAGCTAGCTGTTGCCGAGTGGCGAACTCACTGTGGCACTTGCCTCAGATACTTCTGCTGCTCTATAACTGACTGCTCCGAGTTGCTCCTTCCATAGTGGTGGCGTTGAGGTGGGCGTGGCCTTGATAACTGCCACGAGTGTCTTGTTGCAATCGTTGCCCCCCTTGGCTTGGCTTGTCGGTCTCCGTTCTAGCAAAGAGAGAACACCGGAAGTGCCGGAAGAGCTCGGAAAGAAAGGGTTAGAACAGAGACACAAGTGATATAGTGTACTTAGTAAGACGCGGGTGGTAAGAGCCGAACTACAGCCAGACAGACGACTGAATCAGATGAATGCAGCCTTGACTGACTCAATGCTTTCAACTGGTCGAAATGCAGCAGCAAAAGCTTCTCATCCGAGTTCGTACACTAGATGATAATGCCCGCCGTCTGGCTTCACATAGCTAGGACAGTAAGACTGAAATACGATCGTACAATGTCTATCGTTTATGTACAAGTGTTGTGGAAATCATCTTATTTTCTCCTCGATGTCTATCGATTACCCTATCTCGCATCGATCCTTCCTCTGCCGGTTACTTTGAGTACCACTGCGACCACTGGTACCAGTATTATTATTATTATTATATTTCTTGTTATATATCGTAAGTGTTGTCATCGCTACCGTCGCCGACAGGGCGCATGTTCGTATTCGACTGCGCGTTTCGGGTGATAGGCTGGGGGGGCGCCCAGCAGTTATTGCTACTTCTGCTGACTCTATCACTACCTCTGCCTGGAGCCGGTCAAGTTGGTCAGATATTTATGGAAATATATCAGAGCGGTTCGAGACGGGCGGATGGTAGCACGACGCGAGGATTTGGATGAAGAAGCGATTAAAGAGACTATTTATATTCTGCGAAGTATAAGTTTCTCGTGTCTCTCATTCTTGGTCGTTCGTTGGGGCGTCTCTCTGGTCGTCGTTGTTGTTATTGTTCCTGTTGTTGTTGCTGTGGCTGCCGCCGCCACCCGACATCTGGGGGCGGAGGATTCGGAGAGGAGGACTCGGTCTTTCGGCCGCGTCGCGTGGGTCTTTTTCGTGCTGCTGCTGCAACCTCCTTTGGGGCGCGGCAAACCTCCGCTGCTGTCTCTCGAATACTGCCAGCCCTCAACCTCCAGCCCCCTGGCCACCCAAAGAGCCACGATTCTCCTGTTGTTGTAACTGTCCGTCGCAACCCCTCCATCGAGCGTGGTCTTTCCTTCCGCTCGCTCGTTCCGCTTTTGGTTCCGGGCAGCGGCCCTGGTGCCCCGAGGGACACTTCTCTTCTATAGGCTGTGCAAAATTCACATGATTCGTTCACTCCCCACTTCTGCTGGGTCGGCTACACTGCTCTAGCACTGTTCTTTCGGTTATCCTATGAAAACCACGGCGGCTTGCCGGAGTTGGCCCCTTCCACACAGGCCTCACTTTCACGTCCACATGTGGAGCGGTCGTTTTCGTCGCCTTGTCCATCTTACAACAGCGGCAGCAGCAGCAGCTGGAGAAGCAGCGCAGCGAAAAAGGGATCCCAACTAGATGGCGGCTAGTTGCAGCTTGCTGCATCGAGAGCACATTGTTAAAACGATGTTCAGTTAAACATAGTCGCATATGGTGTTTCTCACGTTTTTTTTGTTTGCTTATTATAAGGGAAACGCTTCAGTTAAAACGCCGTTGGGTTACTGCGTTGTAAGAAGGTGCGACAAGTACCGCCCACTGCCGAATGAATACGTACAGTGTCTACGGACAGACACTTCAATATTGCATCGATAATCGCCTTGCGAAAAATCAATATCGCGCATATTGATAATGAGACAGAGAGAAACAGAGGGAGATGAACGAGATTGAGAGAGAGAGAGAGAGAGAGAGGATAACTCGATACGCGTTTACACGTCGAGATACCCTAAAGTTTTGAATACTGACTATCTTCACAGACAATGACCCAGATGGCCCAAAATGGCGTGCTCCTCAACGGAAATTCTTAATATATATCTAATGTATGAGGTAAAAAAAAGTTCAACGATGGTGGAATATACATTATTCCTTAAGTTGTACGTAACATAACTGCTATGGAGATCATGACTTGAGAGACCTTAGAGAAAACTGTATAATCATGTACCAAGCTTGTTCGGAGTGAATTATACTCTATGAACTTGCCAGTTATTTAGTAGCCCTTCCTTCTCGATGGCTAAAATGGCTCGTGGTGAGAAGTTAAAGCCGTGACATACTCCCGACACAAATACACCAGGCATGACTTAAGAGCAACACAGGTAGACATATCAGGCGGGCGGGCAGCCCATCACAAGCAACGACGGCAACGTCCCTGGATACTGGACAAAGAATAAAGAGAAGCGGTCTCCTCTGTCCCTTCTGCCTGCCTGGCTGGCAACAACGCAAAATGTTGTCTGTCTAGCAGCAAGCCAATACAGTGTCGAATAGTATGTTAGTCCTCTAAAGGTACTCGGCCTGTGTCATGTCTCTGTCGCCCTGTTGGTAAAGAGAACGAAGCGAGGAAAAGAGGAACGAACACTAGAAAGAGGAATGATTGGGCCTTTCACACCAGCCGGCCTTCCATCGCCAGCGCTGCGTTGCGTTGGCGTCCGTACGATAGCCAAATTGCACTCACCTCTCCCGGTTGTGGCGCTCTTAGAGAGAAAGAGAGAGAGAGATGCAGTGGCACCTACTTCCATTCGTACGATTCGTACAGCAGCAGCCTTTTTTGGCAGCAACCACCAGACTGCTGCTGCTGCTGCTGTTGTTTCGGCTGCTACTGTTCGACCTGTGCCGATGCAGCAGCCAACCCGAGACCAGGATGGCCTACTACCTCTCCTGGCCTCCTGCGGAATTGCAGCCTGTCGACGTCGTTGTCCTCCTGTTGCTTTGCCTTCTACTTTTTCTTCTCCTTCGTTTTCTGGGTCCTATACTGCTACTGCTGCGCCAACACACGGTGGCAGAGCTGCTTGCCCGGTTGGGTAGCCATCAACACAGGAGGTCACGTCCGTCCGTCCGTCGCCTGGCGTTTTCTTTTGGCGACGACTGCCTGCTGCTGCTGCCTTGAGGCTATTCTCTATTTTACAATACAATGCTGTTCTACCGATGGTACGCAACGTCTACGTCTGCCTTCTTGCCTGCTCGGCAGTACTCTAGCCACTAGGCACTACCAGTCGTCTCCTACGCTTTGCACTCTGTACCAGCACTCTATAGACTGCTCGATGCCCAACTCGACCAGGGTGGACGAGGCAACCCGTGGCACTGCCCCGTATCCTGACACACCTCCTCCTGGCCGCGTTCCCTTTAGACGGTGGGACTGCTGCCAACGCTCCCACGTTTCTGGTCACTATTGCTACTTCTATGCTCGCTCACCTCCGTTGTCTGATGTGGCAGGCGACTGACACTGGCCGACTGTGGCTGAGTGGTGGGACCGGCAAGAACGAGACGTGGCGGTACGTGGAGGTACCAAGAAAAATGTGCAGCGGCGTCCGCAAACAGAAGTTTGGTCGGCCTCAGTTTGGCTCGGTAGCTTCCGCTGTACGTCAGATCATACTCACAAGCGAGGGAAGAGAGGGATTACTTCAGCAGGAGGCTGGAACAACTAACACAGCCTAGCACGGGGGCAATGTAAGCAAATGAAGTTACGATTGCTGCCCATTCTCTCTGCTCGCGTCGGTGGCTGCTTCGGCCGGGCCATTTGCCTCTTCATGACGCAGATGCATAGCAATTCTAATGCGCTTTGCACTGCCTGCCATCCAACCCAAGCCTGCTACCCAACAAGCCCGCTAGCCAGCAACCGACCAAGCCGCCCACATGCAAGAAGAAGCCAGGCTGAAGCAGGGAGTTCCTTCGTCGAGGCTGAACGAACGAACGCGAACTGGCCTCGCAGAGGGAGAGGAACGCGGCGAGAAGAGAACTACCCGAGCTGGTACGATCGTATCTGCAGGGAAGTGTTCCCCAGACGGTACGGTTTTCTTCTGACTCTGGCTTCACCGCTTCGCTGTTCTCCTCTCTTCCTCTTCTCACTCGTTGCAGCGCAACGACGACGACGACGTCGTCGTCGTCGTCTGCTAAGGCAAGGCGCAAAGCGAAATTGCTCGCCTGCACCCGCCCTGCAGCTCTGTGCAATCCATGAATACGCAATAAGAAGTCCTTGAGACGAGCCCAGCTTAGCCAAGCCTCCAACCTCCTATTTCATGCTGTATGACTTCTTGACCAATCTAACCTCTAACAAGTGAGATCGAGCCAAGTTGAAATTGTTCTAAGACGGGTGGTTTAAACGTATTGAACATTCTCCTCGTTTGAGGATTCTGCATATATATACATATATATATATATATATATATATATATATATATATATATATATATAGAGCATAGGAATCGCCCACGTGCTCTATGTTACGTGGTCGTCCGCATCGTCGTCCACCGGCTTTTGACTAGACCTGTTCAAGACTAAACGGAGCTCGTTTGTCAAGGAAAGGAAGGCAATGAGCGAATACGGTCTTTTCTTCGCTCAAGCACTTTGCTATGCGACGATGTCACACACAGTGAGACTAATGTCTATGTGACGTGCTGTGGGGAGGTCTCAGGTGGGCGATGGGTTAGCCTTACACTGCTCCTTCTCGCTTGCTGATTGTGGCTGTGGTGGTAGTAGTAGTAGCCTACAGTGACAGACACTTAAAATTCCAGATATTCCTCTCTACGCCCAATTCCCCGTGACTCCCGTCCTGGTCTTTGCCGTCGTCCCGTTTTCTCATCTTGGTCTGCTCCGGTCTCGGTGTTCCTTCCGCTGCTTCTCTCTCTGTCTCTCTCCGTCTAGCCATCCAACTCCTTGTCTGTCGGCCGCCCCCTTCAGCCTATGTTCACTCGATGTTCGCCTTCTAGCACCACTACGATGGGTCTACGCGCCCACTCTACTCTGTTCGCTGTCGTGAGACGAAGGAGGTGTGCTCGCTGGTGACGATGGTGAGATTGGGACAGGCAAAGTCGAAGGGGAAGGCGCCGTCGAAGATGTTCCCTTCCGCAATAGCTGCGGGAACTGACGAACTCGCCCTCGACATCGACTGGTGCGAGAGCGCAGAACATCGTAGCAGAGCCGGGCGGCTTCCCTCCCGTCTGCCTGTCAGCCTGCCCAGCGCACTCGTCTCTCGTGGTCCCGTCTCCTCTTCTGCCTCATCCCAACTTTTGTGGGCCATCTGTTCCTACCGGCAGCAGCAGTAGTAGCGTGAATGCAATGTACGGGGCCTCGGTGTCCCAGTCCCGGTGCGCTCTAGGTCCCTCGAAGTAATGCCAGGGCCTGCATGTTTGTGTGTATCTCTAGATGACTCACGCCTTTATTACGTTTATTAGGGCACTTGTTGGTTCCAGCAACTGGCCTCTAGTGGCGACGGTGGTCACTTACTATCATACTTTCCCACACAGCTAGTGCTCACGGATCTCACATCTCCTTACCGAGCAACTCGCGCAGACGCCGCATGTGATGCTCCACTGGCGGTCCTCGTACACTGGTGCAGTGTCAGCTAATGTGCTCAGTGAGTCCCATACCGTGCAAATATACGTATACGGCCAACATAGTTCACCAACAGAGCAACACTCGTATCTTATACAGTACTCCGACAACACACCTCACACAGTTCCTTTCAGGTTGGCTCGACCCGGCTTACGCAGAAAACGCACCCGACTGCATTATAGACACAACATGTGTCTAAGTGTGTTAGTATAAATATCCGTCATTGACCCTATTCAGTACTTTGTACTATCCTTAACACCTTTAGCTTTGCGTGAATTGTGTCGTCGTCACCGGTCACATCAATTGTATTTCTGGCCTCGACGTTAGCTAGTTGCCAATGGAGTGTTGTACCTTGTTTGACCTTATGAGAGGCTCGAGGCGGTATCCATTCCAGTATCTGTTCGTGCTATAAATGGATATCTTGCTGCAGGGTCGCCGGTCGTGTGGACGCAAAGCTACCGTCCTTTTATCGAAGGCGGAGCCGTTCGAGGTCGAGCCTTCATCATGGCCCGTTTGCTGCGGGGCCTGTTTCGACTGTCAGCCCCTGCCACTAGAGAAAAAGAGAGATCAGAAGGCGGGAGGAATGTTAGAAAGAAATAACAAGGAATAATCTAAATGCAAAGAAGCTCTTGCTTGCTTTTCCTTGCCCCTCTTCGATGTGTTCGTTCTCCCTGTGGAGTTTTGGTTTTGTGGCTCCTTCGGGAGACAGTTCCGCTTTGAGAACCTTTGACCCTCTGAAAGGGGCGGCCTAGAATCCGGTCCATATCATGAACGGTGAACACCAATTAGACGGTTCTTATTTCTGAACACTTACTCAACACCCATCGACGTTCGGTCAGCTCATTCGGCCAAAAGTATTAGTCCGTCACTCGGCCATTATCCTCTTCAATAAAACTGTGGGGCAATATACGGGGGCAAACGGTTTCCCACAAATGGAGAGAGCGGATAGGGGCTTTTCCTAACTTGATCGAGTCGGGCGGGGTCCACAACTCGCTCTCAACACAATCTACACAACCGTATACACACGGTCACTCACACCGCTAACTTATGTGAGTGCTCATGCCTGTAGTGGCTTCAGAGTAGTCCTCCACTCGACTTTCGGCTTTAAGTGGTGATGCTGGTTGTTAAGGTTGACGCTGTGCCGTCGGTTGCTTGCATTGGGTAGTCAGCTAGCGAGCGGATGTTGGCGTAGTGTGATCGTTGTCGGGAGGCACCACGGACCGTCGCGCTGTTCGGCCGGTCGTCGTCCGCTATCCGCGATGGCGATGTTCGTTTTCCTTCCTTCCTCCGTCGTAGGCGTTTGCTTGGGGGTTCGCTTATTGGAGGAAAGACATGGCTATGGGGCATTCGCGCTAGAGTGGCGGCAGCGGCTAGGATGGGATGCAGGGGGCTCTGTTACTCCGCTTGGTGGGGTGGTCCGTTGGGAAGCAGAAGAGGGTGGAGTGGTTAAATGGAAGAGGAATGGGCGCTGCGGCAAAGACCCAACCGACGGCAGGCAATAATTAGAATTAGACGAGATGTTGTACGTTGGCTAATAGCTGTTTTGCCTCCCCCGTCCCGTCCTAGTAGAGTCGCTTCAGCTCTGTCAGCTCTCACCCACGTTCTTGAGGATAGTTTGGATATTGAGCTGAAGTAGGGGTGGTTCGTCCGTATACACTCTACACTCTTCGATTACGTAGGGATGGTGGTTCAACTCGCCGCCCTCTATCTTTGGGCAGAAGATACCTGCTGGGCCTCGTATCCCAGTTCCTACCCAAGCTAGTTTGCCCTCTATTCACCGCAGTGGCATCATTGAGCGCTCTATGGCGTTGCCCAGCCCGCCAACTAACTCGTAGTAGTCGTCTGGAGGCACTTTGTAATTAGGCTATCTTTCACCCGTCAAGAGGGTTCTGCCAGGCGGCCTGCTACTGTGTGCCACTGGACGAATGACTGTCTGCTACTCATTGTATTGTATCCTCTTCACCCGCTCGGTCCCACCGCGTGTGTCTCGATCCCACGGAAGCCCCATCTCCCCCCCAAGCGGAACTCGTCTTGCTCCTTCATTGGCAAACGCACCCCGTTTGGTTTCGGCTTTCGCAACCCTGCCCCACCGGACAGGCGGTTACGAGTACTGTTCGCTGTATTGCATCTGCCTATTCTACACCAGAGTCTCGCACACAGCTCCGTTAAGGCGGCGCGCCGATTTGTGTTTGGCTCCGCGCTCCGCTTCGGTTGTATCCAACCCGTGACAGTGAATCTCTCTACTACGATCTCACCCAACCATCAACGTCATTCTTCCCTATTCTCTTTTCAAGAGTATCACATTCTTGATCTGAACGCGATGCGATCTTCATCGCTCTGTTCTCAGTTTTTTCTTCGTTGCTCTTGCCCACCTCCTCGCCTGTCAATTGGCTTTCTTTTCCTTTTTCTTACCATTTCCCACTATAGCAATATCGCTTCAGGAAAGCCATTGCCGCCGTCGCCGCCGACGACGACCCGTTGGAGGACACAGCCACACATAGTCACTTGTCGGGTTTGAGACCTCTTCACGGTGCACGTTGGCTGCTGTCTCAAGGGTCATACTCTCATGGGTGCGTGCTCTGAAGGGCGATGCTGCTGCTACTGTTGTTGTTACTGTTGACGTCGAAGTAGCTAGGCGCTGAGGCCTCCTCCTCGGAGGTCATGAAATATGGCAGGCTACTGCTGCATCATGATTCCGACTAGCTCCTCAAGAAAAAGAATAGTAGATAGACGAGCAGATGGGTGCCTGTATATGTGTGGCCCTCAGAGTGATCCATGTTGACCTGAGCGCTTGAGGCATCTTCGTCCCCCTGTGCCTACCTCTCCCCCCGTTCCCGATCTTCTCGGCCCCTTAGCGTTCCCTTGCCTGTCCCATTTTGCCGTGGGCAACCTGTTCTTCCTTCGTCTCATTCTTCTGCTAGGAGCAGCAGCAGCAGCCCCTTCCAATTTACTTTTCGCTATTCCGACCGGCGAGAAGGCAGAGGCAAGCCGCTCCACTGGAGAAGCGAGCGCAGGAACGCGGTAGCCACGCGGGAGGCCAATAGAGAGAGGGCTTAGCTCCACATGGGAGGCGTGGGCGCCAACGAACTCAGTATGGCAGTTTGCCTGCTGGTGCTGGTCGGGGACGGGGAGGGCGAAGTCGGTTTGGGTCGCAGTGCTCACAGTGGCTGTCGGTTGGCCGGTCAGTCTCTGCTACTTCTGCAGCTACCGCTTTATCAGTAGGAGAGCGGACGGCGAGCGGTATCAATGAAGGAGCCGACCACCAGACTGGCCGAGCGGCATGATGAGGACGCCTGTGAGGGCTGGAATAGCTGACGGACGAGAGAGGCAGTGGTAGTGGTGGTAGTAGTATCCTGGGGGAGGCTGTACATGGACGGCATTGGTCAGGGTACTTGCGCTGCAGCTACTGCTATTGCTGCTGCTGCTGCTGCTTCTAATTCGGAGGCCGCTGCTTCCCGCCGAGAAGAAGCCTCCCGGACGATCTGGCGCCACCGCAGATGATGGTGGATGACGGCGGTGGTAGTGGCGAGAAAGCGGATCCGAGGAACGCGCTAGGCCGGTTAGCTTTGTCTATATATCATCCGCTCCATCGGTCATGGCTGCTCATGGCTCAAGGCGACTCTGCACTTGACGCCGTGCTTGATTAAACCACCACGGGCGAGACCTGACTCACTTGCTTCCCTGTAACCGACCCCAGACTAAAGGGACCCTCCTCCCGCTCCGGTTTCTTTCCTCGAAGTGAGAGGCACTAAATCCTAAGGAAACTCTGACCCTGCGGATACGCTCAGTCCTGTGCCGAGCAACGTTGTACGTAAACGACACACTGCGTGGTGACAAGTCGATCGGAGAATTCCCAGAGCTGTCGCCTGTACTGTGGCGAATGCGAATATTCTGCAGTACCAACATACAATGTTCTCCTATTTGCATTAATCTGCCTCCATCTGAACTGATGATCCTGCATTAAAGTGTGTTTTACTGTTATTACTATCCATATACTTTCGCTGCTCGCAGCTCACATTATGTGTGTTACTATTATGGATAGAGTTGAGAGTGGCTGCCAACTCTAGAAGAAGAGTTCCTTTGCTTCTTCGACGCAAGATTGTGATGTTAGAAAATTGCTGGTAAAGTGACGTGGTTGGTCTATCTAAATCAATCTATCAATCTATCTATTTGTGCCGTGTTAAACATGTGTGAAGTAATGTCGCGACCCCAACTTTACTTTAGTATTCGATGCCAACACAAATCGAGTGACTGCTTCACACATCTTGTAAATATAGAGGTTTATGACCCGTCAGCGAAAAAAGAGTTGCATAGATTGAGTTGTATCACAATGATTCGTAAATACAATCACGGTAGTAGTAGTTATGTAGTAGTAGTCGTTGAAGCTATATTTGCCAATCGATGCAAATACAACATGTTTTCCTAGTGTTCCACGTTGCCCCGCGAAACACGTAGGTACATACGTACGCGTCGCAAGTCTTTAGCATCTGGCACACCCACAATCTGCAACTTTTGCAAGTCCATCCTGCTCATCCTCTCCCACCATTACCCGGTGGTTCTGTGTTGGCTGGTACGAACTTCTTACATTATATATACGTAAGTACGCAGTTGAGGTGGCCGACCACGAGGCGGTCGATCTTGCCCACCACCCCTATGCTCGCCTCAGACGCTGGGGGAGTGCTTTCGTGGCGTAACTGGCCTCGGGAGCCTTTGGGGCAAACCGTAGGTGGGCCTCCGGTCGCAGGGCCTCCGGTCGCAACAGCCCCAGAGCCGAGCGGGGGAGGTGGCTGGCCCCGGTGTCATCTTCCACGTTTACGGTGGCTACCGCAGTAGAAGAGGTACGGTTATACGATGGACGAAGGTGGAGAGACAGCGAGCAGAACATTCTTATGCGAAACGGGACACCTAAACTTATTAGTGCTAGGAACTTGGCGAGATAGTTACGAGAGAAAGCGAGAGAGTTGTATCTTTCTGACGCCCGCTGGCTCACCCGCTCGGTCACCCGCCCTCCGAGCTACAAGCTGGCTAACTCACTAGCGCCTCACTTTCAGTCCTTAGCGAAGGAGCTAGAGGAGCAATGTTCTTCTTTCGGCTGACATGACTGTGTCTTCACTCTCTGCTGGCCGGCCCGTCACCCCCCCCCCCACCCCCGCCCACACACTGAGGGGCGTCTCAGACAGCGCGAGGTAATCTGCTTAAAATTGTAAGGCTCTTACGCACCATTCCCCCTTTCTTCACTGGCCTGGCGGTGAGGGGGTCTCTATGCCCAGCGAACGCTGCCTGGATCGGGTGGCCGGAGTGCTGGTGCTCGCTGCCCAGACGCGCTGTGAACTTCGTCAGAGAGGACCCGACCAGTCCGAGCCGGCGCCTACATCTCTCGTTCGCTCTCTCTCTCTCTCTCGGTCTCTGAGAAGTAGTGGTAGTTGCCAGCCTCCATAGTTCGTGTGGACGAGAAAGCAATCGAAATAGTGTCCGTGCGTCTCTCTCTCTGTTTCTCCCTCAGTCTGCCTGTTTGACTGTCTATCGTTTTTTCTTCCCGCTGCTTCCCGTTATTACCTTGAAGATGAACTTAATTGTGGTCAGTGGGCTGAAGCGAACCGGAGCGGCCATGACTACGAATTGAACATTGCTTGGCGGACAAAGACTTACTTGCTTAGTGGCGACGGCTCTGTCTGACGCGAGCCGACAGTGAGCAATACAAATAAATATGTTAATTTCTTTTTTTTTTGTTCGTTGAGAGTCATCCACATTGATATTAGTGCTACTGCCACCGCTATTGTTGTTGTTGTTGTTGTCGCAGCTGTGATCGCAGCCGCTACGGCCACTATGACGACTCTTTGTGTTGTTGTTGTTGTTGCTGTTAACCTCGTTGTCATCAGCCATGGCCACTAGTAGTGTTCAGTCTTTCTTCATCGTGTTCGCGTTCCTTCGCTTCACCTGCTGCGGAAATGTTCTCTGCGAGGATCGAAACGAAATGACTGTAGTAGTAGTAGTAGTAGTAGTAGAAGATCATTGTCATTCCAAGGGGAATGTGTGTTCGTCAGAAGAGCTAGGTTCACCCAGCTCTTAGTGATCTAGCTAGCTCTATTGCTATGCCGACTCGCATTGGTGGGCATTCGGGTTCTGACAATGAGAGTAACCTGACTTCTCTGCCGCACTGCCTCTGTTCCTGTGGAACGATGATGGCTAAGATGGAACGTGAGGCAGGGCCCGTTCTTGGGGCCGTTTTCCTTTGGGATAATCTCTCCATATAAGGACGAGCAGGAATAGCGTATAGGTAAGCCTGCAATGGTTGGCGCCCACCATCATCTGTCGGAGCTATCTATATTCTTGCCCTTAAGGAGACACCTGTCGGTGGATGGCATCGTAGACTACGATAGGACCTTTTGAGTTCGTGCTCGAAGCAAAATTGGGTTCCAGGTCAAAATGCGCTGTCACGATAAGTTTCCATGCTTAACTGTCAAGTCACCCAATTCCGATGTCATGGAATGGGCTCAAATCGATATCTGGGATGATGACGGCAACATCAGGCTCGTCTGGACACTCATCGGTTTTCGTCTATTCGAACGAAACGATAGAGACTCAATGTCATGATCATTCTCATCTCGTTCGGCATCCACTCAACTCAAGATACGATACAGGATGCAATGATCTGGATGTTGTTTATATGCTTTGGAATATATACAAAGATAGATAGGAACACACACATATATATATAATGTTGTCTGACTCCGATGGAGAAGATCTTGTGCTTTGATCGCGATCGCTGCCATCTATTCATCCATCTAGCCAGCCGTCCTGGCTGGCTAGATGTCTTCCGGCCTCTGCTATCGAGTTCGTCGTACAACCAGGGAAGAAGGAATGGGAGTGGTGGATGATGACGGTGGACTGCCGGCCTGTGCTGCTCACTGTGGCGGCGGCGGCGGCGGCAACGCCGATGGTGGCGGTGCTCGAGGAATCGCGGAGTGAACGCCGAGGCCCAAGGCGCCCACGATGTTCAGTTCTCGCGACTGCCATCACGTTCGTTCGACAGCGGGGCAGCATGCTTCGTTCTGCTTTTGCTGCTGCTGCCGCCGAAACTCTTTCTTCCTTCTTTTGATCTTCAATTGCTTTCTCTTCGCTCGCCCGCTGCTTTCTCTGCTGCTGCTGCTGCGCCATCGATCGTTTCTGTCTGTCTGCCGGTATGCCCCAGGTGGCTGCCTGCCTCCCTCCCTGCCTCCCTCCCTGCCTCCCTCCCTGCTTACTTGCTTGCCTGTCTCTCTCTCTATCCGTTCGCCGCCGTTCACACATGCAGCACACGGACACGCGTAGTTCCTGCGTGCACGGGGAAGGCGCCTGCTACGCTATATCGTTTAGGGACATCAAGATCCCCAGTTCGGGTCCGAGTGCCGCCGCCTCTTACTTGCCACCACCACCACCACTGCTGCTGCTGCTGCTCACCGTTCGCCGGCCGGTCGAACGGCCGACGAAAACTTTGCCGCTGCTACCGCCGCCGCCGCCACCACCACCGAGAAATGTCTGTGAGAATTGCGAACTGTCTGAGAGCATGTGCGTACTATCGCGCAGGCTTAAAGGGAACGAGTGGGGAGATGGCAGCCGGTTTTAGGGGACGAGAGGGTAGATGGCAGCTGGGGGACGAGTGGAAGAGCACTCACCTCATTTTAGAAAATGGTGGCAGCGTCGTCGGCTGGCATGGGCCATACTGGGTGTGCTGTATATACCTCACTATTACTGGGCTACTGAGGACGCGTGCTCTCGACACCGTCGATTCCTGACTTCCTCATTTCTGCATCAATATCGTTCTCTCGAGGAAAGAACAGAGGAGGCTGGTGGGGCTAACCTTTCAGCTAACGATCGATGAAATGCCTTAAGGAAATCAGAAACGACAACATCTAATGTTATTCTGTTCCGTGTTCGTGACTATCGACGTCGAATGAATTAATCAAAACAAGATTGCCTTGTCTCGCTACTCGGGTTGACAATGTTATATCTCATGTACAAACGTAGACTTACAACGGAGAATGATGCAGGTCGATAATCAGGAAGAGCGTAGACTTCCGGTTCATTGTGCTCGTCCACTCGTGTGTATTCCATAAAAGTGATGGGGTGTGTCTTATACGTATGTCGATTCATTTGACTTGGTAGTCTGTTGTCTTTTGCACGTTTGTCACGAAACGGTTACGGTGCTAGACGGGATAGAAAGCTGGTCGTCGACTCGTACCGCAGTCTGTACGTCGATGGGGCATTGTCGGTACAAATTTCGAACTAGAAGATATATTTAGATAGAGCAGCTCATAAAGCAACGACGTAAGAGGTGGGCACGTGTTTCCACCCATACAGCATACTGCATCAGTATTTATGTCATCAATGGGAATCGATGATGAGTGATTTATCAAAACTGCAGTAGAGTACGCCTTTTGTTATCTATCTGTCCAGGTGGTCGTGGTTGGTGGCCCCCTACAATCCTGCTACTGCGGCTGCTGCCGGCGCTGCTGCCGGCGCTGCTGAAACGAACATTTGCTTCTTCTCCGATTGCTGCCGCCAGTATCTGTCTGCCTATGTCCTCAGTGTGTCTGTTAATAATAACTGATGACAATTGCGACGGAACCAAAAGTGATAGCGGACGAAAGGGGTGAAATATGAAGATGTTCTCCAACTCTCACTGCCATCACCACCACCACAACCACCAGCCCTATTTCGTCGACAGACGACGCCTGGCGCCCCTCTGCACTCACCGTCCGTTGTAGCCGTTCAATGGATGTCCCACCAGTGGTGGTAGTCGTCACTTCACACAAGCAGTCGTAGCTGCTGCAGCAGCAGCAGCAGCAATGGCTATAGCAGACCTTTTCTCCTTTCGTTCGTCATCCGCTGAAGTGGTGACCCACAGATACAGGCCGTGATACGATATGTGTCTGTAGATAGGAACTACTCGTTTGGATGACTACATAGGGGCGGCGACCGGCCAGAGTGGGCGACAACGACGGGAAATCGGTGGCGAGTTGGGGCCGGTGGGTGGCTCTAATGTCTTGAGCTCTAGTGGCTGCTGCTACTGCTGCCGCCGCCGCTGCTGCTGCTGCAGGACCGTTCCGCAGCACCGCTGACGATGGTGTGGCAATGTGCTCGCTCGTTACCTTAATGTGGTCGAGATTTATGTGAAATGTGCACACTTTGTACTGCTGCGAGGGTGATGGTGGTGACGACGAGGGCGGTAGCGAAAGAACAGCAGGGCTGTATATGTGACGGTATGGGCATAAAGGGGTGAAAGGAAATACCACCATGAGCTCTCACACACACATATATATATATATATATGCGCAATGTGTGGACGCGTGGTCATATGGGAGCGTGTGTGGAGGATTACGCTTCATAGAAGCCGTACCTAATGGCAGTAAGCACCTGATATTTGTTACGTTAGCAGTAGTAGTGCTGGTGGTATTTAGCACATAGGCAGTACAATAGGCACGGCCTAGCGCATTCGTGTAATGCTGTCCAGTGCTCGCAACGGTAATGTTAGCACTGTTTCCCTTTAACATGCTCCTTCGTTCACCTTGCTGTTGTTGTTGTTGTTGTCGTCGCTGCCCTTGGTATGATGCCTCATAGGGTTGAAACAGTGCTTGCAGCACGAGGCCATGGACCATAGGGCCTTTCCGAGCTTTTCCTTCCTGGGCCTCCAGGGAGAGCAGACAGTCCAAAGCTATGGAGTAGTGAAATGCGAGAGGACAGGGGAGACGTGGCCGGTCTCCAGACCAATGTTGTGGCGGAAGATGAACGTATGTATGTGTGTGAGAAAGAGCGACATGGCGATAAAGACACATAGAACGGGAATAGAGAGGCGGAGATAGAAAGAGAGAGCTGGGAATAACGACTGGCGACGATTAGCGAGTTAATGGCGCGGCGAGGAAGAGATGTCGTCTGCGTCTACTGCTGCTTCAGCTAAGTCGTCGTCGCCGTCGTCGTCGTCAGAGCGAGCGTCTAGCGGTTGCTCAATGCGCTCAATGGCACCCAGCCCTGAAGCCCTCGGGCTCACCGTTGTTGCCTGCATTCGCTAGAACCGAGCAGCCCGCCTGGCTCTCGGAGTCTGCCAGCCATGGACGGTGGCACAGCAGTAGTAGCCGACCCCCAGTCGTACACAATCCAGTTCGTATTTGTTCGCGGGTTTCGGTACTCGTAGTACGGTGTAGCCAACGAGCTAGCACCGCCGCCACCGCCGCCTCTCCCAGCAGCAGCAACAGCAGTACGACCAATGCTAACAGCATCACCACTGTCACTGATGCACATTACGCTAGATGGTCACAGCTGGTGGTCGTGCTGATGACGGTCGAAGCTTTACATTTGTATGTCGCGCAGCATTGGGTGGGTGCTTCTCCACCGTTTCCACCATTTCTGATTGCAACCCCAGAGACGGAGCGGCACCGCAAACAGAAAAGAGCTACTTTAGCGCAGACGAAAGGGTGACGGAACGGTGAAAAGTGTAGGTAGACACCCGCTCTGACTAACTCGTTGACTGCCTAAGCTATTGTAGCTGGGTAGTGAGTGTACTTGAATTGGTCGACATTTGTTCACACGGCGACTCTAATTAGTACCCTCGTTGTTGGTCACATCGTGCAGCGCTTCACAATTTTTTCTAATATATATATATATATATATATATAGTAGGTGTGGTGTATATTTTATATAGGATAGACCACATGATCCACCAGGTGCATCCTAGAGTGTATATTATGGTATATTATTATACTATGTTACTGCCGAAAAGCCACTCCAGCGGGGTGGCGCTGCATTTACTCGTTATTCTATAATATTATACATGTGATGACTCGCGCGCCGTTCGTTGAGGCCCTTCCAGCAGCGCCACTGTGTCCTCGACCTGAACTAAGGGGAATCGTGCAAGGGTGAAAGGAAGTTCTTCCGACTGACGTAGTATTGTATTCCACAGTCGTTTATATAGGGTGCAGAGTCGAATGGTCGCTAGCGCTTATTGTCTATCTGCTAAGAATTGGGCTGGGTTGTCTATCGAGACGATCGAAGGTTGAAATGAACAGAAGGACTTCAGCGGGAGATAGAGAGACAGAGAAAGCGTAATCGGAACGAGCGGTTCTGGTGAACATCGTGAACGGCCGATAGATAGGAATGGAGAGAGGGAGAGAGAAGGCACCGAACGAACAACAGGATGTTGGTCCGCATTACAAGTGCTGTTCACTTGCGTCCCATGTTATGCTGACCGCTGGCGAACACAGTACGACAGCGAGAGGCTGGACACAAAAGTAGGAGTTGGACAGCAGCAGTAGTAGTACATTGGTCGTGTGGCAAAGGGGCTTTACTAGTTTAAAATTCTGTTTCAAACTGCTGCTAGCAGACATTGGTGTAGGGCCACTCCTTGTTTCTTTCTTTCTCTCTCTCTCTATTCCCACCTACCCCCTCCTTACCTTCTCTCTGTACCGCTGTGCTCCGCACCTCTCTAATCCGATCCACGGTTCGGACAGGTCCGCGCTGCATGGGCCATTCCTTGAGATGGGTTTGGCACCCGATCCAAATATACAGTTGGTCGTCGTCTCCGTACCACTCTTTCGACAGGCCACCGTGTAGCCCATTGGATGGTGAAAGGCGGGCGGGGTGGGGAGCTCTGAGGGGTGGAGCGATGGGACAAGGTGAATAATTCTGCGCTCTTAACACCCAGTGCCACTAGCGGCGGGCCTGCCGTTCTGTCTGCGTGAACCTGTAGAGGAAGCTGGGTGCTGCCATAACGTTGACCAGAGAAGCAAGTGGGTGCCAGCGCTGTGGTGTACCTGGTGCGTGTTGCTGGTCCGAACCCACCTGGGGGCACTGCACTTTACCTGAGATTCTACGAGCCAAAGTGGGAAAAATAAAAAAAGAACGCAGGTCCATGAACCGGTTGTACGTAGCGAGGGGGAGAGGCCTCGATTATAAGGGCTGGCTGATCTGTTTCGTCTTGTGCTGACCGGCGCTGGCAAGAAACTTGTGCCGGCGAAATAGGCGGCGATGGTGGCGAAAGCTTTGCTGTGGGCTATTGGTAGAAGCGTAAAGCGACGACACAACCAAGAGGACGTGAAGTGCTGGCCGACCTGAAGCGCACTGAGTGCAGGCCACGGTAACGTGCGACATACTTGAAAGGGAATCTCTGATCGCACTGGCTGCGGCGGCAGCAGCAGCAGCAGCCTCAGCCGCGGAGCACATTCGGACGCCGTAGTGCTTCGAAACGCAGTCTGCAGGCTCGTCAGACCCTTACACCAGATGATCGTCGCTCGCTTTCCATAACAACCACGACCCACTCACTTCGACGATGATGTAATGGTGACGGCAATATCGCGCACAAGGAAGATCCAGAGTTGGATGACAAGATGCTGCTGCTGCTGCTACTGATGATGATGATGGTAATTTCGGATTCGTCGTTGCTTTCATTCATGTCCCATGATCCGCTGTGGTGGCCGTCGTTGTCATCGTTAACAGTCTTGCCATGTTCGGCTCGCGTCCTGTACGATCTGGGAGGGGGGACTGAACGACATGTGCTGCAGTGGTTTCAGTGTGCCTACTCTGTATTAGAGGCAAATACGGGGGCACTTCGGGTTTGTATGAAGCTTGCGTTCTGTGGCTCACATTGGCACACAGGTAGCAGTCGTATGCAGGGGGCTATCTAGGGAACATGCCTGACGAGAGCTCTGCTTGATGGTACGTGGTAGTACTGACATGTTGCCACCCGACCGTCTTCTCTAACCGACCGCCTTCTCCAACAGCGATTCCACTGAACGGCGAGCTTCGGGCCCGCGAACCGACGCGGGCCAACTCGAGGATCTTTTGGAGAGCTGGCTATTCCCATTCGGAATGAGCGTCGCCGCTGAGCTGAGGGTCAGGACTGGTGGTCTGGTTGTCTGCGTTAGACTCTCTGTTGCGTGCGCGGGGGTTCGTACGGATGAGGACCTGCGAAGCACGCACAGAAACGAGAACGCTGTGTGCAAGCAGTCGGGGAGCAAAAGATTGAATGCGGAACACGGGGACGAGAGGGGGAAGAAACAGAGCAGAAACAGTAGAAATAGCGAAGAGTTTCTGCCTGTATGTGAGGATGTTCCTCGAGTGGTGTTCAGATCCGCGAGAGGTGAGTCGGCAAAGATCAGCGACTGGGGTCGTCGGTTGGGCTGCCGGTTTTAGTTCACCATTGCGGGAGCCGGAGTCCGCTGCACGAAACGAGTGCCGCGGGGAGTGAAGAAGAGAAAGAATCAGAAATGGAGAGGAAGGCCGGGAGAGAAAAGCGAACCAATGTCGGGGAGGAAAGAGGCGAGATAGAGAGAGATAGAGAGAGAGAGAGAAGATTCGACAGTGAGATACGAGATAAAAAGGGAGCCGAAGCAACCGTCGAGTAACGGGTGATCAGTAATTCTATCCGACGGATTCGATATGGGCTTATCTCATTGCCGCTGCTACGTAGTGTGAGCCGGGGTGGCAGTGAAATAGCTGCTTCTTTCCCGGCCACTTTTATCGTATCCATAGCCGAGAGAGAGAGAGAGAGAAAGTTGGGTTGAGCCGACGTTGTTGAGCCCCATTCACTATTCGGCCCTTCGTTATAGCCCCTCGTAGCAAAAGCAGCTCATTTCCCATTTCGAATTCGCTGTTGCTGCTCGCCAATCCTGTTGTTTGAGGGTGATGTGCGGTGTGCGAGCTTAGCACTACTATAATAGTATGACGACGAACGCACGAGCGGAGTTGGGGTACCATAGACCTATTGCTGCTGCTGCTCCGGGTGAGCAGCAGCCTGTTGTAGCTGCTAAGCCTGATGCGAGTAGTCTTTACGCTGGAGCGCCATGGCGCGCGGGTCGAATAACGATGGCGTGGGCAAACAACCGCCTAGCAAAGTGAGAGCAGAGACAGTAAGGTGCAATAGCTTTTCCAAATGATTCCTACACTTACTCTGCCTTACCCAGCGCCACCCCACCTCGATTGTCACTGTCGACTGGTCCCTCATTTCGTGGCTAGAGGATTCTCTTCATCTCTCCCTTACTCGATATCTCTGCATAGATTGTGTGTGTGTGTGTGCGTGTGTTCTGCATGTATATCTGTGAGAGAGTAGTCTCTTAGATGACATGAGAGTGCTCCCATTGTGAATCATCACACGCCGCTGGGCCATCATTGTACCAATGATGTTGCTGCATCTCAGCAGTATGCACCTTGTGCAGCGCAATCAGCGTGCCCATCATGCGCTAGGAAGACTCCGTCGCATTTCGTCTCTATCGCTCTCCTCCACTGCGCCCTTTCTTCTCATAGGCACATTGAATAAAACGGGAATGGGCTACAGTTATACGAAGCCGCAAGGAATGCTACGCAGCAAAAGCGGCAAAGCAGGAATTCGGCCCTTAGCTAAGGCCACAAGGATGGATTGAGAACGAATCATATTTTAGTCTCGACGATGGCTATATATGGAGTGGGAGAACTAGGATGGAGGAACTATATGTCGGTCATTGATATCCATTTGAAGATAGAGGAGTAATAAGGGTTGGAAGCTCATTTACACATATACACTTCGCCAGGTTGCCATTTGCTCAGGAGTAGGCTCTCTGAGACAGCATAGCTGTATGGCAAGATATGTCCCTTTCTGGAAGACTGCTGGCTGAAATAGTGCTACATTGGTTATCAACCATTAGCAACCACTAGAGTTGAAGGATTTACGTTTTAATATATATATATATACATATATATATATATATATATATATATATATATATATATATATATATATATATATATATATATATATATATATATATTGGGGCATGATTTGTAGAAAAGGAAAGAAAGGACAACATGTAAGATCTTCTCTTCAAGTCAACATTCGCTCAGTGGTGTTCGTAACGAATCGGCATGATGGCTCAGCTATCAGTAAATAGAGCTTAGGTCGTAAGGTAGAACTAATGTTGCTCGTCTATTAGTATTAGCAGCATCATGAGATACTGCGGCTAGAGTGCGCGTGTCTATGGTCTACGCTGCATTGACATAAAACGAAGGGAATGATTGGTCTTAGCATTACCATTGGCAGTCTCCAGTCAGTTGCCCTCACTTCATTGAAATATACATCGCAGTTACTAATATGATACGTCAATTGATTACCCTTGCAGGTGTCCAATGAATTTATAGTGGATCTGTTGGGCGCGTCCTCGGCCTCGGAGCGGGTCTGACCGACCGAGCGCAACCGCCATGCTAGTCCGCACCCGCCAAGCAGGATCGAGCCCGAAGGGCGCCAACACCACCATGTTGGCAGACGTGTGTCGAAGACCGCATCGTCCTGTGCAGACAGCACCATCCATCATCACCATTGCCGTCATCGGCGTCTTCGTCGCAGCCTTCATCAGTCCCGTCGATTCGGAAGGAATCAAGAAACGAGGTAAGTACAGTGGTGTATGGGATCTTGGTGGCCACAGACAAAGGACAGCAACAAAAGGCCGCCGATTGATGACAGACCAAGAGGCGATCTACTTTGGCAACGCAGCACCAGATGCAATTTACGATAACAGCAAAATATAACTGAAAAAGAAAGACTTCGCCAATGAAAATATCTCGACAGGCTACTCCACGATGTGGGTATTACCTGCGGTGTATTGAGGCACTTTATCCGCTTTGAATAAGATTTCAAAGATGGATAGTCCTTTGAAGCACACACTTATACGGGTATTGGAGAGCGATACCTGTACGTGCTTCATCGCTGAAACTCAGCGGTTTGTTTAATCGAGTAAGCTGCAGCAGCAGTACGAACATTTGTGGAAAATATGCCTGCTTATTGAGGCAAGAGATCTCAGTTGCCGCGTTGAAGGATCTCAGTTAGACTCAGAAAGGAATCGATGTAGGTGAGATTCAAATGTTTGCGCCTTCTTTCGACGTACAACGAGCTCAACCAGTCTGGCATCCCATTTGTGTCACTGGCTTGGATTCTTCGCCTCAATTACGCGTTCTCATTTTGAAGGTGACAGGCGAAATGATAAAACTCTCAATAGGGCAGTCGGTTTTACGAAAACTCTAACACCTACAATCCGTAAACAGATCCCCTTCATTCAATTCGCATAACACCATTTCTCAACGAAGGGATTTGTCGAATGTGCTGATACTGCTGGAGAGCATCCGTTTATGAACAATTTAAGTGTCACTGCTTGGTGAATTCGACTCAACGTCCCCCACCGATTTTGATTATACGGGAAACAAAAAGTTCTCCCTCACTGAAATACATACTACAACTGTATACGTGAAAATCTAGGCTGTATTTATTGTATCATATGTATGTTGGCGAGTACACATGTATGCACTATTATATATATATATATGTATACACTTATAATACTGCATATATCTCCATCTGCATAATACTATTCAAACGAATACATCATATTACGCTGTTTCTGCTGTGCATGTGTGCCTATATCAAGCAGATATTTCGTTTCATCTTGTGGAACGTTCTGTTCTGCCAAAACTATACCGGAATATGCCGAAACGTGTTCCTCATTCTTGTTGTTGCTGTTGCTGTAGTTTCCATCAGAATCATCATCATTAGGTCATAAGAGATAATGGCATAACCAGCCCAATGGTGTCATTGCATAAGGGTGAGTGTTATGATGCCGACGGTAGAGGCCCACTGGTGTTACTGCTGCGGCTACTGCCCCGCCGCCACCGTAATGTTGAGGAAACACAGTCACGTATTCACGCTAAAACTCATCTCGCCATAACAGCCACCGCCGGTACCGAGTGTTGCGGCGTGCTGCTGTGGGCGCTGGTTGCCGTTGTTGTGGCTGGTGCAGCTGCAAGGCCGTGATGTTGCAGTTCGATAGCCGTGTCAACTATCCCGTGAAAATGGATAAACAGGAATTATTCCACTGTTCTCCCTTCCCTACACCGCGTCCTGTCTTTCGTTAAAATGTGCGCCCCTTACGGCGTGCTTAGTGAAAATGAAGAAACGCCCTGGTTACAGGAGCTTTTTTTGGATAGAGTCAGGCTCAACAGGCTTCTTCTCAACATGTGTCTAACTATGGAGGAGGGGTTTGCAAAACCGAGTTGGTGGCGTTTGCCATCACTACCGTTAACTCGTAGTAATAATATAACCGGAGGACTGGCAGACTACCCTAAAAGAAATATCCAACATATAAAGAGTCTATATGGAAGTAGCAGCTGTTTTATATGTATATGTGTGTATATATATATATATATATTACGGCAGGTGGCAGTTCGTTTCTGTGATGGTGGTGCTGGTGATTGACTGCCCTCGTCTGTCCGCTTAGTCCGTTCTCTCATTCGTGGTCCTCTCCCTTCGTGCGCCGAATCTCTTCGCGATCCCCCCCTCCCCTACATCAACCTATGTTATTTAGCTTTCGGTTGTTGCACAAAAATTGTCGGGCTGGCGGTCGGTCGGTCGCCTCTGGTTGGCCACAGGGGCGCGGCGGGAGAGCCGGACGTGGTCCAAGGATCTACGGAGCAGCCCAAAGGGAGGATAACAAGAAAGAGAAGCAGCAGCAGAAGAAAGAACGAAGCCTCGTTCGTCTTGTTGGACGGAGATGGTGGCCGAGCAATGTGTGTGTGTGGTGGAGAAAGGGGGGCGGGTGTGCGTGGATATGTGTAGTGGAATAGCAAGAGGGGCAGGGGAACGCGAAGCAGGAGGCAAAAATCACTTCTATTTATATTTATAAGGGCTAAGACCCTACGGCGATAAGAGTTGGTTGAGTCAACGGCTGCTTAGATGGCCTGCCGGATGGCTTGCTTGGCCAACGAAGGCAACGAAGTACGCAGGCTTGGCTATGACCGCCGTCGCTGGTGGTGGTGGCGGCGGCGGCGGCGGCGGCCGCGGCAGGAGCACTAGTCGTCGTCGTCGGACGGACAAGGCTCGATGGCCTGATGCTTCCACGCTGACGAGGAGCTGTTAAACAAACAGCGTTCGCTCGCTCACACCACGCAGCAGGATCACATACGTTCTCACAACGGGAGATACTCGGGGACGGACCGAACGAACCGGGTCAAGACGGTACGCTCGGAGACGCTACGCCAGGCCACACCAGGCCAGCTACCGGGCTAGCACGGCACGAAGGTCCACATGAGGGTAGGCAGGACAAGCAAGCTAGGCCACATAGGGAGATCTTCAACCGCCAGCCAACCGTCGCCGGTGGGGTGTTTGTTCGTTTGGTCTTCGTTTGGGGACCTGAAGGTTGCTGGCTGGGAAAGCGGGAAAAGGACCACCTCGGCACACGGTTTTCAGGAGAAGCTAGAGGAGCTTTCAGCTAAGTCCGCTGGGACCCCGACGGCAGAAGAGGAGTACACACAGGAGAAACTCTGATAGATGCGGGGACGCTCATTTCGGCTAGGCCTTCTTCGTCTCAACGCCTCATTGGGTGGGAATCAGTGAATATATATATATATATCGATTTCAGGTTTGTGCCATCGGTAGTACTTCTAGTACATCAATAACAGTAGACAAAGCGAAAAAGCTTATCCGAGATGCGTTCATAGTGTAATAGCATCATTCCGTTTGCGCGGTGTTCTGCACATTCTGTGGATGCCTCCAGCGTTGTTTCCACTTGCCGCTGGATAATTGCTGTTTATTTGCACAGGTTTGCCATTGTCCGTAGTGCTGTCAGTGTATCTATTTCACTTTAGTATGCGAGCCACCAGAGCGAGCGATGAAGTCTATAAGGCCTTGCCGGTTTCTCCGACGTGCCTAGTGAGTGAGCTGGTATTTAGAGTCGAGTTTCTTTAGAACAAAGGGTCCTCATTGTGTTGAGCGGTCGGCGAAACATCCTATAAAACATCCCGATTGTTCGACTTAATGGAAGGCGAAAGCATCCGATAACAATAATTTGTGTATGTGTGTGTGTGTGTGCACATTGACATTTAACCTGAGCTTGGGAGATGTGTCATATATTTGGAAGTCATACATTCTGCATAAATGCGTCTATGTATTTATATACAACTGACATGTGTTCGTATATCATACGTAGTGTGTATGCACTGCTCAGATCCACTATGGCGTGTCTCCCTTCAATGAAATCAAGACCTACGGCAAAAGCTGCTCGTGGTCTCTCTCTCTTTCTCTCTCTAGAAAGAGAGCGAATCTAGTCATAAATGAGTACGTACCAACCTATTTGTGTAATAAATGGGGGGAGGGGGTATGCGCTTCAGCCATCGGGAGACTACGCCAACCAGTGTCTCCCCGGCCTATTGTTTCTGAGGTTCAGGGTGCGACCCTTGCTCTGGTAGCTACCTGCTATGTCTGCGTGATGGGCACCGACCGAAGTATATTGAGAAGCTAAGGATAGCCCTGTGTTAGACAGGCAGGTGATCATGTAGATAGGATAGATAAACCACGAGAGATGGGCAGTAGTAGTATTATAGCTGTGGTAGTAGTAGCATCTAGCCGCTTAGATCGTCCGATGTTTATCAGGGCCACCGCTTAATTAAATTGTGCTGTCGCTGCTGCTGCTGCTGTTGCTGCCACTACCTACTCGAATACTTCTATAGCAGCATAATGTTGTTGCTGTTGTTGTCGACGACGGGCGCGTTCGCCTGCGTGGCATTATCTCAACGAGATGATCGCGCGAGTTGCTCATACGTCTACTACGGTGTAGTACACGGTGCGGGTCGGTAACCAGTGGTAGCAGCAGCGCGCGTCACTAGAATGCTACCGATGTCGTCGGCAGCTTTCGAAGGGCACGAACGGCTTCCGCCGCTCGAGATTGAGTTCGCTTTTCCCCGAAGCCAGTCCGATGTGCTGACCGACGATGCCAATGCAGGCGTGTGGCGATTGCTAGTGAATGGATGGGCCTTGCTGGTGTGGGACCTCTTCCGAATGAAGGAAAGTCTCGAGGAAATAGCTTAGGAAGAATAATGACTAGTTAAATAACAACGCATTGCAAAAGATTCATTTTTCGAATGTACAATGTAGGCAAACTCCTGATTGAGTTGCTTGTCGGTCTGAGGCTACGATTGGGGGAGGTCTTCTATATATATATATATCTATATATATATATATACACATAGATAATACTTAAGCGAAATCAGATAAGCATTATTAATTGCTTATCTCCTCTTAATGGGCGCAATGTGTTTTTTTGTCTCATGGTTTAGTTGTGTAAATGTGTTGAGCTACCTTATACAGCACCAGCTCGTGTACTGTCGACAACACTACATTGACATGAACCACGTTGAACTCTGACGTGGGACGGATTTATCAGACGCCTGTCGTTATGAATACGAATCGAGAATGGTGTGTGTACTTGCGAAACTGGTATTGCCTCTATCTGATGCGATTGGCGTATTCGCATTGAGTGGTGGAAGTAATGACGCGGTACACAGACCACCCTGTAGCTGCTATCTAGTAGTCCAATGCGAATCAGCGCAATGCCAGCCATGGGAAAAGTTTAACGCTTTAGTTAGCTGCGTTGAGCAGCCAGGATGACATATGCAAATTTCAACGGAGTTGTGACAGGGGCGAGGTGTTTGCGGCCTGGCTAATATATCCCGTAAAATCTCTCCTTTCGTGCAGAGAAACTCAAGTGACTCTGGAACACACTGTTTACAAACGCGGAGAAGTTCGGCAAACTGCAGCCTGCGTTGACAACTAGTTCACCTGGGAAGTCCAACTATTTTATCTCACTGGAATACTAACATCGATTTGGCCAGAGGTTCTTCAGTACTCCTCCTTTAAAATCGTCGTTTGATTCTCATCCAAGATTCGTCGAATACTCACCTGTGGGCTAAACACGAACGACAGAAAGGATTGAGCAGTTTTGGATACATCGTTGTGTCTGCCGTCTAAATAACACTGCCGCGGAATTGGTGAGCCTCAGCTGTGTCGTCGGTTAGTGGAAAGGTGCTGGACAAGCTCGTCGGCACTGGAGCACGTGAGTCCGGAGAGTATTGGGCTGGGATGGCACTTTGCTTGGGCCTGACGCTACTGCTTGTGGTCGTTGTTGGAAGAACCCAGAACGAACGCTGCCGTTCTGCCGGTTGTCCAGACAGCAAGGTGATGTGCTTTTAATTAAACGAACGGGAGACTTACACCCGCATACACACTCACAAAGAAGAGACTCGCACAGACCCATCGCGGGATGGATGAGTGAACGTTTGCGTCAGTCTGTGCTGCTCTCACATCCACCGGGAAGAAGAAGCTAGCAAACGAGTGGGGGACTCGAGGATTGTGAGGTTCTGGTGGGGGCAGTCCGAGAGGTTTGGAAGGGAGGCTAACGAGAAGTATGTGGCAGCTAGGCGAGAAAACAAGTGGACGGGTAAAGGATATGAGAGTGAGACGGGACAAGACTAAAGCGAAGAAGCGAAAGAAGAAACACTTTGGCTCGGGTAGGATTCCTCCCCAGACGGATCCCCACGTCGGGCGAGTTAACATGGGAGACTATGCTGGCTGCCTGGCGCGGCCCGGACTTTGCTAACTAGGAAGCTTATACTTGGAGATAGTCAGAGAGAGAGAGAGAGAGAGAGAGAAAGGTCGGATAGAGATCCCTGAAGGCGACTATGGCTTCGGCGTTCATTCTCAGCGGCAGTGCACGACGATGAGTTGGTCCTTTGACAGTGTCTATTTGGTTTATCCATCGAACGGAGACTCCTCTTTCTTCATTGCTCGATGCGATGTAAGGCTTCTTGCGTGGCCGCCTGTTCCTCGGTCATGCTTGCAATGGCCGTCCGTTCCACGGTTCGGCCTGCCGGCCGGTCACTGATGCTTCCGTGCTTGATGCGCGAGAGACACGGCTACGATTTTCTTGTGTCAAGAAAGCTAGCGACGAGGAATGAAACGCCACTGAGAGGGGACTTCTGGGGGGAGTGAGGCAAAGGCTGATGGATAGATAGCCAAGAGGCGAAGCTTCGGATAGACCTACTCGAAGAATAAAAGGATTGCCGTTGCTGCTGCGACTGTTCCCATATCAGATCAGCGTTGAGCGACGTAGGAGATCGCCGGACAGCTGAGAGCATCGGGGAAGATTTGGGCTCGGGCTTGAGCAGACTGTGTCAAGGATAACGGGAAGGAATTTGGTTTCGTTTGGCTCCATTCTGTTGGATGACTATAATCGCGGGTGACGCAGAAGTACCACCCTACTTGCGACGACAACTGCTGCGACTCGAGGCAGCAGATAGAGGAAGGCTGGTCGGTTGCCTTGTCCGCTTGGCCTCGTCTCCAGAACGGGCACTTCTTGTTCTCATGGCGGCGGCAGCTCGTGAACGCTGGCCGAGCGCTAGATGGACGGTGCGACGGTCTCGGGGCCGGCCCACTCTCATTGTGATGCAGATGAGCATCAGCGGGAGCCGTGGTGATGGCGGCAGCAGCAACAGCGAGCGATGAGAGAGCTCACTTGGAGGATGAAGATTTCGAGAAGAATCGCGATGAATGTGATTCATCGAGGCCGAGAAGAAGAAGAAGATCATCACCGAGATCATGCCTTTTGTAATGCTAAGGCGGTCTTCGCCAGCAGTTCCGCCGTCCTCGCGGCGTCGGCATCCAAGTCGTGAGATCCAAGCAGCATCAACCTCGCAGCAATGGGTCAGCCTACCCTCGAATGACTGTCCCGATGATGATTGGCAGACAGACAACAACGAGACCCGATGGGCATCGGGCCGAACCGTTTCGCAGACGTGAACTGACGCGACAAACTGTAGCTCAAGTGTACGATTGACTGTTGAGCGGCGCAGCAGCCTCACTCACTCGCTTGCTGCGTCGTCCCTACAGTGCGTTTGTTGGATCTCAGTACGTTATATCAAGGGTCAGAGGAGGGGGAGGGGTGAAGAAAAGGGGGTCAGAACAGAGAGGCTTTGTGAAAGCGTGCCTGCCTGTTTGTCTGTCCGCTTGCCTGGCGAGAGTACGCCACAGGTGGTGGAGTTCAGGAAACTGAGCACCCAGCGCCCGCCGCTTCACGGGGCAGAGTTCACAGCGGTTGGCTGTTCCGCAGGGATGATGCATTGGGGCTGGCGTTGCAGCGAGAAGCGAGACGCCATGCTTTGTTGTACATTGTACGAGGCGGAGGCGGCGGTGCCCGTTAACAGCGCTGAACTTGCAGGCAGGAACAGGCAGCCAGGCTCACTCTTCCTACTCCGAGGCACTACCGATGTGAATTTCGTGGATAGCGCATTAGGAGATGGGCTGCTTCTGGGAGTCGGTTGGCCGCCGTGGGGCCGGCTGCAGGGAGTTTGACAGTTAGGGAAGCGTTACCAAAGACAGGACCAGAGGCCGGCCGGCCGAACAGCCAGCTCGAGGGAACTATAGAGGAGCTCAGTGCGTAGAATCTTCTTTGCCTCTGCATTCTCTAATGAAGTCTATGAATTTGTGAGCACGCTCGTTCACTCGCTGCTGCTGGTTGTGGTAGTAGTCGGTATTTGGTAGCTTGGCTTGTTTAGCTGGGTGACGGCGGTTGAGTGCTCTTCTGGATCAAGTTAGCCAGCTGCCCGGCTAAGCAACCCAAGGAAACGGTGGCTCGGCGGCGGTAGTGTGTGGCGTTATAGGAATATAGTGCAGGCGGTATAGGACACCGAGTCGAGGTTTATGACGCAAGTTTCTACCATAACCACTGCTAACTAGACTTCTGTATGCATTGGCTTGCCTAGCCAGCATTGCATATCCTTGCCCAGAAGGAACAAAGTAGAGTAGAGCTGCTGTCTGGCCAAATCAACAATGCTATCTGCTCTATTGACTCTGCTAGCCCAGTGACTTCCACTGTCTCGTAATGTGAGTGAACGATATCATGGCGTAATCCTTTCACCTGTGCACACTCCACGGTGTCCCCTCCTCCCCTGATTGGACGCCAGGTTCGCTGTCAGATCGATGCCGCTGGAGATCGTCTATCATAGCTGGAAGCCGACGTAGGTGTTGAAGTTGTTGAAAGAGCTAACCGACATACAACCCTCGCTTGCACTGGAGCAGAATTCGTGGATCTTCCCCATAATGTGTGTGTGTGTGTGGTTTTCGTTATTACGTCCAACTGGATCTATGAATTGACTTGGCAAATTGTCGAACACCTACTCGACCCACGTGAACTCGAAAGAGGAAAGGAAAGAGACCTCTGTCGTCATAACACATGCTAAAGATGGACCCTTTCACTAAACCGGATCACTACCGATGATCTAACACTGATGATGGCCTAGCCTCTCTCAGGGTTCGTCAAATAGGCCAGAAACGACAGGGTAGAGAAGGGCATACAGCGAGGAGTACCGACTATGGTTGTGGGCCACACTTTGGAAGAAAGACATAAGCCGCTTTCGAGACCCTATTGGCCAACAAAGAACCCTCCTTTGGCGTGTCGGCATATGGCTCATAGAAGAGACGTCAGGTGGTCCTGGTCCTGTACTCAGGCAAGGAGCCTCTCAGGTCTCATCCCCATTCTCATCTCATCTTATTCTTGTTCGCACTTCGGTACGTTGACGCTTCTTGTTGAGATCTTTGGCCTCACTCTCAGACGATGACAACGACGACGACGACACTGGCGCTACGCTGCTGCTCCGGCTGGAGCTGATGCTGCTGCGGAGACTGTGTTCCTTGTCCTCTCCTAGTGCTGACGGCCTGCGTAAGTGCGTGCCTGTCTGACTGGCTGGCTGGTGTCATGACCGCTGGCTCTGTACGTGTATACGATATTCCCTGGTCCCATTGCGCCCCTCATACCCTCAACTCCATTGCGGGTGTGGACTTGTGTGGCCGTGAGGAGGATGAGGAATGCTGTCTGCGGGTATGTGGCGGTGTGTGTGTGTGTGTGCCCACCTTGTTGACATTGGGATTTGGCAAGGATAGAGAGAATGTGCGATAGAGAGGGGAGCTCTTTCACTTGCCGAGTCAGTCCGTTCTCGCGTCCACAATCCGCGTCGGCTTGGGAGGGTCCTTAACGTCCCTAGGGCGACCCCTAGCGACCAATAAAAGTTGGATTAAAATATCAAACGGAAACGGCCAGAGAGCACGTTCGTATTTGTTCTGCTCTTCCTTCCCCTTGAACACCGCACCCCCACGCCCGCCTTTAGAACTTTCCTCGCGTATTGGCCGCTCTCGTCCTTGTTGAGAGAGGAGAGCTTGGGACGAGCAAGCAGCCGTGTGCGCGAGACGTGTGGCTGCCGTGCGAGAGATTTGAAGGGGAAGCTGATTGCAGCGAAGGCCGCGCCATCCTCCGACCGCCCCTATTGGCCTTTGAATTAGCACCACGCTACTACGCTTCTACTAGCAAGTTCTGCGGAGTTGAGACACATATATCTCAGGATGATTGGATGCCGAACGACAGCCTCTTCTCGCCAATCGGCCAACTGCTGAGCGGAAGGCCGACCGGCCGGCCGGACGGCGGGATCTATCTATTCGGCTCCCTTCAGGATAAACAAGCGGGCGCTAATCCGATAATACTTCTCCTCAGTGAAGCTGCCTGCCGGATCTCTGAGCTTTGCTTGTAAAGCTTTGGGGATGCTCGAAACGGTGCTTCTGGGCGATTTCGAAGCTCACTGTCAATGTGTGAAAGAGAGAAATCGTTGAAACACACCCTCCTCGATTCTTGTTTGCAGGCAGTCGTAGCCGTTTGCCTGGTCGAGCATCATATCACCTTCGTAACCTAGTCCAGGCAAGGCGTGTCATGTCGTGCTAGCAGCAATAGCTCTGCACAGGAGTTAACCTACACGACGTAGTACAGTAGAGATAGGCGAACAGTGAGTGAGTGTGCAACGGACGGACGGCACTGCCTACTAAGGAGCGAAAGGCGGAGGCCAACTCATGCAAGTTGCAGCTTGGAGCTTGAGGCTTGCTGCTACTCGCTAAACTTGCCATCCCAGCCAGCCAGCGCAACGACCAACGAGCCGCTAACCTGGCCGCTGTAAATATATTTTTACCTCGAATGCTGACGCCACCGCCTTGGTCTTACAGTAAAGCTGCAAAGCCCACTAACACCTGTAGTGGTAGCGGCGCTCTGTACTAGCGGTGCCGGTCGCAGCTATCCTATCGTCGGATAGAGCGCTGATGCTGCGGCTGCTGCGGCTGCTGCTACTGCCGCTGCAGGTAACTTTTTTACGATTGGCAAATTGACAGCTTTATGTCTTGTCGTTTCGGCCGGCGCCGTGCTTCGGTCTATGCTCGAAGGCCTGTCTGAGAGAGAGAGAGAGAGAGACTAAGGAGTAGAAACGTACGGCCCCGTTGGGTCGCGCGTCAAAGTGGTCGTTCTGGCGCAAGCCTCTTTGCAGCGTTCTCCGTCTCCTTCTGCTTATATTAATTTTGGGTCTTCGGCCGTCGAGTCGACGAATAAGATTGGCGTTCTGCCCGAACTGAGTATACGGCTGCCCACAAGCCAAAGCGACCTTCGTCTACTACAACTTCACTGGCTATAGTAGCCTCGTCATGTTCGTTGGCACCGGCCGACGGATCGATACTTCCCGAGTGAGTTGCCGCCTGAAGCTTATTCAGCTATTGCAACAGCAACGGCAGCAGCAGCAGTTAATGTCACTACTCCCTTGTAAGCCCTTGTCGGCCCGTCCGTCGACTTCGTGAATCATCGGCAGACTTAATATTGAGTGAAGTTAACCTCACGCCGGGCCATCGAACGCCCCCTCTGTCATTGTACATAGTAGATATTGCTCGGGATCACGGAGGGAGCAGATTACATCACAGCAAAGTAATTAGCAGCCGCCAGATTTTTGAACCATTCTTTGCTTCATTTGGCGTAATATATATATATATATATATATATATATATATATATACATATATATATATATGTTCTATATAAGGTGATATAAGCTTTATACTACTGAACTAGTTGTCTGCCCTCTCTCCCCCTCTCATTACTCCCAGTGTCTCGACTGCTCGAAGTGGTATAACGGCACGCTTCGGTGTAGTCATGGGGTTACGAAAAGCTTTTACTAGTGTTTGTTTGTTTATTTGATGAGGTCCTTCGATCGAATGGCGAGGGTAACCAGGCCAATAGCGTTGGAAAAAAAGGTGAAGGGGCGACGCCCTGCCGTTCTATCGTTGCAGTGACGGCAATTACTGAGATTCCTCTTCTTGTATTCCCTTATTCTCTCGGTTACGAGTGCACAACACTCACTTTGTTGTCTCTGTCAAGGAAGAAACGCGACGAGAAGCAGGTCAAACAGGTAGACAACTATCTTAATAAATACCCAACGCAAGTGAGCTTGCTTACACACACACACACACACCAACCAAGTAACTGCGACATGGACGGAAGCCAGAGGCCTAAGGGAGTTTGGTTAGAAGAACAAGTCGGGGGTTAGCGAGAACGTGGAACAGAGAAAACGAAGTAACTGCTATGGTCGAGTCTCCATTGCAGAGTTTGTACCTTCTTTGTTGTCCGTTTCGTTCACTTTCTTCGTTTGGCGTCTTTATTAGAGTTTGCTTTTCGTGTCACTCTAACACCACTAGGCTGGAAGGGCGCACCTAGGCAAGCGGGCCTAGGGCGAGATAGGGACCATCAACGATGGCGCCAGCAACAGCAACGACGAGGAATGCAATAAGACAAGAGGAACGGGAGACTACTACGTTACTACCACCACCACTACTACTACTACAATTACTACTACTACTGCTACTCCCTGTGTGGCCGCACTAGAACTAGTATTAGACATGTACCAGTTCTACCACTGTTGTTACTGAGCCTTGTCTCTCTCTCTCTCTATGGAGTTTGTTTTCTCTTGGTCGCTTAGGTTTTCCTCACCCTTCTTGTCCGTTAGCTCTTTCCGCGTTCACTGCTCGACTCTGCGTGGGGACCCTGCGCGCCCTTGGCAATTACGTGTGTGCCCTCATTTGCAAGCAGACCGAGAACAACCGACCGACACCCCTCACCTTTGCTACCGACTGCCACGGCTACGTGGTCATAGACAGACAGTGACAGTGGCGGGTGAAGGGATAGCGTATACACGCGAAAGCTTAAACGCCAACCAACCAACCCGCTCTCCCACCTTCAAGCAGCTATCCGTAGGCAGTCGAACGGCTCGATTGCAGGCTGTTAGTTCAGCTATCTTTGAACTGTTCTGCAGTAACGCCCCGAACGTTGCTAAGGATCACCTAACGGCTGCGTCGACGACCGACTGGCGATGATCAGGTTGAGCAAGTACCCACGCAGACGACTGAACGCCCATCGAGATGCCGCTTGCGTGATCCGCAATGTCGTGTTATGCCGCGTGCGTCGAAGCGGTCGTGGTCAAGTTTGCGACTACATTGTCAGTAAAGAGAAGCAAAGGATGGCTGCAGCTATTGGCTTGCCTGTCTGACAGTCGATCACAGTCAGGATGTATCTGTCGCTTACACTAACGTGTTGCCAATCACTGCGATCAGCTGGTTGGTTGCTGTGTTCTCCAATGAAGCTGGGGCTTTTTTCCTTGCCCACTAAATTGGCAACACTAAGTGGCTGAATATTGCTGCCGCTGCTGCTGCTAGCAATTATTCAGCAGTTGTTGCTTGAGTGTGGCATCTGCCTCGAGCCCAAACACGACGTTGGAAGCAGTCTCTACGGCTGTTACCAGTAGGAGCAAACAGGCTCGCAAGTGTGCCAGCTCCTCGATCACCTTCGCTCGTCACACCACTCGTCCGCTCGGTTTAGAAAAAAAACAACAAATGACGAGAGACAAAGATACAGATAGAGAGAGTGGGGGTACAGCGCGCAACTGGCAAAGTGGCAAAAGATGGTCGGTGGTGCCCAGACCACGGCGATGAGCAGAAGTAGAGTGGTCTGCTCAGCCTGATGAGGTTTCCCCCGGCCGGCCCGGTGTGTTCCCTTAGCTGGCTGCTGGCGTGCGCTCCTCGATTTGCATCTGATGTGGTGGTGGTGGGTGATTATTTTTGGACAACCTTTTGCCCTCCACTTGGCGGCACAGCACGTCCCAGCGGCAGCGGCGGCCATAGCAGGCTGGAGGAAGTGGCGGCATATGCGGATGACTCGTGGTGCTGGTTCTGAGGGCTGCTGCTGCTGCTGCTGCCGCTGGAGGAAAGCTCCAAAAATCAAATTACCATCTCCTGCTTCGGCCCCCTATTTTTCCCGTTCCACGTCGGCCCCGACGCCTGCACAACCCAACGAACCTACCCCATAGTCCGAGACCGCCAACCGACCGACCGAGTGGCCTGGTACCCCTGCTACTAATACCGGTATGAACGGCCGTCGGCTGTGTTGGGTTTTTGGCGAGATGAACAGCAGCAGCAGCATCATCCACTGCCGTCGCTTAACTTCACTACATCCGCCGCCACCACACACTTCACCAGTCTTCCTGGCCGCTCTTACGACGGTAGCGTCAGTGGTGGAAGTCGGAGCGGGCTCATTTCGCACTCCACGTCTAGGGTCCCTCGAAGGCAGTAGTCTTGCCTCTAGGCCACCCAGTACGAACAGTGCTTACTCACTCACTAACTCCACTGTGGTGTACGTCGGGGAGTGTACATCCATCGGGTGGACATGTGTGATGTCATACAGAGCAGGGCAGAGCAGCAGACAGCAGATATTTTCCTTGTCACGCCAAAGAGTAGTAGGGTGGACTGTGGCTCATTCGACGAAGGCTCTTTTCTTAGTTACACATAAGTACTGCCAGATCTTGCCGCTACACGTTGTATGCAGAGGTCGGCACTGTATTGTCACATCCTATGACGACGTAGTATGGAAATGGAATCGATAGAATATCCTTTGGTACCAGACTGTCATCTGGGACTGCAATACAAAGATATTAGCTATTTGCTTTGCCGGTTCAAGAACGGAGAGGATTAGCAAGAGAGAATAAGAAAGAGAGAACTGAAGTTGGTCTTCTTCAACCTATATCAGGATCGTCGGAATCAGACGGCTGGCGACCAACCGCTGCTATCTTGGTATTATATTACAACAGCATGACAGTATCGCACTCAGGGTTCGCGTGCGAAAAACGAGGTGGAATATAGCCCGTTAGCATAACCAACCGACGCGCCAACGCCTTTGTAAGTATCCCTGAACGTCTAGATGGGCAGAAATATAAATTGAACTACGCTGCTAAAGACACTGTCACCGATCATAATAATAATAATAATAAAAATGAGGACACACTGCCAACTTGCCCACATTATTATGTGATATCTTATGAGCTATTTCTGTTAGTCCGCTGACACTCTGGTTACCGCCAGTTGTGAAATTGGCTTGCTAATTTCACGTCACGCAGGGCTGGCCCGTCAGCGCTTAGTAAAAACTTGTTTACTTTGCTACCCAGCGGGTTAATATCATGCAAATGTTGCTGATAAGCAGCGACAGACACGGCAGAAGTAGCCGATAGAAGCGAAGAAGCGGTGTCAGTCAAGAGCCTCGAGTGTCAGGACGAGACCGCCTATAGCCAATAAAAGCAAACGCGTACTTCTCATATACGACCACAAGTGGGGCAGATCACGGCATGGCCTATGCAATTGGCGATCCTCTTTCGACTAGCGGACGTTCGCTTCAAAACTTAAACCTTATTTATCTCGTTTGGTTGTCAGCTGCTGTTCGGGCTTCACTTTTGAATCAGGCGGCTGGATTGATTCAAGTACGAGTCTCGTGCAGCATCGTGCAGTTGAACGAGTGGTAGTCGTGGAGTAAAACGCTTTTGGTGACGTTGAATGAATCGACGTAGTAATTGTCGAAGGAAAGAGGTCGCGGTGCCTGGCCACCACGTCTTTGCGTTGGGAATGACCGTTGGCACCTTTATACCTACATAGGTAGGTAGATAGTTTGCCCGCGCATTGCGACGCTATAAGGCAATGAAAGCGGGCTACCGGAAGCTACAATGGAACGGAAGCCACCGAAGAAGAACAGCGGGCGTGGAAAGGATGACGATAGCTGCCGAGTTGGTGTAGCGCTACGGGGCAGTAGGTTGAAGGCCTGACAGGGGATATATACTTAATGTAGTGGGCAGACAGGCAGCCTATGAAAAGGCAAGGTCTTATATATCTGTACCACTGTGACTGTGTTGAGGATGCTAATACGCATCCTTACATATATATATATATATATATATACATATATATATATATGTATGTATTGCACGGCGGGCACATAGCACGTTTGGCCGCAAGTTGTTTATGGTTAAGAAGTAGCGTCGAAGGAGATAGCGAAGCCGGCCGTATCCGATAGCCGCATCCTAAGTCAGAGGAATTTCTGACTTTCCCATGACGAGGGCCGACCTACACATATCACCGATATTGGTGATATAGCCACAACAGTGTAAATTGCTTTTACAAAGAGACATTGCGGAGAGGGTGAAAATATGGAGAGCGCTCTACTCCCAAATGAACTGCAATGTCATCTCTGTCCTGCTGGATGGTATGGCACCCCTGAAATTCGGCGATAAATAGTCTGATGACTTATGCGGGTTTGCGCGCCAATCACTCGCCTTCTCGTTCGACTAGAGACTGTAGAGTTAAACTGGATTGCCAGGAAGGTGTTGTTGTAAGGGCATTGTGACGAAGCGAGAGAAACGAGTGGACCAAATAGCAGCCGCAGCAGTAGCTCTAGTAGGAGCAGTGACAACTAAAGCGACGACTCAACCAATCATATGCAAAAGTCGGCCGAGACATGGCCGTTCGTCTCCGAGATGTGGCTAGAAAGCCGTAAGCTTCGCGTCTGGGATGAATGGTTGTAAGTGAGTATACAGAGTTAGGTGGTGTAGCTAGGTATTGCCGCTGCTGCTGAGGCGTCTACTTCGCTGGAGGCAAAGTAGGGTGCTTGAATAGTGACGATGACGACCAGGCGAGACTAGCCGCCAGAAGAAGCTGGTGGTGTCGGTTCGAAAGGCACAAAAGGACGTGCAAGAAAAGAAAGCGGCCGGGTGGGCAGAGGTAGAGAACGTTCCGACCTAGCAATGAACGGAGAAAAGGAACGAACCAGCGAAGACTGAAGAAGAAAACGGCAGCCACAGCGGGAGCAGTCGCGGCGTCGTCTGTAGAGGAGGGGAAAAATTAATTCAAGTTGTTGCTAGTGAACGAACTAAGCCTGACCGAGAAACAGAGAGACAGAGCCGGTCGACAGCCGAGCAGCAGCAGAAGGAGGCTGCCTGCTGCCGAGAAAATGCAGGCGTCGGTAGTCGTCGACTGGGGCGGCGGTGGCCAATCTGGGGTCTCGGGTTAAACTGGGTGGTGGTAGCGGGCTCGGTTGCGGGAGTTCAACGAGTGCAAGTGACATCTCGGCAAACCAGCAGTGGCAGTGACTCCCTGAGCTTTCTCTCTCAGCTCAAGGCAAAACGGCAGCAGCCGAGGCGACAACGGAACTCGGAGAAAAGAGAAAGAGCTCGGCCCCCACCGAAGGCAAACCGAAAAAGGATTTGACTTTACCCGGTTTCTGGCAGTCGCAGCAGCAGCAGCAGCACGAAATGATGGCTCACTCCGCGAAACATGGACGGCCGAAATGGCGAGAGAAGGAGCAAAGAACTACGAGTGGGCGTATGAACGAGGTGAAGCTTTAGAAGGAAGTGGAGACTGCTCCTGCCGCTGGCTTGGTATTACACTGCCTTACATCATGTTTGGATCTGGGTCTTGTCCAAAATGATTGGCTAGGAGCGCTGTTCTGTCGGCCGTATTTCTTATTTCGGAAACTGGCCTCGTTGCCCTTCTGGTTCGCAGCTGGTCCTGGAGAACTAACCTGCCTGCTCTCATGCACGAACTATGACGACCTGGTCTCTCTTCCTCTCGCTCCTTCACACACCACCCGTTCCAGTTCCTTTGTACTATCGTGACCCAACCCAGCGATTCGGTCATGCTTCTGTTGCCTTCTACAGGGGGTAGTTTTCTTCCGCTATGCAGCGAAGGCTCGTTGACGTACGCTCACTCAGCTGATCTGTTCGTGTGAGGCTTTTGACCCTACGATACCTACGATATGGCGGCAATGCGGTTCTGGAAGGCAGAGACATAGTGACATGAACATGGCTAATGGGGAAAGAAGGAGGAACTGGATTGAAATTTCATCGAATGGACAAGTGAATGTAAAACACATCGCGAACTGCTGCTGCTGCTGATGCCGGTGCTGCCTTTGAGTAAGCGGAGAAAAAGGGTTCTATCATTCTTCGAGTGGTTCGGATCGCACACTACAGAAAACGGGTCTGCTCCGCAAAACCTTTTGCCTCTGCTTCTAGAGACAGATGAAGGCAGGGTGCTGAATGGCGACTCTGTAAGAGGGGGCTGCTGGGTCTACATGGCGGCGATCTGACGAGCAAGCTTTCCATGGCGACCAGGGGGCGCCGCAGAACCGGGCGTAGCAAAGAGGTACGCACTAACATAAGGCTGCTGGCGTTGCACGGTCGTGGCTATTTTCCGCAGTATTCCGGAGATCACCAAGGATTTAGGGCTTTCGCCTTTGCCGACAGGCAGGGAGGCTGTGCTCCGCCTAGCGTTGTGGTTGGGACAAGCGGGTGGACGTCCCAGTCAGACCTTCGTGGGGGTGAAGTCGCTGTCGACGAGTGTGGTGGTCTTTTTCTGCTGACAAGGCGGTAGAGATTTTAGGAATTCGGCAGAGCCGTAGCTTCTCGCCGGCATTGCAACCACGCCGCGGCGGCGGGCGGCCGCCGACTGCCGACCTTCTTAGTGGGTGGCACAGAGGGAGCGACTGGGAGGGTCTTGCGGTTCCCCTCGTCGTTGTCGATGTTCAACTGTTGTTTCGCTAGTGCTTGCCACTGCTGCTGTTCCACCAGCTCCTGGGCTGCGCTCGAATCTCTCCCGTCCTCGAGGCCAACCCTGCAGCCCAGTAGCACGCTCGCTTACTTGCTCGCAACTTCTAGCTCAAAGGGAAACCAATTTCCCTTATGAACTTTGTCTTCGGAGTTGCAGTTGCAGAACTGAAACTAGTCTGCCGCTAGCGCCGCCGCTGAAATGTGAAGATTTGTGATAGGCAAGGAGAAAAACGACGTCCCATGGTATGGAGACACCAGCTCTGCCGTGTGGGCGTCGGTGTTTCGTAACAGTGGCGTTAGCGTAAAGGACAAAAAATAAACTCTTATTTTTCGTTGCGCCGTTTTCTCGTTCTGAAGTCAAGAGGGCGACGTTCGTCCACAAGGCCCTTCGCCAGGGCTCCGTGGCGCTCTGATCTGGAGTCTTCTGTTCGGTTAGGACTCGAATGAAGGCTAGTGGAACGAACGAAGTTGGCCCAACCGCCGGCTCGTGGAGCGCTTGCTTGGGAGACGGCCGTCGGGAGTTGACTTTCTTATTTTCGCTGGTCCCACGGCTACTGCAACTGCTGCCGGCCCGGTCGCTTGCCTGTCTCGATGCTCCATCTCTCTCGACACTTCAATATGGGGACGATGGCAGCGGCGGCGTCAACTCCACTGCGCACATGGGCACCCGTCGATGCTTGCCACTGCGTCACCAGCCCCACTGAGTGCAGCCCAGTTCGTTCACTCGACGAATGAGGGGCTGGAGCTGGGCAGCGGCCTGACGGGGGCCGAGGCTCGTACGGATGGTGATCCAAACAGCAACTCAGTGCTTGGCAGCCGCTGATATATTTGACCAACGGAAGAGGGTGAGAGAGAGAGAGAGAGAGAAGTAATAAGGGCGCTGGTGGGACAAGAGGAAGGACAAGACATTGCTGCTGCGGAGGCTGTGCACATTGCTTGTCACGACGCGTCAGCCAATGGTAGCGCAAAGCTAGGAGGTAGGGTGTTCAGTAGAGTCCAGGGGTGTTCAGGAACCGAAAGAAGGATGTCCGTCTGTTTGAGCGGCACCAGTAGCCAAGAAAAAAGATGAAAGAGCGGGGGCAGCCAAACAGATTAGACGAGGCGTAGACGGGTCGATCCTAGTTCACCGTTCATCGATAGGCGCCAATGAGAAGTCGGTCCGAGGAGGGTAGGGCAAAATGGAGACACAAGAGAGCTGGAAGAGAAGCTGGCGTCAGCTGTAGAGATTCAGTCAGATCAGTCCGCGGGGGGGGAGAACAAATCGGGCGTCGGAGATTCCACAGTTTCATTGTTCATGATGCGAAGCTGATAACTCCGAGTCACTCAGAAGGAGATTCGGCTCGAATGTTAGGTCACTGTCATTGTTGTGAGTTCAGATGGAAAAATACCCTTACTCACTCTGGGACACTGAATGCCCATTCAGAGTTCCATTGCAGGCCGCAGCCATCTGCCCACCCCGGTTCCTGTTGTGAAAATACGGTCCGCTAAAATCGTATTCATTCATCGTCATTCAACTCATACCTACTCTACTCTATGGTGGCATTCCCCATGTACAAATCTAACAGAGTTGTTCGTTAAAAACGCTCGAAGGGTATGTCTTTGAAATGCAGTGTCGCTATTGAACTGTCCCAATGTAATTGATCCATTGCTTACATTCCTCTGCACAACGGACGCCATGCTCAAGCCTCGTTATTAAATGATGTTCAAATTGAGGTTGTACAACCTTCGTCATCATTTCGCTCGACGAAGTGAATCAGCATGGAGGGAGCTTGCTGTAAATAGTCAGCTAGATTGCCACATTTGTGGCAATGCTAATTGCTATTTGCTAATTGTTGCATAGAAAATAGAGCCCTAAAGCGACATCCGTTCGAGTGCCACAGCCAACAACATGATCAAGCAAAAACGCGAAGCGATCTCGTTGCCGTCTCAAATATGAGATGCGTGCCCTTTTTATATTTGTCGCCCTTTCTTCATCATTCGCTTATATCACGATTTAATCCAAACAAGTCACGGAAGCCTTTTGTTTCGACTACTGCTGTTTGAAGCATCAGAGTCTTATTTTGCTCATCTTCTCATCATGATCAGCAACATAGCCGTCCGTCTTATTGAAGCCTCTGCTTTTGAAGGTTGCTGTTAACCTCTGCCGATTCATTTCTCGACAGTTCTCATTTTGTTGGCCAATGCCAAAGCGGTCCCCACTGCTTCTTCCATCTGCGATTCTTGGACGACGAAACGTTCAAGTTCCCTTCTCTACGCGTTGGCTTAGCTTGGTTAATGGCATGTGCGCATCTGTGTGTAGGGGCTCACATGCCTCGCACATCATTGGCTCCATTCGTTGTCGTTGCTGCCGTAACGCCGATTTCAATCTTCTGCAGTTCGGCGCGAACGCCAGGGCGCATGGGACGGGGGGCGTTCTTCTCTGTTCTATCTTTAAGTCGCTTCTATAATAGCAATATATCGAGTTCATTTGACCGGTGGTGGACAGGGACGGTAGCCCGGCAGTCTCCGCTGTCTGCCGTTGAAACGTGTGTCTCCATCTCCAGTCTAGTGCCCCCTTCGGTCTTGTGTCCTCTCACTGTCTCGTACTTTTGTGGGGCACGAGATAAACACACTCACACACATGCATGTATCAGGTGGATAGGTTATGTTAGGCTTCATCCGTTTGGCGGTCGAATTTTAGCGGCGGGGCAACAACCAACGCCAACGTTCCCTGACTGTAGGATTCGATCAGTGTGCTTTCGGACTACGGCGATATGGTTACCCGACGAAGCCACCGGTGGAGGTTCGCCTAGGCCGAATAGCTGCGTCGATAGGTGGTAGCAAGCTTCGTAACCGGCTGGGTGGCCGAAGTCATAGCATGAGTCTGCTGAAGAGTAGTGATCATCACATACTATGTGTAGTCAGCCGTCAGCCGACAAGACTTAAAACACTTACATACATCTACTCTACATGCATACTCTCTTGCGTACGACATTCGACATTGAACAAACGTCAGCCACTCCACTCGATCTCGGCGACCCCATCATTCGGCTATGGCAGTTACTGTTGTTCTACAGGTACGTTCGCTCGCTTGATCGGTGTCTGCTCCTAGTCAGTCAATGATGTTTGAAAGTAGCTAGGACACGGCAAAATGTCGACTATTTGCCTGTTTGCTGTTCACTTCTATCTAGATTGCTCGCCAATTCTCCTAAAAACAGCAACAGGAGCGGTGATAGTACTTGTTGTTCCTGTGCAATTGTAGATGAGGTTGTGCTGAATGTTACAGCAGTCATTGGTTGAAGTTGCCTTCTTCGGGGAGCCTTTGTGCCCTCATAGGCGTCTTACTGGCATCGTCGCGAGAGGAATCCAAGTGATATCCGCCGGTCGGTCGGTCGGTCGTTGATAGATGCTGCCTGCTTCTGGGAAATTCTCATTGAAGCCGAGTGAAGAAGCAAAAGGTGAGTGGAGGCGGCTGAAACTTCTCGGGCTCCTCCTAGGAGCTACAGCTTCTGGTCCTTAGTAGCGCTTGGAGGCCGGTTGACCGCTACGCTCGGCAGCAAAAGACGACCGGGGAGGGGGCAAGACCGACGAGATATATCAAATGAATCTCAATAGGCCTGATCGAGATCCGGCGCGTCGGGCTTGAAACAGCTACCTCCCCGACTTTGACCTCGCCATCGATATTGGCTGATGTACAGCAACACCGCCAATGTCGACCGCCGAGCTAAGTAGCCTGAGCAACCCAAAGAAGTTAATGGCGGCACAGATTTTTAATGGTGTTTAATATAGACTCACTATGTCACTAAGACCTGCAGCTATGGCGTCGGGTGAACAGAGAAGACAGCCGAGGGGAAGCGCATGTTCGATACTCCCGTTTCAGATGTGAGACTCGAAGAAGTTTCGCAATTAACGAGAGACTAATCTCAAAATTACTGCATAAGACCCGAGTCTAGTTATGCAGTGCCGATATAATGTACATATGAACCTCAACGTCTCAAACTTTCGACTAAACAGATAGTAGTGTCCTATATGACTCAATAATCCCTCATATCATACGATTCACGGAATAACACGATGCAGTTTACCGAAAGAAGAGATTGCTCTTCTAATTAGTCATTTCCAATGCTTTTCGTGTTGGCACAATATCAACACCTGAATCTCCCATTTTCTCTTCCCGCGCATCCCTGCTATAGATAAACCCATTTTCTATTAGATAATTATATTCGTTCCACTGAGCAGGATTGATTGAAATCCTGCCCCTGTTCGACAACCGGAATAATCAGTCCCATGTCGAGCTTACTTGAATACCTACTTAACTACCGTTTGATTCTTGACTACCGCTTGTGTTCCTGTCGTTCAACTTCTGCATCTGCGTACGCTGCTGGTGCGCCTATCACAACGATTATTTGTGGCTACTGTTTTTGCGCGTTAACCGGACGAAGTTTTGCTCGATTGGCACAATTCATTCTTCGAGCCTACGTCAGCGCTAGTGTCACTGACGTCGGTAGCAGCCGCGGGTTTGCTGCGTTTTTGGCATCCGCAGCAGCCGTATCATGACGCTGGCTAGAGTCGTCATCCGCGGCGGCTTCCATTCGCGTGGTGGTTCAATGCTTCGTGGTCCACGCTTGCACCAACAACGGTCAGAGAGCATTGCTATGGCCTTCGTCGAATCCTAGGCCAGCTGGCTTTCGATTGTCGACAACTCGCTCTGCTCGCCCGTCTACTACACCTAGATATGTATATCATGACATGTCGCGGTGTCAATGAGTGACCATTCAAAACGGGCCGGCAGCGTATAACGTCAGCAGACGAGCAAAGCTTGTCGGATGGTAAAGCATAGAAAATATCTGCATTCGGAAACAAAAACAAAAAAAGAAACTACAAGAAAATAGGCAGAATCAACCAGCGAGTGATCCAAGAGGCTCAAACGCTGCGGATACGATGTTGATCGGAGCGATAGAGAAGAACGCTGTCGGCCGTCGATTTGTCGTTGTCGACTCTCGATGCTGGCGGAGGGAGGAACTAATCGCAAATGATATATGTTTACTTTTGAAAATGTGAACGCCTCTCCCAGTGGACGGGTCGAATCGTAGTGAGATCAGCCGAGCTCAACAGAAACTCTGTCGAAGTTTTTGCCGTCGATCGGCGGGCCCTTCGTTCACTGAATGATACCCGTAGCTGCCGGGTTACCTGTGAAGCCTACCGAGTCGGTTGAGGCGGAGCAGCCAAGCGGGGACTCGTTGGACTCTTGACTCGACTGGGGCAACGCTCAACATTGCTATGAGTGGCCGGTGAAATAAAACACCGACAAGGGGGGACTGATCTGCAGCGCGCCGATCATCGCAACTATCGCCATTTTATGACGCCACTTTCGACGCACTACTGACCGCTGCGCATGGTCAATCGATATGCTTACTTCAACACTGTCTCATGTGCATGTTTGTATTATAGCCAGCACAATCTTCGAAACTTCGCCACTTCGGTGAGCAGGCGATGTTTGATGACACCTCAATAAGTCGCTGGCCAACGGCGTTTGCTACGTGTTTACAGCTACTAGTCAATTGTCCGCGCGGCATCAACATCAGCGTGGCAGTTGAGTTCGTCAGCGTCGAGTCGTTCGCTCATGTCAGCTTTCCATCGAGCTGATGGAGGAGAAGATATATAAGAATAGGTGTGGAGTAGGTCTCTCCCCTGCTCGGGCAGAGAGCTAGACAAATCGCGCAGAGGTCATGAAGAGCTTGTCAGCGTTTAGCGATCTTCATTTGCCCTCCTCTGCACCGCAGACAAAAATCGCACCAAGCTAACAAGAGAATTGTGAAAAATCACTGTTAGAACATTGAATAAGCTAAGCTGTCTGCTGTAGCAAACAGAAGTAAGGTGGCTTTCGAGCTTTGCCGAACTCATTTTGTCTGGGTGCCAGCCGACAGGGAATGGCTGTTCTAAACAACTTCCACTCGCTACTGCTGCGTTGTGCTTCTTGAAACCATTCTGAAATGCTGATCTGCTCTTCCTATTCACCACATGGATTTATTAAATTAATCTTCGTCAATACTATGTGGGGATATACCGGCACAAGGGTGCACAACAGTTAGAAAATGCCTATCAAAACGTCGAATATTAGCTCTCAATAGATATATTCCATTAGAAGTCAGCCCCGAACCCGCATGCCAAGAGAGGGTATGTCCTAAAAACAACTTTAATGAAACCTCTTAAGCTTGAGGTAGGCACAAGTCCTTTTGTAGCAGAGTGAAGAAACCGTAAATAGACGGGATGTTAATTGGGATTCGGCTTCTTCGTTAAACAAGAGGCATCCATTGGTCCAAAATTCATAGGTAACAACCGTGGAGCCAAGGGGAAGACTAAAATCAACTCGTACTTTCCAGCGCCTAATCACGCCAGGCGAAGACCATGCACAGACCAATTTCCTTCGGCACCTTCAATGCCGGTTGCACAGGCAATGAACAACGTTATGCTCAACTCAGGACGCACTCGATATAGTCGATTCCCCTCCCTCACTATGGACCCCAGTGGTAATTACTTAATGTAGGCGGTATTTTCAATGAACCTGGTAGTGAGTCTAGTAAGCTACGTCTACCGCTGTGCGGACCACAAATGGATGTGTGTTAATTAGAAATTAATTTGGGTTTGCCTAGCTGCCGCCTTGCCTTTCTCTCGTTCAGTGTCTCCACATGCGTTGTTTGGTCCACCTTCGCGGTGGGGTGTCGGAGGACCATAAAGACACGTTATGTCAGCAATTGTACAGCTATACCCTATGTTCTGTGTCCCATAGGGATATTCGGCACGGGTTCTATGTATACATGTATAGTTGTACTTAATATAGATTTGTGTCTTCGCGAAGCCAAGTCAGTAAAGCGAAAGACTGACGCGCTCGCACACCAACTGCTAAACGAAGCAATGGCTCGCTTCTCCGCTGACTTCGTTACGCTCAGCTGAGCGACCGATACGCTGAAGGAACTCGTATGTTGCACGGGATGTGGGACAGGGCTTCGAAACGGAACGTACCACGGCGACAAACGAACGGCCCCGGGGGGGCGGAGGAGGAGTAAAGCGTGGGGGTTTTACCAGGAACGTCGAGTCAGGGATAGGTTTCATATGAGAGGAGAAGTTGGTCGTGTATTTGTACTACAGGTGGTGATGGCGGTTGCGGTAGGGGTGGCGCTATGGCGGTGGCGTTAGTGGTGTGGATTGATGTGGAAAGATGACATACATACAGACAGACATACAGTTCGGCGTCGTAGCAGCAGCAGCAGCAGCAGCAACGACGTCAACACATAGGAAAATATGGAGGGAGATGTGAAGGAGAGATGAGGAGAGCGACTCGGTGGCGAATGTACAGATGCTGCTGTCTACAGCAGTAGTACTTTGCAGCAGAAGCACACCCGGCGACGGCCTGCGGAGCCTACTGAAGAGTGGCAGGGGCTATGGCAAGCCGCGGTAGCAGTCAGGTGGTTTGCAGCTGGATGGTTTGCTGAGCCAGTCGGTGGCTGAAGATGCCTGCGGCGGCTGCAGCGGGCGCGGGTGATCGATGAGTAAATAACATTTTTACTTTCGTCCACCGGCGCCGCAGCCGATGACGACGAGGGGGAGCCTCGAAGAGTGCTCCGCCATTGGGGCACACTCGGTTCAGCTGCTCTTCGCGTGCACGTGTGGTGTGTATTGGAAGAGTGCGAGTGAGTCCATGAGGCATTGGCAAGCCCTACTCGTCACCGCCGTCGTTGTCGTCGTCAGCCGGGGCGGCCCTTGTCGTTGTCCGAGCTCGCCCCTATAGCTCATGGCATGAGCGACAGCGGCAGTGGATACTAATGTAGTTTGTTCGTTTGACGGCAATCAGACAGCCAGCCGTCACACGACGAAGCCAGTTGCGGCTCGACGGCAGAAACCTTCAACTGCTGCTGTTCGAGCTATCCGCTAGCGTTGGCAACGCCGCCACCCCTCGTGATGTTACTATTGCGGCTTTGGCTGGCATCTCTCCGAGCGAACGAAACGACCGAGCGACCGACCGAGCAGCAACGTTTAGCCAAACGCTATCGTGCTCGCTTATGCTATCGAGGCTGCTACCTTGACGGAGCCGAAGGAGTGGAAGGCGCAAAAGCAGGTCTTCCAAAGGAAGGCGTCGTTGATAGCGTCTTGGCCCTGAACCTCGAGGGCCACGAAGAGAGCCCTCTATGTCTGTCTGATAGAGGTGACTGAGAACACCCACTGGGTTCTGCTTTAGCCTCGTTCGCCACTCCGCTTGGACGGAGTGTTTGGCTGGCTCTTGCCGCAGCCACTGCACGCAACAACCGACGATGTTGGAGCGAAGTGGATGTGGAAGTGTACCTTGTGTTCTCTGATAGGAAGTTATTGTGAGTTCCGGCCCCGAATAGCCGCCAGCAAGCAAGCCAGCCAGCCGAGCTTCTATAGCTGCGACGTTCAAGTTGCTAGGCGCTGTCTCGCGCAGCGTCGCAGATTGGGTCTCCACTAAGGGGGTTCACGAAAAGGCCAGAGAAAGATGGGGTGCGGGGAGGGGTGAAGCGGAGTAAGGAAAAGGGTCGTCGGCCAGTTGCGGGGTAATGCCTCATGTGGGTGAGGGGCTCCGGGCGGTGGAGGGAAGAACGCACCGAGGGATGTCGACGGGGAACGAAGCACTTCCGGTTAGTGAAGAGCATGACAATCTGGCACAATCCACTGGAGTTAATAGAGGGTGAATTAATGCAAATGAGAGAAGACACACAAGCATGTGCAGAGCCAGACAGACAGATGGACGGAGTCATCTACAGTTGCACTCGGTATTAGCTAGAGCGCGTTCCCCCTCTCTCCCTCCCTCTCTCTCTCTCCCTTCATCCTTATATAGCTTCGCAAGCAGTGGAGAATACAACATACGGCAACACATACACACGTAGTACACACACGTATGGATATGCACAGACGCATACATGGCGGCGACGCTAATACCCGGTAACCAACAGAGTCCAAAGCCGCTCCAGCTGTGTTCTTCTCGTTACAGTATTTGTCGTTGCAGTTGTTGTTGTCGCCGCCGCCGCCGCCGCCATGGCCGCCGCCTTCGTTACCGCAGCTGGCAGGCAGACAGGGAGGCAGCGATCTAGTACTCGTTCGCTGTTGCATTGCTTTCTTCAGCAACAGGCAGACAGATCCCCCCCACCTTTGTCCCTATCGTTCCCTTCTCCCTGTGTCTTTCGTACAAAACGCGCGCATTCGCCGTCTCTTTTCGATGTTATCCAATGAAGGCGGACGTCGACTTCACTTCGCCGTCGCTGCGTGTGTCTATGAACGCTTCTGTGTCGCTTGTGTCGAATTGCTGCTGCTGCTGCTGTTGAAGAACGAAAGAACGAACTAACTACGCAGCGTCGTTGTGTTAGATTGGCTTTGCGAACAAGGAGATGCGACGAATGCGTATTGTCAACGCGACTACGACAGCAGCAGCAACAACAACAACAACGACTGCGTCGAGCGAGCGGTAGGCGACGTGCAGAAGTGCACATCTGAATCGCCGCGTGTGACCCCTTCAACACTCCACCCTTCAACATCCACCGCGCTCTTGTTCATTGCAAGCGAGTGAGGGAGCGAGCGAGCGAGTGAGCGATTTCATTGAGTGTCTGTATGATTGAAGGATGCAGTAGTAGTAGTAGTAGTAGTAGTAGTGATAGCAGTTGCGGTAGTAGTGGTAGTCGTAGTTGTTGTAGTAAGTGCGTGCACTGCGTGCGTGCGGTAGGTAGGTAGGTAGGACCAGTGAGTGCCACTACCGATATGCGCCCCTGTGCAACCAATAGGAAGTTGGCAGAAGACGACGGAGTGGAAAGGTTGCCAGGCAAGTAGTTGAGAGGAGAACAGAGCAAAGCTAACAGGGCAGAACAGGGTGAGGTAGGCTTCGTATGCAATGCGTATCCATGTACACACACACATATATATATACACACACACATACACACACACCCAATAGCACGCACAGATAGAACAGAGGAGGGCGTCGCTACTTGGCAGAGTGCTGGTTGAACGGGCATATATGCAGTATGCGAGTTGTGTGGGGCAACGGGCCCCTTTTCCCCCCGGCTGGCTAAGAGACAGCTGGCAGCCCCAACCAATCAGTATGCCATTGTCGCGCGCTCTCTCTCTCTCTCGCTGGATGAAACAGGCACTGCTGACTACTCCATTGCGAGTGTTCAGTTTCGTACAGCGTGGCGCGGAGAGAGCCGTGGACGTGGCGGCCGACTGGGGCTGCCTGGCGTCGAGGTGGAGTGTAGGAGGAGAGGAAGGTTCGCGATGCCCCTGGGAGCATCAGCCCGCCTGCCTTATTGGCCGTTCATTGGCGTCTTCTGCTCCACTCACTTCGCTAGGCTTTGCCGCCCGACCTCGCATTCTATCTCCTTAGTTCTGTATGCACTCTCATCCGACCCGCGGCGTCCGGTCCCCCTTCGAGAGTAAGCGGCGACGCACAACTGAGGCCTGCCAACACTTGCGCCATCACAAGGGTGCTGGTGGTGGTGGTGCCAATTGGAGCCTCTCTTGTCTTTGCGGCTCACCACCGACCTGTCTTGTCTCTCGTTTGGGCAACAGCTAGCAGCAGCACTTGCGCTAGTTCGGCAGCTCGTAAATGCCGCTAGATAGAGCGGCATTCGTATGCTTCGTACGACAGCTGCTAACGCAAGACAATATTTTCAGCAAGTGCATTAGGCTCACGGGAGATAAATAGAATCAGTCAGTGAGACATCGGCCTTGCGCTGCCTGATTGGGCATAACGCATAACGGCCGAGCATACGCACATCGTGCGATCTGCGTACGCTCGGCTATGTACGTATACCAATACACTAATCAGTTGTTGTGCATTATTCATTGTAGTTTCTAGGATTGCTCAATGCATTGCTTACATTATGTATGACTTGTCGAAGTTTAGACCCCGTTGAGACCTTACTTCCGCCTGAGCTGGATGACCTTTGATTTATCATGCCAAACATGAACGGCGGATGCCCTTTCATCTAAACGTGTATGACAAAGTTGTCGATAGCAAGTAGCCTGCACGTGTACTTCCGACTGCGGACTATAGAACGAGATGCTTAGTTCTCCATAAGTTACAATTTTTCTAACTATTGACTTCCACACTCATGGGCAGCGCGGCTGGCTGTAATGATGACCGTTGACGTTCCTAAAGGCTGGTCGTCGTCCCGTACTGTTGTTCCGCTTCTTGACCGGTGAAGCCAGATCGACATCGTTCGTGCTTCACGACCCACGAAAGTTGTAGCAGTGGTTACATTTTCATAGGCCGTTGTGGCCGCTGCCATCTCATAAAAGTTGTCTGTCGTAGGGACCCGGGACTAGTTGAAGAGTGGAAGTGCGGCCCTACCTACGCTTGTCCGCTCGTTGTTGAGTAAAGCTTGTATTTCTTCCCCGTCTTCATTTTCGTAGGATATCGGAAGACTACGTTTGCTTTGCGTTTCCTCTGCCGCATCACGTCGTCGCGACCCGGCCGGGTCGACCCGGCCAGCAAACCAACCAACCAACCGACCCATCACGTCCTCCCATGTGATCTTGCCACTTGTGGACTCTGGCTGACGCTGGACGTGAGCGAAAACCTGGGTGGTTGACTTCGTGGATGATGTGACTATTCGTTGAGGCGATAAGTAGCGCGACACTACTCAACTGACAATGAGTTGGGCAGTTGAGGACTTGCTTTCATTCTTCAGCTCTATGAGCATCCCTATTGCGCTGTGGCCGGTCCTCGTGCTGTAGTTTAAAAGCGGCTGCACCGACCGGCCGCAGCAGCCTATCTCAAACCACAGTAGCGAGTGGCTAGTAACGTAGCTGCTGCTGTCGCTGCCGATATAGGTGCTGTATGAATGTGTTGACTATGTTGTCCTTATGGTAGCTTGGGAATGAGTGAATAAATGGGTGAATGATGAATGATGAAGAAACGAAATGAGTGAAATTGCTGCCGCTGTTGCTACAGGTGGCAGGACAAACCTTGAAGAGCTGAACCCAGAAAAAAATGAGGCAGAAAGTCAGCTCGTGCCGATGGCGAACTGGCAAGGCTGCTGTTTCAGCAAATTCAACAACAACAACAAGAACAATTTGCAAAAGCTGAAAATGGAGACAGATCACGGCAACAGCACCGCTAGCTCAGCGAACACCACAAGATGAGACGACGACCCTGTCGGTTTGCCAAACGATTGTCACAGATGAGAATACGACTTAAGGCGCTTTTTTTCCTTCTTTCCTTCTCCTGACAATACAACGATGACAGCAACTATCTTCCCGACCCCTTACCCCCTGAAGAAAAACTTATCTGGCCCTCAACGTGGGGCCACAATGCTACTCACCCATCGCCATCATGTGGATACGATAGAAGAGGTTGAAGTTTTTCTCTTCCGCATCAATCCGAATGACCCCGACGCCTACACCATACTCATCGTTGTGGTACAATCCGATGCCACGCCGCGGACACATAGCTGGACATGCACGTCCACCAGGACATGTTGTAATTCTCCGCTCGGTCTGCCTGTAGATGTCGGTGCAGCAATATGACACTTGCAGTCGTCCATAGACGCTAGTTTTCTAACGACCTGCCGCCTCAAGCTAAATCGAGCAACTCCTAACCAACACCTGTTTGGAGACGTTCAAAACAGCCACAGTGGCAGCGTCAGTAACGACAACGACAAGGCTAACAGCAGCAGCAGCAGCAGCAAACATCATATGACAATATGCATTCCTATATATTCCATATGGTGGTGGTGTGTGAGAGGAACATTGCACTAGCTAAATGAGGGCATTTTAGTTCGGCACTAGTGGTAACAGTGTTATGGACACAGATGCGCACTGTATTGTTGCGTTTGCAATTTAACGAAAGCGACACCATGGATATATAAAGTGAATGAGCGGGTAGGACTGTGCGAACAGCCAAGGAACGGGACGAGGAACGCGCGGAAAACCCGATAAGAAACGTGGCCGCTGTGCAAGGTTATTTATGTACTATATCTACATACGTATGAATGTATAGCGATATTTCTACGGTGGACGAGAGTAATTTTATTATTCGAGCTTATAATGGAACCGGCCTTCATCACTGTGATGAAATTACTTGATATGAGAGCCAAGCGAGGTTCACGCGGGCATGGGCAAGATTGTCTGTGAAACACGCGATCGAGTGGCCGCTGCTGTGCTCGCTTTGTAGGAAAGTTATAATGATGTCTGTCTCTGATCAACACTTACCCCTGCTACGCGATTACTATTTCTCTCGACCTCATATGGAATTTATATTCCTCTACCTAATAAGCCCTCCATGTTTTTTTTATGTTCGTCAGCTTGTGTCATAAACGTTGAAATGTGATTCCAAGTACGACATTATCCCACTACAACCTTCTGGCCATCCGGCTATCGCCCTTTTCCATGCCAGGCAATCATGACAAATACAATAATTGCTGTATATAGAGTTCATTTTCGAAGGGAGTCCAATTAGGCCATTCCGTTGGTATCATCCGAGCAGCAGCGATCGAAATGAGATCACCGTCATTCGCATATAACTATTTGCGTGTATATATCGGTATCAGCCAGTCATCTTTCCGGCGTTATTTCGCCGTTCTGGAGAATCGTCGTTCGGCATCTCCGAGCGGCGAGCGCTCGATCGAGCGAACGCTCTTCGTTTATATATATCATCGCGCCAATCATAGCCACCGCAGCTATTTCCGATGCGCGCCTTCTGCTCGATGAACGGCTGTTTCGTGTGGTCCGGCTTCTGGTACCGGCAACAGCCGAAGCGGAGGCCGATTCGACTTGAGCAGCAACAGCAGCAATATTGGTTTATTGGCCAGCGTAAAAGAGTTTTAATTATCTTCGTCAATACACGATGCTATCTATGGTGCCGTTTTTTTTTCTCGCTGTCCGTCTGTATCAATGTTTCGTACATTCATCGAGGGATAGTTTCCCTCGGCCCTTTTCGTCTCTCTGTTTTTTTTTTGCGCTACCGTCTCCCGCTGGGTGTCTGCGGTACAAACGAGTGTTAGGGGGACTATAGTCCCTGGGTTGGTGTCAGCAATCGCCGTAGCGTGGCGTGGCTTGACTTGCCGCAGCATAATGCAACCGGCGCAGTGGGCATCTGCGCCTGTCTGTGTTTGCTGTTTTGCTCGGCGTCTCGGCGTTGTCTTGGGCCCCGGTAGACAGACCGGACCTTCTGTCCTCGGGAACCGGCGCCTTGCTCACCTAGCTATTGGCTCACGGCTGATGCTGCTCCGTGTACAAGAGATAGATGGAAGTGAGCCAACAGCTAAATAAATGTACGCTGAAACTGTGAGTGGCCAGCCGTGTAGGGACTTGCCCTGCAACTGTCCCTGGCTTGCTGGACCATAGACCCGCACCCCGGTAGCGGCATCCGCCAAACAGCAAGCACCAACAACACCATCATCAAGGTTTTCACAATACCCTAAACATTACACTCACTGCATAGGATGGGCATTCACACACACATCTATATATATATATATATATATATATATATATATATGTCTGTAATAACAACAATTATGATTGTTGTTATGTTCACTTACTGGCTGACTAAGAGTTGATGATGACGATGAAAACGATGATTGATGAGTTATACTCTTTCTCTCCCTCGTTCTGCCTCTGCTCAGCGACAGGAATACGACACACTAGACACTAATTGCACCGGCTATTACCGTTCGTAGAACATCGTCATCATCGTCTGCTGCGATTAGTGGTCGAGGCGGCGGCGGCGGTGGCGATTTCAGCAGCAGCAGCAGCAAATTGGAAATGTCGCCCGGTTTGCCCAAGCAACCCGGGGTAGTGTTTTTTTCTTGACTGCTGCTGTTACGAGAAGATGCATTGCGTAGTATTTACAACAATTCGCGAACAGCGACATACTAAACGACTGGGCATGTATAATACCTCTGAAATAAATGATAGTGTCAGGAATATATGTACCCTCAGTAGCTGCTAAGAAGCGAGCGGTCACTTTGTCGGAAAAATAATGGAGCTTAGTTTATAGAATCGCTCAACTGCCAAATGTTGTGTTCTGCCCTGTGTTAACGGTTCATCGAATTGTACATAGAAATGTTATCAGTGCTCTGATTTAGTTAGCCACTGTACAACTTTTGAATGATGAACAAGACAACGACAACGATTGCGTTTGGTAGAACGCGCTGCTAATTAGTGTAACACCCTACAGCTGGCCCAGTGATTGGACGGCATTGCCGCCTGGAGTCGACGAAACGTTCCAATGACGACCGTAATAACGATTCTAACCGTTGGATGACCCGATCATGCGAAACCAGGAGAGAGAGAGAGAGTGACAACAGTAGTGGTCGTCGCATTCACAGTAGTAGTTATACAATTGTCCGTCCGAAGTACCTAAAGTGTCCTTTATTTTCTCGTTTTTTAGGTGAGTGAGTCGTTCCTGCTTTAATTGAAGCTGACGCGGACGAGGTGAGGTGTCACTTGGTGGTGCCAATCACACTTCAGTATTGGACACGGGACAGCCATGCTTTAATCATTTGTTCTTCACAAAATCTGGACAAAGAAAGCCATGCCAGCAAATTGCTCCTGGTCCAATCATTCTATGGTGATACGATGGTCTGCTAAAGTTGAACTTAGATAAGCAGTACATATATGTTTGTTCATATTTACAACAGAAAACATGAAACAAGCGGTTACGGCTTCGAGTCTGACCGTTTCCTTCACGTTTGTGTGCGCAGACCGCCAATATTCCACAAAAACAAACACTCGCTACACTAAACTCTGCTAATCTGGCAGATGTGCTATGGCGCGGCTGTTCAATGTTCTCCCCATCTCCCCTTACTATTCGTACCTGGTGATTCTTTCTTGTATACTTCGTTGCCACCGGAGTCTTCGACAGATACAGCTACAAACTACAATTATTATGACATGAGCTAGTAGTTCCCACTAGTATCGTGATCAACTAGCAAATTGTTACGCGAGTATAGTTGCCACTGCACATTCACTCATGGGGTCTCATCGTCGATAGGGGCAATGTGTCGCTGGTTAGTGAGAGACGGAGTCAGACCGAGGAGCTCGATCTCATCCATCCACTCGTCCCTATCATGGCTTCCCATAAGAATAATCTATGCCACATGGGTTCCATCTCTGGCTATAATATTCTTCATATTCTTGTGGGATTTGTACTTTGTTTGGCCTCACAGGGACGGGGGTTGTCTCTCACGCGAACCAATCAACAGGCAGTCCACGAACTTGGATTATTGTCGCGACATCGTTAAAGAGCTTCGTCTTGCTACACATCCGTCGCTTTCACATTGAATTGTTGCGCACGAGCTCCGGCTTGAGCACCGCTAGCGTTGTTCACCTCGTCGGTGAAAAACATGTATGTGTCGTATCCATGGCGCTTATCCATGCCGCCGTGGCCAAAGAGACAGTTGCTCGGACGTCTCTCGTGGCTTGTTGCTGTGGTAGCCTCAATCCGCATTTCGTCTTCGTTTTCGCCAGGTTTTTTCTTCTTCTGCTTCTGCTTCTCTTCCTCGACTTCATTCGTTGATTTGCCTCATCACAGTCGACAGCACGAAGTGGCCACCATCCTGGCCGGGCCGCAACCGCAAGCTGCACGATGATTCAGCTTCACCGATTCACTGACGCCAGCAGCAGCAGCGGTGGCAGTAGGACCGCCTAAACAGAATGATATGCATGATAAAGATAGAGGAGGGAGGATCGAACGAGGCACACCACGCGCAGCGACGATGAGCCCGATGGGGCTAGCACACCGAACAACGAATGACAACATTCCCTGCTATAATACGACTGCCGCTAAAGCTGACATGGCCCGAGCCATCACCGGCATAACCAGCCATGATGTCAATTGGACTTCTGTGCGTTGCTGCCGGTGTACATTTGTTCTGTGCCGTTGGCGGCTGCGTGCGATGTGGCAGCTGGATGGCTGGAACTGAAGTTGCTAACGGCTGATGATGCACACACACACACACACAGCTGGGAGACCACACATGGTCACCAACCCATCCGAGTGAGAAGTAGAGAAGCTGCAGAGACGGACCAGAGACAAACGGGGAGCCGAAATACACAGAGTATATATAGTAATAATAATAATAATAATAACGAGGGCGAACAAGTATAATAGACGGCGACTGAAGCATGAGCATGTATAATACGAGAGTGGGGACAGGCTGTTTCGAACGCTCCTCATATAGAGGGGTGTCTATGTTTCCTTCGTATTTTAGAGCAAATTCAATATTTGTCTATCTATCCATGCAAAATCGATGTTTGCTGTCTAACGGTCCCGTGTTGAAACAGGCGCTCCTCATATAATGCCTGGCTTAACATTTATCGAGGTCGTTCGTTGTTCCGCCGGAGTTTTGGCTATCTGGAGACTGACTTGGAGGATTGTAGTTTTGCGTTTGTTGACGGAGCAACCATGGTCTATCTTTAGTTTTATCTATGTCTTGTCTGTTCGAGTCGTTGTCCGGGATACGGCGCGACAAGGGCGAATGCGACTCGAGGCGCCAATGCTCTCCGTTCCGCGTAGCGAGAACAGGGACACTGCAACCAACTATGGATTATAAATAGTATAAATACTATAGACAGACACACACACACACATAGGGACATTGTGATGGGCGCAAACAGCGGCAGGGGGCACGCTTATATCATCATTGTTTTTTATCGAAAGTTGTCCGACGTACATCAAACATTGCAACTAGCAAAAATGCATATATATATATATCATGGTTGGCCTTGCAGCCCAAGTCATGTCGTATGATATTATTGTTGCTCAGCCCTCGAGTGTAAACTGTCATTATACCTTATTCAGCGTCAGTCAAATGAGGAGGGCGCCGCCGTAGCAACACACGATGAATACTGACACAAATATGCCGCCGATTGCAGTTGTATCTGCCTCAAATCGAGCGCGCTGGACAAAGCGTTCGGCATTAGCAATCGCCACAGAGTTAAAATGTAATCGGGTGGCCAAAGCGGACAGAGGCTCGAAAGCGGTTGGAAATTGTCTCTAAGTGACACCATTTCTACTACTGCTACTACTATGCGTCAGCGGCGCCCCTAATGCCTCTCGCTTCTACTGTTACTGTCGACATCGCCGATTATATCCCCCATTCCCAACATTTGTGGCGTTTTCCCGCCCAAGTTGCGTCAATCAACAGGGGCAGGGTGAATGATAAACTCGACGATGAAGCGAAAACATCGTGGGCGTTAAAGCTCCACTCGCCTTCGAAGCTAAAGCAGACTGGCAGGAACTCTCTCTATGGTACCACACTGCTTGCCCATCCTATATGTCTGTCGTCTATCCCTGCTTCCATCCCAGCCCAGATCTTCGTTTCGTGACCCAACTTTTCCCCCTTCGCCCTCCAAGTCGATCCCCTCAGGCCACTGTCGCTCGGTCGGTGGGGTATCGATCTCTTCCCCCCAGCCTCTCCGTCTATCTGTCTGTATGTATGTCTCTCGTACGCTGGCTTGCTCGTCGGCGTGTCGTTCGCTGGTCGTCGTCGTCATCAACAACTGCGTCTTTTCAGGCTCAACATTGCCCCCTCGTCATCACAGATCTACATATATATATATATATATTACACACACACATGCGCGTGAATGCATGCGAACACAGTATGACGTGTAGGCTGAAAGTAGTTTTATTTTTTTGCAAGTCCGCTTTAGCCAAGAAAAGCCAGACGTGTAGCAAGAGTCAGGTGTCTCTAGCTTACCCCACCCTCCGTCGGCACCCATCGACGGAAGCCAACGGGAGAATAACACAAAAATCATTATGACGTTATTTCAGATCGAAAGCATCCGAAAGGTAAAACGAGCGTTAGACAAAAGATGTCCTCTGTTTCGATTCAGTCATCTCGGCGGCATTCTCATAAGATGGATACTGCAACAGCAACAGCAGCAGCAGCAGCATAACGACGATACTGTGTTATAAAGAAAACATCGAGACATAAACATCGTCGTGTCCGTTGTCTTCTCCCTTTCGGCCTGTAATTGCCGATAGCTTCTAGGTTATCATTAACCGGACAGCGTAGACATGTAGCGATGTCGACGATATTACGACGTGAAATTAACGTTGACGACGAATAAGTAGTGAGTGGTTGTGGCTGTTGGCGGTGACGTTGGCCGGAGGGGACTACGAGGGGTATATATATCAATTCTTAGATAGATCGGCTGATACGGACCTTGCTTGGATACGGACACACCGATGGGTGCTTATGTGGCGCCTGCCATAGACACCAATGCTGTTGAAATATCGCGCACAAGCGAGCGTACATATATGATATGCCAGGAGTGGGAAGGGATAAGAGCCATTGGTAGTGTCCACACCGGGGGTCACCTCACAACAAACAGTGGACACCGAATTATAGAGACGCCAATAGAACAGCTAATGTTCGGTTTGGTTACTGCTGCTGCTGCTGCTGTTGTTATTGGTTGTTGCCACTGGTATTACTTTTATTGTTGTTGGCAGCTGGAGCTGGGTCACGTCATAGTAGCGCCATGATGCCCCATGATGATTATGGTAGACACTTTTTGGCCTTGGGAGGAAACCGGTGAGCAGTTGCCACTTTTTGTTGTCATCGTTGTTATTGCTGTTGCTACTATCTACGTCTGTTAGCCACTAAGATTGTTCATCTTCGTATATCTCGTTCTATGAACAGGACATGCACCAATGGTTAGTGTATCTTCGGGGAGGATGATACGACTCATACCGTTACATATTGAATATTACATTTATATATATATATATATATATATATATATATATACATGAGAGGTCAATTTTTTTGTGAATATAGATTATCATTATACTCGTATTAGAAAGGTTGTATCCTCCACTGTCAGTCAGTGATCCACTATTTGGCGAAGGTTAAACTCATATTCACCAAATTGCTTTTTCTAAGTAGCATTTGGTTGTCACTGTCGAGCAGGTTTTTGTACCGGTGACGACATCGACCCCCAGAACCCCGTCGCCCACACTCCTTAATCAGTCGGTCTACCCGCACGCACGGCCGTTGCTACTGCTGCTGCTGCTGCTATTTCTTTAGATGCCGCGCGATTTCCTCATGTCAACTTTGAAGAATGGATGAAATGAATGAATGAATAAAAACGGTGACTCTGATGTCTTTGATAAATCCATCGATTGGTCTTCGAATGGTATAATACCGATCGAATGAGAAGAGGCCATGGCAGTGATAGACAAACTAACAGAGGCAAGGCCGGAGTCCGCCGGCCACTGTTGTGGGAGCGGCGGAGCCAATGAACGTTCACATCGAGCGGCGCCCGTCGCAGCATTCCTACCAACGCTGCCGCTATTGCTCTGGGGGGAAGAAACACGGAAAAATTCGCAGTAGTCATCTGCGTTGCAACGGTTCAACCAGGCCCGGCTGAACGATGCTCATCAGCCATCGATGCCAGCAGCAGCAGCAGCAACAGCCACTCAGCTACTGCACTGCTCCTAATAATAGTGGCGCGCAAGGAAGCGAGTCGCGACAAAGGCACAAAAGCAAGCAGCCAATCGACAGCGAGTTCGGGAACCAGCAACCGTCGGCAAAAGCCAATTAATATCTTGTCCGTAGTCATCATTTAGGCGGCGTACGGCGGCGATATCGGCGGCAGCGGCTGCAGCAGCCGCGGTCTGGTTCTTGACTTCTTCTCGTCGATTCCGTCGGCAGATAAATACAAGCAGACATAGGCATAGGCACATGGACGGGACGATGGGATGTTGGCGATATCTGTTATACACGGGTGGCGTTTCTGTCAGCGGTGAGATTGCTGCTCCTCCTGCTGCTACTGTTGCTGTTGCCGCCTCTCGGGCAACACCGAACCACAGCAGCGGCGGCGGCGGCGGCGGCCGTAGTAGAAGCCAACAAAGTTACATTGAATGGCAGCTATGGCCAACACCGGCGAGTCATCGACTGACGACTGTCTGTGGGGCTGCGAACGCCCACGGGTTCGATGCTGCGGTGGTCGTAGCCGTGCAGATCTACCGGCGCAGATATGACAGACAAACAGCCAGGCATACTCGTTCGATGTCGATCTGTCTAAGTACAATGTGTTGGGGCAGCTGCAGATTCAAGGGCTCGAGCGCTGCCGAACTAAGCAGAGGGATTGAGCTGCGGGAAAATCGAAATACAACGCCATAATGTAAAAGCCAATAGCAGCAGCAGCAGCAGCAACAACAGTAGTAGTAGTAACAGTTCGTACAATACGACACGTATAAATATCACAATGACTTATACATATATCTTATAAATGTATGTGTATACACGTGTACGTATCGAAGGGGTTCAATCGAATATAGATGAGTTTATAGATAAGTTTCACAACAAAAATCCTCCTCTATTATGCATATATGATCCATATTCCATACGTACGAGTTAGTATTCTAATTACTTACGACCATTAGGAGAAAGAGGGCAACAGAGAGCAGCGAATGAACTTAGGCAGGGGCGGGAAGAATAACCGCTTGTAAACTGCGAACTAAGTGAATCCATCGTAGTATTTAGTGTTTACCCACATATGTATGTGTGTGTCTCTATATGCTCGTCCACTCCTGTCGAGGTCAAGTTCCCTTCAAGAAAGAAAGGGCAGCGCTAAAGAAAGCTAAAAAAAAACACACCCTACCTTAACATGATGTATGTGAGGTCTATTGATTCTCGACCTCACTCTTAACTTCAAAGGCTTTTCTCTAAGCCTGCCGTCGATACTTCTGTTGATGCTCCTTCTACTGCTGCTGGTACTGTTGTCGTGCACTACCGTGCCCGAATGCTTGTTATGTTACGAATAACGCGGTGGTATTGTAGCCAGCTATTATATGATATTGCAATAGTGAGATTAGTTACGCAGCACAAATGATTGGCCGCGAAGTGGCGCTCATGTTCAGCAGCGTTCAAGATGTTCCCACTTAAGGTTCTGCTTGACTCGTACACGTGCCCATGAGCGTGTGTGTGTGTGTGTGTGTTGTACACGAGGATGCAGCAACCGGTACCATCCTACAGATCACAGTAACGATTATCCTCATCATGTGTCGTGTATACTTTATTTTCTTTAACCTCTCATTCTGCGATTGTCGAGTAGTTAAACAAAGAAGGACCCATCGTGCCGTTACGACTGAAGGTTGAAGATGGGGAACAAATGCTTACCAAAGTGGCTGTCTGTCTGTCTGCCTGCCTGCCTGCTTGCCTGCCTGAATGTAACTGACCACGCGGTCAACACAACTACGGACAGCCTCTCTCTCCCTCCCTCCTTGGTGAGCGTAGATAGATGATGAGGAGGCATCACCGGCCGGTTGTACGGCCGTATGGTCGCTGTTCGGTCCACAGTTGAGATGTTGTGGCAACCGCTTCCGCTCAAACGGCCAGCAGCTATAGTGGCGAAGCTGCCGCCGCCGCCGCCACCTCTCGTGGATGGCCCCGGGGGCCTCGTTTGAACATTAGCCTCATGGAGATGGTAGCGAGCTATGCCATGGCGAGCTGGCTGGCTGGCTGGCCGCCAGCCTGCTTGCCTGGTTGCAGCATGGTGTGGATGGCCGTGTGCTGCGGCGGCGATGGATGCCGCCGCACGGACCGGAGGGACCAGGCCTTGGCCTGCCCAGCAGGCCTGCTGCTTACCAGGACCTGCTTTCTCCCTTTGCTTGTGAGCATGGCGTTGTTTATTCTGCTTTTGCTTCGGGGGTGGTGGGGGAGGGGCAGCGTGAGGTTAGACACACACGAGATAAAGATGGACAGGTATATCCGAAAACGAACCACATTGTACCGTGAAGGAGTCTGGCCACGATCCGTTGTATGATGTTATTGTGTAAGGTGGTGGTGGTGGAAAGCCACGCGTAATGAACGAGAAGTCGCGGCCCAAGAAGCAAAGGATATTATGCTGCTGCTGCTGGTTGTCGACAGTACGTCGACACCGTGTGCGCGCTTCATCGTCTACTTCGCAGTTTATACTTTGCCCTTGTGGTGCGCTATGGTGGTTAGCGATACGGTGGTAGATAGTGCAAATGTTGTATGTTTGGCTGTTTGTTTGGCTGAGTGTATCGTTAGTTGGTGGATGGCAGCGGTTCCATATGAGAGGGGCTTCCAGATACGGCAATCGAATGAAATAAATCTGAGAACGACTTGTGTGTAGCGTCCCCAGCCGGACATTCATCCGAAGTTTTACCGCTCTTATTTTCTCTGTTCATGACAAGCGTAGGGTGGTGGGAATACCTCACTAGGGAGAGATTGGGACTATTTATTGCTGCTGCTGCTGGTGCCACTGTCGTAGTTGCATCATGAGGCAACGAATCGGGGTGGGATTTCTGGACAGGTACACTGTGCTGGCACGAGCTCTTCGTGTTGTTGGTGATATTGTAACGATAGTTGTAGTAAAAGTCTCAGTGCAGAAAGTAGCCTGTGTTGCAGGAGAGTGGGTCGTGGATAGCGCGACATGATAATGGTAATACGGAAGTCATGTAAATCAATGAACAAAGATATATATATATATATAGACATATATATTAAAGGACTATCGAACCGTGAAAAAAGGCACTCGATCCATATTCATCTGGCCGGCCAAATGCAAACGCACATTAGGAACATACAGATGGACCGCGTTTATATATATGAGATATATATTATGTTTATATATATATGAGATATATATTATGTTTATATATATATGAGGTATATATTATGTTTATATATATATGAGGTATATATTATGTTTATATATATATGAGGTATATATTATGTTTATATATATATGAGGTATATATTATGTTTATATATATATGAGGTATATATTATGTTTATATACATATGAGGTAAGGTGAAGGTAAAGGTTTTATTGGTTTATTAAAGGAGCCGCAATTGTTACAATGCTTAAGCTCTCTTATATGTCAGGTATATCTTATGTTTATATATATGAGGTATATATTGTGTACCTGCACATAAACGTATATATGCATATATGGCGTTATTGCGCAAGCTCATGGAATGAAGTTGCTGTGTATTATTACGCAGCTGATTGTCGACCCTTGCGGTGGTGGTAATAGCGGTGGTGGTGGTGACCACCGCCGTTAGAGTTCAGGACAGAACCGAAGGGTCATGCAGGACAGGGAGGGAGCAACGGTATGTACGCTCTTCACCTTACTTTATTGAAGACCCACTTCGAAGTCTCGAACCAGGGGAAGACGAGCGGTCATCCGAGCCGGGGTTTTGCTGTGATGCATCTACTCGGCGGTTCCTTGTGGTTTCGACTGAAAAATGCGCTACGGCGCTCCCCCGGTTGCCTCCATTGCTGCTTCCCCTATCCATAGAGTTCTTCGTGGTGATGCTATTGCGGAGAGTGGGAGGGGCTGAGGCACAGCACCCGAGCGTGCGCATTGAAACGGAGGGAGAGTGGTACTTTAGATCTGCGAACCTCTGAAGAGGTTCTCCGCCGGGAGTGAAGTGCATCACTCTGGCCGGGCCTCGTCCAGTCGTGTGTCGGCAGTATTGACTGACGGCCTTTTCGCTGCCAGCACACGGCTACCACTACGACTACGTTTTCCGTATTCATCGCCCCCGGCAGCCGTGGGACGGCGCCCCCATGCTGTTTGCATGTGTGCTTCAACTACGCGTACTCAGAGTATGTTGAATGCTTTCTCTCTTTCTCACTCTCTCAGTGGTATTTGCCTGAGTTGGGCTCCAGTCAGCCGGGTCGGCTAGCCAGGGTGGCGGGAGGCTGCTCGCGTCGGCGTTGCGTCGGGTAGCGGTGATAGCGATGGGGTGGTCGCCCTTACAGGAGGCGGCCACAGGGATGCAGGCGCGCATGGAGGCGCGCATGGAGCGCGACTCCATGCGCGCCTGCATCCCTGTGGCCGCCTCCTGTAAGGGCGACCACCCCATCGCTATGGTGGGTGATGAAGTGGTGAGAAGAATCCTCGACACGTTCTGCTTGCCTCACATCGTGCCGCTCTATTTACTGTCCACGCGCTATGTGGATATGGGGAACGGAGAGCGCTCGTGTCAGCCACGCGAAGCAGGGCGAGCTGTATATGAGCCCCGACGATATCGAACCTTGTACATGTATTTGAAGTGACTGAGACAGCGAAGAGAGTGAACCGCTTAATCTCCTACAGGATAAAGAATGATGATGCCATCTTCTTGAAGCAGGAAAAATCTTCTCAATACATTTAGAGGTGTCTGCACGTTACAAAGATGACAATCAGGCGGCATATGCGCAATGTAGGTAAATTGTTACGTGTAGGAGCCTGCGCTGTGCGCGTGTGTGTGTGCACGTAGAATCGTTTACTGTTTGTCTCTTCTACTGCGGGAGCTGGTTGCCCTGTGGAATACGTGTCAAGGACTGCTGTGTCTATTGTGTGCTATTTATTTATTAATTGAAAGTAAATTATTTTTCACTAAAGAATTGGATGACAACGGCAACGCGACGGACACTATCCGTTTATTCGTGCAGCAGCAGTAGCAGCAGCATTCTTCTCCCAGTGAAGCAAAGCAGAACACAATTAGCATTGTACTTTCCTGCCCGTCCAACGGCGACAAGTGACGGCGTCGACACCGCGAACCGACCCAAGCGTCAGCCGACCGACGCCACGACTCTAGCTACCGGTGAAAACGGCACAGCAAAAGCAACTGCTGATGCAGCTTCTGCTTTTGTGTCTGTTGCTTGGCCTTCTCCTAGTTACCATCACTAGCCGCACAAAACCATAGTACGAGCACTATCACCGTCCGCGGTCATCTGGTGTGAGTCGGGCTACGATGGTGGTGACCTCCTTGACGGCGATGACTCGACTACACCATTTGGACACATGGAAGAGTCAGATGACGCGTCCAAATTGCTTTATAAGATGGGAATCCGGACAATGGTGACAACACGTCGGCTACGATAGCCCGGTGGCACAGCGTCGTCACTTGACAGTAGGGGTAGCGACACCAACAGCAATTGGGCAATGGCTTAGGTTGAACCGTTTGGCGATCCTTCCCTTTTTGCCATGGCCGCTAGCGTTACTGTTGTTGCTACTGCTGCTACTGTGACGACACAAACTCAATGACTAGGTTGACCCAGTCACAAAAACCAACGTCATCCAGGATGAGGCAAAAAGCGCGGGCCGGATGAACGAAGCAGCAGAACAAACATGAGACGTGAACATGAAGAGAGATTGCCGCTTTTGCTGGAAGAGAACCTATCTACATCAGGGACCTATCGTCCCCTGCCATGGCCAACCAAAACAAGCGAAGGACATCTTGACGTCTTTGGAGACGGTGTCATGATGTCCTCCCTTCATAGAGTTTCGTCGTTCCCTTTCTCTACCTCTTGAATTCTCTATCGCTCTCTGATCTCCTATCAGTCGTTTTGGCTATCGTCAAAAGATATGTCTCCATTTACAAGTTTTCGTCGACTGCACCCTGCTCCGCTAGTCTAGGCCACATCAGTTCGCCTCACTGGGGCGGCAGCAGCAGCAGCACGACTTATTTTTCTGATCGCTATCCCCTTTCCACCCCTTTTTCTCCCTGTCTACCCGGTACCACGTTCCGGTGGTTTGCTTTGGCCGTTTCGGCGGTATAGCCTGCTGGGCTGGATCCTACTGGGGGTCTGTGCTGCTTCAGGAGGTTGAGGGCACGAAGGTTGCATGGCGTCCCATAGCACTTCTTCCGTTCTGTCTCTCTTTGTCCTACCCTGTCCTGTCTATCTGTCTGTCATTCTGTTCGTTTCCGAGTGGTGTGTCTGCTAGCTCGTTTCGCTAGCCGCTCGGCCTGAACCGAAGTTGGACAAAACCGAACAACCAGGCTGGCTCGACCTCATACTGGCTCGAGCGTACTCGGCCGCTATCCGGCACCGGTTTCCAACTCGCATTGTGGATTCTAGTCAAGCAGGACGACAACCACAAATAGGGAGGGGCTCCACAGCGAACGGCCAGCGACAGCAGCAGGAGAGCAGCGGGACGACGACGACGACGACGCGACGACCAAGAAGCGCAAAGGAGTATAAAAAGGATCAATGGACGACTACCGCTTCTTCTTCGCTGCGATCTCACGCGCCCCGAATAATAATATTGTTTTAAAAACCGAAGCCGTATCTCCTTTCGGTTTTTCCGAGCTTTCCGTCGTACGAAGTACAGCTGGAAGCGGCAGCAAGAGGCCGAGAACAACGATGGGTCGCTGGTTGAGCTGGCTAGGGAGGCCGTGAAGGCGACAGAGGACAGGGCAGCACGGACAACAACAGCAACAACGACGACAAGTGCACGGGCGACGGTGGTCGTATTGAACGAGGGATAGGGATGGACGGGCGGTTCGGGTCGATGTCCCGATCGTACGTGCCTTCAGTGGCGGCGCGCTAAGACCGTTCGGGTCGTTTGACCGACGATCGCGACTGATTCGGAAGATTGCCTCTCGCTCCTTCATTCTATATGGCCAATGGGTGATGGGGACCAAAGAGGCGACGTTTCGCGGGACTCTTCCATAGTGATGGGGTCTTCCTGCTGTTGTGCAGACGTCCCCTTTCTGCCTAGCCATCACCCGTCGTTCGAAATATCTCTCTCTCTCTCTCTCACTCTTTTCCTCTCCTTCTCCGGGCTCCTTCAGCGTCATGATGTAAACAGACGATAGATAGATATTCAAACCTTCCTCAAAACGAGTTCGCCATCGCCCGCTTGTCAGGCGGACATCTAGGCAGCTATGCGAGGGTCGTACCGTGGTCGGATCTCTGAGCGATGCGTAGGCAACCGTCACACAGACAACACATAGACGACTACGACGACTACCACTATGACCCGCACTATACGTACCTACTAGTCGAACTTGAGATGGTGGATGGTCCCTTGGTAAGCTGAGGTGAGAGGTGCCTCCTCTATAGAGAAGGAGGTAGGTCGATTTTAATAAGTATGCTAATCTTGAAGTGAGCGACGTCTATGAGCACGGCTACGCCAGCGACGACAACGACGTCGACGACAACGAGGACGACTAGCGCCCACCCAGACACCCGGCCACACAACGGCGACTACGTTTTACGAACGTCGCGTGAGCGGTGCAGGCTCGAGGTCGACCGACTGTCCCATTCGGCCTGCTCCCACTCCAATGGAACGCAGCCATCGCCGTAAGGTTCGAAGAAATAAGCGAACGGGAAGCATCGCTGCAGCGGAACGGTTACGTGGCTGGATGCCAGCAACATGAGTCCCACTTGGACGGTTGCCTTTTGCCCGAAATGTTCCCTCAGGCGATACCGTCCGTGCTACATATATGATATAATATTATGATATCATATATATATATATATATAATATCTTCGAAGAAAGCTGAACGTTCGCTCCTTTGTGTACATGCGCTTTATCTCTATACGAATTCTATATATATATATATATATAGACGTGTGTGTGTGTGTGCGTAGCGTATCAATCCAAGGTGCAGGGATAGCGAGTGAACGAGCAAGAGAAAGAGAGAGAGAGAGAGAGAGTCAGGGTCTTCGGGTAATAATTTCATTTAGGTTGATCCCTGACCAAGGAAGCCTTTCTCGGCGCCAGGGCCAGGCTTCGGCACGGGCCCAACCGTCCGTTGGTTGGTTGGTTGCTTCGAGTTGGGAAGACGACTGTGGCTATGGACGACGCGGCAGTGGTAGCCAAGGCGGCGGCAGCGGCGGGGCCTAAGATAAGCTGGATTAAGAGATTAAGCATGTCGTCTGCTCCCCCGGGACTCCAGGATGTTCGCCCACCATCGGGGGCTCCGAATCCCGGCAAGCCACGCCGAAAAGATGGGAGAGATGGAGACCGAGTCACTGAACACGAAGCAACCAGGGTGACAGGACTGCCGAAGCGGGTAATAGCGGTAGCCAGACCACTACGGCAGGAGCTGACTCTTGCCACGGACATCGTCGTTGGTTAGAAGGCTGCCTGGAGGCCGCCGACACCCTCTACCCCCGCCGTTCCTTCGGGTACGGGTTTCTCCAGACCGGCGGTTATGTGCACGGCTATGTCGAGATGTTGTTGTTGTGTGTTCAGCAGTGTGCACACGATGGGCACGCTGGCGTAATGTGCTGTTTGCCGCGTGTGGTTTCGGCGGCACCATGTTGTCGGTGGGTGGGTGGGTGGTTGGTACATTGAGCCGGCAAGCAACCTCGCCGGCCGCGCAGCCAGTGTGGTAGTCAGATGTGGAGTGCAGCACCAGCAGCAACGGTGGTAACGGCGCCATGGGGGCGTCATTAAACGGATGACATGGCGACAGGGTAGCAGGCAAGCCAGGCATCCGTGCGACACATCCTGGACCATAACAGTGGTTTGTTTCGACAGACGAGGAGAAACAGAAGAGAGAAAATGGCGCAGAGGTGGCAGGTTGGCCTCGCGACGTAGCAAGAAATGTAGAAAAGAGAAAGAGAGAGAGGAGAGGAGTTGTACCCACACCGAGTCGTAGGGGTTATTGCCATGCTGGCTACTCCTGTTAGACGAGCATAGTGCTTGTACTCACGGACGGAGGCAGCAGCAGCAGCAGCCCCCGCCGCCGCGGCTACGCTGTAGCTATCTGTGTAGCCTTTCGGCCGTCGCAAGCGACATCACTGTCCGACGTTCGTTCATTGCCACCTCGGTTAGTACGTCTTTCCAACTCCTCCATAGTGCATCCACCAGACGACTGCTAGCATCTAGCCTCTGTCATCGTTTCCTCTTTCCTCCCCCTTGCTTCCTGCCAGTCAGCCCGCCGACCTCGCTTGCAGCTTACTTGTCAGTTTCTCCGTACTCGGCTATGCTCGGGCCTGCTGCTGCCGCCGCCACTATTGCCGTCGCAGCGTCACATCACTATTGCTATATTATACCCGACCACATACAGTTAGTATGGTGAGTGATAGAGGTTTAACAACAAATGTGGGGGTGGCTATATGATGGGTGCCTCTATCCTCCCTTCCTTATACTCATAGTTATGTGTGTGGGGGTGTTTGTGCCCGTGGACGTGTATGTAAGTGTAACGTTATTTGTCTCTGCTCCCGCAGCAGGGATCTATATATGAAGATTAGCCTGCTAAGCTGGTTTCCCATCCTATTTTACTGATGCACCCTCTCTCGTTGGCTAATTCGGCCGTGCTCATTCGTGCTCGTTGCTTGGACTGTGTCTAGCGGCAGTGGCGAGTATCTCCATCCTTAGATACCTAGGTCGTTTCTCCTGCCGAAGCTAAAGTACTGTAACTACTACCACTACTGTCCGTCCACTGGTCCTGCGTCTGCGATAGGCCATTGTACATGTACTGTTCCTATTACTAGACGACCACAAGAACGAGCGAATAGTTGGCTGTCACCGTCCACTCTTAGGGTCCTGCGTCTCCTGCTGCTGGCACCACCGCCGCCCCCTCCCCGCCTAACGATTTTACTTTCTCCTCGTTCGAAAGGTCCATGGGGCCGGCGAGCGACAAGAGGATGCCATTGTTGCGTTGTTTGCCACGTAAAGAACAACACGTAACTGTGCGATACGACGCTACCGAGATGATACCGACACGCTCCATCTAAGCAGGTAAGAAAAAGAGAGAGAGAAGGTAAATGCAGTGGATGGCATTTCTGAAATATTGCTTCACACTGTAGCAGCAGTTGCTTCACTGGACTCCCTTGCCTCTGCAGGCTATAGGGGCAGATACAGGCCGACGTGTTTCTCGTTGTGCTGTTCTAGCGACAACCCTGACTAGCAGCAACAATAGCGGCAGGTTGTTTTCCAACGAAGAAGTAGGTATCGTTTCGTTGGCGCGGCAGTTTGCCACCTACCAGTGGCAGTTCGGTAAGGAGGTGCAAGTGGCGCCACCTCGACCAGAGCGAAGACGGGGGGCTTGCTGCTGTACAACCTCGATACCATGGGTCGGACCGACGTACGGAGAGTCGGACGGTTCTGTATCACACTGCACTAGGTTACATTCGTTGGCTACCCTTTCCGACCCTATATAACGTTATGCTCCAACTCTCTCTTTCTCTCTCTTTTTTCGCTCTCTGACTCCACTTTGCTGTTGCTGGAACTACTTCGTCGCGTTGCCGGTTATGGCGATAGCAGCAACAGCGGCGGCCGATTTCGCCCAAGCTCCATATATCACCTCGATAGGCTGCTCCTTCGTTCTATATGAAGGCGGTCTCCTACGAGAGAACACTACTATAGGCCCTTCTATCATCCCTCATATTCCACCCAGACAAAGAAGGAAAACAGAGCGAGAGAGAGAGAGCGGTCTTTCTCCCGTTCACTCGTTGAGTTGTTGCTTGAACGAAATTATGAACACCAAAAGCTTCAGCAGTAGAAAGACAGGAAAACGAGAATGCGACGGAGAGAGAGAGAGAGAAACGCTAACGATATGAACATTTGCGATGGATGTGACTGAAGGAGTTTCGCCACGGTTGGGTTAACCGTGTGGCCGACCCAGCGTTGGCGTTCACTGCCCCCCTTAACGCCCCCACATCTTAAGTACCTAAGTGGGTTGGTAAATGTTGAACGATCGTAGTAAGCAGCAGTAGCAGCTGCTGCTGCCCATCAGTCAACGAGTCAGCCTAGCTGCCGAAGCTGATCGGCAGCGGCAGGTGTCACCGTTAGTCACTCACCGATGAAATGATGATGGGGAGGTGATTAGTCTTCGTCGTACAGCAGTAACAACAACAATAACAACAACAACAAAGGCGTCGGCTGACGCATAGTAAAGGCCGCGCCGGCACTACGGCGTTGTTACGAACGAGGTTCGCCGTCTGGCCACCCTCTTGCGTCCGTCAGTATCCACCTGATTTTATGTCTGCCTGAAACTGTGGCGTCTGTGGGTGTTCGCTTGGATATCCATGTGCCACAAGAGCATACGAAAAAGTGGCTGTAGCTTACGTTTACCTTGCGGAGCAATCCGCTTAGAGCAGAGGTTATTTTAAGAGCTCGTCAGTAGGTGATCTGGTAAAAACTTAGTCTGTGCTCTCATCTGACTTGTTTTCAACGGCCTACACTTCGGCTGGCTCGGCTTAACGCTTCATAAAGTGTACCGCGTATCTGACGACATGATGTTACAGCTGATTCGTATCCTTGATTCCGTCGATTCACAGCAAGAACAACAAACTCTGGCGAACTGTGTCGTCGCGTGTGGGTAATCTAACGGTTTAAAGTAGTTCTCTGGGTATCAATGCCCAAACTATATACCAATGTGATACCGTTATTCAACGTGTATTCCCAGGGTATATTTGGACGAATAGATTATTGACACTTTCAAAACGATTACTTCCTCTCCTACTATTCTAGTTGACTACATGTTAAATGTAATATCCGTAAGTGCACGTATTTATGAGTCTGACAACTTTCTCTCTCTTTCTCTCTAGACGCCCCTATATTTTACGCCGCTACGCAACAATCACAGCAGCAGTATTTCAACGTAGCACCCTATAACGCTACTTTGCCTTGTGTAACATTGCGCCAGAGTGTGTATATATTATACATATACAATAATATAAAAGCCTATTTAATTATATGGCACAAGCACTCACAAGCGTAATGAACGATCAACTATATTTCATTTCATGTTGTGTCAGCTGTAAATATATGACTCATTCTCTCTTCCCCCCAGATCCAACCAGCTGTCCCAATCCGTTTCTTCCCGTTTCGGGGTAGATTGGGTGGCCTCCATCCAAGTCAATATCTACTATCTGCCTCTAGCAGCGAAGTGAAAGGTTTATTAATCGGTACTAATCGTAAGGAGCACAATGAGTGTTGAAGGCGATAATTGACTCGACAGGATTGACGGCTCACCGTGGCAAAATGTTGGCAATGAGTCGCGCCAACGTCAAATCGATAACAAGTGACACTCATTGAAACGGTTCTGTTGTGGCAAGACATTCGCGTGGCTACGACTGTGGTAACAACTGCGATGTCCGCTGCCAAATCGGACGGCCCCACCGTTCGTCTCGTCCACTCGTTGTTCATCTATCGGATAAGCGAACGAAACGGGGCCGCGAAGTGGCTGTCGTGGCTACGCAGAACTGATATCACATTATCGCGTATCGCTTTCGGGAGCGTGTGTCAGAACTAAAAACTTCAACGGTGGCCTGTGTGATCACATGCGATTCTTGTTAGTTGTTGCCGTATCTGCGTGCATGTGTGGTCGTATCTGTACGCGTTTACGTTAGAAACGGAAGAATATCCGCCATTGAAAATTAGCCCGGTTGCCTGCTCACGCTTGAATACAACGACTATGCAGTTAACACCACCTATTTTCGTAATATTATTGCCATTAGTCGCGTTATCGAGTATTAATCATCAGCGTGTGTGTATTTGGCCAAGCGCTATGAAAACAACGGCACTGTCACTCTCACTGATTCGCCACAACAAAATATAGAAGCAACTTGAGCACAAAGCTGTCAAAGGAAAATATTCAGGCCTCTCTCTCGCGGCTACCACCACAGACGAATATAGAAAAGCAACGCTGTTGTGGCAAGCTGTGAAGTCTTCTGGTGAAGTGGCTGTTCTCGTTGAAGTAGCTAAGTAACTAAATTCGATCGCGGAGAGCGAACGAAGGTCGCACCCGCATCCACAAGGTGGCGGCGCGTTGGCTACAATGGCTGCAACAACAATGCCAACAAAACCATGTGAAATGGCATCTTTTGCTGCTGCTGCTGGTCGTGGTGTGTCAAAGGTAAAATCGTGGTAGACAGACACTAAAGTCTCCATAGGCAAAGATAACAACGACGACGACGGGGATGGACGACGTCATCCACATAGAGCATTGGTGGTGCTGCTGTCGGCGCTGGTGACCGGTGAAGATATTGCACCTTATGGACAGTCATTAAATCAATGAATGAACGAACGCACGGGGGAGAAAGTGTGAACTACGAACTGAGCGCCATGTAACGACGACGGCGATATGAGTCGCTCCAACGATTCGATTATATCATCCATTCACTCCGTTCACCGACGGATTCATTCACATGTGGTTACATCGTATTGCAGATAATACATTCAAGTGATACGACTGCCATAACGTGATCTTCAGAGCGATAATCGTAGTAATACTAATAATAGTAATACTTTAACCATTCGATGGACCACTGTAAGGGTCGTAATGGATCATTGTTACGTATTGATATTCGATAATCAAGAAATAAATAGAAATGTAAATGTTTCATTGCCTAGTGAACGATCCAAGAAGGAAGCCTCAATGCACCCACCCACAATCATAATCGTCAAGCCTAAAGTGGTCCGCACAAGACATTGACGGAGTTCACCTGTCTCGTCCACCGAATGAAGGAAGTCTACCATGTTCGTATGCACCCACCACCCGCCCCTTGTCTTTTCATCACTTATCAAGCATTCGATTATTTGTTGCTGTTGTTGTTGTTGTTCTTGTTATTATGACTTTTTTTTCGTCGCAAGCATTCACCCGCCGATGAACGCCTATTTGTCTACTACTATTAGATTATTTTAGAGAGAGTCACTAGAGCCGCTGGAGAGAAATGAAAATGACTGAACGGGGTGGAGCAAGCGACTTTTCGCTTGGGTGCCGCTTTGCACACGGTCCTGAACGCGCCCGTCCGGGCAATACTCCGTTTGCCAACGGTGGCGGTGGCGGCGGCGGTGGTGGTGGCAAGTTTATTGCCACGCATCGTTGTGTATCATGATCAGAGGACAACATGACCCAATGCAGATACCTCGCAAAAGTGGCCATCGCAGCCGCACTTACCTGCTGTGTTACGACCATTCCGGTGAGAATTATGCAGCGAAATGAGTTGGACAGCCGGTTGTTCGTTCCGCCTCCTCTATGCTTGCTCCGTACTTATCATGTCAATATACACGACGTATATATATATATATAGTAGCAGCACTCCACAGGTTGTTTTCTTATTCTATCATTACCTTATGTGATGCTAATAAAGCCTCTCGTGTCATCGGCGGCACAACGACGACGAATGGCCACCGTTCGAGCCGTCGAGAATTATTAGTTTGACACTCATCATCTTCTTTTTCTTTTATTTTTTTTATGCGCATATACATTCGGAGCCATTTCGGCGATGAACAACGGCCAGACGACGACGACGGCGACCGGCAAAGGGCGACTACGTCTACGTCGACGATTTTGCGATGTGGGACCAGCCACCGCGCGCTAGTTTTGAATAAGGATATGGTGATGGTGGTGGGGGGCGGGGGGGGGAGGACGAGGGAGAATTAATTGAGTTTATTCGATTCGATCGATGTGGCTTCGTTCGTTCGTCTTCTGCCATTGATTGCCACTACTAGCACCTTCGTCGACGTTGCCATCGCATGTATCAGCAAATATATATCAAATCAAATACGCCTCGAATATCACTCGTTCGTTTTCCCATCGATCCAGTAATATTCAATAAACGGCTCTCGCTCTCTTCTCTCTCTCTGGATTCGATTTTCTGTTTTGGTGTTGCTCAGTTTGCTAGCAGGATGATGGTCAGTCAGGCAGGGCAGCAAGAGGACCGGCGATGTACTGCGAATTTCTTGATTTTCGCCATTTGCGAAGTTACATACCAAGTGCACCACGACGCCAATCGTTCGACGACTTGCACTTATTATACGTTATGCAGTCTTACGTTTCGTCCATCCGTTGGTTGGGATTGTTATTATAAATCGCGGACGGTTCTTGCGCAGCCACCGACCGCGTGTCCGAAGAGCTGCTGCTGCAGCCACTGCTCCAGCTTGGCCGGATACGACAGTGTGACGACGGCGACGCAACACCACAGACAGACCGCTGAGTCAGCTGCAGAAGAGCAGCCACAAACGACAGCAGGTCCAGCAACGGCGCCACGAGCACAAGGCTGGCTGAGTAGTAGCAAAGTGCTAAAAACGAACCAACACGCGACAACGAAGGAAGCAACAGTGAACAGCAGCGGCGTCGAAAGGCGAAACAGAAGCCAACGAAGTAATTGCCATTAGCTGACGGGCTGTAGCAGCAGCAACAGCAGCAGCAACTCCGGCGAGAAACGGGCGGGACATACATATCTACCTATCTAGTGAGTCGAGTGGCACTGGTCTTGCTGGCGTTGCGGAGCGAAGCAGAGCAGAGGGGGTGTGAGGGTGGCCAGAGAAATATAGGGAGGCGGGTATGGGTAGAAGGAACGGCGCGAGCAGTAAAGTGCCCACTGGCGACGTTGACTCGTTCCATCGTAATGTCGTCCATCGAGTTAGAGTAACTGCAGCAGCAGTGGCGGTGGCGGCGGTGGCTGCTGGTGGTGGTAGTGGTACTATACCATACGGCAACAGCATAAAACGTCGAGGCCGCACTTCGAAACAACAGAAGCAGGCGCACAGACATACATAATATCACACAGTGACACAGACAAACGTATAGGCAAGACAGTCACCAGGGACCTTAACGGCATAAGTCTGATGACTATATCTGCGCTTTGAGTGAGTGAGTCAGTCGATACGTCGGCTTAATTGCGCTACGCAATGTATAATGCTTATGTATATGTATACTTATGGCATATTTATCGTATGTATTGTATGTTGTGCGTGTCACTCGATGTCAGCGGCTGCTGCAGCAGTCCCAGAAGCTTTTTGCTTAGCGACGCTGTTTTGTAGTGAGTGGTTTTCCTCTCGTTTACGAAGAACTCGAGTATATATATATATATATATATATATATATATATATATATATATTTATATATATAATAGAGTATTGTATAATACAAGGAAATGGTACTTTATGATATCTTCTTCCCAACGTTGAATCAGATCTTCGCTATGACCTCCTTATTCAGATATCGAACAAAAAACAGATTAACAACGAACGACCTTAAGAAGAAACGACCTTTGAAAAATACGACATCTTCGTGTTTTACAATACAATTTGAGCTCTTGCAGTCCTAATACATTGCTCTCCATACAACTCTGCTATACATACTACTTTCTGAGAGAAGGGTCCCATATAGTTCTGAAGGCATCATTCTCAAAGTGTCGCGAAAATGACGAACGACCTCTCTAGTTGTTGTAGCGCGTTCTCTCGACGTTTCGCGGCTAAAAGCTTGAATGCAGATTTTTGGAGTAGGTTGTAGTGTGTTGTGCATCTCTCTAGACGCAATACGTTATTTCGCTTGATGAGTGCCTGCTTCTACAACAGGGGTGGTCGTCGTAGGTAATACTCACTCCAGCGGTGATAGGTGATACCACTAACAGCAGCGACAACGACAGCAACAACAGCAGCGGGCAGCAGCAACAACTATTGTGAGTGTCGTTAACGACAACGTCAGGGGACAAGGTGAATAGCGTGGATGCTTTTCTCAAAATGCCGTATCGGACCGGGTCTACGTCGCGCGAGTCGGCCCGCTCAGTTTTCGTTGTTGAGAGTGGCTGCTGCCATCCAGAATGTGCCGACCCTTCTGCTGACCGGGTCTGCTTCTGTCTGCATGGCCATGTGGTTACCTGGCTGACTAACAAACACGACACTTGGGTCGTACCGCTGGTGGCGGCGGCGGCGGACCCGGCACCGGCGGCCGCTATCAGCACGAAGAATCGCTTCTGCCGCTTTTGCAGACAAGTTGGCTCTTGGCTTGTCCCGAAGTGCCTCGTATTTTTGAAGGGTCCCTAAGCGGCAATACACACACACACACACACAAGATATGGGGGGGAGAGTGTCATACGTCGAGCGACAAACACGGCCAAGAAGTTGGCGACAGGTCACCGCCAAATTATCCTTTATTGCTGATGTGCTGCTGCTGCTGCAGCCGCCGCCGCGGTCACCGCCGTTGCTTCTGCTGGGGCTGGGTAGTTTGTGCTTGCTGGTAGCATAAACTTCATGGCTTCTTCATGTCGTCGTTGTCTTCTGCCGTCGTTTCGGTATCTAAAACGCTGACGACAACAACGACGGGGACGACTGCGGCGAACGCAGTAAGTCGACTGGATGGCCATTTGCTTCGCTGGTTGGCGGAGTGCGCAATCGTCACCAGCAGCAAAAGCACATCGCATCTCAACTGCAGCAGCAGCAGCAGCGAGACGACACAGCAGAAGAAGCAGCAGAAGCAGATCCAACAGAAAAGGCAGAAGCAAAAAGCTTCGTCTCTTATTCGGTAGTAGCTAAGTTCGGCAGCGGCTATTAGCCCCTATCCATCCATCTATGGCAGTCAGTGCGCGACAACGGCGACATGGCCAATGGCCGAATTCGCCACTCCGATCCTGGCCATGGCTGGCTTGGCTGTCGCAATCTCGGTTTGTCGCAGTCGCCGCTTCTGTAGTTGTTATCGTCATCGGCGACTGACGGTGATACCTGACGGTTGAGGCTGGAGCTGAAGGAGGAAACTAAAGGCTGGCGGAACCACGATGCGGTTGGGCGGTACCGTGTTGTTTGTCCCGCGTCTCGGTTAAATCGACCAACGAAAATCGGCGAAGAGAGCGACGACAGCGGAATTCGAACAGAGAGAAGGCAGCCGATCGGCGAAATTAACTATCGCGCCAAAATCAGCCTCAGCAAAAGCAATAGCGAACATGAACCCAAATCGAAAATAGTCGAAAAACGGGGACCGATTCCAGCTGGCCGACGGGAGGGACCAAGAGTCTATCGATAGAATCCGAAAGAGGAGAACAAGAGAGAGAGAGAGAGGTAGGGGGCAACAAAACTTAGCCTGAACTGTTGAGGAACTTTGAGTGCTACTGTGTGTTCGATTGTCGTGTTGTAAGTAGTTTGTGCAGTTGCTGAAGCAATAGGGACGACGAGATACGTGGTTAACTTAAAGCGACGGCGCTATCGCGGGTGTCAGTGCGATTACTGGTGGAGTCACTGGTGTGACTGTCATTGGTGACGTTCGAAGGACGCCCACACGTACCCCAATACTTCGGAGCACACACACGGCCACATGGGTACACCCAAACAAACACACACACACAAATACAAACGACTACTATATCGCACACTTCATGCATTTATTGGCGATTTCGTCTCCTCTGAGGAGCAACAACATCAGCATTGGGTACCGTGGCGGACAGAGTAGCCAATGAGGCATGGCGAATGGTTGCGCTTGTTTGAATGGCACAACAATAAGTGGCGCTTGGTAATGCTGCTGCTGCTGCTACCCGGTGCAAAGGGTCGACCGAACGCCTGGCCTCGTTGCTAAAACTACCATTGCTATTGATGTTGCTGCTACAGCTGGGAGATGACTTAGTTGGTCGGCTCCGTCTCAGATGCTACGGCCGCTGCTGTCGATTTATCGGTGTGGAGTAGATGGCGATTTCGGTGTGGTAACGAGACGACAACCCCGATGTTGGTGCAGTCTCGGTAATGTAGCCTTCTGGGTAAACAACTCAGACGCGGTGGCGACAGCTCCCTCTCACCATGAGTGTGTATGAATGCTGTGCTTGCTTGCTTGCCTGTCTTCAATCGTTGTTAGCGTTGGCAAGTCTGCTCGTGTGCGTCAGGAGTCGCTTGAACTCCATCTTATCCGTCGTCGCGTTTTGTCGGTACTAATCTTTCTCCACAAGCGCCCAGATCGTAGTGGTGCGTGCTATAGAGTGAGTTGTGGTCACGGATCCGGTACGCTGGGTCCGGACCGACTTTCTGGGGTTCTTGGGTTTAGGTTAAACCTTGGGTCGACAGTCGGTCAACAAAGATGCAGATATAGAGGGGGTTTGGCTCGGTTGAGAAGTGCTCGTCGTACTGCTGCTGCTGCTGCTCCGGCAAAAGCGAGCGTCGAGCGACTCGGTGCAGATGCAGCCTCGACTGTTGCATCCTTCGTTCGTTCGTTCACACCACCAACCGCCTGAGCGCCCGACCACCCATCTGTTACGTGATAGCTTGACACGTAGGTCCCGGTGACTTATGTCAGGGTGAAGAGGAAGAGGCTACTTGGGTAGCAAGCTCCGACCCAGGAAGGACGGGAGCGGAATGGAGCAAAGATAGAGGAATAGCCGTAGAGACGGCTGAAGCCAGCAGAAGCAGCAGCACTGGTAGTACCGACGTTGAGCGTAAGGTCGTTACATGTACGCATTAGTGTCAGTTGTCGGCACGCACAGTGAAGCCCATCCCAACGTGCGTGCGTACGTCATGCGTGCATGCAAACGCACAGACGCGTCGTTATATTCGCATGTCGGAAAGGGAACGCCAGGAACGGCGTAAGGAGGGGTATGAGTGGAACACTGCGAGCATATACCTATATGAGCTCTTACGGGGGGGGGCAACTCGTTGTTGGATGTTGCCGACGCTGTTTATAGCCCAGGAGGATGGGAATATTCAATTGGAAGCGACAGGCGTGTCCGGACAGGTTGAGGTTCGGCGGCTCGCCCAAGAGGTGGAAGCTAACAGACGGCGGCATCGCTAGAAACGCTGATGTGGGGTTGTAGTGGCAGCTACGGTCGATGGTTGCTGCTAGGGTTGAACCCCTAGAGGTATTAGTAGTACAAGTGGAAGTAGCAGCAGCTTATGACTAGAAAGAGTTGGAAACTCGCAGCATCCCGTAACGGCATTCGCTGGTCGGCATTCTCTATCGGTTCAACCGGCATCGATTTGTCGGCATCCCACTGATCGGCTGTCGACGAAAGCGAAAGATCTGTCCCAGGATGAGAGAAAACGCCGAGAACGATCTACATACGATGGAAGCGAGCTACAGGAACAAACGTCCTCAGAGGCACAGAGGATCGAGTTCAGTTTTTTAACCATATCATATGCAGCTGGCGAACCTTTATGTGTAGCTGCGTATACATGAAGCGGCCATATGGCGTTCCTCTGTTCAAATGGATGTCAAAAGCGGGGGAGGAGATATCTGTGTCAGCAATATATTCGACGGAGTCAAATAATGAACGCAGTGTTCCCTTGTTCCTCCACTTGTAGCTACTGTACCACTGTATTCGTAACTTCAACTATGATTGAGCATGATTAAATTCAAGATTTAATAATTTCATATATAATAGTTGTATAATAATACATTCGTAACTTTGACAGCATCAGCTGCTGTCCGACAAATCGAAGACAGACAATGACACCGCTCGGTTGAGTAGCTCGCATCTATCTTCCTTCATTCTGTTTCATGGATGGAAAACACCTGCTGGCTTTCCTGGCTGCCTCACGACGGGCAAATGACGACGGGGCATAACCTTCCCTCGCTGACCTCTTTCTCTTGCTGATCTGCACGGCCGATGCTGGTTGGTGTGATATATATATATATATATATCTGTATGTCTTTCTGTATGTTGTCTCATCCTCGTTGCCTTTTGTTTCTGCCACGGCCGCCGCCGCCGCCGCCGCCGCCGTATTCGCGTTATCTGGCAACGGAACGAAGTAAAATCACCCAACATCCAGGCACCAGCTGGCATCTGCTCGATGAGTGTTGCTGTTTTCTCCCTCGATCTCTCTCTCGCTCCTTTCTACTGACACCGCTGGCAGGGCAGGGCAGGAGGCTCCTCGTCTCTGTGGAGGTGACGGAGCGGACAATGACGACAGCGTAGCCTTCATCATCGCGTTACGTTGCCTTGCCACCGACCGTCGCGGTAATTTGCTTCAGCCTGGCGGTTTCGGTCGGCCAGGTCGAAGCCTGGCGGCACCTCATAGGCGACAGGCACGCACATACGACAGGCAGTGAGGCACACACACACACATTCACCATCTGAGCTTTCCGTCGGCGTTGCTGTTCGCTATTCGACAATGGCGACAGTAGAGTCTCGCCGTCTGTGCCGCTCTGCTGAGGCCTCGAGGAGCCGAGAAGCTGAGGTAGCAACGGATGCGCTGGTATGTATGCCTGACACGGCGACATGGCCGGCAATTCGCAGCTCTCTACGTGGGAGGACGGTTGGCTTCGTTGGTTGGTTGGTTGGGTGTTCGCCTGCCGTGCGCGGCTGCCTGGAAGCCTGACGGTGCGGTGTGTTCTGTTTTGTGCCGTTGTGGCATGACGTTATGGTAGGGCAAGGAGAGAGAGAAAGCGAGAGTGAGAGATACACATGAGGGAGAAGGGAACGCTGATGGTGGGGGTGGGGGCTGGCAAATATTATAGCTCCTGCTGGTGTTGCTACATCAGCCAGCAACGTCGGGCCAGTCGGTCGGCCCGCAGCAGCAGCAGCAGTCTGCAAGATGCTGCTGCAGCTACTATGTGCTGCATAGGGATTTCGGGCACCGCGACGACTTCTCAGCATGTGTACGTTCGTCTGTTGGCTGGATGGGTGGGTGGGTGTTTCGGTGGTCTGTTGGGGGTGTGCGGAGGCTGCGGAAGAGCAACAGCGGCATCGGGAACGACTGGGTCGAGGCGAGAATGGGACGACAACATGCGGCTGCTGCTGCTGCTGTCTTATGGGCCTAAGGGTTGGGATTGAGGTCATGATGGAGGTGTCAGCACATTCCGGTGGACAACGTGTGCCACTGGTAGTAGTGGGCGACGGGTCGCTAGGACAGCTTGGCTAAAAGCGGCTAAAATAGACGGGTAGGTTCCACCCAAGGTACCCAAGCAACCACCCATAGGATGAGGACGTGGCCACAGGATGGCAGTAGAAAACCAGCGATACGGGAGTAACAACACCTCGTGTCCCTGGTCCGTGGACGAGCCATGATATTGGTCCGGTCTGGTCCGATCCGGCAACTTGACAGAGCTGCTGGGCCCAGCGACTCATACTCGACGAGTGCAATTTCGGCAGCACTGTGATCCTCTGCTGCTTCTCATGTCCTGCTGCTCCAGCAGCCAGCAGAATACGATAGTTCTTTTTTTAACAGAACACACACACACACCATTATCATGGCATAGCACATCGTATCGCGTCCCTACCATTTCGCATGTCCCAGTCCAGCCTAGGCGCCTCCCTTCCCATCACATACGGCGGCCGAGGGGGCGCAGCACACGGCAACACCACCAAGCCACGGAGGCCAGGATGACCGGCCAGGATAATGTTAGCCTCAGTCTTACAAAATCTCCCGTCTCAGAGGAGACCCGAAAAGAGCGCCAGACGGGCGCACAGACAAGCATAAGCGTAGAAGCATCGCCACGACAGTTGCATCACTACCACCGCCTTCGCCTCCTGCAGCCTCTGGCCACGCTGCGGCTCGCTGAGCGCCGGCGCGCAATGGGCTTTACGAAAATCCACGGCGGCGACAGCGAGCTCTCTGAGCGCGACGCTGCTGCTGGGAGACAGTTTAAACTGGATTAGTTTCCTGCGGGTTCGTTGGGTCCGGCGGACCGTTTCTGTATGTGTATAGTAGTAGCCGGCGTGAGTGAGCGTACTGTGTGGCTGTGTCGGCTACGATGGTTCCACCCCACTCACAGGCGGGTGCATGTGGAGCAGTGTCTGCGGTGAGATGAGGTTCAGCGGAGGACGGATGAGGGTAACGTTTGAGGCGCGCCGTGGCACGCGAGAAGGCGAAGACTTCAGGGTGGGCGGCTAAAGTGAAGTTAACTTATTAAAGTTGGCCACTTATATCTAAGCTTACGCCCCGTCCATCTGGACAGCCGCTGGTGGTCTATAGCAGGCAACCGACCGGCCCAGTGAAAGAGGACGAACAGCGGCTATCATCGAAAGACGAGAGCGCGCAATGATTGTCACACCCTGAGTCGGCCCTCCCATCGCAGAGGTCGGGGCGTTGAGTTAGCATCACTTTCTCGCTGTCCAACCGCTCAGTTGAACGAACGAACCAACCAGCCAACCTGTCCAAAAGCGACTTTGACCAACTCGAACCGTCCTCTACATACCAGGTCGTCGACATCATCGTTGTTGTCGTTGCTGCACATTAATTTTAAACGCTGTTCAGAGAAATGCCAACTCGGCGCGCACATTAAATTTATGAGTGTAAGTCACTGAGTGTGCAACCATTTTGAATTCGCTTAAACATATATAGTGTATAGTTCAGCAGAAGGCCAAGTTGGTTGTTCGCCGTTCGCGAAGGCACGATCGTGCTCGCATCTCACTTTCGCGATTTCATCATTAATCAATGGATATGATAACCGGACAGAGCAGATCAGGGACGCCCTGCTTCTCTCCTGGTCATCTCCTATATCGATATATGCATTGTTGCCTGGTTTTAATACCATGGTCACCATATCTGCCTTTCTCACACACAGAGACAGACAGACGCACGCTGATGACACTGACACAACTAACAAACTAACTTCGTTGTGCATCTCGGGAGCAGGGCCTCGGGTACCTTTGACCGTGTTGTTTTCTCCATGGCGGAATCGTAGTTTTCGTAGATGTGTCGAGGTAGGCATTGAATTGAGACGGGACGACGGGATGTGGTTCGATGTGGATGGATGTACGTTGGAACAGCAGCAGTGAACTACTCCAGCGCGCGACCCTTTCCTTCCGCGTTCTATTGCTACTACAACGACTACTACAACGACTATTGCTGGAAGCGCCGCCTAACCCAATAACCTTTTGGGGTGCCGCCTTTGAATCGGCCCTTTGCGCCCGTTTCTTCGAGTCTATCTATCTCTCTACTGTTCCCCCTACCTCTTCCTCAACCAACGAGTAGTCGGCGAAGGCAACGACGAGGTCGCCGTCGAGGTACCGAACAGTGGTGGCGGCGGCGGCGGCGGCGGTAGTCGTAGTAGTCGTAGAGAAAAAGGCAGTGAGATTGAATTGTATTGTGCTGCAGGGCGTTGGTTGGCGGTGAATTACATTTCAGGATTCCCCACCTACTCACATATCCACAGCCTTCACTGGTCTCTCTCTCTCTCTGTCTCCCTTTTGCTTTTACCCTCGTACGCCTCCCTTGTCTGCCCTCCTTACCAGCATCGGGATGGCGAGCGAATTCTACGGTGGTTCTGTCTCGTACCGATCCGGCGCCTCTGCCTAGCGTCACCACTGCTAGAGCTTGGTCCAGTTTTGTCTGCAGTGGCCAAATAAATGTAGGCACAGCTAGTTGGTGCGGACGCCGCTAGCGTCGAGGGCCGCGCTCCACCGCTGAGGCCCAAACCCGCAGTGGCGGTAGAGCATCCCCGCGTTCCGGTGTTGGCGAGTCGATGTACCTACCACCATCGTGTGTGCCCCTTCCGAAGGAGCTGCGCCCGTTCACCGTCATCCGACCAACCAACGGACCGACCAACCAACCACCAATTCAGACCGAATTCGCATTAGAATTGTAAACTTGGCCCCGAGTTCCTTTGGCTGGTTCCACCTCGCTCTTCGTTCATGGCTGGTGACAGCAGGTCCTTCCTTACTTGGTTTGGTTAGTTCTTTAGAGTGCCTGTGTGTGCGTGTATGAGGGTGGATGTGTTTCTTGCAAAGCAACTGATGCGCCATACTTTTTCTGCGCTGACCAGACACACTGCAGTTGTTCAAAGACTACGGATGGCAGCGGTTCATGGTAAGGCCATGGTGATCGTCCGTTGTCCATTATCATGGAGAGAGGTACACCGGACAGTGGTGAACGAAGACAGTTGTATGGTAAGGGGCGTGGGGGACAGGGGTCACGGCCAGGGAAGGAATTGGTGTTTAATATAGTGCCGAGGCCTTTTTTCGTCGTCGGTCGTCTATTTGTCCCCATTGCTTTTTGCGATGCAATGATGGAATTTATGCAGATGGTGTTTGCCCGGGACAAACAGTAGTGAGAGTGGCTGCTCTGGCTTTCAAGATAGGCACAAGCGAGCCCGGTGGGAGGGACGGAGCTAGGGGGTAGGGGTATGACCACGTTAGGGGGACGTTCGTAGACTTCTCTGTCTCTCTCTGCCTTAGCTCGGTGTTGAGGGGGAAGGAGAGACCTCAATCGAGGCCGTAGGTTTGTCGCCTGTAAGTGTTCAAGTGGCAAACACCCACCTGGACGGTTAGTCACCAAAGACCTCAGGAAATGTGGGGCCAAGCATAATGCCAATCTATCTAACTTGTAGTACTCTCTATCGAATATTAATGATTATCAATATATAATATTATAGAATACTATTTTCGGGCATGCGCAAGAAATACTGAAGAAAAATTGGCATTGGTGGAAATTGACACCAGTATTTTTGCCACAATTCTCAGCCTACTCACTATACAATACAATACAATACAAACTGCTGTTTATTGACGGAACTGCAACATACATTGCTTGAGTTCTCGTAAAAAATAATAGGTAAAAGGTGTAAAATATCACACTGCAACAGACGAAGTTACAATTGACAACATATTATATCAACGCATACATAGGGGCAAATACATTGGCATAATGCATCCAATAGAGTATTTTATTGCTAAATATATTACAGCTTGCTTATCATACCAACAATAGAATGTCTCTGATCAAGTATGTGGTAAGGTCGACAACCGGTGCCCATGTATTCACTTGCGGTTGCCTATAACCACACGAATAGTGTATAGCGAAGGAAAGAGAGATTCAACCGACTGATCGAAATCGAACGGGCAACATCGTTCATGTACTTGAATGGCGTGAGCAAGCAGGAACGCCGCTACGCCTGTATACATCGTATCGCCATTTCGAACCGAATTTCGTGGCTGTTGTTGAGGTAGGCGAGTTTGCTGCTGTAGGAGCGGGGAGGCGAGGGCCAGCTTTGCTTGCGCCTGACCTCTGTCCGCAACAGCTTGACTGGCCATCTGATGCGAGTGCAGGGTAACAGGGACCTGCGCGGCGTCTGGTGCGACAGCACTGTTCCGGACGGACGCTGGTCGTTGGGGTAACAAATCGATCGCCGCTACCCGGGCCAACGACGACCTTGCTCGCGTCCGCTTTTGCTGTTACTGCTGCTGCTGCTGCTGATACCGTTGCACTACCCAGCAATGCTCCTGTCTGCCCTGTTCTGCTCGCTGCAGTTTCCAATGTGTCTCGTCCTACAGTACCGGTAGGTGGCCTGGGCCGAGACCTCAGCGTGCGTCAGTCTTGCCGGCCGCAGCCAAGGCCTTTTGACGACGAGCGCGCCCATGCCAAGTGAAAGACTTGGCTAGAGCGCCATCGGGTAGACGAAGCATCCTAGATGCGTACAACGACTACTACCTAACGGTACGTTCGTTGGCTGGTTGGCTCTGGGAACGGCGGCCGGTGCACTGGTGGCAGCAACGCTGTAGGCCAGAAAGAAGGAGACTACCGCTGCTGCCACGGCTATGTTGGATTGTGCTACTTTAGGAGATTGAAATCGCCCTCTTGCAGCAGCAGCAGCAGCAGCAGCGACCGGCAGAGCCCAGCAGCCTACACGGCCTCTCCTCCCAGCCCCCAACCTATGGCACCCGCCCCTTCCTTCGTCCCCCATTTCCTGTCTCAGAGAGCGACCGACGTTCGCTTACACAGCGATGGAATGCCTCTGGCCGAACGACAACCCACCGTTTCTGCTCCTTTCTGCTCAGTTGCAACGGCCACTGCTGGCGAGCGCCAACCGAGCGGCGCTACTGCTTACGAGCAACGGCCGTGACAGCAGCCGCGGCAGCGACGACGACGACGAGGCGTGAAGCGGAGCGATAAGGGCGGAGGCGGAAATCTCGGAGATTTTGCTGCTTCCTTTCGAGCGAACCGAAGAAACGGACGAACGAACGAACCGACACCGGGCGAAACGCTAGCGCAGGAAGCGTAGAGGAGCCTCGAATGAAGGAGCCAGGGGGTTGGGGTTCGCGAGGTATAGACGAGAAGGACGACGGGAGATGAGATCTCGGACTGGTGGCGGGATCTTTTGATTTGCGACACGATGTCGGTTCGGCCCGGTCCCGCTGCCACCTCTAGCGTGTTCCTTGGCTTGCTGGATGCTCGCCCCCGTACTGGCCCTTAGCCTGCCTACTGTCTCGCGCGTCTCGATGCAGTGTAGAACGAGATCCTGACTGCTTTGACAACGATCTCTCGCACCAATGGCCCCCATTCGACGTACGAACTGAACGCGTCCATCGGTACCAGCCTCTGCGCATCCGGCGCAGTTCGGAGCCAGCCTCGGCCCAGAAATCATTCGGAGATCAAGCCTATCTTTTGCCAACGGAGCATTCATTCGAAACTTAACATGTAGAGGTACGATTTACGAAAAGCAGCTCCCGTTCGTATAAGCTGATCGTATGGATCAGCTCGATCAAGCTTGGAGCGTTCAAGACTATGTTTGTATATCAATGAGCCATTCATCCGATATTGCACGGTTATTAGGTAAAATATACGGCTACTGATGTATCTATAGTATTTAGGCAAAGGGCGACGGGACAAACGTTAGCATAAATCCAAGTGGACAGATAGATACGTTCCGTTGGCAACGTAGCCAATGCGTTCGTCTCTCGCCGCTTCACTCAGTCGACGACGTCTGACCAAAGCGGCCGGAGTCTGCTGCCGTCTTCTTCGTGGCCCAGCCAACCTCGATGCCATACATGTCTGTAGGTTGAAGCGGCAGTTGTTCTGGTTATCGCAAGGGCATCAATCATGGGATGGGAGTGTTTCTCTGAGATGGGAGGCACCAAGGAGAGCACAGTGGGAAGCGCGGAAGGAAGGCCAGATGAGTATGAAGAAGACCGGGAAGAGGAGAGAAATAAAGGACGAACGAAAGAATGAAGGAAAGAAAGAAAGGAGAAAAGAAAAAAATGGCGGGAAACAGCGACCCCCTGTCAGGTCAGACAGAGGGAACGGGGGCGCAGGCTGGCGCCTAGGAAAGGGCAAACAGCCATAGAAAATATAATAACCTTCAATTCGTCAGTGAGATAGAAGCAGGCGGTGGTGGCGGCGCGGCGCTGCGGCACTCACTACACGGTGTGCTGGAGGCTGGGATGAGCGACTGACACGCTGCCTCCGTTTTGGGCTTCTTTTGATTTTCTTCTGCCTTGCCGGTACGAGGGCGCCGCAAAACGGGAGGCTCTTGCGACTGGGAAAAGTGCAGCCCGCCAAAAGGATACGAACAGAAAAGGACGTTGAGGCGAGTGGTGGGGCCGTTAACGGTGGTAGCGAGTGGTGCTGATGGTGAAGAACGAAGCAACTCACGGAGGAAGGAAAAGCTAATCTCATGAGTCAGCGTAGACACCTCACGCTTGAACGTACGTACTTCGGTCGGCCGGTCGGTCAGCCGAGGTGAGACGTTCGCTCCCGCAAACGCTGGCACGAGGGTCAGGTCAGGAATGAGTGAGAGCGGCACTCAGACAGTGAGAACGAAAGAGGGGTGCAAGGGAGAAGGCAGTCTCCTACGGGAAATGGACGAGCGAGAAGAAATGCGATGGACGTGCGTCTTCGCATCGGCAGGACCGAGCAGTAGGACCGAGCCTGCCAACGTGTCCGTCGTCCACTAGCCTCGTGACGTAGAGAGCAGTGTGACACAGACCAGAGTAGAGACTGTTCGGTCCTTCCGAGTGAGTCACGAGTAAAGAAAACGGGGAAGAAGAAGCAGCAGCTTGTGTTGCTGCTGACCGGCGAAGGCTTCAAATTGAGAAGGCAAAGAGGGAAAGGTAGGGACAGATGGAGGCATTGCCAGCGCGGAGGGGGATACAGGGAATGGTGAAAAGGCCGTTGGGTGTTGAACCTGATGACGCGGACCAACGTGGAGACCGGGGACCGAGGTGGGAGGGTACCAGCACTAGAGGGAAGTTGGCGATAGACCCTTAGAACTGTTGCTTTTTCCTCGTTGTGGTTGTGCTACTACTATAGTGTTATTGTTTCCTCACCTAAGCGGTTGTAGTCGTGATGGTGGGATTCCCCGTTGCAGCAGCAATGTTGATGCCGCGTGTGTGCTTAGGGCGTAGGACGGAACAGGGGAGGTGGTGGTAAGGGGTGGGGTCGTTCGTGCAGGCAGAGGTTACGCTGCGGCCTAGTTGTATGTAGCTGTTGCGGGGTGTTCAACGTTCATCGCTCATGTTTTCCATTTCCTGCCTGGCCTCAGCCGGTGATGGTGATGCGGGGACCGGCTTTCTGTTGCTATTCGGCTTTGGCTTGAGCAGTCCGTTCGTTTGACGGGCTTGCTTTAGGGCGGCCACTTGGCGGCGGGTCCACTGGCTGCGGGAAAACTCTCGTCGGCCTTTCTTCCTCTCTCCATGTTAGGCCACTTACGCTCAACTCGGTCAGACTGTTGTTCTCGTTCGTATGTTTTGTGCTGCCTTCTTTCTATGATGTAGCCAAATTGAACTTCCGAACAGGCTGCCTAGCCTCTATATCGAACAAAACGGGGTTGTATGGAGCTCAATCCAAATTCGTCAACTAGCATATGTTTTTTTTTTGTATTTCAAGTCGTATTTCATTACTTGCTTTCGTACTTTCGTAACGACGACCTGAGTTCTGACCTCATTTTGACAACCGTCAGGCCTTGCTCGCGCAAGATACGAGGCCTTGCGTGTGTCCCCATCAGCCACTGGCAAGCTAGAGCATAGAGCCTCCCCGTCCCGGGAGGAATCAAAGGCAGATAGGTAGGTATGTCTGAAGACATTTCTGACCCGTAGAGGTATTTTGAGCTGTCCTCTGAGTCCCAGGGCTGGTCTATTTCTAAAGTGTTCTTTGCTATCCTCCGGGCAGTCGATGCGCATCAAAGCCTCGCTGAACCTTTTCTTGGAAACAATTAAATGACGGTCGGCCCACTGTTGAATTTAAGAACTAAGCTTCCCACTAGGTAGGAGAGGAAGAAACTCTCTACAGGTATGAAATTCCATGCGTCGAACAATGCAAATTAATATTGTGCACGTTGTCTTTCCGTGTTCCAGGTATGTTCCTGAACAGTTCGTGTTATTAGTTCGTGATTAGTGGCCACAAAGCAACGGACGGACGAATATGAACATTTGAATACAATTTATACATCCCCACGGTCGGCTGCCCGTAACTAGTCTTGTAAAAATGTTCTTTTCACTTAGTTAGGGGCAGTACAGTTTTGTAATCATCTTCTTGCCAGTCGTGAACCTCTGTTTATATACGAAATATTAATCAGCTGATGACTTCGAGCACGAACGGAAACAGCCCTTATGCTATTACTGATGAAGTCGCTCATTGTCCCAATCATATTGCTTCGCCTTCTCGAGCCCTCGTCGAGTCTCACGTAGTCTAGAGTAAGTGGATCTATTGAGTTTCTGGGGGTCGGCGTCACGAAAATAAAAGCATATACACACACAGACACATAGACAGACAGACTCACATAAACTTCACGAACACAGCAGGTTTTACCCTTCGCCTTCCCACCATACGATTCTCACACAGCGTCAACAGTCTGCTCCGTATGACAACTGTTGGCGTCTGTTGGAGCGTACTGACCCAACCGTGTCTGACAATATAAGCGAATGAACAAGCGAACGGCTCTCGCCAGTTCGAAACGGCCTTAAACTCTGGTTGTTGCTGCACCAGTAGCGGCCAGCCAAATAGACACATAGACGCTGCTCGCTGAAAACAATCGGCTAACTGACTGACTGGTTGTGTGTGTTCTGTCTGTGACTGTGAGTGTGTACACCGCCGTGCGACACTGTGTCAAAACAACGCGAAGAGGTTATGTCATTGGTCGCACAGTAATACACAATGAAGGCGACACCGTTGAATTAAATACATAAGTAAGGGGGATTTCCCTAGCCGGCGAAGCAGGATACACTCACTCGCTCGCTCATTCATTCAGTCACCGTGTCAAACAAACAAAACGAACACGGGTCTGATGAAGCGAGAAGAGGGACGTCGTTGTCCAAGTCCATCGTCCAAGTTCGTTGCCGCCTCTAGCTGTTTGTCTCACAGTGTCATTATGCAGTGACTGTGTCGCATGCGTTGCCCCCATCTGACTGTGCCTCGGATCGTCGTGCTGGTCTATAACCAATACGACATCAAAACGAGAAAAGGACGCCCTTACCTCTCAGCAGGTCGTCTTAGCACTTGACAAATGTCTTACTCGTGGACGCTACTTGCCTCACATTGTGTTCACACTGCCATAGTCTGTGTATACATTTGTGCGCGTACTTCGTTACGTCTTCGTTATTCCTACTCCGGTTGGCTGGCAAAGCTACTGCTGTTGCCCTTCTATGTTTCGCTAGCGCGATTGTCAAACGTGTTCCGAGCGGGGAGGGATGATGGGGTAACGCAAACTTTTCAAGTTGACTTGTTCGTCACGTGTCACTAGAACACGGCACAAGTTAGTGTTTTGTTCTCCTTCTTCTTTTGCTCTATTCGCGTATCCTCCGCACGCGAATGGCAGCAATTACCATTTACATGTAAACCAGCTGGCAGGCTGATGCCTGAGCCCATCTCGTTGTCAGCCAATGGCTACAAGCGAATCGGGGGCCACTTTGAGTCAAGCTGCTGTCGACCTCTTCGCCGTCTCTGTTCTGGTTGGCTCTGGTTAGAGTTTGTTTTCAGTGTGCGTGTCTCTCTCGGTCGCCAGCGCGATATTGCAGGCAGATTGTTTCTTGGCATAAATCGAATCTTCGGTTAATGATAAAACAAAAAATAATTATTGAAATCAAGAAGCAGTCGAGACAGTGACTGGTGACAGCCGCTTAGTGCAACAACGGCGATGTCAATTGCCTCCGATGCCAAGAGTAGAATCGCCGTCTTGGTTGGTGTCGGAGAGACAAATAATCTGCAGCAGCAGTATGCATAGGAATTCCCCCAGTGGCCCCTGCCACAAGAAGCACTGCCTTTTCGTGTTAACAGATCAGCTCAGCCAACGGTAATGACAACAACAAGAACGACACCCTCCCTCAAATCTAGAGAACGAACGGGTGTTTCACAAACAACACGGTAATAAGCTCCCCAGAGCGTTCGATTGCCGCCTTCGCGAACAACGCTCGTGTAGAGAACAACTCCGTTGTCGCGTATAGTGTTAACAGGACAGCCGAATAGTCTCTCATTTTTGCTGCTGATGGTTTCTTCTCGCAGTTTTCTTCTCGCTTGATTGATGTAAAACCTATTGACTAAGCAATAACAGAAATTGCTGTTTCGATAGGAGTGACGAGACGGCCGATCGCCGTCGCCCCAGCTCTGTTGTTGTTGTTGTTGCTGCTGCTGCTGTTGCCTTAACCAGTCGTCGGCGTAATTGTTGCTCTTGACGTTGTTGTTACTGACAGACGTTGTTGTTATATTTATATCTGTTACTATTGCTCGTGTCGTCTTTAGCTCTCGAGGTGTAGCCAACTCATCCATTTGCTGTCTGTCCTGTGCTGGACGGCAACAACACAAACTCCCCCTTCTCTTCCTCCTCCTCCTCTGTGAGCACGTGTAGGAGCGTGTATATGTCCCACCGTGAGTGAGTGTGTGTGTGTGTGCATGTGTGTTTGCATGTGTATGTATATTTGTATATGTATTTCTGTACTTTTCTTCTTTTTGGCATTTACACGATTCATCGCTGCTGCTGTGTCCGCAACGACACTGTGACACATGGAGAGGGGCCCCTGACAATTGGCCAGTCAGTGGGGTGCCTTCGCTTTTCACTGTGTAGCCGTTTTCTTCATCTTCTTCTTCTTCTAATCATCAGTGCAGGCTGCCTCTTCGTCGCGTAGATAGTCACTGCTGGTTGAGCTGTAGAACAGTAATGCTGGTGCTATTGGTGGTTGTGGCGATGGCGGCAGCGGCGAGTGCTATAACTTCGCCGTCGTTGTTGTTGACCAGGCCAGAACGCGTAGAGCGGCGAGGATATAAAAGTAAATATTGTATTCGTTGTAACAAACCATCTCAGGCGATGTTCTCTTTGCTGTATTGGTCGGGCTAGGCAGGGCCGGCCGATTGCTGACTGCTGGCTCACCAAATTGTTCGGTCGTCCTGTCCTGCAGCGTTCCCTTCCACTGTGTTTCTAGAGTTAAATTCTAAGTGGACCAAAGGGTAGAGGGGTTTTACCGAAAAGCAAAAAAGCATACATAGTACTAGGGAGGCATGCAGACGGACTGAGTGGCCGGCACGAAATGGAATGGGCCTGAGTAGTTGTAGGCGCGTAGGGAAAAGAGCCTACCAGGCAGCAGAGCTTTGAGAGCGAGAGATCCTATGGAGGAGACCACGAGGCTTGGGGGTCAGTCAGTTGATGGGTTGGGATGGAACGGAGTTCGGTGGAATCGGCGGTGGAATCCGAGAACCAACGAAGCAACCCTCCGAGGTTCGACCTCTTTCCCCCCTGCGTCGTATCGTTGAGGAGACGTCGAGGTCGGTCGAAGCCCAAGGCGAAGCCGTGATAGCGCGTTCGAGAGGCCGACGAACGAACCATCCGACCGAGCGACCAACCAACGAAAGAACGGGCGAGCAGGCTGGCGAATGGACGAACCGAGGCCCTGGTGTGCAGGCTGTTCTGAATGGAGATCATTCATGATTCGTTTCCGATACCATCCATAACCCGTTTCCCTCGTGTGTCCACCCCCGTTTTCCCTCCTACGGCGACCTCTACCTCCGCCGATCCAAACCTCGCCGACACTGACAGTGGATGAGACGAGGCGAGGTTGCCAGTCTTGCCGGTCGCCCATCGAGCGCGACTCTTCTCTCGGGGTCCTTGGCGCGAGCTCCTCCCTTGAACCTCTAAACCTTTGACAAGCCACTGCTACAACCACTCGATGACTTCTTCTTTTTCGTTTTCGTCAAGGGAGGCGGTGGTAAAGCCGCCATCGCCTTGGAAAAGGTAAGGCGCGAGCCAGATTAGGAACTCTCGCAATCCTCCCCAGTCCCTTCCAAGGAGATAATATAGGCCTGCCAATTTTGACTTCATCTCGGGTTCAGACTGACTACACGTGCACCGGCATCGTGCTGCTGCGACTGCTGGACTGTGCATCGAGCCTGCTGGCGGTCGGCGAGGCTGTCATCATCATTGGCCGGTCTTCTCTGGCGCATGGGGAGAAATGGATAGATGGTATCGTTTACTTCGCTGTTCATTGCTACACAGTCTTCAGGCCAGCGAGCTAGCTACCTATCGGTGGTGGTGGTGGTGCCAAGTTATCGTCTTGGTTTTCTTACAGCAGCAGGCGTAGCATATAATTTGCAACGATAGAACGACGAACCAACGCCTTGCTTCTCAGATCTTTGTAGGACACGATTCAGCTATCCGGCTACCGCTGCTGATGCTGCCGACAGATTCTGCTATCTGTCTATCTGTATGTCTGTAGATCGAGGCGGCAACTCGGCTAGATCCAGGCCACTCGCTGGGAGCGAGCGTCCTGAATAGCCTCCGATACGTCGGTACTACGCCGGCCGATGCCCGATTCTCACGCACTCAACCGCCGGGCTGGCAGCACAACCTACCCCCGCCTATGATGGTCTCACGTCGAAATGTCGTTTGGAACCGCAAGTCACGACGACGAGTGAATTGATATCGATGGAAGAGGTTTTGATCGCGCAATCAGCAGATTATCACTTTAGCAGCAGATTTTCGCCAATGTTCGAGGGCGGACATCGAGAGTCTTAGGAAGTACGTTTCCTTCGATCTCTTATTGCTTGTTATGAGAAGGGAACTTAAAGTTTTTGGAAAGCAAAAAGTTTCCAATTCCAAACGTTGCCCGGGTTTCCATTGGTTTGTACCGCTGAATTAACCCTGGTGTGCATAATGTATTTTCCTTCTCTTAAAAAAGTATTGCTTATCAGCAATGATTCCTTGTGGACAATTAGTTTATGTGATTGTAGGCGTCGCTTGTTGGAGAAAAGTATGTTAGGAACATGACGCTTCGATGGCAGCGGCGGCGGCAGTGGCAGCAGTGGTACATCGAAGCCGTCTTCATATCGGTTGCATAGAAAAAGTGCAGAGAAAGCGGAAAAGCCGATGAGTAAGGCAGGGCAAGGAGAGGTGGTTCGATCGTAGTGGAGGTGCATTAAAAGTGCCACGAGAGACAGCGTTCGACATCGGCAGCAGCTGCCATCGAGGTTGTTGCTGCCGCTTTTGGTGCTGCCAAAAAGTGGAAGACTCTCGAGCTACAATCGCTGGCATGCGCTTGACGAACGAACATATCGTATCGGTGGTCCGTCGGCCAAAGCCGACCTCCGCCGATGGGGAGATCACAGAGCCCGCGTAGTCGTCTATGGCTCATAGCCATTGACAAGCAATAGTTGGTTGGCTGGCTAGATGAGGCCAGACTGAGTGGTGCTATACTATGTATTATATAACAGCTGGAACTGTGTCGACACTAGGGTCTGTTGCTGCTGCTGCTCTTTCTGTCTGGCGTTCACGCTCTCTCTCTCTCTCTCTTTACTTCTTACAGAGGGATAAGTGCCGCGTGACAGACAAACACGCACACACGTATATAACTCGTAAAATGACTCATACTCGTAAATAAATATTATTACCACGATACGACTATTATTAATGGGTGCTACTTGCTGTGGCGAGAAATGGCGCCGCTGACCAGCAATGACGGTCGCAATGGCCACGATAGCCGGGTGGCGCCCTAGATGGTGGTGATGGCCTAGATCAACCTTTTTCATCCGTCTTCACATCGTAGCTGATATACGATCCCTTCATGTATGACTGTGTACACACGCACACACATCTTACATATAAATTCTTCCATATCCCATCGTTTTCGTCGTATTAATCGGAGGCGATTCCTTCTATGCATTGCGCGTTCGTGTGCAGTCATTCCTAATGCTTACACTGTTCCCTGACTCCGTCACCCACTTCGATGCGTCTAATATTCAATGACGATTGTGGTAATGATCACATCGTCACCAAGCAATGGCAGAACGTTATGGCTGTCGTTGGGCAGAACGTTATGGCAATCGGTGTGCTGATGACGGCCAGCTTGGTTTATCGTAACAAAGCTCGCGGGAACAGGCGACGATGGGGAGCAGGCCACCGCTGTTAGTGGAACGACAAATAACCACAGCAGCAGCAGCAGCATCAACGACGCCGATGATGATGATGACGACAATAACAGCAACAGCTAAAGGGAAGTAAATATATAGTGAGAAGGTGAAATGAGATGAAGGAGGAATATTCCTCGTCAGTGTTTGCTTTTCGTGCTGCTGGGGTAGACATTCTATCAGACGGAATGCTGTCCCCGTATGGGTGGCTTACCCCGTTGGCAGGCCTTGTGACCTATGCGTCTATAGAGTTTGCCTACCTCTTCCAATGGCCTGACACCGCTTTAGGTCGGCATCAGCGGAAGCCGAGGCAGATCAGCAAATCCCAATCGATATTATGCAGGTATTCATTATACGATCCTTATACGAGGTCTTCCGGTCCTCCGTTACCTTCCCTCTCACCTATAGCCTTTATAGCCGAGCAATCCAGGGCACACGCGTGCCCGACATTGGCCTGCAGTACTGTCCTGTGTCGACGCTCTGTACTATTTCGCTCAGGACAGACATCGCGATCTGCCGTTGTCTGAACAGTACAGTTGTCGCTTGGGGAAACAGACAGAACGATCATACGACCGGACCTAGACCCGGGTTGCTCGTTTCCCGTCAACGAGAATATGCTGTCTCTATTTTTGGCATCGCGCTTTGATGCAACGTCGACGACGGATCACAGCAGTTTGCCTGTTCCGCAAACATTACACTGTCATAAGCAGGTTGCAAGATAATTCCAGAGATCATCTCCGCCTGCAGGTATTCGCCAGCGAGCAAGCAAATGAGGAAGACCTTGGCGAACACAAAGAATAGTGTCGGACTTGCTTCAAGGCTGTAATAAGATGTTGAATAACGCTCGCTTTACATTATATATATATATATATATATAACCTAAACGGGGTCGCTTAGGTCGATTTGTAATGTAGTAGCTAGGTAAATTAATAATTCCGACGAGTCGTGTCAGCGGCTCACAATGCTATATTACTTATTCAACATTGGAAAAAGGGTACTTTCTAACACATATATGTATCTTAAGTATATTTGTAAACAGCGTAAGCAAGCGAAGTCTTGTAAGCGCAAATGGGCAAGAAGAGTACAATAACGATTTACATGAGCTCTCTGATATCCTTCTGTTATTGGGGCGACGATTGGGTTGAGCAAAAAGGATAATCTCCTCTTATAAATTTGACTCTGACGTTGTGTGGAGAGCCGTCTGCCGGATTGTTATGCATCTTCGCCCAAAGCCGATGTCTGCTGCCACTCAATATTTCTACTAAATATCCAGTCATGCATTTGTTCCTTCACTCAATGGATGGGCGCCATTTCCGCCGGAAGCTGTAATCGCCATCTAGGGGGTAGCTAGTGTTCCTTCAACGATCTCATTTCTTTTCTAACTTCCTTTTAGGCAGCAGCAGTAGCAGCTACTACACGCTTGCTGCTACAGCTCTTGTTTCCTTGTATAATAATAGGTATATCCTGAACTCACAATTCGCTTCATGGCGAGTTTCAGCCCCAACTGAGATCTGTGTTTGGAAAAAAAGGAAGCCGGAGATACATTGCAATCCGGCACAAGATTCAATAATGAAAACTTTGTGCTGCTTTAACCCGCCTCTTGATTACCCTGTTTTTCTCCATACGCGTCAATTTGCACTTTACGACAGATTGTTGATCCACAAAATCTTGCATAGTAGGCCGAACGACTATCAAGTTGGTGAGGGTATGATAGGTGTTTTGCGTGAAAATCAAAGAACCTCGAAGTACATGTAGTTAAATGATTTGAGCTGCGATCACTGCATATTGTGTATAGGCTTTGCGCGCTCTCGTAGCGAGAAGCTAAGACAGCGTGTTGAGCATGTTATTGGATTGGTATGGGGACAAAAACCTCACGTGAGAACACGCTAAGGTCGTAGGTCTTTCTGTCCGTTGTACGATGGCTTGCCTTGGTGATATGCCCTCGCCGTCTAGGTCCGCTTCGTCGACCAATGGCAACGGCGAGGGAGGCGGCGTTCACAACCTAAGTCGCCGTGGCCGTCGCCGGCGAAGAGTCCGCCGCGACAGTCTTGGCCGTCGTCTTTCCTGTCCCTGTTGTTCGCGTTCAGTAGGGCTGGCTGTACAATCAACGAGGATGGGATGCGTATTATTCACGAGCTCGTATTCTGGCCGCAGGCCGAATACGGCTTTGTTTCGAACCGACCTGCCGCTAGCTGATCCAGCGTACGCTCGCAAGGGCCAGTCGCAGAGCCGATGCCGACGGTCCTAGTGAATTGTGCACTAGCGAGGAGCTTGTGCGCACGGGGTGCCATAAGATGGTGGAAAACAAGCCAGGCTTACTATCCGGTTAGCTTTATCTGGCTGGCTGCCTTGAGAAGCATGAGGCGGTACGAAGGACCAGGATAGAACGAGATAGCGGGGGCCGGGGGATGCCGGAGCTTTAAGGCACACTAGAATGCAGCTAGCATACGCACTAGCGAAAATTCAAAATAAACGATATTGCGGCCCTTTGGGTGCTGTCCTGTTGCTTGAGCCAGTTTGAAGGGCACACTGGACGACGAGGACGGAGTGAAGGAGAGAGCAGATCCTGATCAGGGACGAGGAGGTTGGATGTGCTTCGCACTCAAGCTTTCGTGATCCGTAGCAGCAGATTCCTCCTCTTGTTACGCCGTCCTGTGTATGCTTGTTAGCCTCCTGGGTTTGCCGATACAGCCGTGTATGTTCTTCTGGCGGCGACCGCTCAGACACTCCACGGCCGGCTGACACGCAATTGAATTAATGTTAATCCTCCATTTGCATGATGTCTTCCTTACAGCGTTCAATGTTTGCAAGTACAATAACTGGAGAGAGGAGAGCTGTGTCTCCTATTTTAAATCTCCTTTGCTTATGTTGATGTGCGGTGACCACCTTGCCGAATGCGTTAGAATAAGCAGCAGACCCCTCTATGCCGTGAATTTCCCTTAGTAGACCAACCCACGGGTTTACGAGATGGGTGCGGGTGTGTTCGCATCTGTGTGAAAGTACAGGATATAGAGGCAATTGACGGGTGGAGCTCAACAGTTGATTCGGAATGCAAGAATATGACTGACCTATCTGTCGTACGAGCTAGAAGCCAAAACGCCGCTTACAATGCCCCATTATTCCCAATGGCTCAGCGAGAACTGCTGTCTGGTTATATGCAACATATTGTATATGGTCAACTTCTGCTAAGCAGTTGTTTGTTTGATTTCTTTAAATAACATCTATTGTGTTACGAAATTAGAAGGATGCATTGTAGCATATGGTTAGAAATATATTGGGCCGATGAAGCTCACGAACTATCGTTCAGCTGGCTATTAGCCAACGATTGGGTTGACGTGAATACTGATTTTGCTGTCAAGGGGTACAGATTTTTCATTAGACGTTCCTTGATAATGATGGCTCAGCATACGTGGAACGGGACCTAGTGAGCGGCTTGTGATATGTTACATGCGTTGCGTCCCCTAATGCATCAACACCAGCTCCCTCCACCCCCGATAGCCTCCCCATGAATCAGCATCGGCTTGAGTCGCAAAGACTTCAGTGGAGTTAATGAACGGGAATTACATAGAAGCCGCCATCTAGTCAGTGATGCCTGGGCCAGTCTGCACGCCTGCCCCCTCCCTGTTCCCCGTTTTCTCTGCTTCTTTATGAAGCAGAAACAACAACAGCAACGTGCCAAGTGATGCCAGCAGTCAGTCAGTCCACGAGCGAGCGAGCGAGGACAGCATGTAGCGCCATAGAGGCGGTGGCCGCGGCGGCGGCAACAGCAGCGACTATGGCACTTGCGTCAGGGTCGGTGATTCCACCGTAGCCTCCGCCTCGCGTCTGCCAGAGCCTGCTGCTCGTGTGAAGGGTAGTGGGGACGGATCGATGGTGTCCTTTGTCTTGTTCTCTTTTCCTTTCTGGATCAATCCCCTTTGTCGTTTCTTCAGCCGCCGCCGCCGCACTTCTGTGACGTTGTCTCCGCGCTGACGCCGCAATGGGCAGTAAGGACAGCCCCACCCATGAAAAAAGGGAACAAGGGCAGCTGGCCCCCATCAAAATGCGGGGCGAGAACGGAGGTCGGTGAGGCGCGCCCAATATGGGGGACTCGGTTAGACTCGGGGATGTCTTTGGTTGATGGGTACAGGGGGCTGCCGGTTGTGCAGCAGGGGAACTTGGCAGGCCTGGCAAGGGAAACGATCGAAGCGATGGCACCTCGTTGGGATCACGAGAAGCGACAGACAATCGCTGAGCTTCTCACTGTGCTACTTATTTCCTGATCGTCCTCCTTTTCTGACCGACTGCAGCGGGAAACGGCCGCGCCTAGCCTGGCCTCGCTAAGCTAGGCGCCGATTTGCCTTGAGTGGCACCAGCGGAAGCAGACTGTATCCGACTTTTGCCTAGATAAATGGTCTGTCGCTGTGGAGCAGGCAAGAAACAGTGAGAGTAGGCCAATCGATTTCGTTTCATGCCCTGAAACAATGCAACTCATCCGTAAACTGCATTCGCTAAATATGGGATTTGCTCGCCAACGCTTCGTCAGATTTCCCTTGGGTTGACTTTTAAATGTTCGCAAGTGGATATACTTCCGTGGTATATACTAAAATGACAAGCCCAGTTGTTTGCGTACCATTCCTATTCCAATTATAATGCATGGAACTCCGCATACTGCTATGGCAGTAACTAAAGTTGGAGATATCTCGTAGGGCTCTACGGGATATCTTGCACTGTTTTTGGATCCGAGACATCAGAGACCAAAACGAGCGGCCTGTGTACGAGACTCGACAGCTCTGAGTGGCAGTTGTAGCCATTCTACTGGCAATGTGTTATTGGAGCCATGAAGGACCATCTCAGCGATAAACCGATCTCTCTCTGTCTCTTGGTTGACTCTCTATACCCCATAACGGTTGGAGTGGGATCGCACGGCGCTTGTTGATATTCGAAAGATTCCTCCAACACAGACAAACACACACGTGCATAGGAACCCGTACAAGGACTGTGGGAGTATCAATGCGCTACTATCCGTCAACGATCAAATTACAAACTCTAAACTCAGTCAGCCTCGTTGATGCAGTCCAGCATCCTTTCAATGTGATCGCCCTCCCCCCCCCCCCGTCAGCGCAGAGGAAGAAGCGATCAGAATGCCGAAGACTACACCCCTTGGCTGTATATTGATGACAGTCCGTTCTTCATGCTAGCCTCCTTCTTTCTGGCTATACCGATGCATTTATTGCACACTGCGCTACGTCTTGCGGAATGCTCTGATACCCAAACGATGGCCGACGCTTAGAGTTGAACGTTGCTATCGGCGCCGACAACGCCACCAAATCGAACAACAGACGAATGTGCGGTCGCCTCGCGAAAGCATCGTTCGTTTCGCTTGCGAATGAATTGACGAACGAATCTCTACGAGGATCTGGAAATCAGCAAGCGAAAGATAGAACAACGCCGCCTGTTGCCAGTGAACTATTATATACACACCACGTTGGCTGTATCGTGGCTAAACATAGCTCTACGAGTATGTGCATGGCGGTATTCAAGCTGTTTTTCTTCGTTGTAGTGACAGCCACAGGAACAGCGATAACAACAACAACAACCGAACCAATAACAACATGGCTAAATCGACTAGCAACCACCACCGCCACTAGCAACGGTCGGCTAAAATCGTCGCGTCGTGCGCGAAGGGGATTATCGCGGATTCAATTTGTTACGTACTACCACCACTACTACAACTGATGGCCAGTTACGATCGGCGGTGGCTGCTTACGGACGAGAAGCGAAGCATTCGCTCTTCGTGCCAGTGCCGTTTCCGCCGCTGGTCGAATAGTAGCCGCGCAGGGAGTGCGATGTCCCCGCGGGAGCTCGCGAAGGCAGAGAGCACGCCCTTTGTCGTCATCGGCGGAGTCGAACAGGCAGCGTGCCTGTCGCTTCCACGCTGCTGCTGCTGCCGCCGCCGACGACGACGACGACGATGAGACCAAGGGACGATAGCCGATGGACGAGCGCGACATCGGCATCGACAGCTACAACTAACGATTCATAGCAAACGATAAGTCAGCGGCATAGGAGCAGCCGGCTGGCCGGCCATTGCAACAGAGACGACGGTTCCAGACACGGCCATGCAGTGTCAGCATGAACAACACATGTCAGCCACGAAATACGGACAGAATATACGGACGCACAGAAGCGCACGCACACGGAATGGATCGAGTGCGAACCAAACAGGCCGAGTCAGCGGAGCCATCGACAGCCGTGGATGGTCGTTGAGTTACAGAAGAAGTGAATCGCTTGCAATCGTTGTATCAATGGCCATATCTTGGCTGTAGACTAAGTTTATGTAGGTTTTCGGTGATCTCGATTCGCCGGCGTCGGCGGCGGTGGCAACAACAACACTCGCGACATCCGCCATCTGCTGGACGTCCTTCAGAAGGGAAGGGAAGGCGCTTTCGTGAGCGGATTGGGTCGTGTGCTTTTTTTTCACCAACGTTTCTCTTACCGCTTTCGTTGCCTTCCCTTAACCCGGGAGAGATTCTTTTGGTGATGGCGGCTTTGGCTCGGGTCGTCGTTGTCGTCGTCATCGTCATCGCCATTCTTGTGGGTTGGGTAGCTTGTGTGAGGGCCGCATGGCCCCTGAGGGACTCGTAGCAATGATGGATGGCTCCCATCCCGATTGCTGCCGAAGAGTCGGGGGAGGCTTGAAGTGGGGTAGCGTTGGGAAAGAGAGATGGGGCTATTTGTGGGGGCATTCAGCAATCCCCCACTTCTCTAAGAATCCCTTGACAGGCGACCGACCAGCAGTACTTGCCTCTGCTGTACACCCTTCGTGCCCAAACACACGATATCTGATCTTTAGACGGGCAGGCGAACGTTACGGTCAAATTGCCAAACACACCAAACACCCATGCGCACACACACACACACACATATATATATCCAACGCCTTCACGAGCCGTATGAGAGCTATGCATAGGAGAGTCCTGCCGGCTGTAGCGAAGTTCTACCGCTGATGGTGAAAGACGGCGATCGTACGCTCTAGGGCCAGATGCCGGCAAACTGGGACAGGTCAACAAGCTTGTTTTCTGCCCTCTACAGAAACATTAGAACGGTACTAACTCAGTGTTGTCGTCTTGTGTTTTACTAGTGTCCATGATGAGAGCTTTTGCACTTTGACATCTAACTGCTCTATCCATTGCGTCGCCAACGTTTGAACGACTAGGTCGCCAGGGACACGAAACCGACACTGGTGCCGTTAAGGTTGGTTGTAACGGCAGAGCTGCGTAGTTGCGAAGTCCTCCGCCGCGCCGTTCAAAGACCAGTCACTACTCGACGACGAACGCCACCACCGCAGTGCCTCATGCCTTTCTTTTGCGTTGTGTGCTTTCTATGGAGAAGTTCCTACGATGCGTCGGGGCTTCTGCGGTTGATAGCGACACGAGCAGGCCTGTTAGCAAAGAGCGGCGAGACAGGGCGACATCGGGGCTGGGTGGGTAGTCGGCGGTGGTTATGGAAAGCCGAAAAACAGAAGGAGGACGTGGGATACGTGGGCACAACTGGGAAGCAGCATAGGCATAAATGGAGGGACCAGGGACTTGGGGCGGCAGAAACGAGGCGGGGCTGATTCAGGAAGGCACAATGCGTGCAGCAAGTCAGCCAGGCCGCTTGCTCGGACGTGATGCGGGGCCTGGGATAACAGGGCAAGGGAACATAACTGGCTACGGAGGTCTTTTGTTCTCTGCTTTGCACTCTTTTTTGGCTCAACCAACGAAGCTCACATATAGAATACAACGGCTCGTTCAGGCTTCAGGAGGTTTCAGCGAGGTTTCCTCGCTTCGCTTACCCAATCCCCATATCCCATTCTTACCCTTGTCGGTTTTTCCCTGTTCACCCCTCTGTGCCACACAAATTCGTCCCCTGTTAATTCTTCCAAGAGATGGTCACTGTCCTCCATTCCTGCCTTTATATACACATTTAAACTACCACAGCTAGTCGTCTCCGTATTAGTGTAAACTACATTCAACTGACTGCACACGCAGGTTGGTAATCTAGCGTAGCCTTTCTCTGACCTGTCATCTACTGTCAGACGCTCACTGTTTTGTGCTAGAAACGCAGCTTACTGAAGAATGGCACGAATGCGTGGCAGTGCTGCTCAGCAGGCGACCATTCTTTAACGTACCCTATCAGTGTTTGCTGCTATTGCGTCAAGCTTCGATCTCGGTGTTCTCGCTCTAGAGTTGGGCAGATTTGCTTACAAAGATATTTTACATTTGTCTCTTACTCGCAAGCCGCAATGTGTAACCAGGCATGAGGTGTTGTTATGTCGACCCTTGGTTGTCCTTTTCTATGCGTTCGCTATCGTCGCGTTCGTGTCGTGTCCTTATTATTAACCCATTGTCGCTTCGCCTTAGTTACTTCCTGTGACCATCCGTGACCTGCCTTCTTGCGAGGCGACTAGAGGGGTCACACGGATAGCAAGGACAGTCTTGCCTTTCCCGAAATTCTCCGTCCCGGACTTCTACAAGGCTATGCTCAAGGGAGCCGAAGCAGCCGACGCGTACTAGCAATACACGCTCACACGTACACCCAGACACGCATCCGTACGCCCGCTTTGCACATCGTCTATACCGATCTGATCGGTGCAAATATGCCAGGTTGGGGGCTTTGTACATGCTTTGTCCTCTTCTCCGAGCTTGCTCTGCTAAGTGAGACGACCTCTGCCGCAACATGGACGAAATCTCCGCCTATATCCGACCCAGCCGAAGCCGGCCACCTCGATCCGATGCGATTTATTTCCCCCATCTCCCAATTTCCCATTCTTTGTTATCGAGAATGCGCTACTTGCTCGTGCGGCGTACGCTTGAGCAATAGCAGCAGCAGCAGCGTATGTAGCGTCAGCATTATCGGTAGTCGTTTAGAACGGAACTGAAGCCCCTGTTGATATGATTAACTTTGTCATAAAATTATGTCATAAAGTATGCCGACAGGGCCAGCGACTTTCTAACCGCCCGTGGCGGTGATGCAGGCTAATCCCTTACGTGCCATCGTGCGGCGCTCCCGCATCCCAGACCGGGTTGCCGCCACTTCGGTTAGGTTCTTCGTCCACGTTGGGCTCGCTTGCGCGATGTTGTGTGTTCCGTTCAGTCTCGTAAGCTGATCTTGCCGTTTGGATGTTACCCTGAGCGTGCGTGGCACAACGAGCGGTTTTATACACCAGCAGCGAGACGAGCAGCGAACGACGCCCGGTCTCTGCTTCCAGCGCCGGATATCCAATGCTACCCGGCCACACCAGCCACCACGTTGTGTCGACCCTACTCCTGCTGCTGCTGCTGCTAAACAGACTCGTAGACTCACTTACTCACTGGCTTGGATTGCTGTAGCCAGGGTGCGTGGATGTCCACGCGCGTTGTGCTTCTTATGTCATATAAATAATAGAAGTCATAATAAAAGAAGGCAGAGGAGAGAGAGAGAGCGAGTAAGAGACATGCCGCAGAGACAGTGGTGGGTGGATAGGTGGCTGTGTGGTGGCCGGCCGGTCAAGCTGGGGCTGGGGGAATTGTGGACAGGGGTCCTTGTTGTGAGGTCGACGTCGCCGGCAGGAAGCAAAGCGGACATTTAGTTGTGCCACTGGCTGCACTATAATGCAATCCCCTCCTTGTTCCTCATATAGCCACAGCATCAGGATATCACACTAGGAAAGCAGCCAGTGCGGTGGTATGCCAAGCCCGGCTTCTGCTCGCGGTGGGTGACTTGGTTTCGCCAGTGTCATCGTCCACGAACTGTCCTATGGATTCGCTGCCGCTGTTGTCATTGTTGTGGCCGATGTCGCTACTAGGTTCCTTTGCCGCTCTCTGACGAGCCAGCATCGTTGTCCTGGGTGGAGTTTTCTGCCCGACCCCATGGCCTATGCGCTTTGACATTGGCTGGCTGCAAGAAGTTACACTGATTGGCTGACTGCACGGCCATCGCACTGAGATCCAGCAATGCTGGTAGCCGTAGTGATGATTGCCTTGGCTCGCCATATTTACCTGATGCCACCGCCGCCGCCGCATTCATGGTTAGCTGTCAGTTGGCCAAAGGTCAGTCAGTCAATCTCTATCGTCCACTGGCGACAAACATAGTTGTATATCTCATCGCTTCTCTGACGACGCTCGGTTATAGCTCATATGCGAGTGAGACAAACGCTTGCTGACCATCCATAATAGATATCATTAAACGCTTTCTGTTGGCCAATAGTGACGTGTACATTCCTTCCCGTAGAACCATCCCATTGATATCCACTTATGTGTTCACTTGCTCTAATATAGCGTTTGGTCAAAAAAAAGATAGCCGATACTGGTGATGATATGCTGCTTGGATTGTTCATGAAACAACTAGCTTATTTTCAGGGTTAATCATATTAACACTCGGTCATCTTCTTGCTGATGTTTGCCATGCTTATGGATTATAATGTTAGCAATAACAATTAACAGAGTGCCACCGGGCGTCATTCTTCATCAATGAAGACCTTCTGTAGTCGATTGGCGGCTTTGTTCAGTACCGGCAGATACATGCTAAACCGTCACTGACACATCTACAATGACACCACCATTGCATCAGAAGACAGAATGACACCACCATTGCATCAGAAGACTCTGTTGTTTATATTCTAGTGTACCCCCTTTACCCAATATAAATCTGGTATTAGCCCGAGCACGCTAATCATAATGGGCCACAATGACAATAACCTAGTTAGTCAGTATACTGAATTCCATCAACGTTTAGCATTCGGTAAAATATCCATAATGATAATATGGATCAAGAGGCAATCTTCCCTTGCCACAATAACTCAGCATAGCCGAAATTCTACTTTGGTAAACGAGTTGTTTTTTGTTCGTCGTCATTCTTCGGCGTCATATCTCTGCGTATGACCGCCCAGACACATTTTCTCATCCCCAGCACAAATCGCAGACGCGCACCACTTCGATGGCTAGCAGTCTCGTTGCTGTGCTCTTACAGCTCTGTGGTGGATGTGAAGTGTCTGCAGAGTGTTGATTATGAGTCGACAGAAGGTGTTGAAAGCGCTGCTGCTGCTGCTGCTGTTCTGTCTGGTCGACGACGACGACGACGACGAGGAGGCCAATGAACCAAATATTTGACACTCCGTCAGTCTGGCAAAGCTACGAAGACCTCGAGACGTCTCACAGAGAAGCGATATTTTCCTTTCATACGATTCTCCTCTGGCCGAGAGAACGAACGGTCTCGTGATCCTTCAGTGTATGAATAGACAAACTGTAGTGAGATGAAGGCGAGCACCTGCTAAGGTATTCTTTTGCTACAGTTATTTGCTTTTAAAATTAGAACAGAAAATGTCGTTGTTGGTTCGAAACATCGCCTCGTCTCACTCGACTGCCCCCCCTCTCAGCCCAAACAGCTGGACGGGTAACCTAACAGGTATGCCTATATATATATATATATATATATATATGTATATATATATATATATATATATATATATATATATATATATATATATATATATATATTCTGATTCACCTGTGCCCGTGTGTGTAATATTCTGAACCTAGTCGTTGACACGAGCGCGTTGGAAGACGATATATAGTTTGCCCGTATAATGACTGTGGTATATCAGGTGATATGGATATCAGGTATAATATTGACAGAGAAATGATCCGGTATCACATCTCGTGCTCAAGTTCGGTGATATTCCCATCATGTGTATTGCTAGACACTCGATCACAGCACAGCTATACGAAAAGATTGCCAATCAACAATGCCATGGAGGTTTTTATGTTCAAAAATGAATTTTGATCAGGGACGTATAACGCTCGCGTGGTATCGACAACGGAGATCTTAAAGAAACTCTGAGGAATATGATCGTCTGTCAAAGTAGCCCATGTTATCATTTGCTAGGTATACAGCAATGTAAGCGATAACGACGCCCAATCTCCGCTCTCTCTCTCTCTCTCTATAAAGAAAGGTACATTTGGTTATATTGTCTGAAGAGCAGTCCACTTCTACGTATGCTCGAACTGGTTATACAGTTTACATAAGACGCCATATATAGACATACAACATGTAAACTTATGTTACATTATTAAGGTTTCGCTCAGCCGACTGTGTAATCTCTTCTGCTGCCCTTTGGCCATAGACATGACGACACAACGCACTCAACATCTATAATATTCTACCTGCCTATATATAAACATTCGTGTCGTTCAGCTGATCGCTTATATGTACAAGTAATGGCGTTAACATCATCTGATAGTCCAACGTCCGTTGGAAGGGACGACTTATTGAAGACTACGGGGCAGCCATGACAGAGCTTCTCACATCGCAAACGAGATGCAGCTGAACAAGTGAAGGAGTCGGAATCTACGCCGAGAGCACAGCCGTTTATTTTATCGTTGCAACTGATACCTCGCACGTGGAGTCCACACACGCCATGTGATACCATTGCATATCGTATTATTATAGTAGTAGTAGTAGTAGTGGTAGCCGCAGTGGTGTGAGTATAAGAAGGATAGTTGTGCCTTGTTTTGCCTGTGTCCTGCATTTGTGTGAGTCTGTGTGGCTCTTAATCATTTCCATTGTTAGCCGGTAGCTCGGCAGGCGTTGGTGGCACGGATACATAATAGGTGGGGGTCGGTCGCCTATCCTCTCGCGGCTGCCAGACTGCCAACTCGGATTCAAACAACAGCAACAGTGACATTCATGTATCGTAGAAAGAGATGCTTTCGTGTGATCTGCTATCGCACAACTGTAACTACCGCAGTTGCTCTGCTGTGTCGTTGGATAGGTAGAGGGTTCAGTGGGTAGCGGCTAAAATGAGTAGAGGCATGATGGCGGGTAGCCACGATGGTCGGGCGAAAGGGATACGCCTACGCGTTGGTATCATCATTATGTAGTGTGCTACGGAGATGGGACGGGCATGGGAGATGGGCTACTCGTCGGCAGCAGTCGCTGGCAACCGCAACAAGAGAACGGAGGAAAGTGGTCGCGGGTGAATGTGGTGGTCTCAACAGGAGGGGCAGAGGATAAAGGGCCGAAGGGTGGGTCATGAGAACAGAAGTATTCATGAACAAATGGACGGATTAAAACGAAAGCGGCAGACAAGAAACGACTACAACGACGACACTAGTTGTAACCCTACGACTGCTGCTGCTGCTGTTGCTATAATGCCAACTATTACTGACTCAGTTCGGCGGCGTTTCTGTTCTCTGGGTATTGGGTTGGCTACCGCAGCATTGTAGAACGATGCCTGGATGGACGAACTAGCAAGTGCCTGTGGGTCTGTGAGCGGATGCGGATGCTACCCATTGGTTTATTTCCCTGCGCCTGCTCTCCTTCGCTTCTCGGCCACCCCTTTGACCATCTCCAGTCGTCTGGTCCTCTACCGTTTGGCGGCGCTGGTGGTAGCGGGGCGCTGCCGCTAGCGACGTTGGATGCTTGGAACCAACAATGGCGCTTGGAAATGCCAGCCAATTGTAGAGTTTCGCAGCCTGACCACCGTTCCAGCAACCAGCATCGTAAGAAGAGACGGGTATGCTGTCTACCACTGCCCTCACCATGAATCAACTACCGCTGCGAAACCGCTGCGTCGAGCCTAACTGACAGACGGTGGCGGAGCGTAGATTCCGCTGCTGTTGCTGCTACTGCGACGACGACGGCCATGATAATGATGGTATTGAGATTTGTGTAGGAACGTCAGTCAGATGACGCGAACACACCAATCCAAAGAGTAGTGCTGTGAGGGAGCGGCTATCATCTGTGAACCAACTGGGTTGGCGTATGTTGGCGTGGCCTAAGTTGATTCTGTTCTAGAAATAGTTGATTGATGCTCGAGTGAGGCCAAGGCGTTGTCGTGAGTTGATTTCGTTCATTTTCGCCGTGGTCCCCTTAACGACATTTACGTATTTTGGCGGCGTGCCATTATACGCTGATATCGTTGAGGTTTAAATCGCAATAACGCCGCGAAGAGCGTCGATACCGACGACTTCAGTAACAACGACAACGAGAACAAAACAACAACAATAACCAACCTACATGAACGGTGCGGACGAGTGGAGCCTCTGTTGGAGAGCGTATATCGCTGCAGGGTCCAGCCATTGATAGGAACATCACGCACGGGAAGTGATGTCACTTTCTGAAGCCAAACCAACCCTCTGTTCTCAACTCAAACATACAAGGACCGAAAGAGGGACACACAAGGAGCTTCGAGCTGGAACTCGAGTATGGTGAAGACCGAACTTGAGGCAGGCATGAACGCGCCAACAATCACCCCGCGCCGCGTGTACCATGACGACGAAATCAGAGATGTCGGCAACGATTAGGATACAGCGCTGAGAACAGAGAAGTGAAGGGCGACCATGAAATCAATTTGGAGTTGTCTTTCGATTCGTCATGTTTCCGTGGCCCCAGTTCGTGTGTCCCCAGCAGTCGAATGGCTGAAGGGCGCTCAGAGCAGAGCGCTCGCTACCCTTATTTCCTATATACCCCTTTACGCGCCGCCACCGACTCTCCCCCACGCTGCCAGGCTGTGTTACTCATTTCACAGTCTCAAAAGAAATCCTCGGTTTTTTCAATCAATGAACAAGTAGCGGAATAATGAATATCTTGAGAGGAAACATTGTGCATGGTCCCTTCATGTTAAAAAAGACTAAAGACAAATACTCTAATACCGTTGTGTATTGGATTCAGTAACACTGTACAGACCTGGAACTCTTTCCGAAAAATATTGTCAGATGATTTTTTGTCTCTGCCACCGATCGATCTACTGCGATCTGATCTGTATGTATATATATATATATATATACATATAATATCTGTATAGAAACTCCGTAAAATAGTGGACTGTTGACTAACAATGTGGTCTCATTGTAATATCATTCCCAACGATGTATTTATGACTAGTTCAAGGAAAAACAAAACCCAGCTTCTATGTATACTCTCGTTATCCGCACTTTATCTCAGGAAACGTGGCGATGTCAATTCTCCTTCGTCAACACATTGACCTGTCACGTCAACACCTTATCTTTGCTGTTGTTACCATTCTCTATGGCAGGCTTTGCTTAGATTTTTTTGCTTATTTTTTTTTTGAAGCTCAATATGTGCTCTATCTACTGCTATAATATATTTGTGTGTGCGTGTGTGTGTTTATACCTTTAGATCATTTTTGTCTTTCTTTATGTCTACTGTACGTTGTTTGGCAACTGCCACCTTTTCAACTATTGTCGCCTGTTTGTTTGACATTATGTTGTTGTTGTTGTTGTTGTCGTCTCGCTCGCTGACGACACCGATGCTTTGGCTGTTGTTGTTGTTGCTGCCGCGGCGGTGGCGGCGGCGGCGGCCGCCGTTGCTCCGGTGATACAGCAGTTGTCAAGTCTGTGACGACTGCAATGAAGTTATTGTTGAACTCGTCGTCGTCTGTAGCCGTTAACGATGAGGACGCAGTTTCACCTCACTGAGTCGATGATGCCGCCGCTGTTGCTGGCGCGAGTGATGTGAAGTGAGGTGAGGTAAGTTGAAGTGAACGGCCGTAGTGGGTCACACGAAGCTGGTTTTCGTTATTTCTTTATTTTTTTCTCTTCTCGTTTCGTTTCTCGGTTGACGAAAATGACGAGAACCTGTCGTCGTTATGCTGTGTCCGACTCATCCGCTTCGGCTTTTCGCCACCGTCATTCTTCAGGTCGTCAGGTGTTCTTCAGTATTTCAGGGATGGCTGTCACAGAAGCTGTCCGCAAGCGATAGATGCAGCAAACGGCTGCTTCGCTTAGCAGCGGCAGAAGTAGCAGCAACACCGGCATCAGCGGTTTGCGTGACTCTATCAACCAATTAGCGACAGCCACAGACACAATCAGCAAAAGAAACAGAGGGAGTTATAGTAGAGACAGCAGAAATCGCAGCAACAGCAGCAGCGCCAGCAGTGGTACGATAGTAAGGATAACAAGAGCAGCTACAGCAGCGACAACAACAACAACAATAGCGGCAACTACAAGCATCAACGACCATCAACGGACGACCATACTGCAATACCACTTCGACTGAAGTCAGCTCAGTCAGAAAGCTTCTGTCGTTGCTTAGAGTGGCCTGTCGTCAGCAGCAGCAGCAGTAGCAGCAAACCCACTGAGCTATGCTGGACAGAACGGAAACGTATGAGTGTTGCCTATACAAATGGCCACTCGTTTGTTCCTGCAATGTCCCTTAAAATGCGCAGGAAAGAGGAACTTTTTTAAATTGGAAGCACAACGGAGCTGAATGGTCGCCTGTTGAATAGCAGTTAGTCTACGTCGTCGTCATGTCATATTTCTGGTTGGTCGGCTGTTTTTTGTCGCTTACGGTCTCGTTTAGCCATGACAACTACAGGACTCTATACCATTTTCGGCCAGGCGGGATGTGGCGTAGTGCGAGCGTTTTGAGCATTTGTGCTGGCTTGAATTTGTTGTCTCTCCTTTACCTTTGTTGTTGTTGTTGTTGTACTACTGCTCCCGCATCTGTTACTGCGATGACGTTTGCAGCCTGTCCACTGGATTTGTCCACTCGTGAGCTCGAATTAAATAGCTAGCTTTTTCGTTCCACAGCGTTTTCGCTACGTGACGAGGAATAGTGCTTGTCGTGTGGTAGATGAATGGATGAATGACTGGATGCAACGAAAGCTGTTAGGGGAGAGGAGCATTCAACGAAATAGACTTCGTTAGCTCGGCGGCAGCGGCAGCGGCGGCGACGGTGGCGGTGATGGTGGTGGCGGTGATGGTGGTGGCTGCTTTCGCAACCTCCATAGTAGTAGTAGGTTGTCGACGGCCGCTCTTGGGACCACCGTGTGCTGCAACCAAATTGTAATCCCTTTAGAGGAGATGGACCGTCTGAAAGCTCACCCGCGAGACTCATAGAGACGTACATTCGCGCCGCACCGCCCGAGAAGACGCAGGTCCGCCCGCCATCACGTCACTTCTCGGAGGCGAACCCCTGCTTGGCTCCGGGCCTTCCTGTTCATCGCCGGCATTATGCACAACAAGCAAGCAGAGGTTGGGCAGAGCTACCTACGTACCCATCTACGTAGCACTGCCACTGGCAACTAAAAACTAATTCTATTATCATACATGACCCCCCCCACCCTCCCCAAACGTGTACCATGTACAACGAACACGCGCCAGTTGCTTCTTGGAGGCAACAGTTCCCCACGACATTCTGTACAGCTAGCCAGCCAGCCATCCATCCAGTGAGGCCTACCACCATGCCAGCCTACCTGCCCTCGATGGTGATGACCAAGGCGATGGGTGGACCAGACCAACTAAAATTGGGTGACTAGTCGCCGCTGTGGCTGATACCGACGCCACTTACTCCCCTCACCGGCACAAACGTCTGGGTGTTGTAGGTGTTAGGGTCTGTTCGAGGTGGGGGGAGGATCATGTGCTCTAAGCGGTAATGTGCAAAGGAGACGTTAAAACAGAGGATCAAGGTAAAGCATCGGAGGGGTGGGTAGCTGGACGAGGTACGGGACGTTGGCTGGCAAAAATGAAACGAAAAAGATGATGATAAAATTGACTCACGTTGTTCTGTCCCATTATAGTAGAGTTTGCCGAGCTCGTTGATAGAAAGAAGGCGGTTACCGGCTACGCAGGCACAAGAAATGCTTGGCCTTTTACGCTGTATCTGCCGGGAGCGTACTCCAAGGGGTGTGAGGCAGCGTGCAAGAGGTGGGTGCGTACGTGTAGATGAGGTGCGGACAGTGAAATAGCGTCCGTTTTTCTTTTACGGTGGCCAGATGGGCCAGACGGGATCAGTAGTAGAGATAGGGAGCCAAGAATAGCAGAGGTAGCACAACTAGTAACCAGCTGTAACCATGATGGTTAGATAGTAGTAAGTGGCCCAGCCCGAACGCGCGAAACGGATCCACCGGGCTTCGTTTGCTGCTGCTGCTACTGCTTCTTATTCTCTCTCCTTTATCGTCCGATTATTCCATCACCACTGTTCTAACAAGGTACAAAGAGGAAATGGGACACTGAGGAGAAATAAATACTTTGGGTAAAAAGACCTAACCCTTCTTCTTCGTCTTCTTCTTGTTCGTGGTCTTTGTCCAGCGATTCGGGTTCTGGCACTAGTCAGTGGGAAGCAAGCAGAGAACGGGAAGGCATCTGCCGCCACCCATCGCTTGACAAGTAATTATTACAAAAAGCGCTCGACCCAAGCAACCTAGTAGCTGGTATGCCGTTCCTCTGCCATCCCTCTGCACAATGACGCCTTCACATGTCCCTAACCTTCGCTATAATGCAAGCAAGCATAAGGTGAGGCCTGTTGGGCGAACATAAGGCCAAAGCCTAAAACACTGGACGTGCTGAACAATCTGCATATTCATCGCGCAGCGACGACGGTGGGTTGGCGACGGGCGTTTCGGCAGTATGGCCGATTTCGGGCCACCAACGTTGAGGCTGGAGGCCGGCGGCAGACAGCAGCTCTCGCGGGATAAAGACTGCACCGAGAACTAACCAGAACGAGCGATAGATAGGAATAATGCTAAAGAGAGACGGCTCCAATGTTATCTAATTAATTCCTTTCCTCTAATCGAAGCTGCTCACCACGTTAATAATGGTTTGATTACCTTTTTGGGTATCACTGAATTTCTTCGTTTCTACGTTATCGGCTATTCGTTATCACAGCGATAATCTATTTTTTAACGCAAGAATTTCAATCAGGATGAACGGACAACTACTGAAAGATTTAACAGGTAACATGGGTTGTATGCTCCACTGGAAGTATTCATATTCGCGCGTGTGTGTGTGTCTTCATATAGAAACGGCTGGGAAAACGGTTGATTCCACCTCGTTTCTTTCGGTTTTCGTTAAATGAAAAGCGTGCCTCAACATAGCTAATGTCGCATTGTTTGATCGTTGTCTGCTTCGCAGCAGATTCCTACAATTGAGACAATTCTCTGGGCGATTTCGTGGTCGCCTTCTTTACACGGCGCATTGATTGCATCGCGTCCGTTGTCCGCACGCTTTCATGTTGATGCTCTCACTAGCGAATATAGGTGGAGGCAACGGCAGCGGGCTGAACTGAACAGCCACCCGTCTGTGATATTTATCTTTTGCTTATCCATTCGTTCTCTCTCACGCCCTCTGGCCGCATGCGCGCCTGTTATCAAAAAGGCATCGGCGTCCGGTACTAACAGCCGATGTGAAGAAGCCCTCGACAGTGATCGCTTGCTGGAGCGATGGACTGGCCACCGCAATAGTGGCCCGTCCGCGCGCCAAGGGTGTCGCTCGTAGACACATAAACAATGAGGCCAGATCATCCGTCGCAGAAAGTCGTGTCGTCTGATCGGTCTCGTTGGTTGCTGTTGCCGCTCGACGTCAACATCGTTAGTTTGCAGCAAATATTTACGCGTATGAGCTCATACCGTATGTAGGCCCGCCCGTGTCAAGTGGGCCACGATCACGAATCGCAACACGATGCACGGGCAATGTTTTTGTGCACGATTTGTAACCGATGAATGGATTACTCATTCGGCGTACGATCAAGCACACGAATAGAGAAAAGAGCAAGAAAGAGCTGTACAAAGAGAGAATGAGATACGCGGAGACTATACCCTCTTTTCTTTATTTCTGTGAAAGTGACAAACGAATAACCTGTCACGCCTGTGGGTTACATTCATGAATTCATCTGTATTTCGACTGCGAATCCTATGTCCTGCTGTCTGCTGCTATATTCATTCCGCCCCGTTTCCCATCGTAGTCGATCGAAGAAATCGGCAATCGTACCTGAGCGTTCGCTGGTGTGCGAAGCTTTTACAATAGCTGGCTACACCAGTGGCCGAGCAGGTTTAAGCTCCCCAGGTTAAGGTCTCCCCTACCACCAGCGAGAATAGTGAACATCAAAATGGAGGCTGGCCAAGAAGACGAAAGTCGGAGAGTGAGAATGGCTCGATGGGAGAACGCCTCAGGAACTTCGATGCATGAGGGGGGGGGGTGCGAATCAGCGGGCTGTAGAATCAGAGAGAGAGAGGGAGAGAAATATATTTTGGCGATTGCCGTCTGCCTGTCGTAGTCATTCCCCTTTTTGGTGCGCAATCTGGCCGATCTCCCCTGGGGACAGCGGGCACGGGGAGCAAACGCTGCGCACGGTCCATGCGGCTAAAAACACAGCGTGAGTAAGCACTCTGTGTTACTGGCAGGCAGAAAGAAGGCAGCGCAGCGCGACTTGCTTAGCCAGTGAATGTCTCTCTATTTCTCTCTCTCACTCGGTGTGGTGGATGGGCGGGCGGGCGGGGGGTGGCAGGGGTAAGTGTGCCTGTGTATATATCTGTCTGGGTGGTGTGTGTCTATGAATGTGACTCAGATGCGCTTGACAGCCTTAGCCGTTCACCATGCTGGCGGAGCGACATATTTCTACTGAATAGTGACAGAGTTAGAGAAAGACAGAGGGGGCGTGGGGCGAGCGAGAGAGAGCGAGAGAGGTACGAAGCAGCTCCTTTACTCGAAGAGACACTCACAGTCAAGCTTTGCGCGACGTTCATATTCACTAGACGAAGCCATCCATGGGTTTGCATATTCGGTGGTAGAATTAAGTTTGACGCTCGAAAAGCTCTGGAAATGAATCCTGATGGCTCCGTGCAGCGAACTCCAGTGAGGGCTAACTTCGTGTCTGTTGATTAGACGAATACAGCACGATGCAGAGCATTCGACCGGCTGCCAATACAAAACCCCGAGTCTTCTCGGAAAGGACGAACCACCCCGTCCTAGGTTACGTACCATGCGTGGACGTCAAGGAGCACAATTCACTACTGCACTGAACGAGGCAAGGTAATTAAATCAGGACGCTAACATCCCTAGTTGCCGTTTCATGGGCGGGCATCAGCTTCCGTGGCTCCAGCTGAAGCAGTCATCCTCCCCTTGGATCTAGTGACTAACTGGCTTTCCTTTCCTCTATCCGAGCCTGTTTCTCCACTACTGTAGCGTTCCCTGACGGGCCACCCAACTCTCCTATCATTAGGTTTGTTTCTTGCAAGATTCTCGACAGGGAGCCGAAGGAGAGTCCTTCCGGAGATAAGATAAGGTTAAATTGCCCCAGAAACTGATCTTCATTAGACTGCCCGCTTGTGGACCATTAGCAGTGAGTAGCGGGAAGTGGCGGTGGGGAGAGCTGGAGCATCTTCAGGAGCGGTGCAGCAGCAGCAGCAGTAGTAGCGGCGGTGGCTGGCCACCACCCCGGATGAGTGAAGATCCATTTCCCAATGGCAGGCCCAATGCGTATATGCTTCAGTCCACCTGGAACCTGAAGTCCCGGTGGATACCCGAGCGAGCCATGCCCTCTCCCTATATCTGTGGTGTGCTGTGTGACGTGGTGGCGAATCCACGGCACGGGGCCCGAGTCCTAGTCGTGGACGGCGCAGAACGTTTGCGAGGTCAGAGGTGACTTGTTCGTCAGCATGGAATGGATGGGACCTAAAAGGGGGCCGGATCTGCGGAGGATGAGCTCCTCTGCGCGACTTTTGATTTATGGACATGCCAGCGACTCGGCGCCTGTTCACCGCAACTCAGAGAGATGTGCACCCGTCGAAGGCAGCAAGGCAAGCCAAGCTGTGACCGAGCGAAGTGACTGGAGTCACCCGGTCGGAGGCTTTGCCACTTTTGAGTTCATCCACTGCCTACCGCCTCAAAATTGCATTATCTCTTTGGCAGCTAGCGCTTCAGCGCGCGCCAGTCGCAGCAGCGTCCGCCGGGACTAGCAACGACTGCCCGGGTCGTCTCGCGGAGCGTCGTACCGCCGGTTGAAACATGGAACCTAGGCGAAAGAGCGACCGGAATGGGTTTCTCTAGCAGGACAGCAACGGCAGGACGGCACAGGATAGCTCCGAGTGTGGCTGGCTGGCTGACTGACTGAGTGAGTGAGTAGTGAGAGATACACCCGCGCACCTTTCCCGCCCCTCAACAGCAGTCTGATGGGTCCGCGCGTGACGGGCGGTGCAAGAAAATGAAACTGGGCATGAAAAGTATTGAATTTTAATGGACCTCCCAACCAACATACAAAGGCGAATGGATTCCGGCTCGCCTTGTGTTGCCAGCCTGTCGACCTGTTTCGTCATCTAATACGCTGTAGGACCTATCGGGCATGTGGCTTGAAAGACTGTAAGAGGGGCACTGCAAGAGACGTTTCTCCGCGGTAAAATTTAGGATGACGAGAGTGCCTCAGAGGGGACAGCGTCTCTGCTACTGGACTGCTCCAGCTGATGCTGCTGCTGCTGAAGCTTATGTTGCCGGGCGTGAGGGGACCTCATTCACCGAGTACCGATCATGCCAAATAATAGGAAAAACTAGGAGGCACTGTCTTGTCAAGGAAACAGGATCGGCTAGAGTTCCCCCACCTGAGCATCTATGCGCCGAGCTTATGGAGAGGGTAGTTTGTACAGCGTGGTTCGGACTATAGAACGACATTGGAGAGAGAGAGAGAGAAAGGGAGAAATAGAGAGAGAGTTTCATAACCCATATGTTAGCGCAATCACCCCACCCTGCGGGAGGCGCTGCTTCGTCCAGTTCTCTCCCCTTGTCCCCTATGGTCTTGCCTGAATCCAATTATTTTCAGGACTTCGTCCCATTGGGCACGCTTGTCACCTAGTTTACTACCTGAGGGACGATTGCACGGATCGCGTTCGGCGCACCGGTCTCCACTCTCCGTGCTACATCCGCGCTCGCCAAGCTCGCAGCGCAAGGCGAGTGCCAAAGCGCCCACGTGACCTACGCTACCCCATCTTGCTCTCCATCGAAAGGACTATTTGAAACCTTCCTCCCTGCACGAATGCCTGTAGAGTAACGAAATTATATAGAAGTTATACCCGGCTTCTGGCTACTTCAGCTGGCCAGGTCTAAGTAACTGCGGCATATCCATGTATCTGTGTGTGGGTAGACGCGTTCTAGTGTGAAGTAGAATTCCAAATTCATTAGGCAGTCAGGGCCAAAGCGACGGTATTCGTGGCCGTGATAGTAGCGATATAGAACGAGGTAGGGGAGGCTGAACGTCTGTGTGGACGGGGTCACAAGGAGCGAGTGATTAGTAGAGATCAAAGATGCGATGGCGCTTGGCAATGGATGTGTGACCAATGGACGTGCGAGGATGCACGATAAGTCCTGTTGTCATGCCATAATAGATAGTCTGGAGTATAGATGATAAGTCGAGCAAATAGGGTCGCGGTGGTGGTGATGGTGGCGGTGGCGGCGGCGGCAGAAAAAGGGGAGCTATATTGAGCGACAAGTACAGCAAACTGCAGGAACTACAACAACCCCGCGAGGGTTGAGGATCGTTGTAGGGGGTTCCGGCAGTGGTGTCCGAGGTCGCAGTACTATACAGATGTGCGTGGTTGGACTGGTATGTGTGTGTGTTCTGCCTCCGTGGGCAATGGGAGGCCAGCCAGCGCTATGCTGTACACTCGTAGTAGACAGTGCTATGCAGACATCCCCTTATGACGCTTGTAATGGTCGACCCGTTGGGTTCCCGGGTCTCTAGACCCGCCGAACACGAGGAGGCATCCGGACATGGCAGACCGGGAACATCGGGACATGCACTGCCACTCCGCCGAGAGCTTCCTTCCGCCGCTTTGTTTGCGGGAGTCACCACCGCCAACACCGCATCTACTCATGGAGACAGACGCTCACACATCCAGGCACACATAGCACGCGAGCACACACACACATTGGACATCGACTGCGGTTGCCGCTGGGGGACTTCCGCTGACCGGGGCCTCTTTGCGTTCGCCCGTTGTCCATCCAGACGGCTGCACCCCGCCTTATAAACAACAACGAACTCTTGTGCTGGTCGCCCTCCGTTCTCGATTCGCCCGCACTTCACAATAGAATAGATCAAAATAGAATACAGAGGTCGTGGTCTACAATTGAGATTGGCTTATAGAATGATCCCATGGCCGGAACAGCTATCCTGCTGTTCGTAATCCAGCGTTCAGTATACTCCCGTCACTTTACGGACGTGTTGGTGGAGGGTGGGCCGTGGCCCGTGGGGGGTGGCGGTCGTTGCACGACGGCGAACGATACGCGATCGCGAAGGCAAACCCAAACAGTATGCTGTGTGCGATGACAACGCGAGCGCGCCTCTACACAGCACGCGCGGGGCTGATGAGGCGGCAGGCGTCATGGTAAATAATGTTTGTTCGGAACAGCCAGCCGTCGGGTGGGTGAGCTAGCTCGCTCGTCGGATCGGTCGGTCGGTTGGCTGGCTGGTAGCTTTCTGACTATCCCGCTCGTTCTCTCGTTCGACGTGAACGGCAACGGGAACGTGCGAAAGAGCAAAGAATGGCGAAGCCAGCCCAAAGCGCTTCGTTCGCGGACGCAGTAATCGGATTTGTCAGAGGGTAAGGCAAACGCGCAGGTCTTTGGCAAAAAGTGAATCTCAACAAAGGAGCCATCGCGAGTAGAGTGGAGTGGACTGGGGCACGGGGATTTTGCGGGGAGGAGACGAAGGGGTATGCTGGCCGCTCCGGCCTCACTCACTACACTCTACTCTCGTTGCTTGCGGCACGGCAACACGCCATGGCGTCGGCTGGCGTAGCTGCTGCTCGACCCAACTTGCCTCGGCACGAGGCAGACACTTTCCCGTGGTCCTGTATTCCACCAAGCAGCCTTATTGCAGTGTCGGGGAGCTACACCAGCAGCCTGTTACGCCTTCTGAAGAACGCTGCTGCCACTTTGCTTTAGCGGCCAGTAAGGATGGGGGCGTCGACTTGGGCGCGGTGTGCGAGAAAATCTCTAGAAAGCGAACGGTAGCAAGAGACCAAGCGGAGATAGAGAGAGAGAGAGAGAGAGAGAGAGAGAGAGAAAGAGAGGCATCCGAGAGGCAGGGCAGAACGAAGCAAAATTTTTGAGAGAAAACACGACGCCATGAACAGTGCATTGACGAGCCGAGGATGCTTTCTTTGCTTGTCCTCTCTCTCTCTCTCTCAATCTCGCGATCGCTTGCAGTAGTCATCGTCGTCGCTGCCGTTGTTCAACAAAGAAGGAGAAAGTTAGAGAGAGAAGAGAATGTTATTTAATAAATTTCCCGACCGGCAGCAGCAGCAGCAGCAGCAGCAACTTCGCTAAGCTCATAGTAAGGCGCAACGCAAGCAGCTAGAGCTGAAGGAATGACGGTGTAGCATCGGCATCACTCGTAGAAAGCTTGTTGCCGACTTTCAGGGGGCGGTGGTAGGAGGCAGGTCGATGGAGATCCTTTCAGCCCGATATCTATGGTAGATATTGGGCATCTGATGGTGCCGGGGCAGAGGAGGGAGCTCTCGATATGGGGAGATGCTACTGGGTGATATGGAGCTACAGAGGACGGCGGTGGCTCATGACTAGGCTCGCGCGCGTCGCAAGCGAGATCCGACCATGAGGACTAAAGGTGAGTGAGTGAAGCCGAAAGCTCTTCACTGTTCGGTAGACGAGAAGAGCAGGCGGCGGCGACTGCTGCCGCTGCTCGCTTCATTCAATATGTATGGATATGATCGTCTAAATCTGTTCGTCGTCCCTACCGGAGTTGGCCTGAATGCCTCTCACTCCTGTGCCCCACATATCATTCGATGGATAGAAAGATGTGAGAATCGAACGAACAACGCGTGCCATCCCTCATGCGCCATCACATATGGCAGAGTAGACCCGTGGCTGATACAGTAAGCTCGAAGGCTATCCGCGTTCAACACGCACACACACACACACACACGTCCACATAAGCATTGCCTGTGAGAACGAGCGGCTTGAAATGTCCATGTCTTTCGTGCACATCACCTTTACCTCTCGATCTGTGGGGTCGTCGTTGTGGCGATACTCTCACCGAGATGGCCAACGCCTGCATGGGGTTGCTGAAGGAGCGTGTCAGGGAACGGGGGCGTAGGAGGGGGAGCTAACGCGTGCCATTAATGAGGGGGTCTGCTCTTTTGCCAGATGTCACCTTGCACTCATGTCATCTCTCCCAGAGCCTCATTCGTTCGTTCATTCAGCAGTCAGCTATCCAGCCGGTCCGCCATCCACTTCGTCAGATTCTATTCTGAACGCTAAGCGCTGCCGCTCGCTGAGCTTGCGCTGTTCCCAAATCACATGCGTGCACACGCATTGATTTTCTCTCTCTCTCTCTCTCATTTACTGAGACACACATACAGGGTCCTAACCTAGGCCGGCGTAGACACGCCTTATTCGATTAAACTTAAAACCCAATTTTGAGCATGTGCCGCCCGCTCGTTGTTGTCGTGTCTCCTCGTCAATGGTGGTTGTCAGCCGAGCACAACACTAAACACACACACACACAGACACACTTCGACATGGTCAAACATGTTTTTCAAATGTGGCTACTCGCAGGCATCCCGCTGAATAGTTCGGTAGTGTTCGTGTCCGCATCCTCCCGACAACGGCCGACAATGCTGATGATAGTAACGGCGACGAGATGGCGACAGCTTCGACGAGGTGGCACAGGTGTACAAGAGGGCGTTTGATTAAAAATGCGATTATAAAGGATTAGCCCGAAGCGAACCCACGCGTCGTTAGGAATATTCCCGTGGTGATAGCAGTAGTGATGCCGCTGGCCCAGGGACGTCGAATGAGTCGCATGTGCTACTGAAAATGCCTGATCGCACCGAAGGGCAGTAGTATAATAAGTGGAGAGAAGTGGCTTCTGTGGGACAGACATTGTAGAGGCGTTTGGTGCAGGCGGCTGTAGACATTGGCAAACAGTATATATATATATATATATATCCTAAGATCCATTTTGATTTGCGACGGAAAGATGAAGAAAATGTATCTGTTGAGACAAGTAACTATAACAAAATCGCGATTAGCGACCAAGAAATTGCCACGCTATTTACAGCGAGGAGATATAACAAATTATTCTCAGCATCAGTTAATAATATCCTATTAAATGGTTAATGCTAGACTTGAGCTGCTTTAGTAAATGCTCCGGCATTATATTAGCGAGGCTTGAGTAGGTTTCAATGGATAGCATCGAAGGTCATTGGAGTATGTGTAAAGGTGAACGTTCTTTTTGAGGTGACCTGGACCGGGGAAGTCTGATCCCCATAATGGCCTGATTGTATGGCCTTGCTGTTGGGCCACTTAAATAAAGAAAAGAAGGTAAAAGCAAACTTTATTCAAAACCCGCTTAGGTATCGAGAACAGGCGTGACCAGCACAGACTGGAAGTCTGCTCGACAGAGAAACGAAAAGAAAGGAAGCTTTTAGTCTGCAAGGGCCCAACTGGACTCTCTGTAGAAGCATTTTTGCGAGCGACACATCCTTCTGCGTACCGAGACATGGTTCCCCTCTAGTCGTGGCCAGCCTCAAGTCCGTAACTAAAAAGTTGCTTCATTGCATTACGCTTGAGTCAATGACCAAGCAAACCATTTGAACCAGCAAGGCATCCCTACCACATATGCCGCGAAATAGTTCAGAGTAGCAGCAGCAGCAGCAACGAAGCCTTCCAGAACTGTCGTGAACATTCCCCCATTCTATATTCACGCAAAGTATTGCCTTGCTTGCCGCTGCTTCCTTTGGTTCTTCGGCGTGCGTTCACCACACACTCACATGCGGCCACGTGTGTGCCCTATAGGTAACGTTGCCGCAAACATGCTCTGAGACCTTCTCGCACCTCAGATCCTAGTGGCCTGGCGCTCTAGCACCCCAGCATCGTTTCGTGCGTCGGCTTTACACGAAAGTAAAGGCAAGCGCAACTCGGAGCACGGACGCGAGCTGGAGCCGGAGATCTACGCATAAGTGCATAGGTGTAGAGGCTGCAACCGAGGCACGGTTCGCTTTCGGCCTCGGCTGTGTGCAAAGCCCCATGTACGTTCCGATCCGGCTTTGGAACGAGGTACGAGCAGGCGAAGTAAAGTAGCAATGGCACCAGAGCTTGAGCCCAGGGGCTTGCCGCCGCTGACGCGTTGGCGACCCTTGCCGAGCCCCGCTGCTGCCAAGAGAACTCTACCACTTTGCATATGAAAGATAGCAGCGCAATGGCGCACGCAAGCGGGCAAAAGGAGGAAAAATAAATTTGCTGCGAAATCGTCGTACGTTACGGCACCAGACAGCCAGCGAGCGAGCGGCCGCTTCACGACCTCTTTCTTCCCTTTTCTTATTCTTCTTCCTCTTCGTCTTCGTTTTCATCTTCCAAGAGATGCCATTTTGAGAAGCGTTACCACCGCACGCTGGCTCTGCCTGTTTTTTGCTCGACCTAAATAGCATTTGTTTTCGTTGTTATTGATTTACGCGTCTGTCGTTGCTTCGGTCGCTGGCAGGAGTGAGTTGCTGCCACTGCTGCTGCTGTTGAAGTCTTGATCCCCGTTCGTTTCGTCGAGTATTTCGCGTGAAGCACCCACAGTTTATGTAGGCAGCTATGAGTTGCAGGCTGCCTATGAGTTGTACGTAGCGTGCTGGGTACATATGTGACATCTGCTTTACGCTGGAAATGGATTTAAGCAAGAAATTCGACTGGTCAGGTGTGAATGGTACAAAGCTAAAAGCTACGAGTGACAGAAGACAATTGTAACCGTCTTGTACATTGATCTGTCCAAGAGCTGGCTCAGACTGAACAAGCCCCGTTTCGTCTGGGTCCTTTTCTCGTGCAAGGCCAAAGAATATAAAAGGGGTTGATAACTGCGGTTATAATCAATTTAACCATTCATCTGAGGATAGCAAAAGATAATAGAAGCCTATCTTCATTCACTTCGCTTAGGGTCGACCTCGGGCGCACACTGCCGTTGTCGCGATTTAATTAATCGGTAGATACCCCAAAAAAAAAACGCTGTAGGAACGTTTTCACACAAAACATGTCCCGCACCATACGGCCACGAAGAACCTATGCAGCTATTGCATGAAACCTCAGTGAAACGTTCGCACACATTGAATCTTTTTGGCCACCGCTTAAAAGTATTTGAGTCAGTTGAACTATTTATTATCCGTCTATGATTTAGCCTTCGTTTTGAAGCTTCATCGCCTGGGCAGCGCTTAGACAATAAGGGAGAAACGTGCCGAGCAAGCCAGTGCTATGAAAGAGCTCTCAACAAAGAACGGCTCTCCACATGGGGTCATCAGTTTTGTGACTGCAGCACTGTTGATGTCTTCGTGAGCGGCAGACAAGTCTCCTCGTCTCGAAAAGGACCAGCTATTGTATAATAGAAGCACTTGGAGACAGCGCTTTGTCGGTATGTCTATCTGTCTGTGTATGTGGCTGTTGGCGTGTGCGATTTTGAGGTCCAGTGGCCGAGAGCAAATCAGCTAGCGAGCGAGCAAGCCTTAAAGTATCGCGGCGAAATGTCTACTCTGAGTAAGAAGAGGAGGAAAAGACGAAGAAGTTCTGATCTGAATACTACAGAGATCGTTTAGCCAGGCTCGTTCGTCACATCATCAAAACTGCAATAGAATCAAGCGAAACAGTGCAATGATTGACAGAGAGCCACGAGGGAGTTATTGATCGCTTTTCGACGAACAGAAGCAGATATTCCTATCGAGAGCGTTTGTGGATCAAGCAAAGAACTTAAGTACGAAAAGCGACACTAGAGACATTCGGCCTGCCTACTCAGTTTGAGGTGTTGCAATTTCGAGATTCCCGCGCAAACGAGACTATAAGATGCTTGCCATTTGCTGGCACATTTCGTTGGTCCAATTCATCCCATTGATGGGTCAGCGTGCACCGCGTTATTTTTTCTCCCCGTTCCTTCAACAGTTTCAATTCGTGCGAATTGTTCTAAAAATTAAATAGTAGTCCACATCGTGGTTCGTGCAGCGTTGTCGTCCGGAAGAGGCAACGGCAGTGTAAAAATGTTGACAGCAAGCTTTGCTTTTTGGGGGGAATCCGATGAGAGGTATTAGAGCGGAAGCATTTTGAGCGAAGTGGGCAAAGAATTGAACGACAGTGGCGAGACTCGTAAGTATGAAGAAGAGCACCCGTGGACAGTTCAGACGGACTGCTTGGGTCCTCAGTGGCTCGTATATGATGAGAGATTTTTAAGAGTTTGAGAGGGAGTTGGGGGGGGTAGGTCGTAGGTTGGCGAGCTGACAACTAAGAGTTCGAGAACGAGTTCAATTCGAAGCGCGGAAGTGGATAGCGAGATGAACACGAACGGCTGAGCAACAAGCTACCAATGACAGCAGCAACAACAACAAACTGCCGCACAGTAGCTCTTGAATTATCAGGTCTCTCTCTGTTTATCTCCTTCCTTCTCTCTCTCTCTCTCACTGTATCCTTCAGTTTAGCACTCAAGACCCATTGCTTTCGTTTCGTTGACGGTGGTTATTGTATATTGAGTAGAAATACAGACAGAGCTACGAAGGGATGAACAGACAAACAGTGTTGTGCAGGCGCGTCGGAGCGGAATCGGCCAATCCGAATCCCGCTGTTTCTGCTGGCCTGACAGACTAGAAACGCTGTATGTGGAGGAAGGAGAGGCCGGGGGTAGAAAATGCCCTTGAGCTGTAATCCGACCGTTATTGGAGATCAGCCGTCCCATTCCCAGGTCCTCGTCTAGCTCACCCAACCTAGCAGGGTCTCGTTCAAAGCTCTAGAGCAAGGTAAGGTGTTGGTGTTGTCGTCGACAACGTCGTTTTCCACTAGTACGACTCACTTCTTGAGGGACGTCGGTCCCCGACCAGTCAACCAACACCTCGCGGGTGGCCTGACTTCGCGCCTCGGAAAATAAGACCACCGAACAACAAGCTTATCCAGAGCTTGCAGCAGCTCTAGAGAGCTACGCTACTGAACGAGAGCGGTGATGCCAGTTACGGCATGCTCTTTGAGCCCGTCTCTCTCTCTCTCCCGATATATATATATATCTATGATGTGTATGTGCGCGGCATCAGTGTTGAGGAAACTGCGAATAGTAGATCTGAGGTACAAACAAGCTTTTCTCATTCTTTCAATCATTCACTTTCTCTCTGTTTTGCTTTTCAGGTGAGTCACCATCCAAATGGTTGTACAGACAGACAACAAGGACACACACGCACACACACCCACGCTCTGGTCGTCCACACATCGGCCACCACGATCGTCGCTGGCTCGCTCCGCGGCGACTAAAAGAAATAGGATTCGAATGGATTCACCGGTGGCGGTACCCATCAGACGGTTCGTCCACCACCAGCAGTACAAGCAGGCGGTGTATGCGGGTCGCTTTTGTATTATACTTCCAGTCTAGTCAGCCTAGTCGTGTACCTACCCATCAACTGGCTGGATAGCTGGCCACCTACCTATGAAGATGCATCGCATCGCTGCATGGAGAAGGAACAGACCCGGCTGTACGGGAGGTAGCCAGGAAAATGGGAGGCATATGACCGCCTCGGCGGCAATCGCGCGCCCATCTAGTGTGCCAGAGTGATTCCCCGGAGAGAAGCGCTGGGAGGATGACCAGTTGGTTGGGTGGGCAGACGGCCGGTCGAGCCGCGCAGTCGACTGCTTTTGTTAAGCGAAGTTCGATAGAATGTGGGGTGAAAGGAGACCACGAACGTACCTCGCAAATAGTCGACCGCTAAGCTGCTACTTACAATGAAACGCGGATGGGGGAGGGCAAGGGAGCGCCGCTTACGGCCACCGCGTCTGTCTTAGTCTTTGCTGAGCGGATGTTAATACAACTGTGGTTGATCTATTGAGAGATTTTCCGAGAGATGGTTTGAGGGGACGACTGGTAGGGCACTGATTGCGGAATCGATGCGTTCGCTAACACCGGCTTGCTTGCACCCACAGCGACCGTCCACTCCACCCCACCTGCAATCGGCTTCGTGCTCCGTCCGTTCGATATCCTCGACGCTGTTGTTGTAGTGGTGCTGTTGTACACAAGGAGTAGCCAGCCCGAGCCGACCAAGCGCGTTCCGAGAGGCATGGAAATGTATTCCGATTGTTCCGTCTACTGATGGTAGCTGCCATTGCTATTCGTTGTGGATGCAAATGTGATGTGATGGCTCGAACATTACTCTTGCCCTCTCCTTTTGCTTTGAGGTGCTATGCTGGCCATCGTGGCTCAAAACACCCTGACGGAAGGCTAATGTTAGGGGTGGGTGGCTAGGGATGCTCGCTTCAGTTCTGCTTACCCACGGTACGAGCATATATATATATATATATATATATATAATAAGACCGCGGTCAATCGCTGGTTGTCTCTAGCAGGTTGTGCCACCTCACTGTGGGGCACTTCCGTTGTTCTATGTGCGGTATTACGCACACCGCGTGATGCCTTCTTGTGGGTGTAGTGGTTGCAATTTGCTCAATAGGCTATTTCTATTTCAGGGAGTCCCAGCTACCGCTGCCGCTGGTCTGTCTTGTTTCTCGTTTTCGCCCGGCTCCGCTACAGCTGCTAACTTTGAGGCCAATAATAGCCAATTTCTTCTGGCGTATTTGGCGGCTCTAAGAACCTTTACAGCACAGCACTCTGTCTGTCGGAGAGAAATCAACTTAGTGACTCAGCTCATGTAAAGCCAGCAACGGCAGGGCCACGGAGCGCACTCGACCTGCCTACTCGACCGTCTCAATGGATCGTAATGATATCTGCCAAAGCTGTCTCACAGCAGCAGCAGCAGCAGGCGTCAATCCGCTTGGTCCGCTTCAAGCTACAGGTGCTCACAATACGGCTTCCGTACAGGCGGTCATGGTGGTGGTAGAGCTGTGGGAGATATAGCAGGTTGACGGGTTAGCAGAGGCAAATAACGCTGTTCGTCCTCAAGACATCAGCGAAAAGAAGAAAAAACCTTCTAAATTGTCGTTTCCTTCCCGATCTGGTGAGGTCGCCCGTATCACCTTTGACACTGTCCCCTGTCTCCCACGCGAATCGCGGTGCAGTGAGCCGACAGCGAGTTTGTTCATTCTCGATCGTTCGTCTGCCGCTTTGCTTGGGTCTATCTTATCGAAGGCGCAAATGTCGCGCAATTCTTACGAGATAGTTCCTATAATAATATCCTTTTTCCCTTCGCTTCGCCTGCCTGGAAAGATCTCCAAATTTCTCGAAGCGATAGGCTTTCTCCTGCCGGCTCATGCGCACGGCTTCATGCCTAAATTCGTCCGCTACCTATTGACTTCGATTCTGACTATGTTAGGCGTCTATTATATTGCAACTGCGCTTCTGCCGATCGATGCCTTCTAGTTTTACCATCATATATGATGCATATACATATATATATGTATATATTTGTATATTTATAGCGATCAGCCATAATAGCAATGAGGCGACAGGATGACCACTTAGATATCGCTATTGGTGGTTAGAGAAGCTCTCCTTATTCTTATGGTGTCCACGTTACACAGCGACGATGCTGATACATTTTTAAGATAAGAACGCCAGCAATGACAGTCAATAAAGACAACGAGCGAGCAACGTCACCAAGAGCAACAACAACAACAGCCAGCAATCAATGGGTCCAAACGGCTTGTGTGCTCCGTTCGTTCTTTCGGCAGTTAGCCCTCAGAACGCCTCGTAGCGTTGAGTGGGTTAGCGATAAACAGCCATATACATATATATATATATATATATATATATATATATATATATATATATATATATACGTAGCAAGAGACAATTTGCGAAAACGCGCTACGCCTCAATCGCCGTCTGTGTCTATGTCATCCACTTCACTCTAGTCTACGCGATCGGTCAGTCAGTCAGTATAAGTGTCGATGTCCGCTGATGACGACGATGAGGATGCCGCCGAGCAAAAGAACAAGTGCAAGCCACAACAGACAACAACGTTGGCCGAGTTCTTGTTGTTGCTGTTGTTGTTCTTACTGCTGTAGTCGCTACTGCTGCTGTTACTGTTGGCTGAGAAGGGCTATAATTTTGGCTGGATGGCTGGACGAGCAGCACCAGCAGCGTCGATGATGTCGTTGTTGTTGGCGGATTGCTGCCGTGAAAGATGTGCGTGGCACGGGCTCCGGAGACATGCACACGGACGACACTCACAAAATGTACTAGGGGCACTCTGCGATAGTGAACCACGATGGATACCGCGGTGTGGCGAACGGCAGGCCAACCGTTTCCGATACTGCTTAGCCTCGACTCGGTGCTGTCCAATGACGAAAGGCAACTCGGCTCTCTGGGCTGACTCGACTTCAGACTATTCGCTATTCACTCGTCGGATGCGATGGCGACAGCGGCTGGCCACTCAGCCGTCGGTTGCCGCCCCGTTGTCGAACTGAACTATTTTCGCTGACTGACCAAAATAACGAACGCGGCTAGACTACTATCGCCACGGTGTCCCTCTGCTTCGGCCGCTCATGCACCGTTGCTGCTCGCTGGCTACCGTCGCTTACGAAGATCATTATTATTACGTATAATTAATGTGTTGCTTGGACAAATAATTGTCATTTTCTCATTGGTCGTTTGACTCGGCCGGCCGGCCGGCCGAACGGCGAGCTGACCACCGATCTCCGCTGTTTCGTTACAACAACAGCCCCCTGGTGACAACGACTCCATCGGTCGAAAGCCATCCGAGAGAATGAAAGAGAGAGATAGAGAGAGGAGGCGAGAGAGGAGAAACTATCGTCGAGGAGAGACCCAGCCCGCCTGTAGCACCAGCAGCGGCGGCAGCGGTAGTTATCTTTGCTGGCTGGGCGTATGTATGTGCGTGTGTGTGTATGACTTGTTAATGTATAGTGTTTATTTATGTGTGTGTGTGTCGCTGTGTATACAGGCGCGCGATGTCACCAACGTCGCAGGCGTCATATGAGCCAGAGAGCTCGCAATGATCTTCGTCGGCCGCCCTTGGCCATCTATCTATTTCCTCTTATTCTCTTTTATCTTATGGACGGTACAATGATGATGATGATGATGATGATGATGTTGGTGAGTGACTCGCGATGCTTGCGCTGACCATCGCATTAAAAGACGCCGAGAGGAAGCGAGGAACAGATGACAGTTTATGATTCCCTTGAGGAGTTCGTTTATGTGAACGCTAACAGTCCAAAAACACACCATGACAATATTCATTATTCTTATTTATCTTATGAGTATTATTATTATTATCATCATTATCCTTATCGTATTATTAAGCCTATGATGATTATTATTAGATGCTGGAAGCATTCCAGCAAGTTTTTGAGGTCTTCAATCATCGACGGTCGCGTACATGCTCTGCGGTTATTGCACTTTGGTTGCACCAGATAAAACGAATGTCTCGCTGCTTGTTTGCAGCAAACGTATTCGACACATTCACTCAATTGGATGATCATACTCATTCTCTCTCATACGCACCAACGAGAACGACGTCAACTCCTGATCAACTCGACTGCTTGGCTGTAACGGGAACGGTCGGGAGACATGGCACTGAAGCATGTTTTAACTACCCCCTCTAGAATGTCTATTTAAACAAGTACTATTTGTGTGATAGATATCTGTAAACGTATCATTCCGATTATAGGATGCCCACTGGTGTTCGATTATATGGGAATGAAACTGATACGCTAATGTTAATGCTGCCTCGTGATCGCATGCTAGGCGATTTCAGCTGAGCGGTGTCACTCGGTGTCAGTGCACTGCTGTTAAAAGTCCCCTTCAGGCGTCCTCAATCGAACATCATTTTAGGGCAACCTGGCGAGACATGAGCGTTAGCTGCTCGAAGAGACCTTTGCCGCGCTTTGAAACCGCTTCGTCGGTCGTTCCGGCTTTTCGAGCTTGAGCGGCTCTCGCCTAGCCGTCAGCAACAGAGCTGTGTGGCTTTATCTTAATTTCCATTTATGCATATTCCTGCCACTCGACGAACCAACGATAGCCTCGTTCCGTGTCAGGCTATGCATACGTCATCTTGGGCATCCCCATGGCTTTCTGTGGTGCTTAAAGGTTCCGCTGTAAATTTCGAGTGGGAACGTGTGTGAAAAGTTCTGTATAGCTTGCTGGATGGGTGGGTGGGCGTCTATATAGCTGCATAAAGCGGGGCAAGTAGTATGGTACTTCATTTTGAAAAGCGGACGCTGCAGAACAACGAAATCTAGAGCAAACTCTGTGATATCGGACTTTTTTATTCCAGCTATGGCGTACCAGCAGATGTTCTGAATTCTTTCTGTTCGAGGTTCACAAATGCTTGCCGCTTAAGGACTGGTTTACGTCAACCTTGGTAACGAACGAACCGCGTCTGCTGCGTGCAACTTGCTGCTGGACCCAGTACATCCATGTACCGTAACAGGCACCTACTAACGGCTAGGGCTTCGAGGTGATGGGTTGCCTTGGATGATGTCACGCTAGTCGTTTATCGAAATACCCCTTAGGAATACCTCTCTCTTCAATTTGCAGCTTGTCGTACTGCAGTATATGCGGCGTAACGAAACAGGAGACAGCGGCAAGTGTCAAGTAAAGAAGAACTTAGCAGGGAAGAATTGCGAAAGCAAGGTTCTCCTTGCTGAGTTTCCCTCCTCTCAGTATGGTCCCCCTTTTTTGAAGCAATATAATACGGGGTGGAGGATAAATTACGTAGACGATCACGTTTGTTGCCGGAGGCAAGAGAGTGCAGTATACGATTCGCCCTGTACCTGTCGCGGTATGCAAGTGTGTAAATAGGTGTTCAAAGGTGTCGCACCATAGGGCAGCCAGAGACAGGACCCCCGACCCATTGAAAACTCATTCTCACGTGCGGGTCATGGGCCGCTGTCTGAGCGTTGTCGAGAGGCTGATGGTTATTTTTCGATGCCGATTTTGCCGGCCACAATCACTACTCCGGTGGAAAACTATAGTGGCATGGTTATTACCCGCTCCGTGTCGGTTTCATCTCTATCCTGGTGCTCCAATGACGTTGGTCTATGGCAAAACTTTGCCCAGTCAGCCATTTCTCGACACCAATTAACACGCTGTGGCACATCTGTTTGCAGCGCCATCTCAAATCAAGACTCCGCGCTAGCTTTTAGGCCCTTTAGGCCACACACGGCTGAGTGGCAACGGCAACTTGCGCAGGACAGTCACTACCATAAGCATGGTAGGCCTGTGTCCTTCTTACAGCACATCAGATGGGCAGTGGCCCTTACCGCTGCCTTTAATGTCCATAACCGTTTACAAGAGGTGTAAAGAGGAAGTAATCTGATATAGTGGTGGGCTGCCAGAGAGGAGCGAGTTGCTTACGTTGGTGCGTGTGCGCTGTGTCAGTTAGCTGCACCCTCTAGCCTGACAGAAGCCTAGCAGCAGACGCTCAAACGCTACTGACAAGCCCTAGTGACTGGTTCCAGGCATCAACTCGCTCTTGAGCTCGGTGTTCGCTGGCAGCCAAGGCCAGCCAAGAGCCGCATACCACTAACAAGAACGCAGATGGCCGTGGTTGCCGTATAGTGGCCCGCGTGAGAGGCACCCCAATGAGAGGTTGTTCGCGGCTGCACCAGCCGCTTAGCTACACCTCGCCAGCTAATGTATGCTTTCTCAACGTGCCGCGTTGATGATGGGGGCTCCAGCGTATTAGGTCATATTAGCACAAAACTGCTCGGCGGCTATAGGCTTTCGACTCTCTGAGAAAGGGGGTGCCGTCATCCGATAGGCTGCCTTCGCAGGGCCTCGTCTATTGCAGCCTTCGCAAGGCCGAGGGTTATGAAGGCCGGCTGGCTATATCCGGGTGCGCCAGCGCCCGCTTGTGCTGTTCTGTGTGGTGTGGTGCTGTGCTTGTACGAGCCGATCTCCAAAACGAAAGAGGCGAGAGTGGACTGAAGCGGCGCGATGCGAATGCACAAATTGCTACCTGTTGGTCCTCTACTCGAAGGCTTACGTAGTAGCACCAGCAGACTTTCTGCAACGGTGGCCTGCTATTGCGACGGACGGTTGGACGGCCGTTCTACCGTTGGAGCACACTTCGCTGTGCCATTGAAGCGAAGCGGTAGGGGCGGGGTTTCGGGAACCCGGTGAGATGCCCGGGGAGATGTGGCCAAAGGGGCGTACCAGCGACGGAAAAAGCGGAGGAGACCAAGCAATAGCAGTCGTGTGGGAAGGCTATGTTCGGGTAGAAAAAAACTGCAATCGTAGATGTCGCAGTGCCCGCCAGCTCCCGGTCGTGCTGTTCCTGCCATCGTCTGGTTGATGCAAAAACACATCGAGGCCATTCGTTCGTTCGTTCGTTTCTTGGTGCGTCCGCTTCGTGTACCGAAACATATCCGCACTCGCCCCCTGCTTTTGCCTTCATCGTTACCGTTGCATCCAGCAGTTGGCCGTGTTACCCTTTCAGCGCGGGTGTGTCTGACATGTCACGACCGTGTGCAAGAATGGAGAGCGTACCGATTGCGCACATTTATCGCCCGTCTTTCCCATCGTCGTCGTCGTCGTCGTTTGAAATAGCGTCCTATGGGGTAGTGTTGCGGCTATACGGTTTTGCCTAGACATCGGAAACACGACGAACAGAACGACACCCTGGTCAAGCTTGTATGCAAGCACAGACGATCGTGGAAGAATTCCCTAGGATCTATAAGCTTTTGTCTATAGGCATACAGCGTTATGGCTGTCTATGATGGGAATAAGTGGCGTTACCTTCCCATATCTGACGTGGCGTCAACTTTTCGTCACGTTTTCCTAATGTTCTTAAACATTAACGACAGATAATCTACAGATGCTTGAAAGAGACAATTTTTAATTTATCAGATATTCGCACATATATATTATAATCCATATGTCGTTAGGTGAGTGGGTTGGAATTGTATGATTTCCGAGCGTAGTTGCACAAATCACTGTACTGACTTTCGTTCGCATTCGCTGCTATAATACCTGATGTTCCGAGCGATCCAACACCCGGAACGAGGCTTATACTGCATTGTTTTATATACTCTATATCTCACTGATAGTCCCAACGTGGGAATGATGTACATTTTTATTTGTTTTACTGGTGAAATAAAAAAAGTTTAAAACAAAATAGTATATATATATATATACATATGGGCCAAAGCGTTTGAGTGCTGCTTCGAGTTCATCGTCTGTGTGATTTTTACACTGTCGCATTTACGTCATTGCTGTTGTTGATGAGACAGAAGGCAGAGCATCCGAACTATCCCTTGCGACACTTCGACGTGCATTTTGCAAGCAACGGTTGGCACGTATGCTTCTGGTATTTACAGACCTTCGTCTCGTTTTAACACATGTCGTGTTCTCGTGATGTGAGGGGCTTCTTTAATACTCTGTGTTGTGCCGCTGTTGTGACTCAGCCATAAATATGACCAGTCAGTCAGTCTCGCGGGAACATCAACCAAACTATCAGCACATGTTCATGCTATACGCACACTAATGTAAATCACCTAGACCGATACGAAGGGAGCGGACATTTGGGGAAATCCTTCGCAGGTTAGATCACGCGTACAGGGGAGAAGGCTTCGGGTAGAGGCAGGCAACTGCGGTTAGGTGGCACACAGATAGTATATAATAATAGTACAGTAGAATAATAATCATAATAATAATAGTTACTGGTCGAAAGCCTTATGGCCAACAACATCGATGTTTCTCCCTCTCGACCCGCTTGCACTAGACTCGAGAGATTACGTCGCATAAATATGCGACTAGGCATCGCGGAGTACCACACATGAACATACATTGCGGTTGTGTGGATCGACAAGCACCGAAGCAAGTTACGGACGAGAGGATGTATGTACAAATGTCAGCTGAGAGACGAAGCTAATCTAAGCGAGATAATTGGCTGGGGAGGAATATCATCAGGGAGGATGGTGGAATTGTGCCGCTGTGTGGTGGTGCTGGTGCCGCTATACGCAACGCCAGTAGTGGCAATATGAACAACTAGACTTAGTGATCATATTATGATAGAGAGAAAAACGAGAGCTACGGCCGCTTCTTTCTCAATCGTTCTATGCGAAGTGATAGATAGCAGAGCCAAGCTTCTAGAGTGATAGTGTGGAAAATAGGGAGGGTCGTTCAGGGAGCTGCCTAACCTGAAGAACAGACAGGTTGCGATTGATTCGCTCTACTGCTAACGCACTGCGAGCAGACGGCGAATCGTTTCAGTTTGTCATATTTTTACAAATGGAAACACTGATCTTTTTTCAGCTTTTTAATATGGTCTCCTATCACTAGGGACGATAGAAGGAGCACCGATATTTCAAAGTATTTGGTCCGCAAGCAGCAGCAGCAGTAGCCGCTTCGGGTTCCTAACGAATTGCGACAGGTTACGAATTGAGGGCTCGGGTTAGCCGGATGATGGAGGCCACACCCCAGCGTGGCCTGTGTACGTCGATAGTTGTGACACCGCGACAGCAGAACCAGCAGCAGCTTGGTACGTTTGAGATAAAAAGGCCCGGGTGGCCGGGTTTGGCTTGAGTTCGGTTAGATTGGCGGGAGAGAAAAGGAGAGTACGTTCCTAGGGTGTGGTTCATCCCGGTCCTTTTCCGTCGTTCGTTGGCTCTGTTCGCTCCGTTCAGTCACCATGCCCCCCCGTTCCTCTGGGGAGCTTCGACCGACTCGGACGCTGGTGGGACCCCACGCCAGTGGGGTAGTATCGCATTGGAATTCAGATAGGCCCCTCTCCCCCGCCTGCCCCCCGGCGCCTTTTCTCCTCTGTGGACCCCTATGTCCAATCCTTGTCGCTTCAACTGACCCCAGTCTCAAAGGTTCTTTCCTATCTCTCTACTCTCCGTGCGTTCGGTTTCTGTAAGCGAGGAGAGAGAGAAAGGGAGAGAGGCGGTTCTGCGTCGGTTCATCTGGCCTGCCGTCGCTTGTTGTGTGTACTATGTGTGCAGCGTATACGCCATGTTCCAACGGTGTACAACTGCGTTGCTTGCTGCACGTTCGCTTTGCGCGAGACTAAATCGTTTGTAAACTCGACTAACGAACGTCTTGTCTGCTAGAGTGTGTTGCACTGCTACTATCAGTGCAGCCTGCGTCCGCTTGCGGCCCGCTTCCCTCCTCTGCCGTACAACTTGCACCGCTGCGTGCCACTTAGACTTCGTTTTGGCTGGCGGCGGCGGCCGCCGTCGCAATGGTGGCATCGACAGCGATGGCCGCGGCGGCGGCGGCTACTGCTGCTGGTGCTGCTTGGTGTCGCTTTTGGCAGGTTTGTCGGCCCATGTCGGTTGGCACGGGGCCGCACAACGACGAACTCTATTGGGATGCTGTGAGCAAATCAAATCAGTCCCAATACGACTCGGCAGCGGTTTCTGCCAGCTCTTTCCTTTTACTCAACTTCACTTGCTCTGGAACGCTCTGCTCCTCTCATAGAACTTACAGCTTGTGGCGCTGGCACTTCGCAGACGAAAGTGTACGATGTGAAGGAGCGCTGACTGCAAAGCGTAGCTTGCTGCCGTCCGAGTCCGTACCCGACCGAAGAAGCGAACCTCTAGAGAACGATGCCAATGGTGACTGGATGCGCCGCGCGGGTGCGTGTGTGTGTGGGTGTGGTGAGACGTTCCCGAGGCCGTCTGCTGTCGAAGGAGGCGCGTCCGGGGATGTCTGCGGCGTCCACTATATCACACCCACAGTCCAACGGCATCACTCAAGCCGAGGGCCGAGTTCAGCTTCCAATGTGTGCATGTGTGTGTATGTGTGTCTGCGTGCGTTTGTCTGTGCTCCGATGCGTTCTGAGTGAGAGCTGCAGCTAGCTGGAGCCTATTTGAAGTACTTTTCGGGAGTGCGTCATCATCGACACCGCCGCTTCCGCTTTTGTCACCGGCCGCTCGTTCCTCTTTCAAAAGCGTTGTCACATAGCACCAACAACAACAGCAACAACAACCGGAACATCTTAAATCAAGCACCGTAAAACGAACTATGTGTAGGCTCCAAGGACAAGTTGTATGAGCAGCTCGAGTGTCTCGAGGTTTGTCTCGAACCATGTCGTAGCTGTTGTAGGGTAGTATCGTCGTTCCGTTCGCACGAATGATGCAGTTCGCTACTCCCTAGAGAGTTCCCTAGAGGTGGGCAACCGAATCTGTGCTGAGCGAAGCCAGGACTGATTACCGACTCGAGACTGGTACCGAAAACGGCCGTGGCCGCATCGACAGCAGAGGGGGGGTATTTCTGACAAACTTTTTTCACAGGAAAGATCCACACACACATATAAGCACAGACACAATAAGACATAGGTACTATAGGGAACAAGCACAACTCTCTCTCTCTCTGTCTGTCTCTCGTTCCCTCCGCTTTAACTTGCTCACTTGATTTCGTTCATCCCGTACTCTCGATGCAAGAGCAACCCCCTGCGTTCGTTGGTTTTCGATGATGACGAGACCTGGGAGTTTTTCCAACGCCGAAAAACATGAGGCGCTTACCTTATGAGGTGCAGGCGATGGCGGGGGGGGGGGGGGGTGCTTGGATGCCTCCGGTTCCCAACTGATGGCCAGCGAAAGAACGGGAGTGAAAGAGAACGATCTGGTACTTTGGGAATTTGATGGGCGCTGGCCAGTTGCGCGGTTGGAGCACAAAGGGGCAAACTGGGATTGAGGCGGCAGCAGATCTGTTGCTCATTGGCCCGTCGCCAGCCCGCTGCTCTTGCCTTTGCCGGCTGTTGCTGGCTGCCTTATCATCATCATAAGCTTGGTGGATTGTTATACTTCTTCCCTGTTCGCTTGGCCAGTAGCGTATGCTTACAGCCGCCGTTCCATCTTTCTATCGCCGCCATATCTATGGCCGTTGGTGGAGATCTGCTTCCTAGCGCATTCGCATGTGAGGCAGTATGTGAGAGGCTTGCCTGTACGTATGTGTGTGGTCGTATGGGTGGGTGCCCATGCATGTATTGCTCTGCTACATAGCGCTGTGCACGAATAGAATAACACGGCTGCTTAGAACGGGCGAGGAAGACAGGAAATTCATAAAAGTACCGTTCTGCTGCAGCGGCGAGTGTACGAAAGGCTGCCGACCGCTCCCGCCGCCTTCGTTCTAGCTCAGCTCTCGCTCTTTCCCTAAACCTTCAAACCCAATGGCCCTCAAGTCAGCAATGAGGACGGAGAACGGGTACCGCTGGGGGGCTGGGCGGCAGGGCAGCGAGAGGGGGGATGTGGAGGGGTAGGGCACCTTTTGAAAAGGTTGCGAAGTAGCAGACCCCTGAACCTGGACCAGCAGCAGGTTTCTTCTATACATATATCGTTGCGAACGGGTTGGATAGAGATTGGAGAGCTCGCAAGGCAGAATTCTGTTGGAGGAAAACCACTACCGCTATGGCCAGCGCACCATCTGAATAGAAGATCCAGATACCTCTCCCAGCTTCATCCGATCCCCACTGATCTGATCATGCGCCGCCCTCGTCTCTGCCCATTCCTGAGCAGATTTTCCTGTCTGCGGAAAATCTGCGAGTCGAGCGTACCACCACTGCTGCTGCGGCCGCCGCTACTGCTTCCAGCAGCATCTTCAAATCCAGAGCGAGTTTTACTTGAAGGAAGAATGGGCCTCATTCGAGCATCGCTACACGTTCAACTAATAGCTGAACATGTGGCGATGTTCGTGTACGCAGTGCACCTCTGGTAAGCTGGGTAACACTGCTAATCAATATCCCTCAAGGATTCACCTGCTCAGACCGGGCAGCGCCAGTTCCGGCCACTTCCGTGTGCGCGGCTGCCACCACTAGATGGGCTCCGCGATAGCGAGTTAAAGAAATATATATATATGTATACAGAGAGAGGGATGGTGGAGCGGCAGGTACGCCTCATTTAATGCCAGATGGAAGGAACCCAGTTAGGTCGTTGCCCACGGCCTGCACGGTAAGCGATGACCCTTCATGTTCCACCCCACCCAGACCCTGGAACCTGAGGATCACCTGGTCGATGCCTTTATAATCTATATCAGTATATACAGTAAAAAATCATTGAAGTAAGCTTCTATCCTTATAGTTATCAAAGTTATCCTACCCTCGAATCGTAGAGATGTTTTCAATGACCCACTTTCTCATCTTGGTCGTGTTCAGTATCCAATTCATTCAAAGTTGAGTGTCAACTACGAGCCGACATCGTTCCTATGATACGATACTGTCGAATGTTAGTGATATCCGTCCGGTTCTGTATCCAAATGACAGTTGATCGATAGCATGCGCAAAGTTGAGAACGTCCAGAGCACCACGAGTGAGGCCTATGCAGGTAAATACCCTTTCTATACTCCCATGTTTCTTGACATACGCGAGTTCGAATCAACTTTGAATAGATACAATCAGATTTTTTTACAATTAAAGCGATGTTGTTATTACTACTATTACTACGATGTACTATCGTAGTGCTGCTTGCGCGTAATATTGGGTACGTATATATGTATATATATCTTGAGTCGCGTATTTTGTAAATTGCCTTTTGCCATAAAGAATCACAGAAACCTTGGTGAAATCACATGAAGGTACGGGGTTACGAGACGCCTGCTGGAGCCGCAGACACCGCCGTTGATGGAGATGTGATTCTATCAGCGATCCCTGATCTGAACGGCGCGGCACAAGAAAGTGGCAGCTGCAGCATCTTTTGAGAACCTTATGATAATTTAATATCCTCCAGGGAGTAACTGTTGTCTCGTCGGAACAGATTTCTTGGGTCACTGCGCTTCTTCGCAGCTCGAGTGGAGGTCTGACAGGACCGGAGATCCGGGATCTTCCCTGGGGAGTCCTTAACTCCTCCTTCCTAGCACCCTCTTCGCTAATGCGGCCAAACTGGCGGAACCGTTCCTCTTCTACGCAAACTATGTACATTCTTTTCCTTACCGTAATGAATCGGAGCATTGGTACTCTACCACTACATAGAAAATGAAACGGAGCCTGACGAAGGCTGCATTGCTTTTACTTTAGTAATCTGTATTTCGTTAGGTCGACTTGGCCTTGGATATTACATTTCAAACATGAATATATAAAAATTGCAAAATATTGAGATTTCCTTCATTTACAGGAGCTATTATCTCCACGTTCACTCAATGAGACCCTGTTGAGTGATATAATTTAAGGTTATGGGACAAGTTTATTTTCGATTCACAACTCCTAATGGTCGGATGTCCTTTGTCTGAATACCTTAATGAGCTGACACATTGATCTCAAGTAGACTTCATATACATAGCTCTGGGCATTGGTTAAGTATGCCATGACCGTTCTTCATGGTCAGAGCAGAGTTTTTTTTCGGTCGAGCAGTTTACAAATTAAATTGTTGTTCGTTTGGCCTTCTTACATCTCACATCGGTACTGTGCGTGAGAAGACAGACAGTTTCAAGACCCCCCCTAGAAAACACGGGTGCAACGACGAATCAGTTGTGCTCTCAAGTAACCACTGCAATGAAACGGGGGCATTTCCCGGCTGGCCTTTGCTTCCCTTTCTCAATGGCTTCCGCACACATGCCCGCTCTCCAATGTCTCTTCGCGTTCGTCCTAACTGGATAAGTGCGCTAATTAGGTGAGACATGCACTGCACGTCAGAGAAGAGACTGCACACCACTCCGTCGCTGTCCCGACATCAGCCAGTCTCAAACAGCGTGGTGGCAAGTCGTCGGCAATGACGGCCGGGGCCGAAGTGCCGGTGGCTCCACTGGCACAGGGAAGCTTCTCCAAGAAATTCTAGGGAGAGTCAAGGGCCGCCGCTTTCAACCGAACGTCCTTGGCATGAGCGGAGGAGGACGACGATGGACAAGTCAGTTGCTGGTCGGTCCCCAGCCGCTCTAGCTGGCCCCGTTTACCCCCGTGTTAGCCACGCTGGCGACGGGGACGACGGACCTGGAGTCCAGGGCCGTTTGGGAAGGGAGTTAGGGTTGAGTTAGCTGTTGGGAGGAGGAGGAGGAGGAGGATGACGATGAAGGGCCTACAGAGCCTTCTCAACACCGAAGAGTGAGTGCAAGAGAGAGTCCTTGGAGGTTGCTACTGCTTTTTGGCCGATGGTGGCTGCACCCAACCCCTGGCCGGGGGGAATCAGACCCAGTTCGGCAAATGGCAAGACGTTTGGCTGCTGCTGCTGCTACTGCCGCCGCTCGATCTGGTGGTAGTACTGGTCGTGGTGGTGCTTCTTCTTCTCTCCTGATTCTTTGTGTCCATTACGGCAATCGAGGATGGTACGGCGACGACGACGACGACGGTGACTGGAGCGAGCAGAAAGCAGAGAGGCCTTTGCCAGTGGGCGTTTGGTTGGTGAGCCATCATTACCTCGCTCAGCTCCTCTCTCATTCGGTTCCCACTTGCTCTCCTTAGCTTTCTATCTGTCTCGAGCTCTCTCATGCTGTGTTCTTCGTGGCTCATTCTCGTCTCCTGCGGTGCAGTGGCGGTCTTGCCCTGCCCTACCCAACACACCCAAGCACACGAGGCAGTATGACGTCTTTGCTGACCAACCGACCGACCGACCGACTACCAACCAGCGCGCCGATGAGCGGGAGCTGGTGCTGCCAGACCATCGGCAATACTTGGGAGAGCCTTCTGCTGCTCTGTCCTGTCCCGCTTCGCTTCTGCTGACCCTGGTGCTGGCTTGCGGAAGGCAGGATAAGGAGACCGAGACAGCCAAGCTGCCGAGAGAGGATAGGTGTTGATGATCTCCTCATCTTGATTCCCGTTCCCTCGCCAGCTGTTCCGACCATTTTCGGCCTACGGCCTACCAGCGAATGGCGAGCGAAACGAGAGAGCAACGGGCCGACCACTGGCAGGATCTCCACCCGTTCTCACACTAGAGTATGATAGGGAGAGAGGCAGGCAGAGAGAGAGAGAGACAGAGAGAGAGAGGGAAAACGAGACAGCGACCGAAGACGTGTCAATCAGTTTGCTTCTGTAAGAAGTCGTCAACCCGTAACGTACCGTGCAAGCGTTCAGGGTGTCCGGTCTGGCTATATACGCTTCACTCACTTAGAGATGCTCACTGATGTCTTCCGCTCTCACTGCCGCTCTGGCGGAGTGCCGATCTCGCCCGATCAGTGCTTCCTTTCCCATCACACTCTAAATATCACCCAGCGATACCTCAGCACTCGGTACTTGAAATCGTTTTCCAAAAGCGGCGCTAACTGCCACTGCTGCTGCCGAATGGTTGGACATCGGCCGTTCTACCTGAACATGCCTCATACCGCGGCAATGTTCGTTGAGGACGCTGTAACAGTCTTTAACTTCATTAAAGGAGATATCAGTTGTCATTTTCGTCTGCGACTCTAATTCGCTTTCCGAGATGGCTGGATTCTTTATTTTTGGACAGAAACGAACACATAGTGTTCACACTAACGCGCTCCGCCTCGTACAGCCTCAGTTTTCTCTCTCTATCTCTCTCTCTCTTCCAGTGTGAGCTTTTTCACTGTGGCATGTTCACTGGCAGTGCTGGGTAAAACTTCAGCCCGGTCTTGTCCGCTTCGGAGATGCTTTCTAAGGAGGACTCGAAAAGTATGGTGGCCCGCTGTCGCGCAGCGTGTGGGTGAAATTCGCCTGCGGCAATGGGATACCAACTGTGAAATATTGTTTGTTCTGCCGCTTGTGCCTCCACTTGGGTTCGGGGTCCGGTCTCGGTCCCTCCTACGCCTTCATGACGCCTTCATTTCAGGACTCCGGCCAAACGAAGGCGACATGGAAGGGGAGGAAAGAGAGCCTCGTTGTCAACTGCGGGAAAGCGTCGTTGTCAACTCGAGACAGGCAGCAGAAGAGGAAAAGGACGCCAGAGGTGATGACGAGATGAGAAATAAAAGGGAGCCTCAAGTTTTCCTTCGTTCGAACTTGTTAGCCACGTCCCTGGTAACAATACTGCCGCCATCTCTTGAGGCAAGCACAGAGGGCAGGACACTGCCCGCGATATGCCCCAAAGAATGGTATACTCAGTTCGTTTTGGAAAAGAGGCACATCATTGATTCAAGACAGAGTTCACCCCATCCCCCTCGCCCCTCACTGAGTCACGCTTGTTTCGTTTATACGTGCGCCCAGTGCTCCTATTACAATTTGTATAAGTTTGCCAGTACCATGTTGCCGTATAACCACGCGCAACCATAGGCCTTATCGTGAGGGGCCTGATGACGTTCAGCCACTGAGCCACTTGACTGATGCCCCTTGGTAGTGGCGATGTGATGAGTTGACGACGATCTCCAATCGATGTAACAGAGAGATCAGGCTGCTAGACAGGCTGCTACCACTCTATGATGGATGAGTATTTGAAAATGTTACTTGACTCGTAATGAGAACCTTCAAAGAGCGCAATATAAAGAGAGCACATGAACAAAACCCAACAACATGTGACTAATGCTGGACAGTGTAAATATCGCGGTGATACTCTCAATTCGTGTCCACGAAGTGATGTTCTTTGCGTGGACAACCACTACCACACCGCCCCTACAACAATTACTACTGCTACTTGACCCTGAATGACCGAAAGATGACTCCGCGATGGACAGAGTCCTTCTAACTGACAACGTTGACCAGCAGGTTGACCCACACGCGGCCCACCTTCTAATAAAAGCTGACTGCCACTGAAAGTGGCTGTGCTCAAAATATTCAAGAGGAGACGAAGTACACGCAGGTGGCAGGTGGACCTGAAATGAAACACATTGTTACGATCGCTGGCTGACGATTTGAGCGAGTGGACCTGGGAGCCATGGACTGAACGGACGGACGGACGCGACAGTCAAACAGCCACCAGCTAGCTACAGCGAGCGAGCTACCAACCAACGGACCAACCTACAGCTTTATAATTAAAGCGCGGTGCTTCCAAGTAATCGTCTTCGTCGTCGTCGGAGGGAACGAACGAGCCAACGCAGAGTCCGGCGGACGGATTTCGATCCGTGGGGCTTCAGGAGCCGTAAGGCCGACGAGGCATAGCCATGCCTCCCGGCTGGGCCGTGGCCGGGTGCAGCCAAGTAGGCCGCTGTCGCAATGTTGTGGTGCTCATATACTACATATACAGAGGGTTAGCGGCTAGCCAGTCAGCCAGCGGGGCTCCTAGTTCTCCGAGCAGCTACCTACGGAGCCATCACAGGCAAGTGCGCTGTCTGGATCTCAAATGGATCTAAACGGCTGGGAACAAGCGATTCAGGGCGGGGCAGCAGCAGCAACTTGTTCATAAAGCACCACCGCTTCGGGCGATGAAATGGCAGTTGTCTAAGTCACGGCCGACGGACATAGAATAGAACTAAAGGCCTACCTTTGTAGTGCCCGTCACGTTGAGGCGAAACGGTCATCCTCATTCTTGGTATCCTTCGCCCTATGTGAGAGACTCGATCCGTCAAGCGGACAGCGCATTGCAACACTTGTTGCTGTTGTAGTCGTTGTCTATATCGTGCACAACTCCCTTGGTCAAGAAAATACAGAATTCTCACGATTCCGTGATATGATGTCCCCAGATCAGAACTGTACAGCGACTATACCCCAAAAAAGTTACTCACCGTCTGCCCGATATGTGGGCAGGTCACAATCATCACCGCTAGACCCGGTCACACGGCAACAAAAAGGGTCAAACTCAGCTGGATCACGTCAGTTGACACTTAATAATTACTATTATCACCATGAAGGCATATGCCCCCAACCATCTTCGTCCGTCCGTAAGGATCCCCTGCCAAATTATAGTAAATAGAACAATCGCATCATTATGTGTGTCTAGAAATTGTCCGTAAAAAACCAACAGAGCAGCAGAGATGTAATATGAAGTGGCAGCGTAGTAAGATACTGTGAGCGACTTCATACGGAGAAGATCATGGGCGGAAATCAGCGCCTCAAAGTCAAAAGATGATTTGATGCGTTTTTTTTTTCACACTCTAGTATGTTTGGTACTATATATATATATATATATATATATTAAGCCTTTTGTGAGCCTGATACCTCATTTATTTTATGTTCGCGGCACACTAAGTGGACGAGTATAGAATAGATTAATATGGGTGGGAATTAATTTAATTTGGGTATACTGATTCTGATGCATATTGCTTTCTTGTCGATACTCACTGCCAGAAGTTCGATGCCCACTGCACCAAATACTATATATATATACGTTTGGGAATATTAAAGCGCCTCATAGAGTACACAATCGAAGCTTGCGATCGAACACGGTGTGGGTCAGTTCAACATGTAGGTTTCGGCAATCACATTGAGTATTATGGCACTAAATCGTATGGAACGCATGTCGAATACCATGTAACAGTCTCTCTCTCTCTCTCTTTCGATATGAGAAGGATCTAATGTATAAGCATATATTGGCTTTAGCAGGAGTCGATAAGACTACAGCCTCTCTCTCTCTCTCTCTTTGGACGATGCTAAAGGGTACATAAGCAGATGTTTGAATTAAGACTTCGTAGAGCTTCAATTAGCATCGTCTCGTTTGGACACTGGTCTTAGTGTTCCCGCTCTCCTCTTTCCCCTATCTCAACTGTAGCTACATATTTTGCATGTCGTATTGTACATGGGTATACTCCAATTACCAGCAATACCACCCCGCGTTGCCGATATCGAGCAAGTAGTCTCGTAGAGACTGGGTGGAGGTTCCGAAGAGTTCCGTTCTAAATGTTATGAGGTACTTCGAATGTAGGAATAAGTTCTTTTGAGCTCGGTATGCTCTATGCCGAGCTCATAGTACGCAAACGCCGATGGCCACTGTCAATTTGCAATCCCGAGAGAGAGAGAGAGAGATCGAACGAAACGGCCGCGGGGGGGCTCTCAGGATCGGATCGAGAGTGTTCGTCTGTGAGTTCCTGTGAGCGGCGGTTTGTATGTGTGTAAGGAAGAGAGGGGTGGAGCGACAGACGATCAGAGAGCATAGTCGTCGTCGACGGCCTGCTCGGTTTAGTTCACTCTGTTCATTAAAATAGTTGCAAATCATTAATAATTTACCCATCCGTGGCCTGGCCAGGCAAAGATGCCGCCGTCGGAATGATGCTGGTACACACTTGAACACAGGCACAGACAGGCAGTACACGGTGCTACTTGCCAGTGCCGTGACATGGTGAGGCCGTGGTTGTTGGTAGAGGCGCTCGGGGTCCCTTACCACAACAACTGGTAATTAGCGAGGAATGCCTTCGAAACCGCGAATCAGCCAATGCGTCAGAAAGTCGTACGAAGACTTCAAACGATGATCGGCTTGAACAGCGTCGAACAGAAATAGCGCAGCGCAAAAACCGCTGCAGCAGAAGCAGCCACCACCACCATCAGCAGCAGCAGCAGCAGCACCACAAGGAAGGGAACGACTGAAACCCTACTGAGAAGACCACTAGAGAGACGCGTTCGGGGCGTATCATGATCTTATTCCACTGGTGTCTTTAGCCGGCGCTTCCAAACCAGGGGTTGCTACTGCTTCAATGGCCAAACCGCTCTCGGTTGACGGCTGCTATCGCTGTTTCTGCGACGGCTGCCGAAAATGCTCACTGTTGACGTGGCCACATAGGCGTACGACTCGTTGGTCGCGCGCGCGAATACTCCACGAATCTTTTCATCGAACATAACTTGACATGGGGGCGATAGTGATGATGGTGACGGTGGACGTCGAGCAATTGCTTCCATCGGGTCATCGAAGCCTGATGGCGTCGAGCGAGGCATGAACAACAAGAATAGATAAACATGATCATTTCACATTTCTTCATATCCCATGGTTCGTACCGCTTCTCCATTTCGTGGTTGGCTTCTTGTGGCGGCAAGTGACGGTTGGTGGCGTCGCCGCGTTGCTTCGGTGGAGGGGTAAAGACTATAGCCATCGATGCCTACCAGCGACTTCTGCTCGTTCTGTTCGCTCGTCCGTCTGGCGACGGGGATGACTCCGAATGAAGGCATCTCCGTAAGCGCTTCCTACCTCTGATGACGCGGCAACCCGACGTAAGCTTGTCCTTTATCCCCAGCCAGATCTTCTTCTTCCATTCGGTTCAACTGTTAATTCGAGTTTTGGCGACAGCTCAGACAGCAGTCGCTAAACTTAAACAGCGGCACTAGAAGCAGAAGCGAAGAATTGGCCGATAGCAGTAGGCGAGATAGCCAAGAATTTGAGATAATTTTGCGCCGTCGTCTATTTGAACCCGAGACGAGTAGCAGCCGGCAAAAAAAAAGATCGTCTCGAAAAAGGTGCATCGCCTCATTCAAAGCCCTATGGGGCAACCATACGACAGGAGTGTTGCTTCTGACACAGGCGAACCGTTGCTCATCGGTTTTGTTTTTCTGTTGTGTTATCTCGTATACTTAGTGATTTGGCCCCGATCGTCGGCCGTTGTTTCTTATCAATCGCAGGATATATAGTGGGCAGATTTTGACGCTGCATAGAAATGTTTGCTCGTTTTCATCACATTCGTCTTCTAGCTATATGTGTCTCTACGACTCGGTTTAACCATGCGCGTGTACGCGTCGCCCGTCACAGCATGTTACGAGCCTGTAAATGTGCTCCCCCCGGAACCGTATTCATGCACTCTTCAGGCGTTTTCGCCACGTTTCGATCCGGCTGCTGCTGCTGACGGAGCGAGTCCCGCCGCCATCATCACCGTCATCGCTGTGTACCGTGTTCCCGCAGACCGATTTGCGTTCCCCATTCAACAACTGGGCTAGCTAGCATCGGCTGGTTGTCGTTTTCGGCGCTCGAGAACGCGCAATCGCTTAATCCGTATAAAAATGTTTGAATTTTCATTTGCATACATTTATATTGATCGCATTTTGACGGCGCAGGCGGAACTCTCGCCACACAGGCCACAGCATCTCCAACCACTCTTGTGATGCTGGTGAGCGTATGTTAGTGAGTGCAGCCTTATCAGCCAAGCATTATATGTATATGCAGAACGAGAAAGCCGAAAGCGTGACCTGCGGCAGGGACACATAAAGACTTGCGCACTCTTATGCGTCTCTTTTCCTGTTGCTGTTCTTGCTGCTGCTGCTGCTGCTGCTGCTGCTGTTTTGATGAATTTGTGCGCGTTGCCTCTAGATGATTTCACCTCAATCTACACAATTATAAAACATTACCTGGCTTATGCTCACTATGGTGGCATATACGACGAACCGTGCGTTAGCAGTTGCCGCCGTTATCCGTCACGGTACATTGCGTAGATATTTAACTGGGTGAGATTTTAATTACCACGTGATGAATAAAAATTAAATCCCCCATTAGTAAGACGTTTGTTTCTACGGCCTCGGGCGGGTGGGCGATATTATGTAACGCGCATACACGTGCATGTATCAATAAAGCGATCGGGATCTCCGTTTCTGAGTACTCATATTGTTAACTGCTCCCGATGAAGCTTTCATCCGAGATGAAAAACGATTGCTTTCGCTCGCCGTTATTGCCGACCCTTCACAGTCCCTACAGTAAGATTTACTCATTTTAGTTTCGTAACAGTAATCGCGCTCAGATACCCGGCTCTTAAAATTGTCTTTGGCAATTTGCCGACGAGAGCCTGATGTAAGAAGTATAATTATTCTAGCATGTAAATCACTAGACTCATTAAAAAAGAAGAGGTAAATAAAATATTAGTATCTTTTGAGAACCAAAGATCTGTAGTATTATCGGACGTATGGATGATGCCGGGCGGAATGGCCCGGCTTGCAACCCTGTCAGCATTATCAATTTAATATTTTTTTTCAAATAAAATTGTAATTCAAATTGTACTTTATTACTGACAAATCTACTTAGGAACATTAGCTCATTTAATGGAGTTTGCCGACTAACAGCGACATGTCCGTTTGCTTATTGTTATCGCCTGTTCGGGGGAGCCGCCGTGGCTACTTTCGTGGTGCTGACGATACAGGCAGTGACTGTGGAAGAGCCACCAGCAGCAGAACAGTGGCGACAAAGAGTGCAGCTGATGGCGGTGTTGGCAGTTGGTGTTTATCTATAGCTGTGATGGTGAGCAGCTATCCCCGACCACTGGCCGCAGAGGGCCCGTTATCGGAAACCGGTCCTCGGAGCCCGGCCTTAACGTCGGTCAAGGCTTCTTGAGTCTTCTTCTCGAGTCATCACCACCAGCTTCGGTCGGCTTCGTCTCCTTCACGGCTGTTACTCCCCGCCACCACCGTCGTCGTCGTATGCGACGCTCGGTACACGGCGGGGTCGTCCGCCAACGGGGTGCATATTCGGCGCTTGCGCTGTCGCGAAGCCAGCCACTTGAAAGGATCCCTAGAGGCGGCTATGGCGACTGTCGAAGGCGATTAATACCGCGTGTCAACAAAAAAAAAAGGCCCAACGGACGACACGAGGAGACCTGCTGTTACGGCTGCTTGGTCCGGTCGGCGGCCCGATCGTGAAGCATTGTTGGAGACAGATTTACTGTCCACTGTTCGACGGTTGTCTCTACCGCGAAGAGAAATTGTGTGTCCCCTTTTCGATATGCATGTCACAAGTCGTAGGTATTCATAGCTGTGTCATATTTGACTGTCATGTACACATCTAAGCAACTATGTACATATGATTCAAGCATCGGTGTCATTTACGGTGAGATGCTGCCTTTAAGCAAAAAGAGGAAAGGTGTTATTTGCGAAAATGAGTATACGGCCACTTTTCTTACATGGCAGAAAGGCGAGATAGTGGGGTACGGGCAGAAGTATGGCCGATTAACCTGCCGCTATGATTAAGATTCATCGATCGTCTTACGTGAGGATATCTGGGTAGTTCGAGGTCACCGTTATTTGTTACGAGTGTTCGGGCAGGTACGTCTATCACCATTGACTCTGGTCTTGCTGTTGTTGGCTGCGCCATCTGTACCTCTTGTGTGGCGTTAGGTAAACAAGCGATGCGCGTGGGCATAAATCGAAATACTTTGGGGCCGGCGGCACTGTTCTATTCAACACTGGCGTCACCATTGGCTGGACATCATTCGCAGAAATAATGGCACCCGTCTGAAAACGACCACCAGAGTCACCCTTTGAGCCATTGACTCAGAGACGACGGTTTCGTTTGCGATTAGCTGTAACATACAACAACAGCTGTGTACGGATCGGCAACAGATCACCGACAAATTGACAGTGATTAAACTGACATCGAAAATGCAGATTGAAAACGCGTCAATTAAAATCAAATGGGAGAAAGAGGCTTCATTGAGAGTACTCCAAATGAGTAATCAATACTAATGCCAATGACTGTGCTCTCATGGTACATTGTGCTTCTGTGAGGACCAAGTCATTATTCGCCAGCGACTCGAGTCACTGAAACTACATTTGCTAATATATCTGATTAGTCCCATGTCATAATGTGTATGTCCCGTCTGCCGTTTTTCAGATCTTTGTAAATATACTCGTATACATTTACTCAGATCATCCTATGAAGTCTGGCGATCAGTGAATGATTCTCTTCTGCATAGAGCGATCCACCAGTGTACTGCTGTCTGTAGACTCGGTTGAATGCTTACCTATCCCTGCTTGTTCTACCGGTTGGTTTATTATCGCCGGATATCATTGGCTCGATCAGTTCGTAATTGCGTTCGTTCGTTCCTTCGTTCAGTGGCTTTGACAAAGGAGTGGCCAGTAAGCGAACGCGCTAGGCAGCTCGGCCACCTGTTCCTTGGGAACCGCAGCCAACCAGCGGATGAGCGGGTCTACTGTTGGACCTACCGACTCATAATGGGTCGTAGCAACTTCTTTGCTCGAGCATATCAGTATCTAACGACCACAAATTACTGTAAAATATAGAGGAATCAGTACAACATAACGCTGACACAGATTCTTATAGCATTTTGATCCCGAGCACCGAGATGTTCAAGGCAGCAACCGGACGCTCTTAACGAATTTGAGGCACGGCGTCGCTTCTTGATTGGTTCGTTATTTTATTTGTTTTTCTTATAACTAATGTAGGCTTTTTGCACATATTTCCTCAACGAGCTATATTACTGTAAAATGGACTGGCGAGTAGAAGCGAACTCTGGACACGAACTGCTGGCAACACTACAAAATATATATGTATACTGTTAGCGATATTATATAATTCATCGGATCTGCTGGATGGTTGATCAAGAGCTAAATTAAGTCGTTTCACATGAACATTTCTAGCGTATTTTTACCTTATTTTAGCTGTTTTTTTTGTTCAACAAACATTTGTTAAACTAAGTATTAAACATATATTTGTCCAATTGCGCCAGCCGATTATATCTTTATGGGTGTTCGACTACATTTTAAGATGGTATCAATGTTGGCTTGGCTCATTGCTATCCTATATTGCTCGATAAATAGATGGAGAGGGATAGAGAGAGAGAGGGAAAACGAGACTTATCACGATTGCAAACGGCAGACAGTATCTCCAATAGGCGAACGTGAAGTATGTTACGGTCGGATCGGCGACTCTCCGACCGTTCCCCAGTTCCTGCATGCGTTTAGAGTAGAGAAAGATGTACCTAACCTATAGCCTTCAGATGGCTAGTTGGGGGCTGGGTGGGGAGAAAGCGGAGGGGTGGCCTGATATAGTGCGGGGGGCTGCAGCGGTCGGTAGCCTCCCTGCGACGGCTGTAGAGACGAAGCCGCCAACGAATCCAAGGCAACTGGCATGCCACCTGCATTTGACAGCCGTTACTACGTTCTACGGGCCGTCCAGCCCTCGTCGTAGCCACAGCAGTCCCTCTCATGGTGGTTGTGTTGAGGGGCGCAGGAGCTGCTGCGCCACACGGGCTATAACTTAAACAAATACGCTGTGTGTCGCGGCCGTAAATTACGAAGGCGTTTGGGACTCCTCGCTGGTTGCTTGCCTGGATGCCTCCCTAGCTCTCGCCGACTCGTTGGCTCGAGGTGCTGCTGGCGGTGGTGCAACGGGGAAACACTAGGCAGAAGTAGCCACAGAGTGAAAGAGAATGGCTTGCGTTCGTTGGATGGCTCCTGTTGGTAGCGACCAGTGGCAGGGCGCGCAAAACAGTGCACGTCGGCATCGACCGCCCGACCGAGTCAGTCAGCGCAGCGGCAGCAGCGGCGGCTCATTCCGACTGCATCTTTCGTATCTATGTGGAGCAATGTAGCGCCAGCTTGGTCAAGTCTGTCTTCCAGTTCAAGTCGTTCGGTTGGCCCGCCTTCGGCAACCTCCGGGTAATAATATGAGAGTTTGTGAATGTGTTCCATTTTGGGTGTCTGCCTGTATATGTGAGTGTATATCTCTGTCTGTGTGTGTGTACATGCGTTCGTCTATAACAGCCCCGCTGCACGTCGACAACGACGACGAAACTGTTCATATATGTGAGACCAGCAGCCTGCGCGTTCATTGGCAAAGTCGAAGTCCGCAGCGGGCCTGCCGCCCTGAGCCGAGACGTGCAGCGTGTCGGGCGGTGTGCCGAATTGCCCTTATTATCCCGGACTCGGTCTGTGCTGTTTGCTGCGAGAGAGCCTCAAAGTCGGATAGGCGATGCGGCCTGGTTGCAAGCTAGCCGGCAACGGCTGCTGCTTAGCATAATTCTTGCTTTACAAAGTTTATTGCGCGCTAAAATGTGGTGGTGGTGACTTGACGCCTGCAGAAAAGGCACGAACGAAACTCGCTGTCCGACTGAGCCGGCGCACGGCGGCCCAAACAAGCACAGCAGAGTCGAATCGTTCGCCCAGTGGGGGCTCACTGGGACGGGGCAGGTTTGCTGGGATGCGGTAACCCGCGGAAATCTCGGGGAAGGAACAACGGCAAGTCGTGTCGCTTTCACGTCTGTCGGTCTGACGAATCCGTTCGAGGCTGACGGCGTTTCGTTCCACTGACGCGTGAGCGGAATCCGCCAAGGAGATGCGTACGGAGGGAGGTGGGAAGTTAGGGAGACTAGTGGTAGCCCGGGATGGGGAGGGGAGGAACGCTTTACCGATGATTCTTTCAACCGACACAGAGACACACACGGGGCCTATGCTTCCCTTCGATACAACACTGTCGGTCGTCTTGGTGGCGCTTGCACGAGCCAGTGGAAACAAGAAATTCGTCTGAGCTCTGATAACATGAGATCCGAGTAACGATTCCTATGGGGATGCGTTTGCTCGTGTCGAAAGGTGGAGATTATCGCGGTGGTGGCGGCGGCGGTGGCAGCGGCGATGTTTGTGCTGCAGTCAAAACGGACAGTTCGTCATTTACATGCGCTCCTTACGAGACGCTGCTGTTGGTAAGCTACTGGATTCGTTTCTCGGCGTCGTTAACTCGGAGACGATCATTCCAACTGTGGTCATCCCGGTATGACAACGCGTCAACGCCAGCTCAGTATGAGCAATAGTCGACGAACATCACTTGTATGCAATCGACTTGATTCGGATCGACACTCTTATATAGGTACACGTACAGCTCAACTTCGGCGCCGTAACTGGTAGTCAAGGGGATGTCGTGAAGGTTATATCTGATCATTGCCTGTAAAGACTGCAACTGCTTGGTCCTGATGTTGGTGTTCTGACACCGTCAGTCGCCCGTCATCGATCGCACAGATCCCTTGCTGTGCGTCAATCAACTAAAATGCCTCTTCGACTGGCTTTGGATCACTTGTATTACATTTGCGCTCGTCCATCGGCACGAGCTCTCTGCCAATGAAGAGATTTTTGTCCTGGCGTCAATGCAGTTTTTCCTCACCGCCTGTTAGAACAACCACACAACGGCGCGTGTTTCCTGCCACTGGTTGTAGGAAAATTCGTAGCTGTAGGTATCGAATAGCTGGTGACTAGACCACATGTACCTTGCTGATGTTGAAGATGACGTTCGATTCCGTTCTATTTGATCGCCGCTTTTGGTAAGCCTCGTCTGATCAACGGGATATTCGCCCTGCCGAGGGCCGACAACCTTCGCTTGCCCAAACATAAGGCTGAGTGGCTGCCTCGTTTAGTGCTAGCGCCTGTACTGTTGAATCGCCAGTCACTAAGACTCCACTGGCAGATGAAAAGGGCGGCGTTGGCAGGGTTGGGGGCAAAGGGGTATCTAATGATGCTGGAGATTCGCTTGCTTACCTTTGTTCGTGGCCAGCGCATCAGCTGGCATCCCCAATGCCACCGGCTGCTGCTTCTGCTGCTGATGCCGGAGGCCGAAGGAGAAAAGTGATGGGGTAGCTCGAGATGAAGGGGAGCAGGTATTTAATGAGTTTTGCGATGATAAATGCGCATTCAATGCCCCTGACTCGGGAAAGCGAAGCCTAGCGTGGCCTGCCTTGCCAGGCTTCGCAGCAAATACCTTCTTCGTAGCTCTCCTCCATAAACCAGGCATCAGGTAACCCTCTAGGCGGCGTCTGGGGTCGCAGATGCACCCTCCATTTATTTATCTACAAGTGTGCCGTTTTCGGACCGGACCAGGCCAGGCAGGCCATGGAGCAGTCGATCCAGCCAAGGAGCAGTTTGCCAGCCGGCCTGCCAGTGAACCGGGAAGAAGGTAGGAAGGTTGGCCGGCCTGGTGGCAACTCATGCCACCGGTGTTTCGTTCTTAGCTTCTCCAACCGATAGCATAGCATAACACATTGGGAGCACTAGTCCTATCGCATTGATGAGTGCCAGCAGGCCAAGCCCCCGAAGCGTGAGTATTACCCCTTTACCTTCGAGGGAGACCGTCAATGGCTAGAATAACGAAATCGTGTTCAAGTACTGGTACCCAGTTGGATCATAATACAATGAAGAGTAGGACAACGAGAAATACGTTTCATTCTAACGATCGAATCCACCTCACACAATTGGCCGTTAGATCAGGGTCGAACGAGCATGATTTGATTGCCTATGGCATGATTTAGCTTTCAGCCCCAGCTGATACTGGAGTATTTCTAGGTTGGTGGAATTGGTTAATTTCAACTCCTGTGGCCCAACATAATTTGTACTGCCTATATCCAATGTTGTCTGATTGACGATGCCTTCTTCTTCTTTAAGGTCAAGTAGAAAATACACCAATATGTGATAGGTAGGAGCACATACACATTTTGTTTCTCGCTTAGGCTGTTCGAAGGTCATGTGAGACTTTTGTGTTTACCTCCTATCTACAGTGATATAACATACTCAAGTCGACTCACCCTCTCCGAGAGGGCGCTTTTGCAAAATATTGGTCTAGATTTAAAGCGAGCCAGAGGAGGGCTAAACGTTCGCGGCTCGAAACTTTGTTCTCTATTTTGCGATACAGCGTAGAGAAGTGGACGCTACAAATAACTCATCTGCGCTGGCGAATTGAGGGCCTGGGGGCTTGGGATAACAGTGTCGGCGAGCGACTTTCTGTTTTCGAGGTTAAGGCGAGTGCAGCGCGATTATCTAACAGACCGTGATCACTGATTTGTAACCATTCGGTCCAGGTAACTCTTCGAGTCTCCATATACGACATTTATGACATTTGAATCTGCCTAGCATGGCTCGAATTTTTTAATACCTCGAGCTTTTCGGGACCTGGCTCTGGCCGGGATACACTCTGAAGCCGGGACGGGCTAAAGGTTCGGTAAGAGTCTCGGAGATGCTTGAGTCGGCACCCAACCTGCATAGACCTGCGTAGAATTGCTTGTTTCTCGCTCATGCGAGGAATATGAAGATTATGAAGATTAAACAGATTAAACATCATGACTTGGCTTAGTCAACGCTCGCGCACACTCGTATATGTAAGCGTGGGTGCTATACGAACCCCAGGTGTGACTCGTCCGCAGCGAATGACGGGAGAGTTCTTGAATAACGGAAAAAAACTGCATGACGTTGTATAGGGTGCTGCGGCCGCGGGAGATGTGGATGGATCAAGTGAAGTGCAGTGAAAAAACTCGGTGAAGGAATCTTTCATTTCAGACTCTTGAGAATTCGCAAAGAATCAGACTTAACTCAAACACCAGAAGCAACACAAGCGAAGCGGCAGGATTAGGACAGGCCTAACCCAGTGTGCTTGCATTGCGTCTTTTTTCAATCACGGAAAGCGTTGCCTATAATATAAATCCCGGCATTACCTATTACATCCTGAATTTCTCTCTCGCTCTCCTCCCAATCTAAATCCAAAACCACAGGTTCTGAAGAGACTTACAGCTGCTCCTAACAAGAAGGTCTGAAATGGGGTGAATGCAACCGGTGTTCGATATATATTCCAGCGTCCTCACGCCTGTCTCCGTATGCTGTATTGGCAGTCTGATGACGCACTTTTGCATTATATGAGGAGGCAGATGCGCCGATGTGTTCGTGTGTGCCGGGATTAGCAGCTACGCCGTGTGCTTGCTGTTCGTTAGCTGTGCTCGTTTCGCACAAAACAGTCGAGCCGCCTATCCCACAGGTTACCAAAACATCTTTTGGCATCTACGTGCGCCCTTACCCGTCGTCATATTCCGCTATCCCAGCCATCGCGTTAGGTATAGTAGAGGTTTCTACCTTAGGACGGCAACATTTGCTAGCCTTCTACACCTTGTGTCTCCTGTTCGTCTGTCATAAGTACTAAGGAGATAGCTAAAGTGGCTAACCTGGATACTCGAACAAATTGCCGTGGCCGTACACTACCTAATTGCTGTTTGAAGAGCGATGGTCGTCGAGGCAGATTGCAAAAAAGAGATTGGATGATTGGAAGTGCATGCAACCCATTACGGATACCCTAGCATGGACACATACGCATAGATATAAACACGCGCTCATGCAAAGGGCGGGACTGGTTGTGTCCAGGGCAATGCCTCTTGGACGCTGTCGTTGGTGATGGCGGGCAGCAGATTCGAGACAGGCAGTCCAACCTTCATAAGAATGAATCGAAGCATTTTTGATGCAGAAAAATGCTATCTGTGCGCACCTCCTTCGTATCTGCTGGCCCAAGAGGTGGCAAGCTTGCTTGCTGGTCGAATGACTGTCCTCGCCGCTGAAAATGGAACACATCCAGTAATATAAACAGCAGCGCAAGTGGTGCACAGCACAAAGAGAAAACGGATAAAGTAAGCTTCTTCAATTTAGTCTTTTGCTGTTCGGTAGAGTCTAGGGTACTATAGGAAAGGTAACATAGAATCGACCGATAAGTCGCAACAGGTTAGATCAAAGGATCCAGGCAAGAGGAGCAATGTAAAGCTTTCAAATAGCCGTTCTCATTTAGTCATTTGTTAACGCTCGCGTTTAGCTTTGGGTAGATGCTTTCAACCCGTCTTTAATCCAAAAATGGTATATGCATGACGAACTGTCCAATATTACAAGTGCCTATGTTACGGAGGCCAAACAGGTAAATTATCACGCACCGGGTTCAACGAATAACGGGGCACGGTTCGTTAGATAAATATGATATAAGCAAAAAATAGAACTCTGTATCATGTGCTTGTTATTCTAAAAGCGGTAGAAATGACTGCTATTAACATTGCTCAAAAGGCATGGTCCCATACTTATTCAAGCCACAGATGGTCGAGCAACAAATAAAGTTAATTATTCTTCTCTTTTAACTAGCTCGTCCGTACGCATTTAACTAGGCTTTCTTCGACAAAGCATTGGAGAAGGAGTGGGGGGGGTGCGACTAGAGTCGACTGCTTATTTCTTGTGCGGATTGCTTAGCTATCAAAATAACCTCCAGTATACTCTGAACTAAATAAGTCGAGATCATAATTCATACCCTGCCCCATAATGGCGGAGTCGGCTCACGATTTTTATGTCCGTCTCGCCTTTCTTCCACAAGCACAGAAACGACCGTTGTGTTGAAGTCTCCAAATCGCGTCCCGACCCACTGGACATTTGCCGCTCAAAAGCGGCGATTGTTCCAACGCCGCGACAAAAGCCCCCGGAAGTTGTGCATCGGCGCGCAAGGGAGGCAAGAGTTGCTTGGTCTTTTCCTTCGACTCGCTGTGTACAGGGTTGGTCGGGAGGGGTGGCTGCTGCTCTCTCCTGTGCAATCCTGTCAGCGCTGGGAAAATGCGGGGAGAAGCAAAGAGACACGGGAAGTGACCGAAACACAGGAGGCGGCCGCTCCTCCAAAGATGACAAGGGCGCGGCCCGCGGTATCATTTTTCGGAGGAACAGAAGCAACGAACGAAGTCGGCGTGCACGACGAGGGATCACCAAATCCTTCTTTTTCTCCTCAGGATTACCATAAATTATTTATAATGCCTCGCTTTTTTTTGGAGCTGCTGCTGCTACTGCACAAGCACCCCTCCCTCCCCATCTATACTGCTCGTACACGGGCTCACTCGCTTTCTGAGAGGAACCAGAAGTTTTGGGGATTTTTGACTTCCTTCCCTTCTTGAGAAGAGCTTGCCATTTAAAAAAAAACAGAGGTTACATCGCCGTTGCTGCCCAGTATGGCTGTACTGCATGGCGAGATCCCTTAGAAAGGCCTGCAGTGCCTGCAGTAGAAGCTTACCTGCCGGGCGGCGCGCGCGCGGTTCCCGAGAGAACTTGTTGGAACTTTATCCCGCTGTGCGTCTATACCACTGTGGCCAAGGTTTCCTTCTAACTCGCTGCTATGGGATGGGGTTGGCCGAGATGTCGGACTGCAGACAGCTCCCTCGTCCCCCGCCTTCAACGGGGCCCTTTTCTTCCGCAGGGACGGGTTGTTGGCTCCTTGGCGCCGATAGATTACGACAGTCAACGGGAAGACGGTTGAGGGTCCCTCAAGTCTCCGAGGTCCTCGTGATCGATGCCGAAGACGGATGAAGTTTCGTACGCGTCTAGGCAGCGCCGTCGCGCTGCGCATAGATATTCTGCCGGCGGCTGCCGAGATTCTGATCGAGAGAACGAGGAGGGACCAACCGACCGACCGCGTTCGGCGCGGACTGGCGATCCAGGTTCATGTGGAGCTTAGAGTAGTTGAACGAAGGGGGTGGTTGGTGGCTGGCGGGCGGACGAGAGAGAAAAAGTGCAAATTAATTTCCAAAAACTTAACCGAAGTCTCTGTTCATCCGTTCCTCTTGGGATTCCTGGGGAATCTTCGTCGAGAGAAAAGAAGGGAGAGTTAAAGAAAGAGAGAGAGCAGGATAAGCAAGGAGTGCCTTGTCCTTTATATTCGCTGTACTGCATGCGCTCGTTTCAGGGCCTGCCCTGTTCCTTTCGTGTTCCGACGCGTCTTCGCTCTGAAAAGGCCACGCCGGTGGGCGAACTAGTTGAGCTCTAGGAAAGTGGTGCTCGATCTGCCAACCTTATGGCGACTGGACACTGTTTTAGTGTTTTTAAGCCCTGTCCAGACGGTTAGGCCTTGTATGACTAGATAGGCTGAAGAGTGGAAGCGGCATTAGGTGACGTTAAGCGAGGCAAAGGGAAGATGAAGGGTTTCTCAAGGGCCCTTGGCAGGCGACACTTCATTACGGGGGCGCATACTTTCGGCTGCTTGCTTTAGCGTGCTAGACGCTTTGCCATTCTTACAGCACGGAAGCGGTTCACTGCATAAGTTTAAGCGGAACTGGCGAAGGCATAAGGGCAACAAGGGATATCAGCAAAATGCAGGTAGCGGGTTAAAAGTCCTTTCAATGCGCATGTCTGTACGGGGTAGACGGACTGCAATGCGAGTGATACTGCTGCGGGCACATGACGGGAAGTGGGTTTCTGCTTTCTACTCCTTTGTCCTGTGCTGCACCTTCTGAACGGGGACTCTGCAACTGTCCCCATCAGCATCTGTCCCGCGCTCTATACTTCTGCCGGCCAGTCGGTAGCCGGGCCGGCCGAACGACCCACCCACCCACCATTCTCATCACATACACTTCCTGTTCCTTTGGTCTGCTGCCATTTGGCGACAACTCGCTGGCGACTCCATTTGTCGTAGTTTTTGTGTCGCTCGCTCGCGTTGGCGCTGACGCTGCTACCAATGCTTCTGCCGGTGGCCATGTCTCTCTGCTCTGTTTCGGTGTGCTTCTGTCTTTGCGTGGCGGAACGCCGTAATGCCTGCCCTGTGATGCTGTACTATGCCAGTGATGCCGGTGACTGCCTGCAGTGATCCGAGAGAACAAGTCGGCAGTCTGCCATACTATGGGAAGGGTTCAGCCATGTGAGTCGACGGATAACGAATGAAGTTTAAGTTGCGCCCTGCTCCGCGTTCTCACTCTCGTGTTCGCCGCCGATCTTTTTCTGCGTCCGCTTTTTAATGAAATCTGCTGACAGCAAAGGCGAACGGAGAGAGGAAAAGAGCGAAACGCGCACACGTTATGCCTGTGTAGGATGATGACGGAATGAGGATACTGTGCAAAAGGCAAAGATGATAGGTGCGGGGCTGCGCCCCAGCTCGGCGCTCCGAACGGTGTGGGGAGCTTCTTTATTTCAGCCACCACCACGAAGCCGCCGCCACCACCGCCGCCACCACAATGGATGATTAAGGACAGGGAACACCTTGCCGCTTCTTTACCATCGCTACCATGCAATGTACCCGCTGGATCGAAGAGACAACACGGGCGACTGTCCGGCGCCGGCATTCCCCTGTTTCCCCTCAGGGTCTCCATTCAAAGGCCTTGTTCGAGTATCAAGCGAAAGGCAAGGGATGGGGGCAGCTGGTAATGTTGTAATGGTTAAAATCCCCGTGCCGCCCTGCCCGGTCCTGTATCTTCCACCAATAGCGGTCGTAGTATCCACTGTTCCTCAGATTCTAGATGTTGCTTGCTGCTGGTAGAGACAGCGCAGCCTCCTTGCGATCCTCTATCTGCAGGGCTCTCTCTCTCTCTAAGGCCGTAAGGAGTTAATCCCCGACGCTGGTGAACAGGGGTGGGCCGGTCGCCGTACCGCAATGGCATCCACCGTATTCAACGCAGTTAGCGTCGCGTCCTTTAATACCGGTGCTGCTCGTTTGGTTGGTCCTCTAGCAGACAGACAAGCGTTACGAAGGCGGCTATCAAGGGACCGCTCCTGCTGTAGCAGCAGCAGGAGGAAGACATCCTTGCCAGCGATGTATCTGCCCTCGGCCCTGCTACCGCTGTTCGCTTTGGCCTCGTCGTCGTCGTCATTCCCCGCTCTGCGTTCTCCTACTGCCTGCTGTCGACCACTGTGTTTCTCCTCTGGGCCTGAGTGCGGCCTCTGCGTGCCTCGTTCTGGGTTAGCATGCAGGCCTCGTCGTCAGTGCGGCCGCTGGTCCTTCGTGCGATGTGCTGGTGCTTCCCTCTGGTGCTCCTCCATTTGAATTTCATGCCCCCCTTCAATCCTCCCTAAAGGGTTCCCTCACTCAGTCAGCGCTTACACACCGTACTTTCCCCTAAACCCGGCGTTCCACAGCTATGCGGTCTCCCAATAGACCCCGGCCGCACGAGTATAACGAATGGCAAGCTGCTTCTCCAATGGTGAGCGTGCCTGAGCCGACTCGTTCGTCGTCGCCGTGGATGCAGCAGCTGCAACTACGAAGCAGGAGACCTGGGGGTGTGGGGAGAACGGGTAAGTAGAGAGGGATAGCGTTGGGCGGAGAACGATGGTAGGTAGGGAAGTCGAGGGGTTGAGCATCATCAGGTGGTCCGTCGCCGTCGTCTGTTCTGCATCAACAATGCGCAGCCAGCCCAGCCCAATTCAGTGTTGCCTGCCACTGTCTAGATAGCTACTACGTAGCCGTTAAAGGGAAAGGGGCCGATGGAAGAAGAGAAACCAGTCGAAAAAGAATAGTCTTTTCCAAAAGTTTTGCAGGAGACACTCGGGCCAATTGAGCGTGGCGCGGTTTGCCCTTGATGAAGCGGATCGCCCGTTCACTCGGATCGTCCCCAGTTTTTTCCACATTTCGAGTTTAGCTTCTGCAATCCCCACGACTACATCTAGTGGCAACGGCAGTCGACAACGCTAAGTCTGCTGAAGCCCCAGCTTTAGTGACCGTTCGTTGTGATGGGACGCACGCCGGCGGCGAACACGCTAAGGCATTCGACTCGTTTGGCGTTTTCGATGGCGACCAGTCGGCCAACGGGGGAGAGGGCTGAAGAAAGCGGTCGACGAACTTCTTCACGAAGATCCATCCCGTTGGTGAATATTCTGTCGTTTCTACGTCGTTCTACGGCGGCGGTGGCGGCGGCGGGTTTGTGCCACTTTGCGAGTAGTGGCCACCATCTCACGGCGAGCTGCAACAAGCTCCAATGCCAGCCAGACGACCGACCAACCCACCTCAATGTGTAGGCAGGGATAGGAAGGGACAAGTAGGGTACGACGGGATGTGAAATAGCCTAGTGCCAGTTGCGAACCATCGCGGCGACAGTATCGTCTTGTATGGCCACTCGCTGCCGACTTCCTTCTGCGCCATCCGTTTTCGTGGGCGACGCGTTTTATTCCTCGTTGAGACCCTTCTCTGGCTCGTCCTCCTTTGGACCGTTTGGATGGACGGCCTTCGCCTGCTGCTAGCTGCCTCGCCAGCAGCTCAAAAGCGAGCGAGTGGGTGCACAAGGGGATCTGAATGACCGCTTCGTCTTTTGCGGGTATGCGTCGAGTGACCGGCGACTGTGGCGTAATTTGTAGGACCTCAATGCGCTTGAAGTGCTACTCCCGTCTCTGACTGGGAGCGCTCGCGTCCACCCAGCTTGGACAGTCGACAGTTTCACTTGCATCCAAGGGTCAGGCGCACTGGACACACAGGACGTGTCGGTGCCCATTTGACTTAAGGAGTGGCTGACCAGTTTGCCTGGCTTATTAGTAGACGTAGCCTAACATAGCCTATGTTGCTAGACAACCCCGGCCAACGTAACGCGAGAGTCTGACTCAGCGAGGTAGATATCCTACTGCGTCTATAGGGGGATTGATAAAGGGAGGTAAGCCACGCCTCTATACCTATTGGACAGCTGAGAGTTACTTTCCTCTTCCGCAACGAAACCACTCTTCTTCTCGAATGGGCCTCCTTGGGTTAAGACTTTAAAAAAGTTTAATATAGTTCCTGCCTCCATAGTTTGCAATTCTCTCTCGACTCTAGTCAGTATATGTGGTAGTCAAGTAGGCGAGACCTATTCTCATATTTTATTAAAGAGTGGCTTATTATTAAGAGAAGGGCTGCATTTTAATACAGTTTCCCAGTTCGGAGCTAGGAGAGCAGAGGGAGGGGCCATAGCTGCAAGCTTTTCTCGCAATCACGCCTTCACACAGGCGATGTGACTGGCACAAGCCGCATGAGATCGCCAGACTGGGCCTGCTGGTCCGCGTGTTGGCTGGCGGCCCCGTTGTACACACCGTAAGGGCAACGTTATAAAACTCGCAATTGATGGCACGGCACCGGCTGAGCCTGCCAACCCAAGTCTACCATACGACGAAGCTGGCATTGCCGTTGCCGCTACAAGCAGCGAAGTCAGCTAGCTACGTTGGCACATGGTCTTACTCGAGAGACTGTGCTGCCGCCGTCCGCTGCCGGCGGCAGACTGCTCATAAACTTCTTCCTCTCCCTCACACGTACGGTTCTCGCACACAGATGCTCAAACTCTCTTAGTCGGCTGCAAACAGCGTACTAACCTCGGCATTACTCTATTTCAGGTGAGTGTTCTCGACCAAACTGCTGATCTAAAATACTATTAGCCTCAATGCCAGCAAGCGTTCTCCGCAGCCTTTCCGGATCCTGCCTGCATCACGCCCTCATCAACCCGGGCTAACCAACCATTTGGGAGGAGTATGGGAGATACAGCGCGAGAAGCACGCCTAGACCCGAGTTTCGTCCTGCACTTGAGCCTTCGTAACGTTGTGTATCAGTCATGGGTGATACCGTCGTGACAGGACGCCGCTGGGATTGAGGACAGATGTCCTGCTGTCGTAGGCGCTGTAGCCTAAAAAGCCCTCCGGTGCCTGCTTACCCACGTTACACTGCTACTTGCCTGACCGTTTTCGTAGACCGTAGGTCAGTGCACCTCGAAGCCTCGACGCTTGCAGAGCTTCGGCGGCACCAGCAGGAGTAGGGGCGACAGTAGAAGCAGAAGCTCACGGCGGCAGCAAGGTTTAGGAAATAGGAAGCACAACACAAGCAGGTGGAGCGTAACGGGTGATCACTCAAGGGTGTCTGTAGGTCCTTCCTACCTAGTATTCTGCCGGCCTCAATCCTCTCTGTCTCTCCCTCCCTCTTTCTCTATCTCTCTCTCCTTAGATGAGTTGGGAGCTTTTGTCATTAATCTCGAACAAGATAGCCCGCAGCGTCATGCAGAGGTCGGCGAGCGAGCCTGTGGCTATCGTTGGCCGGCCGCCGCAGCCGCCAGCGCGTTGGCACGCTGTATGTTCGCTAGACGGCGGTGGCCCACAGAGGAGCTCATCACATCATACACACACACACACATGCCTTAATTGAAACTCGTCCATCCCAAAGCGTACACAAGGCCTCCGTACCGCACACGCAACATGAGGGGTACCCGGGAAGCGGTGTGGGCCAAGAGTCGGGATACCTAACCGCTGGCTACAGCGAGAACATCGAGGCAGGGAATGCAAACGAGAAACGCGTTCGGTCAGTCAATCACGGCTCGACTACCCCATGAGATAATAGTAATAGTAGTAGTGTGGTAGGAAAAAGGTCAGGGCACTATTTTTCTAAAATAGCTAGACATTCAGCATTTGGTATCTTCTCTGCTGTGTCCTGTTTGTGGACTTCAATGCAGTCCCTGATTTGTGCTTCTCATGACCCTGAGCTCCTCATTACCTTCTCGTCTACTGAACAGATACTGAGGTTGTGGAGGCGCTCACACAGCAAATGATGATGAGGATGATGATGATGTCGACTCACCTCGTGTCGGCTCCAGCCGCTGCCGCCGTCGTTGTTGTTGTTGTCGTCGTCATCGTCGTCGTTCAACTGTTCGTAGGAAAAGCAGTCGACGCAGTCGATGGGATTTGCATGGTCTTGTCCGTTACAACGGAAACAAAGATTGCACCCGTTGGTTCTTTCTGTCCGTCAGGTTGTCCTCAATAGCGGATGGAATGGCCCCGTGAATTTGAATGGGCCGGACGTGATTAGGTAGTAGGGACTGTATGCGCGCCCGCTTGCGTGCTGGCTCGCTGCGTCGGTTGGTGTACAACAATTGATTGGGGAGGCATCGAGCGAGAATACATCGAGCACAACGAGTGGCTCACAATTGCCGCCACCTCCACCTCGACCTCCTGAGGATTCGTTGTTGGTTGGTTGGCTGGTTGCATTGGATGCAGGCCAAGCGAGCGACGTCCTAGCGCATATTCGCCTTCCTAGCGCGCTAGAACGAATAATCACAATCCTTTCCTGCCCTCGCACGGAAAAGGATTGGCAAGCAAGCCACCACCTAGTTAGTAAGCTCGTCGACCGTATGACTCAGTACCCAGTGGTCCTTGGAAAAGGGACCAGCAGCTGGGAGTAAGTGAGGCTCATAGCTGGTAATGATTGCCTGCGCATAATTGCAGCATCGGACCGACCGGCCGATCCCTGGACGGACCCCTTCACCTTTAAGTGTCGGAGGACGGGGGCGGGAAGTGAACCTCAGACATGCGCGTTCTTTGTCGTAACCCAGAACGACTCCAGGGGCCATAGATAGACAGCATCGAAAAGCGAGCCAAAATAGAGGGGCGTTGGGGGAAGCAGGCTGCCACGTACCGGCGATAATCCTAGGGTTATAAGTAAGATTAAAATTTACAAGCCCGACCACTCCCTGCGACCGAGAACGGTCGCAATAGGGAACGGCGCTACGTTCTCCTGGTGAATTGCAAATGTGCCCTGCTCCAGGGGTTTTGGGAATAGTGCGGCATAGCCAGACGACGAATATCAGGGTTGCCCACCATCACGACCAACCAGCGCAAAAGCAGAAAACTCAGTTGGAGTTCCTCTTGGAGTATCCCAGTGGCCTTTCGCCACTCGGCAATCGCAACGTCTCCGCGTCGCACCGCAGCGGTTACGCCATCTCTTCGTATAGGTTGACGAAGTGGCAACGGAACTTGCACGGTCTCAAAATGAATCATCCGTAAATGTATGAATTGTACAGATAACTGCCAGCCGACCTGAGAACAGCGGACGCTCCCGCCCGACAGCCTTGGCACTTTGATGATAAGTATGTAGTGATTATTTAGTGCTATTCAACCTACGATGCGATTAGAAATAATCAACCCCCACTGCGTTGGACTACTTTCAAAGGTGTATTCCATGTCAATATTCAATATAATTATGATATTAATTATATGCAGATATACTCCATTGAAGGCGTCATTTTGCCAGCAAGATGTCTGGCTGAGACAAGCGAATTGTCCGAGCTCTCCTGCGAGATCAATTTTGTCAGGTATGGCTTGTACTGACTACCTGGATGGGTGTATTCGCCTGGTCCGATGGATGTCAGATTGACGATGCAGATTTTCCTCGCTCAGCGGGTGTTTCAGGTCAACCTGGTAAAGATTGACACTGTCGCGGTTCCCTTAGACTCGCCTTGCTGCCCATCTGGCTGACTGCCATCCCGAGCTCGTCTATTAGTAAATAGAAGAGAGGCTAACAGCACCGCGATGATGTCTCTTCCTACTGAAGAGTGTTCCCATTATGAGTTCGTGGTGAGTAGGAGGCACTTACCATTATACATACAAGCAAGATTGAAATATTTCTTCGAAACGTTCTGTGCTCTTTCGACGACGACGCCGACTTCTTCTACCACGATTAGTTTCTCCGATATGGTTGAGATAGAACCCGGTCTCGTTTCCAACCCCGAGATAAGACATGCCTGCCCGGTTGGGAAAGGCCATCTCGATGTGCGTATGTAAAAACTACAGATGAAAACATTCATGAAACCGTAATACTCAAGTAACGACGAGTCAGCTATCTAGCTGACTAGCGGGATGACATATCCAACCTTTCGTAACCCTGAACAAAATACAACCTTAATACCTAATGCATTGGTTTGTTTTTATACGTATATTTGTATGCGGTTATATAGCAAATGGTTGAGGATGGAATATTGCTCACATCATATTTACAATATATATATATATATAAATATATATATATATATTTATATAATATATCGTTTATACTCGATGTTGAAATTGCCTCCAAGAATGACCATCACCTTTCCCTCATTTCGTTACATCCTGCCTACACCACTTCTATTTATAATACCCCTGTGCTGGACAAGCGTCCATTGAACTGCCACTGCCCCTGCTGCTGCTGTCGGCGTCATACTCTTATTGCTATTGTTGTTGTTGTTGTTGCAGAAGCGATCGTAGTTGCAGTAGCACGTTCACCTGTGCAACTTGTTCAATATCATTTCTATTTCTTCTTCTACTGCTGCTTCTGCTGCTACTATTTGGCCGCAGTGCATAGTTTAGTCCGTTGGCAGCATAGCCACACCCCTATCCGGGTGGGAGCACTGCTCGCAGCGTTTGGACGGCTCTGTTACTGCGCGCGCTCACCAGAAATAACAACAACGCGAAGCTGAAAGAATGAAGACAAAATGAGAGGATCACGTAAACCGTCATCTCGTGGTGACCAGCATCGAAATCGCATGCGGCAACAGAGGCAGCAGATCACTTTGTGAAATGGTGAATCGTTGACACAGAGCTAAGCAGTGTACACAATGTATATATATATATATATATGTATATATATATGTATGTATCTGTTTTTCCTCTTTTGGGGCTCTATATAAGGGCAGTGCGTGGCACTTTTTTTTACCGTATCGTTAGTCTAATAGGGCTATCGGTTTGTTCGATTACACCTGAGGGCAACAATCGCACTCCCTTCCTTCCGCTTCAGTCCTCAAAGCCATAACACCTCGAGGCATATAGGACTACTTCTGCAGTTAGCTTTACTGTAATTAAAAATTGTCTCTGATCCCCTGGTGAAGTCATCGGCCAATAGCCATTTGTGTTTAATATGTGGCCGTGAAGATTCAGTTTTCAACGATGGCCGAATGAAGCCACCATATCATGGTGGGGTCGGTTGGTTGGTTGGTGTCGACGCCGATCCGGTGCTGTGACTCGGTGCCCCCGGCAGCGTGGTTGGACCCGCCCGATTGGTTGCTGCCATGCACCCGGATCGTGCTTGAGTCCGATCTGCGACAGCAGCAGCCGGCATCGAGAGGGCGTCACTCAATAGTGGAGGGTGATAGTAACGCTCAGAAGAACGAACAGAAACACGAAGCGGACAACACAAGAGCAACGGTGGCGATCGAAGCCGTCGTCAGAGTGGCCGCCTGTCGGAGCGAAGTTACTAGTTGCTGCTGCGGACAGAGTGTAAGCTGTAGCAACAGCAGCAGCGCCACCAACAACCTAACGAGAACTAAAGACGATAGCGGCTATGACGTTCTCGCTACGACTTTTGCGTTCGTTTGTACGTTCGGTTCCTATTGTCATAAATTGGGGGTTTAGCAGAAAATGCCGAAAGGAACGAGGGGGCAAGCCAGCGAGTTTGGGGATGACACCTTGTACAGTTGCCACGAGAGCAAACCTCGTATTTTCTTCGTTTCTGGCGGAAGGATCTCCCCAGAGATCCTGCCATTGCTGTATGCGACGGAGGCAAACCGGTCACTTGAGAGTCTGTTCGCTCCGCATTGAGTCTCCACTACAAGCGAGTGGCGCATAGACGAGACGAATAGGTAAGAGTATCGCGATCAGAAAAGCAAGCAATAAAAAAAAAGATGTGCACAGAAAGAAGGCCAACACTATCACAATTCAGCTTAGGATCTCGGACGAAGAGCTGACGAGAGAGAGAGAAAAGAACAAAGCATCGGCTCACCCTGCGTTTGACTCGTGTGATTTTTCTCGTCGACGGTACGGCTGTGAGCTGGCGATCTGTGGCGACGTTCTGTTGCTATTTCTCTTCTAACATGTGGCTGTTGCTTAAGTGTTCGGCCAACCTTCACGCAAGCGACGTCTTCACTTGACGTTAGCCAGCATTGGGCTTTTAGGCCGCATATGTATATTATCCGCCTGCCTGCCTCCCCCTCGCTCTAGCCCTCGGGATGACTTTCTATCTTCCCTCATCAGAGGCGGTTCGGCACACTATCCGCCAGCTATAAAAAAAAAACGAACCGATGTATAAGTTGGAATCGTTACATGGACGTAACTTACGAACTTGCTTATGCAGCCGTGGATCGTCTCGTGATTCTATTTCTCTTCAACCTAGTGAATGTCGACGTGACCCGCTCGATTCCCGCTTCTGTCAGTTCATGTTGTGTTACTCTGGCAGTCTGTTACGTTGACTGTCTGTGTTTGTGTGAGGCGAGTCGTCCACTCACTTCTATCATTCGCTTTCTCTTTAGTCGCCACTGGTTTAAGCGGATCCAGCTAACTCTCTAAGTCCTAATGTCACCAAGGTTAGCAAGAAATCACTGTTGCTTCTTGTCACCGCCGTTCCTAGCGGAATATTCCTTGTGGGCTGCCGCAACACCGTCGATTGCGTACAACTGGGCAACTTGGCAACTCTCGTTTGTAAAGCCAATGAACGGACGATGCCATTGCGGCTGTCGGCATCGGCTACCACTGCCCGTTATGGTGTGTCCGCGTACGGCTCAGCTCTTTGTTGCTGTTTGCTGGCGAAGTCGAGACCGCCTCCAAAGAAACCTACGATAGCATCGCTCTTGTTCCGAGCGATATACAGACAGGCCAACGGCAGCCAACCGGTGCTGGACGAGAAACAGCAGCAACACCACAGCGGAAGAGTTAGTTGTTCCCAAGAAGAAGAATAGAACGCTTTTGTTTTCGTCAGAATCATAATTTCAGATTGTGGGGCTCTGTCTCCCCCTCCCGGCGTCCTCTTATTTGCTGTTATTGTTTTTTCTTCACTATTTTGCCATTTCGTGTCGTGTGCTGTTCTTTCGCTGTTCTTGGCGGCGGCGGCGGCGGCGGCGGTGGCGGATTCTTCGTGGTTTCTTCGGTTAAATGTCTAATTTTTTTTTCACGTTACATAGGCGGCAGGAATGATGATGACTGCACCAGACGATGGCGCGGCTTACCAAACCAACTCAGCGCGTCTTGTGTTCCTCCACCGCTCTGTGTTCAACCAGACCGCTGAGTCGGCATCCGCCGAAATCGACGATTATTTCACCTCATCTCAGATGTTTGCCGTACATCGACCGGCGGACGGCTTCGTCGCAGCCATAACTTTGGTAGTGTCAGCTTCTATTCGTGGCTACCGGGCGGGGCTCTCTGGGGCGAACACAGTTGCATAAATCCCCCCATTGTCTACTCGTTTATACTACGCGTCGTCCCAACGAAAAATAAGTGTCACGAACGGCGAAACCGAAGTAATAGCATAGGAACTACCAACACATTTGAAATTGAGAAGCTACTCGTGGTCCATCTTGAAGCAGAGAACTAATGCGCGCACTCACTCAACGTAGTCGTCCACTAACTAGAGCTGTAGTCGGATAGCCCATATCTTGAAAACAAAGTTTACCTCGTGCTTTCAATGTGTGTACCCCACCGACCTCCATCCGACTCCGATTACCCGGCGGTCGTTTGTGCTCAGACTCATACGGCTGATACATGCGAGGCAGCAAGTAACATCGCGTGCTGCCCGTTGCATCTGGTTCTAAGAGGACACTCTCCAGACCTGTTTTTTCGTCGCAAAACGGTGGACATCGGCTTGGCTGATCGTTATTAGTGCTGCTCCTGCCGGTCCACTCTTCCAGACGCCGCTTGCGGCTTTGCAGGTTGCTCCGCGGTGTGTATCGTAACTTGCCTTCTGTTGGTTCGTTCTAGTGAAGAGCCGCGCGCGGAAGGGGTGTGGGGCGGGGGCAGACGTTCAGTCGGAGAGGCACAGAAACGGGCTGGGAGCATCTTGCGTATCGCAACCAGACCAACTAAACAATAAGTAGTAGTACTCTGCTATGAAACGATAGAGGAGGCCATGGTAGAGGCAGCGTTTTCTGCTGCTCTTGTGCAGTTTCTATTCTACATTACAAAGTTTGCGTTGAGCGCTCGCTTTGTTCGACGCCACCACTCAACGGCACAGTCTTAAAAGCAGTGCGGCTTCCCCGTTCTCTGTGCCTGTTCTTCCTGCAGGTCACCAAAAAGCAGAGAAGGTCTCAGCGAGGTTTCGATGAACCAACCCAACGAACGATACGCGACGCGCCCTGAACGCACACAGACAGACATAAACGCGCGCACTAAATAGACAGAAGAGTACAGTGAGAGGACGGGCGGGCGGACGGGCGAGCTCAGTGAGGCCGCTCACTATAAGTGTCTAGGACAGTTCGTTTCTCCGTTTCGACTTGGCAATGGGCGATGAATTCGGATGCATGCTGCCCTTTTACCCCTCCCCCGCGTCTCCCGGGGGCTTTGCGTCTCATGTCGGGTAGCACTAGGGCAGACAAGCGCGGGCAGGAGCCAAGCTATAGGGTTGTGTTTTGCGGGGGCGATGGCGGGCAATAGCGAGTGCGCTCATTCGTCCGAACATCGAAATCAAGGAACGAACTCAGCGACTTGTTACGAGCCCCTCGCCGCTCCATCCCCTTTGCTGCTAGTGCACGCCCGTGTAGGCAGCAGGGGCTGGAACTGCCAATGCTGCCGCCGCCGCCGCCACCACCGTCGTCGTCGGTGCGGTACGGAAGTGGCTCTCATAGCTTCTCTTCGGGACGGTGCCTCGTCGTTCGTCGCGCCCCGCTGCACATTGCATGAGTGCAGGACAGCAGCAGCCAGGAGGCGCAGGCAGGCCAGTCGGTCGGCCGGCCGGCGGGCCGACAGGCACGCAGGACCTGCGGCGGCGGCGGCGGCAGTCCAAGAAGGACGGGACGAACGCCCGCTGCCTAAGGAGCGCACACGGTGGTGCTTTTGCTTCTACCGTTGCCGCTTCTGCCGCTCCTTCTCGTTTCGTCGGATTCTGCCTCTTCTTTGCCTCCACCACGAAAGAGAGAAGAACAGAAGCGCTAGCAACGGTAGCAGGAGCAGTAGCAGCTTAAAAATTCAAGTAAAAACTTAACAATGGCAGAGGTGAGGTGAGGCGAGGTTCAGTGCGAGGTGGGCACAAGGTTAGGGGAGGGAGGGGGGGTGAGGAAGCAGTGAGGTTAAGCTATGGACGGAGGCCGCCGCTACTGCTGCCGAAACAGATGAGGTGGGTTATAGTGAGTCGCTATGTTATAGAGGAAAGCGAGCGAGAGAGGATCTTGAAGTATTCTTATGTAGTGGATAGGATATAGTGGAATTGCAGCGCCCGTCTGCTCTGAGTGAACAGGAACATACGAACGAGTAGTATAGGCAACGAGCGTAGTCGCAGCCGCGTGGCAGCTGCGGAGAGACCGACACGTGACCGTCCAATTACTGAGACTCTCTCCCTCTCTCTCTCTAGTGTAGACATTCACCTCAACCACCACCGCTAACACCATCCATGTCTACACATAAAATGGGCCGGCAAGTATCTGGTTGGCATCGACACATACGCCAATATATATATATATATATCAGTGAGCCAGCCATAATTCGAGCTTGGCCCCCTCGCCGTCTCAGATGCAAGCGGTCTCTCAGTACACTGCTCTTCCAATCCACTTACACTTGAAGACTTTTAGACTTTTTTCTTCGCGCTAAAAATGAGTATTCGAGATTGCGAAAGAAACCTACAGTCGCTACGGGCCGAGCGTTGACCGACCCCGGCAAGCTACAGGCCTCGGTCGCTCCTGCCTGAGTACAGTGGAACTGTGCGTCGAGTAAGACCAAATGCAGCAATAGGCTCTCACTCTCAGAGCGGACTTACTTGTAGAGAATAGGACGCCAGACGGCGCAGGGACACTGACGGCTGCGTGAGAGGGAAGACTATCGGGAGAAAAAGGGGCATCTACTACTACTACTACTACTACTGGTACTAGGTACTATTGCAATGTTGGCCATTTGGTAGAGTAGAGTGTGTTCTAAAACTGGAGCGTTCCGACTGCACTCGGTCGACACCGAAATGGCGGTGGTCGGTGTGAGCGCTGACACTATCGCTGCTACTACTGTGGCCCCGTGCCGTAACGGACTCATCAGAGAAAAAACTAGCAGTGACGGTGGTTGTAGTGGTCGAGGTGGCCGGATGGTGGCGCGAGTGGGAATTGGGCGTCATCGTGGTCGCCGTCTTCATGCTGCTATTACTACTACTACTATAGCACATAGCACATTGTCTTTGCTGCTGATGCTACTGTGCCGTTGTTGCGGTCTTCAGTGCAATCTGGCGAGCCGCCTGCTGCTGCCGCCGCCGCCGCCGTTGCCGCTACAGGACGTAGTGCCCTGATGAGGTGCGGCCGTGGACCATCTCCCCTGAGGGGAGACACCGCCGCCGTTCTTCTCACAGGATGCTCCCTCCGACATCAACGAGGACGAAGAGAAGGTGGAGGAGTGCTCTTCTAGGAGAGAAGCTCACAGGGTAGAAAGCAGAGTATGGAACGAAGTAGGAGCAGTCAGGACAACCTCCCGGCGGCAACGAGATGGCAACGATGGCGGTGTGGGACCAGGGGATCGCTGAACGGGGGTAGGGGAGAGGAGATTTCCAGATCATTGCCCTCAAAAGTGCTACTGCTGTCGCTGATGCCACTCGCAGTGGAAGCAGTAGCGGTCATGGTGGTGGTGTTTTATTGCTGCATCATCTGTCCCTGCGTCTGCCCCAAGTCCCGTCTCTCGATCTCCCCTCGGGCTCAAGACCACCAAGCATCTCTCAGCATCCTGCCAGGGATTCTACCCTTCGAGTCAGGGATGCTTCACTGCAGTTGGTGCCGTCGTAAATGGTAGCCGAAACGACAGAGGTAAAGGGCTTCAGAGAAGCGGCTGGCAGCACGAAAGAAGAAGAGCTGGAGTGGCTAAAAGCCGAATTAATCGGTGGGGTGGCGATCGTGGTACTGACGGTGATCTCGAGCGCGGGTAGTTATGTCGAGGGTAGCTATGGTTAGTATGCTACGATGGGCAGAGAAGGGTAAACCAGTCTAGCCTTGCGCAACTAGGTTACACGAGCTCTTGCTACACGGCGAGATTGCGAGGTATACGAAATGCACTGGCCAATGTAGTAGCATAACTCAATTTAAGGGAGGTCACGATGTGTTGCTTCTATCCGGGCTCATCTCAAGAGGCAAGGGACGTGTAGCACCGACATGCGGGAGTAGCCATAGGCGTTAGGGAGCCGACGGAAAGGGGGTGGGCACCGTCATCTCTCCTGATCGTTGTTCGTGCTGCTGCTGCTGCTGTTCTATGCTTATCATGCACATAGATGTTCTTTCGGCACTGGGGAGCCTTGCTTCAGTCGCTCGCCACTGCATGTTCCCTCCCACTGCCCTGAGCTTGTGATGCTACGGCTGCTATTGCTTATGCTGCTAAACATGTTGATGTTGTTGTTGATGATGACGTGGCGTATATTAATTAACGAGATGAATCAATTATTCAATCATCATCTCGATGCTGCTACTGCTGCTGCTGCTCACAAGCGCGATGACGGCTTGTGATGAGCAGACAAGCAGAGGCAGGAGGCGAGGATAGAATACGGACGCTGCCCGGCCAAACCGGCAGGGACAAGTGCTGCAAGTAGGAAACTGACTGGGTGAGGGTTGAAAAGGGGCGACGTCGATGGCGACTCCGGGTTGGGCCAGACGAAGGCTTGGCTACGAGTTGCAACAACAGCCTCAGGCCGACTCGGCTTGCTGCCAGGAATATCCCCTAGGACGTACTAGTCTCAGAAGCGAGAAATGTGGCACACTCACCAGGCGTTCACCATCTGCATAATATATATATATATATATATACTATTATATAATTTGAATAACAACAACAAGATGAAGATCTAGATGCTGCCGTGTACAGTGCATACAGATATATGCGATTAGATAAAAATATAAACCGACTCCAATGTCTCGATTCAACGAGCCAGCGCCCGTATATGATTATACTGTGACGTGTTTTTACTGTTGTTGTTGTTGTTGTTGTTGTCATGTAACGTTGTAATTAATCTATAAACTAGTACTCTACCCATTGAAATTTGCGCTCATAGACCTCCAGCGCATCCGGCCATATCGGTTTTGATCACGTTGACAAAAAGACCCACCGAACAGAGGAGAAGGCCACGGAAAAGGATCAAGCGCCATGCGACCAATGCGCCATCATGGTGGCGATATTTCGTGGCAAAGGTTAAAGTAAGAAGGGACTGGGGGAATCCTGACGGGGGGTGAGGTACAGGAAACTGGTAAAGGCCTCGAGAAAAGAAAGGAGGAAGCAGCATAGAACAGGCCAATAGGAAGTCTGACCCAGACTCCAACGATGGAAGGAGGGAATACTTCGCCTTACCTCATCTCATGAACCCCACTCCGCTTGCTCACTTTTACTCCTGGTGCTTGGAGCGACGATCCTTTTGCCTTGGGTTTCTGCTATCTACGCACTGCTTGTAGGAACCGTTGCACGGTTCGTCCAACGACGAGCCACGCAACTCCACGGTCGACTGAACCGGGGGCTTCAGAGGGCGCTGGCTGTGTTTATATCTGAGGTACAGCATGGATTGAAGGGGTGGTCAATGGGGCTAGCGTTAATATTTGGGCAACAATGGCAGGAGTACCAGCAGCAACGGTAGCTGCAGCCCCGTGAAACCCCTGACTTCAAAGTGAAGCAACTGCGAGGAAAAACGAAGTACCACTGCCCGACGGCATCCGTGGTGGGGTGATAGCGATGCTATTTTGGACATCGCAGAAGTTGCCGACACTAAGAAGAAGACAAGAAAGGCAGGACTTACTTGAGTTATTAGCAGCAGCCTTTATTACACCCAATAGTCTCACTGAACTCACACAAAGTTTCCTGAGCTTCAGCATCGTCTCTGTATCCTGTGATGTTGTTTCTCAAGCTGTCCCATGCCTAAAAATGAGATCCCCGGGGTAGAACACACTGGGCTGTTCGTCGACTCGACAACCGCATTGACGAACACTGCAAACGAACCCGAATGGTTCGAATTACATTCGTTGGCTGACGGCTTTCTCCTGAAAACTGTAAATTGGTTCCCGAGTCTGCACCCCACTTTCCACATCTGCTACTCGTTGAAAGAAATTAGCATCTATCTACCAGCGCCTAGCAGTGGCTAGCCTGCGATACAGCATACATGGAAGTGTTATTGTATAATGTATAGTGAAATGACTGGCATCATACGTGAGTTTCAATTCGAATCAGTCATTCACATCAGATAACAGAGCAGCAAAATAGATGCTAATACGATTCGTTCCCAAGAGCTGATCTAAGGCTGAACAACACGGCTAGCAGTAGTAGTCGTTGTTGCTGCTGATGTTCTCGTCGTTGTTGTTGTTGTTGTTGTTGTTGTCAGTCACAGATCCCACTCAGAGATCAGCATCTGAGTGCCTCCTCCCTTTGGCGTCTTCCTTTTCTCGCCTTCCCCTTCGGAAGAGCGGAGGCAGTAAATAGCGACTAGACAGCCAGAGACGAAATCAAATTCTGACTTGCCTCTGGCATTGATCCTCTCTCTCTCGCTCTCTCCTCCTCTCTTTTACTCGCTCGCGTACACAGCGTAACCGCGACTTGCCCCTGTTTTCTACATGGCAGGGGTGGCTTGGTGGCTGGCTCTACTACGGCGATGTGTAGCCAAACTGTACGCGCAGCTGTAACAAAGCGCTGGAGGAACAGGGCAGAAATGCTACCTCATATGAATTGTCGGCTGACACCCGTCCAGGTCCCATCTTGGATTGCCTAGATCACGTTACTACTCATTCAAGACCCTGTGGTGTCCTGGCACACACCGAAGGCTCATGAACACACGCGGTTCGCTTTATTTTCTACGGTGGCGACTATGTGGCGACCACCAGTAGTCTGCCGTTTCCTCCACGGCTGCCGTATACCAGTCTTAAGATTTCTCAATATTTCAGACTCTTGCGCCCAATTTAAGTCGAGGGGGCGGCTTTTTTGTTGTACCGTAGCGAGCTTCTCTACGTTGTGTCGTAGAGGCAGTCGCAGCAGCACCGTGGCAACATGTGTCTCGTACCATCGGGCCCCTGCCCTACCCTAGATTTCAAACTGCGGAAGGTACGCCAGCCCCACTTCAGACGATATCTGCCATTCTTCAAAGAGCTGAAGACGGCGGTGGCGGTGTCGCTCCACGTTCGTCGTCGTCGTCGAGAGTGGCACCGGGACAGGGTGGGGCAGTCTGGTTACCTTGCGTTGGTACGCCCCCAACACGCTGGTGAGGATGGTCGGATAACGCTGCAGCTGTTCGGGGGTTGCTTGGTTGATTTGCTACGTCTGTGCACCATGAGTGGTGTTCGCCTGTGCTAAGCCTATGGGTGCCACCTACCCTGTGGCACACTGATGTGGGCCTGCTGCCTGATGAAATCATGAACCGATATCTGATCTCGAAATACAATTACTTGTTTCTTTCTATCCGACGGTCTCGATCCGACCCTGAGTTACTTACGCATCGGGCTTCCTCCACCGTTCCTCGTTCACTGCCAGTCAAACCGGTACTCTCTAGTTGCAGCTACAACCCAAGTCATCCGACCTTCGTCTTCCTTTCCACGCGAAAACCGCTGCGCCCAGGGATGGCATGACGTCCAACATGGCGTCGACGGCAGCGGCCAGGCAAGCTGGAAGTTGCTCCTGGCAGAGGAGAGCGGGAACTGTTGGTTGACTGACGGGTCTCCGATAGATCGGCCTCTCCGGCTGCCGCAACAGCCACCATCGGCCAAGATGCCTCCCCCCACGATGAGATCCGCAGCTACCGAAACTAGCAGCAGGGACCACCACTGAGGGGTGCTCAGGCAGTCTAGCTATACCCTGTGTTCTATAGCTAGAAAACTCGGTACTTGTGGTGGGAAGTGAAGGCTCACTCGCCATCGGCGACCTTTGTCAGCTGCGTGGCACGTAGAGCGAGCGATGCCGGCAGTTCGAACCAGGGGGGTAAGCTGAACTTTGGAGACAGGAGAAGGGAATTCAGGGTTATGAGGGCCCACCAAGCGAACGTAACTGCTGATACGTCTGCTATTATTAGCCCCTCCCCTTAACCCAGCCCCACCGTTCCGCTGGACACTGTGCTGTTAATTTGTCATGGTCCGCTCCTGCTGGATGGCTGGTGCTAGTTTAGCCGACGCTGGCCGAACCTGCGAACCTAACGATCCATCTTGACCCCCACGACCATCTGCCTGTAAAGGGTGTTCGGCTTGGACCAACAGACGGTCAAAGCTAAAGCAGGCCGGCGCGTGACTCCATAGCGGCCGAGTTCGCGTCTGCTGCGTGAAGGGATCGGGGCGCGGTGGTGACTGAAAGCTTCCCTGATAAATATTTTGTCACAGCACATGGTTCGGTTTGCGCAATATGCTCCCTTCCTCGATGTAACCTCGTTCCTGCGCGTGCTATAATAATAGTATACGGCCAGCGCTAGTCGTTGTAGTAAATAGTGACTTTACAGTGGAGTGAACGCCTCAGTGGGGACACGATGGGCATTATTGAGCTAAATGGAGATTCCTGACATGTTTGTTGGAGGGCTTAATTAAGAACCGGTCCCTTGGCTCCGCGGTGATTCGTTAATGGGCACCTTTAAAAATGTCCCACTTTATATCAATAGGAAGGTGGTGGGGGGGGTCGTCGATTTCGACCGAAAAAGGCCAATAACTGGATTCCGTTAACTCATCAGCTAGCCGATCACACGGCAAGACCTTAGATGACGCCGATGGAGGAAGGTATATGTGTCCCTGTGTGTGTCTGCGTGTGTGATCGTTTTTTATCGATTCGATATTTCCCGTTGACAAAAGCCGAGTCGTTCCTTCGTTATCCGAACGGTTGATGATCGTAATGCGGAGAATGGATGTTGTCCAAGCTTGATCAAATCGCATCATCAAATTTATAGATAATGTAACGGTTTCTGTGGTGCTTGTGTTGCAGTGTGAGTAATAGTAATAGTATAACAATGGTGTTTGTGGTGCTTTTTATCTGAAACGTTTTGTTGTTCTTGTTGGACGAGGTTATTTAGAAGGAAACAATAATGTATTGATTCTACAAAAATCGCTGTCCACTTTCACTTGTTAAGTATCAATTGTATAGCCTAGCACTGTTATATAATATATAACAAAAAAATATGGAATACATGTCAGCTTAACTAACGGACGGCAATTCTCGGTCGCTTACTCAGTAATAGAGCAGGGGTAGTTCTTGACACCCCATGGAGTTATGCTGATACGTGTCAGTCAAACGCTAGATGGGACTTGTTTGGTGGATGGTGTTTGGATGTGTAGTTAGTGAAAACGATAATCATGAGAACGATGATGGAAGAGAGGATGGAAGCGATTACGAGTAGTGCGAACGAGCCGCCGCCTTCGAGAAGCGAACTAATGTCATCGTATATAGAACGGGTGGATCCTAGATGCCTCGGGGCTTCGACAGCGAAGCGCTTCTAGCTTCCATTGCATGGCTGAAGTACGGGGTCTGTTCACTTGGTGTTCCCTCCTCCGGGTGCTGGGAGGATCATCCCAAAGTGTGCAGAGGAGAGCTCCTCTCACGGACACCTTCTCTCTCTCTCTCTCTCTCTCTCAAATTTTCCCGCGCTACACGTTACTCGTTCGTCCGTCCGTCCGTTCGCTCTTGCGTTCTATCGCCCTCAAATTCCACAGATGCTTCGCCGACCACCACTCCGCCAGTTGCCTGCAGCTCCGCCGACGCCAGCCGCTCGCACTAGCCTGCGGTAGCGAGCCTTAGTCGTCAGAAGCCTTAGTAGAAGTCGTAGTAGTGAGTGAGTCACATAACTCAAAATGCTGTTAACTTCACCCTTCGCGGTGGTGATGGTAGTGGCCGATGGCTCAGCGCGGGACCGCCTCTGCGCGAGCGACCGAGCGAGCGACACCATCGACGGGGGCGACCAAACCCGCTAGGTTCACTGCCGCGTGCAGATAGTACGTCGCACCCAACACGACGAGCGTGAGGCGGGCGCTACATCTCCCCCCGCTCCCCCGGAAAAACCCGTATCTCCCTATTGCCGCCGTCACTATGCCAGGAGCACAAGTCGGCACGGACAACCCGAACGGCACTCGCCACCACAGAGTCGACGTGCACCGAATACGTGAATGGGTTTTTGGAATTTAATTTATTTTTAAACGTCATAGCCACACGCCAGAGTACCGCGCACCGCGAGCCGTCGCGCCACAAGACTAGAATTCAGGATAGAGTACAGCTTTCGGAGGCGAACGAAAGGAGGCAATGCTTTGGGTGCTGCTGCTGCTGCTGCGAGCCGCCCTGGGTGGCAGGGTGGTGCCTCAGAGTCATGCGAAGGAAAGGCGGTTGAGTTTCCTCCGAGTAGCTGCGGAGGCTGGCTGCTATCCCGTTATTTCGTGTTCCATGTCTCCCGTCCTCCTCAAACGCTGCAGCCGAACTCGTGGGTTCTGCACTCCCCTCGAGGGTCTCTCGTGCCAGTTTTCCCCATCTCCCAGCCTCACTTGGCCTCTACGACTGCTGGCCTGGGCTTACCCACCCATGGTGTCCACGTCATCGGCAACTGCGATGCTGCTGTCCTGGGTGGATCGCATGCACAGCGTACCCTATCGGAGCGTAACGCATTGCGAATCCGTACTCTTAGCAGCGCGCCGTAGCTTTTTCGGCGTTACAGCTCGCTTCGGTCACTTTCTTCGCTGCGTGAGTAATGGCGATGGAGACGGATGACGCGGCTGGTGCAGACGTCGCCGTCGCCGACAGGCCAGTCGGCCACAGCTCAAGCAGCCGCGACAGAGAGATAGAGAGAGAGCGAGAGGCTGTGGCTATTTGCAAGGCAACAAGTTGCTCGCTCAGGGGCCTACTCACTCTCTCTCTCCCTTGTGCATCGGCCACTATCACAGTATCCCTGTTTTTCATCTGACTTTGCCATTTCACTCTAAGGCTCGTAGTCGTAGCTGCACCAGGGTGGAAGGAGTGGATACGATGTAGATAGGGCTCAGATAGAATGTGAAAAAGCCAAGGTAAGGGCGCGAGTGCCAGTAGGCGACATCGGTAGCATAACCCCAATAAATATTCCGACGGATAAACCTTTGTAAAGAGAGGCCCGTACTCGCTCGCCAGGTTTCCATTGGCGACCTCGTCCCCGACCTTTCCTACACGATCGCTTGTTCACCCACCGCCGCCACCATCACCACCACGACTAGCAGAAAACGCCGTTGTCGTTTCCACGAAATTTACATGAAACGGCAATTTTTCGTCATTCGACTGCTTCTGCTGCCGCTGCTGGATGAGTTTTAGCATTCAGGCTGTTCAGGGTTGGCCTTTCTTCCCCTCAAGAGAGACCTCGAGAGATCTTCGTGAAAAAGTCCGCTACCGACCCAACGAAACTATCGAAGTCACTTGGCCCTTCCTTCCAAGCGCCTCTGCTTGCTTTTAGGGGTAGTGTATGCAATCCGCCAAAAGGCAGCATGACCATTGAGGCGAGGCAAGATCAGCGCTCGTAGGAGGGTCAACTATCGATGGCATCATCCAGAGTCGTCGTACCCCTCTTACTGGCCGGCAACGACTGTACCGTTACGATGAGTTTGAATAATTGATGGTCAGGTTTGCTCATTGCAAATTTACTTCATTTGCTCTCGTTACAACTACTACAGCCATGAAAAGCCGCTGCCACTGTAGGGCAGAGCTACATCAAGAAACTAGCGTCCGTGAGAAGTGGGTAATTGTAGTCGAGCCAACCATCAAGTATTTGGGTGGGAAGCCCACTGAGTTCATAGTGACCCGAGCTGGTCTGGCATATATATATATACACAGAGAGAGATAGGGCGAGGGAGACCTCAGCCAATATCTCATCGATGAGATATCGTTGCAACAGCAACGACCGTGACCCTGTGTGCCAACTAGACTTCCCAATTCTCTTCCAAATATAACGATGTCTGGCTGCGAATCTCGTGTCGTCCTTGACTACGTCTGACGAGAACAGCTTGCTCTACAGTTAGGTTTCTATACTTATAAAAAGGATAGAAGACCTTCAGATAGAGTCAGCGGTGGCCATGCGTGAGTTTTATGCACAATCGCTGCAATTCATCAAAGTAAAGCGGAGCACAGTTGATTTTCAGTAAACACGTAACGAATCCTTATCCCACTCTAATCCACCGGACTGACTTGGGAGTTGGAGCGGGGTCGGGGAGGAGCAGTAATCTCTAAGAAAGCGAAAAGACAATAACCCCACGCAAAAGTTCCGGTTCATGAGTTGGTGTGCAAACTCCTACCGTATTTCGAACCTTCGCCCTCTTTGTCTTTGCCTGACTATTTCGAGCTTTCGTGATTGCTGGAAGCCCTTTTTGCTCGAAGTTGAATAGGTAAGCTGGAAATCAAGAAAAAAGGCCTCGCAGAATGAGATGCACTTGACCCAAGAAAAGGCGAAAAGATCCTGCGGCTGCTGCTCCGGCTCCGAAAGCTGCAATGTGAGTGACGGGCCTACTCACAGCAATGGCAGAAGTGCGTTCGTTGGGGGGGGGGGGGGAGAAGGGGAGTGCGATTGCTCACTTGGAATTAACGTGTTCCCCTTCTCTATACAACCGACTCCGGTCCACTGCCATCGCTTCTCTGCCGACTGCTGGCCCAATCCCCGTTCGTCTTTCTCTCGCAGCACGGCCTGCTTTTGGCAAAACCATCTCTTCCACGGCCCTCTGGCTTGTCTTGGCCCCACCGTTACCCCTCGCAGCCCGCTCACTATCTCTATCACTCTCTCTCTGTCTCTGAGCACAGCGTCTCTTTTCTGTCGACCTACCGCACTCACTCGGCCCACCGGCCCACCGGCCAGGCGTCCTAAGCACCTCATCAGCAAATCCTCTTCCTTTGAAGCAGACTCATAGACGGGAAGGAAGACTGCTGGCAGTTGAGTGAGCGCCGACTGAGTAAAGGGCAGGCCCACAGTGCGGTCCTGGGGAGTGGCCGGACAAGCGAGAATCCAGCGCTGGACGGCGGAGAAGGACTCGGTCTATGGAGCAGAGACGGCGTGCCAGCCAGCGGTAGCCGCCTAGCAGCTCTCGCGCTGTACCTGACTAGAAGGAGAAGAAGAAGTGGAAAACGCTGCTGCGCAGAATAGGGCTTGCAGTTAAAACGAGGTGGTACAAAGTGAGAAAGATCTCTTCATTTGGTCGACGGACAGACAGACAGAGAGATAGGCAGAGACGAAGCGATTGAGTACTACCACTACTACTACTACTAGAGCGAGTTCAGTGCCCCGGCAGCCCCGAATCCAGTTCGTCCAACCGCTCCTCCGCTGGCACGATCAATTCTTGGCTTTACCTGAAGTAAAACCAACGCGTGTGCAATGTCACACCACCTCTGGCCGTCCAACTCGAGCTAGGATTTGCTTATTGCCAGCAACTATATAGTACAGGTTTACTTCGAGAATATATCGATATTGCCGAAGTACAATGCACATTACTTATTCTAGTGAGAAAACCGATTGTTGAAATTTGTTAGCGAATGACCCGAGTATAATCTATGTGTCATATGATAACAGCTATATATCATATAGTTTGTTTAACACGAGTCTATAATTTCTGTTGTTGTTGTTGTTGTGTTCCAGACAAGACGAAATACCTGACGACGTACGCCTGCGAAGGCGGCGTTATGAACATCACCTGTGAAGAGGGTCACATCATACGGCTGATCCGAGCTAACTATGGCCGCTTCTCAATCTCGCTTTGCAATCCTCAAGGTAGCCTCGATTGGAGCGTCAACTGTATGTCGCGACGCTCGTTCCGGGTCGTGCAGATGTCATGCGAAAAGAAGAAGTCGTGCACTCTGTCCGCGGCAACGGAATTCTTCGACGACGATCCGTGCCCGGGGACAAAGAAGTATCTGGAGGCGCACTATCAGTGTGTTCCAGAGCTTTCAACCACGACTACATATAAACCGCCACTGATCATCTTCCCGCCGTCAATCACTGGAGGCAAGCCAGCACACCTGCCGGTGTTCCCATCTCCGCCGCCACCGCCGACGCCGTCGACGACGCCGCCGCCAATCATTCGGCCGTCATCGTTGGCGCCGCCCACCGAGGCGCCGAGCTCGGAGTACGATGAAAAGTACGATGAGCCGGAGCCGTCCCCCCAAACGCCGCAGCCACCGCCAATAGGGGCGCGGGAGCCGCCGCGAATCGCTACATTTTCGCCGCCACTTGGCGGACGCTCGGAGATTAAGGTGCCCAATCCGCTCTACGAGGCAACCAGTACGACGAGCACGACGACGACACAGGAGCCTACGACACCGGACGTGTTCACGAGGGAGGGTGCGGGACTCGCTCCGGAGGTGGGAGAGCCACCGGTCGGCCAGGATACGCACTGTCCGCCACGTATGGTACGCGATATGGCGTGGAATTGGACCCGGGAGGGTGAAGTGGCTAGTCATCCCTGCCCGATGGGCAGCGTCGGTCAGGCCAGCTGGCAATGTGGCTCCAACCCGCCAATGTGGCTGTCGGAGTTTCCCGATCTGAGCAGCTGCAACTCGGCGTGGGTGCGCCATATAGAAGTGAAAATCCACGACGGTTCTGTGTCCGTGGTCAACCTCGCAAATGAGCTGGCGGAGAAATCCCGCCTAAAGCCGCTATTCGGTGGGGATCTACTGCACACAACGAATTTGATCCAGCAGCTTGTAGCTCGCGTTGAAGACCGCCTCACCGAATCCACGGACTCACATCAGCGACAGGAGGTCGTTCAGGAGCTTATGAATGTAAGTGACTATTGCTGATCCATGTTTCTTCTATCACCTACCTGCACTACTATGCTCAACAAGATGACAACATTACTGTACACGAGAAACTCGATGCAACGATGGTAGACCAAATTCAAGACAAAAAAAAAATAAAAACTAAATCCGATAGTCTGTATAGGTCACTTTACATTGTTCACCATCTGTGCTGGTAGACGAAGTTGTAATTTTAGCCATTGGCATTTGGCCGAAACGTCGCCGATGACGACGTCGTCATAAGCACTCGAATAGCAATAGAACAGATAGAGTGGTAGGAGAGGTGAACTGGGTGCAGTTATTCGCCGTCTCGGCTCTTTGATTTGCCAACCAACCTGACGAACGTGGAGCCACCCAATCACCCACCCACCCACTCATCCACATATCCACAATTCGTGATTCTCCTACCATCGACATTCGTGGAACACGTTCTCACTCATAGGCAGGTGGCCAGTCATGAGTGCTCTCCCGTTCTTGGCCATTTCTGCCGTGTGCCACCATCTTGCTGCCGCCTGAGAGACTGGGTCATGCCATTTCTCTGAATACGCCATTGCACTCGACTCTGCGCTCTCGTTTCGGCTCCACTCTTGCACCACCAGCACTCCACATTCACTTGGCACTTCTAGACTTTTTTTTTTTCGGTACGTCTTGGTACCGATTCGCCAGCCATGCCGTCTCGATTTTGGCCCTCAGCGGGGCCTAGCGCGCTGGTGCAATTACGTGCAGATTGCTGTCGTAGCATTTGCCGTCGGCTCGGACTGTTGACCGGGCCGGACAGGCCCCAAATAGCCTTCCCCTGCCCGATCCGATGGACGCGGATTCCCCATTTTCCGCAGGCGCACAGCCCTCCCATGTCTCAAATGGTTTTCCTTTTCTCGTTGCAGGCCGTCATCGATTTCGCGTCCAACATCCTGGATGAGCAGCAGGCAGCCGCATGGAACGACCTCCCTTCCAGCGAACAACGGGCAGCTGCCTCAACACTTCTCGAAGCGTTAGAGAAGAACGCAGTTCTCATGCTTAAAAACCAGTACTCGCCACTTAACTATAGTCGCGTGCAGAACAATATTGGTAAGTGTGCAGGCGGCAGAGGCACCTCGATGGTAGTTGGCGCCCGCTGGGTGAACATTACCGAGCTCTGTTCATGCACACATTTCGCATTCGGACAACGGCATCATACTAATCTAATCAAATCAACTGTGTTTCGCTTGTGCAAGCTCTTGCCACATAGGGGCATATCGCGTGGAAGTAGATTCAGAGGGGAATTATTTGTTATCCGTCATGTATAATACAAACAAAGTTCAATACTTATAAGTAGGTATTAATGTCTCGTTCGACAGAACAGAATCCCAATACATGTACATAATAACTTGTTGCTGAGTACATATATATATAATATATATAATTGGCTTCGTATTAAGTGCTATAGAACTGAGCCAACCCGAAATGTTTTGTCCGCCATCGCCTATACCATTACAGTGGCAGCTGTCAAGGTCGTAGCCCAGCACGAGCTCGAGGGCGATCTGCGGTTCCCCGAACCTCGTGACATCGCCTCAACGGAGTGGACTGAAGCCAAAGATTCGTTGACATTGCCGCAGTCGACACTCCTCGAGCATTCGCGCGGAGGCCTCGTCAAAGTGGCCTTCTTCTCGTATAAGCGCATTAACGCCATCCTTGGCACCAACTTCCCGCCATACACCGGCCTTTACGGCGAATACGACCCATCGAATGTGTCACGCGTGGTCAACTCCCGAGTGCTATCGGCCACTCTGGATAGGCCTCGTCTGGCCGGCTTCGCTCACCCGGTGCGCATCGTCTTGCAGCATGAAGTCGCAGAAAACACCACTGAGCCTCAGTGTATCTTCTGGGACTTCAACAAGCGAGACTGGTCCGCTGAGGGCTGCTGGATCGAGGACTCAAACGCAACTCATACGATTTGCGCTTGCAATCACCTCACCAACTTTGCCCTTCTCATGGACGTGCGGCCAAGGCCAGCGTCGTACGGCGGCGAATCCGCACTTCAGGTAATCACCTATATCGGCTGCTGCGTGTCGATTGTTTGCCTGTCGCTCACATTACTCGCACTTCAGCTGTGCCGCGGCCTCCGAGGTGACCGAGCTGCGATCCACAAGAATCTGTGCTTGTGTCTACTCCTGGCCGAGATCGTCTTCGTCGGTGGCATCCACTGGACGAGCGACCGTTTGACGTGTGGCGTCATCGCAGGCGTTCTCCACTACACGTTTTTAGCAGCCTTCATGTGGATGTTCCTCGAGGGCTTCCAGCTGTACGTGATGCTGATCGAAGTGTTCGATCTGGAGAAATCCCGCCTCTACTGGTACTACCCATTAGCCTATGGGGTGCCATCGGTGATAGTCGGCGTGTCCGTCGCCGTCGACCCACTCAGCTATGGAACGTCGCAGCATTGCTGGCTTCGTGCCGATAACTATTTCGTCCTCAGCTTCGTCGGTCCGGTCGTGGCGATCTTGTTTGCCAACCTGGTCTTCTTGGGCGTTGCCATCTTCACCATGTGCCGACACGCCAGCCTGGCCAACTCTGTTAAAACAAAAGAGACCTCGAAGCTATCCAACCTCAGGTAGGTCTAGCTTATCCTGTAGCCCTTTGCTGTCATAGTCTGTTGTGATATATCATCGATACTTTGAGTGTTTAACGTAGCCTATGACGTAGCCTGTGCATTATTAGGTATCGTACGATGTATTGTATATGATACCCCCGCCGCCTCACCGCCGCCGCCGCCACCACCCCCCCAATCTATCTATCATCTCTCATTCGCTCTATGAAACCTATCTATCGAATAGACTCTATCTCTATCGCTGTCTTCAATCTCTGTGTCTCTCTACGACTGCTGCTTCCACCAGTCGTCTCTCGTATATCTCTTTCGAACCTGTAGCTATGCTGTACAGCTTTCTTCTCTCTCTCTCTCTCTCTCTCTTGTAGTCAACTATCCATATATATCTATTCTCTTTTCTTTCGATCTATTACCTATCTATTAGTAATGTCGTCGTTGACTTGCTCTAGTACTGCTTACAGTACTTAAATCTAACTATCTACTACTACTACCGTCGTATGGGAACTTGTGGTGACGGTGTCCCACTATCCACGGTGGCCTCACTAATATCACTGACCAACCAACCTCCCACCTCTTCTAATTTATTACACCAAAAGTTCGTAGATATGAGAACAGTGAGCCACGTCTCGGTCTGTCTCTGTCTACATCTCATCTATCAGCTATTATGTATCTCTCTCTCTCTCTGTCTCTTTTGCATTGTACATATATCTCTTATGCTTTGATTCTCTATACAATGTGTCTATTCACTGCGCTACGCAGTCTATCTAGTCTATCTCTCTATCTTTCTCTCTCACTCTCTCTCTCTGTCTCTCTCGCTCATCTGCAATAATAATAATAATAAGGCTGCCTACTAACTGGGGACTACTCTCTGTCTCTGTGTCGTCGTCCACCACCAACCACCTTCTTCTCTTCCGGAACGAACGCCGCTGTGTGTCACTTCTCTGCTACTACTCCTGTCCATGGACTGACTGTGCGCGACCATGCGAACTCTCTCTCTCTGTCTCTCTCTATCTATCTTTCTACCTTCCCACACTTTGATCATGGTCTTCTGACTCGATGATGATCTTCTCTCTCTCTCTCTCTGAAAATATTCTCTTTGCTGACTGATCGTCGGTCGTCTTCGTTTTTAAAAAACAACAAACACAAATCGACATCTGACGTTTGTTCTGCTGCCACTGACTGCATGCCAAACTCTGATTGAATGCAAATCTGACCACTCTCTCTATCTCTCTATCTATTTCTCTATCTCTCTCTCTCTATCTATCTCTCTATCTCTATCATCTCGTTCTATCTATCTATCTCTATCTGTTCTATCCGACTACTCATCAACTCTGCTCTCTAATTCATGCCTATTTCTCTCTCTGTCTCTCTCTCTCTCTCTCCCTGTCATTAACTTCCTCGCTGTTTCCGATCGTAACAATTCTCAAAAACTCTAATCGTTCTCGTTCAACTACTCCAAACTCTATCTCTTTCTCTCTCAACTATGTCGACCTATCTCTCTGTCTATCTTGCTATATCAATCAATCAATCAATTAATGAATGAATCGATCAATTCGATCGTTGCTCATTCGATCAACGAATCAATCAACACCTTCTACTGCTATTGGCACCATTCTGCGACGATTCTGCGCGCAACCCCTGTGTTCTGCGCTCTCCAAAACTCTACCACCACTCTGTCACTCACTGACATCTCCCGACTGTGTCTCTCTCTCTCTGTATCTGCGCGGTGTGTGTGTGTGTGTGGTCGGCTCCGTCAAAACAGTACGGACGACACCATACGAAACCTTCATCTGGCGTAAGGACAACTCTCTTCTTCTATTTCTCTCGTTGCTGCTCGTTGTACCCTTCTCTATACGATGCGAGGCGCACTGCGTATTATCATCCTCAATCAATCACTCACTCACGTCAATGAACGGAATTGCCTGAATGCCTGACGCGAGTGCTTGCTTGGATGTCCGCTATCAACGTGTCGATCGGCTTGCTCGTAGAAATGTGAATTGACATTCGAGGAGAGGGCGGACCAGCTTTTCTCTCAGCGTTCCGCCCTTGTTCTCAACTGTGCTACCTTGTGGTGAACCCCTACCCTCTATGGGGGTAAATACCACCTGCTTGCTGATCCATGCCTCATAGACTAGCAGCCAGCTGTGACCCAAATGCACGTAAACCTCTATCCTTACCGGATGAGTCGATCTATAATACATGCTTGCTTGGAAGGCTTGCACTCTCACTCAACCTACAGTATCCGTTTTCCACAAGTCTATTTTACTCTGTCCGTCGGAGTCGTCACCGATCTCTGACGGGCTTCTCCCTGTCACCCGTAAAAACCCCTACGTAATTCTTTACCACTCCACAATCCTAGGTCTTTCAATCGAGCACCAGCATTACCTCACCCACCTTTGGGTCACAGCCAACGAGCGAGCTAGCCAACCAATGAACGTACATACCTTTCACCTCCTTCACACTTATTTCGCCACGAATTCTCCACTTTGGGAATTCAACCCCTTTTGATTGTCGCTCATTCATTTATTTATCCGAGTTGTTCCTCTCTTCAGAATCAACCTAACATTGTATCTGCGTGTGTTTTCTTTTTTGAAAATTCCCTCAAAAATTCAAAAGAGAAAGGCAACTCACCACTTGGCCATTTTGTTTCGTTATTCTTCTTGAATCGCTCTCGTCTTTCGTCTCTGCTTTTTCGTTCTTTCTCCTCCGGCCGCCTTAGAACTAACTCTCTGATATGGTCGAAGAGCAGAAAAGGAGTCGGTCGGTCTGACTGCCTGCCTGTCGTGCCGAGTGCGGCTCGCGGAGCAGCAGCAGCAGCAGCAGCAACGCCAAAGGCGGCCAGAGAACACGGTTTATTTCCTTCGGTCTCTCTCTCTCTTTCTCTCTCGGGGTCTTGAGGTCCCCACCCACGTTTCGTTCTCTCGACTTTCACCCTGTCTCTGTATTGTGGATTAGCATATTTATTCAATTACACTTCTGTTCGGCCGACCCTGCTGCTGCTGCTGGTGCTGGCGGCTCTCCCTGTTCCCTGGCCATCACCGGGTTTGGCTGGCTTGGCCGGGCCGGGCCCAAGTCGAGTCTTCGTTTCGGCGAGTGCACTCAAGCGAGTCCTACGAGATCGACCCCGTTGCCTGCCTGACCCGTTCGCCCTTATCCAGTTGTCAGACCATCGACCATTCACTCCAGCGTCGTAGAGGTCCACGTCCATCGTCAGTCCTCCGCCTTGCCTAGCCGCTAGCCAGCCTAGCTAGGCGGGCGCGTCGGCTTGGAGTTCTTGGGGCTCTGGTGGCTGGCAAGACTCGGGCTAGCTCGGGGTTGTTCAGGGAGACGCCCAGGCCAGACACGGCGCTGGTTGTCGGGGCCCGCCTGCTTGTCGTAGATGACGTTCGACCACGCGACCTGTCGGACCCGCTCTTTCCCAATGGCTTCGAAATTGGGATGGTCGATTGCGTTTCTGTTGATGCACTCCCTCACCGTCTCGGCCTCTCATTCTCTTCTTCCCTGGTTCACACTGGATCTCTCTCTCTCACACGATCTCTCTCTCTTGTTCTCCAAGCTAGCGTTGCTCGGTCCTCGAATCAGCACTGCTCAAGTCATTGATTTGCTTTGTATTTTTGTTTCTTCTGTTCGGTTGACCTTCTGTTACTCTGCTTTATTTTTCGCTTATATCTTTTTCTCTGCCATTGTTATATTTGATTTTTTTTCACGAATATTACTAATTATTATTATTATTATTAATGTTCGTAAGTTAATCATCATCATTATCATCATATTCATATTGCGGCTCCCGGTTACTTGAACTCTCGTTCCTCGATCCGGGAGTCCTGTTTTATTTTCTCTATTGATCACCATCCTCTTGATGAGAGACACAACTCATTACGTTGTTGTTATTACTATTATTAAGTCCTGTGAGTTCTCTAACTCCCGCTTGCCTTCCCCTCAGGATCTGGATACGGGGTGCCACAATTCTGGTATTTCTACTCGGATTCACCTGGGCCGTCGGACTCGTCTACGTCACCTCGGAGTCGGTAGCTCTGGCTTACGTGTTCACTGTGTTGAACAGTATCCAGGGTCTCTTTATCTTCCTGTTCCACTGCCTGGCCAACGAGAAAGTGCAGAGCGAATATCGAAAATGCGTCGTAAACTGCTCATGGCTGCCCGAGTGTCTCAAAGGGGAGAAAATGGCATTGCACGAGCATGGTCCTGACGGTTCCCGGCTCCCAGCGAACCTCTCGGGACGCGGCCAACTCAATGGCCATCCAACGCTCACCGCACTCCCTGCCAATCACCAGGCACTGCTGGGACAACAACAGACCGCTGCCGCCGCAACACATACCGTGAGTACTTATAATAATAATAATAATAATAAATACAGTTACGTTTCATGAAATCTTCTCCACTCAGTATCTTAGACGTGTTACTTCTCATATAACGTTATTATTTTGTTAATTATCTTCATTTGTCTGCACGATTATCTCTTCCCCATCGTTTGTTTCCTATTGTTGGCTATCAGTAAACTGATGTGATATCTGAGCGTTTGTTGATAGTTGATACGGAGTAGATTACTCGGTGATGATTGATGACAGTTGATAAAAACACAACAATCCGTTTTGCTCGATGATGACACAATGTTGCAGATTCCGAGTCAGTTTTGGAACCTTCAGAAAGGCCAGGAGATCTGTACCACGTCGGGCATCTACCCAAGAGCCGCTACGCTGGACCGACGAAACGTCATCCCATCCCAGGTTATCCTCGATTCAAGTCGTACCACACCCCGCAATAATCAATTGCTGCATCAGCAGCAGCAGCAGCAACAACAGCAACAGTTGCAGCAACATCAGCAACAGATGATAGCCGGCAGCCAGATGGGTCTGGCCCAGCTGAACGGGATGAGTCCGCATCTGGCGGGCACTGGCCCGAACACGCTGGGTGCGATCGCCGTTAGCCGCAAGAAGTGCAACACCCTCGGCGGGCAGTTGGGCAAATCGAGACAAGCACCACCGCCGCCCTATGGGCATTTGGAAGGCATCGATCACATCTACGAGTCGATAGATGAGGATCAAGACCCAAATGCCATGGGCCGCCAACAGATGTTGCACGCCATGCACGCCGCCCAGGCCGCTCAACTGCAACAGCAGCTTAGCCAGCACCAGCTCAACCTTAGCCAGCTGCAGCACGACTACAACCTTCAGCAACAGCAACAGCAGCAGCAGCAAGCTCTGCATTTGCGTTCCCCCTCTGAAGTCAGCCACCATTCAGATCAGCGACCACTCATTCAGTGGGGCTCTCCAGCCGGCTCATTTCAGCAGCATCCCGGACACACCGCACAACAGCAAAGCCAACAACAGGGAGCGTATAGTAGCAACCACTCAAGCCAACTGAGCGGCGATGGGTCCCCATCGAATCCACTCGTGATGGCCGTCTTTGACGGCCAGCGCGTGGTCTGCCAGATGCAGCAATTACAGCAGTCGCCAACTGGACAGACGTCACCACCTGCTCCACAGCCTCAAACGCCGCCGCAGGGCACACCCAACCATCTTAGTACCGACTGCTGAACCCAAACAGGTTGCTGACATCCAGTAACCAGTGTATAGTGTTGCTGACCTGGTGCGTCGGCTATGCCGCCTTCGCGGGGGGTATCGTGCTCCACCCCAGGAACGCGAGCAATCCGAGCTGAACGGCTCGTCTGAAGAGTGGAAGCTTAAAATGCAGCCGAAGCTGAAGGAGGCGAACTACGTCGTGTGATGGTGACGACGAAACAGCGTCGGCGCGGGACTCCGACCATCGAGGTATCTTTATCGGTCGCCACTTGTTGAACGCATTTGTCCAGCGCTTTATCTACGCATCACTGTGTGGGTAGTTTAGTCACCCTCGATGTCGAGGCCACCACTTCTGTTGCCAGCAGCAGCAGTAGCAGCAACTTGTAGTGGAGGTTATACTACCCAAGGTTCTTGTACCCAACAACAAAAGGAACTCACTGTGGAGCCTGGAGTTCCCGCGAAGGCCGACGACAACACCTTGACATCAGACACACATCCATAGCTTGAGGTTACCTTGTTGAGCGAGCTTGGACGGTGCACATGACGTCACGAAGCCACTAAAAATGTCCAGCTTAATACATGTGAAAGAGTGAGTGTAATATAGAACCCAATCTTGTAAATAGACGCCAATCGCAGAAATACAAAGCCGACCTTCGATAATAAGAATGACAATAATAATAATAATAATACCAGTAATAATTATAATATTATTATAATAATGATAATGATATAATAATAACGATGAGAATAACATCAATGATCACATTATTCTATTGATGAATAATTATACCATCGCCAGTGATTTTAGGCGCAGACACAGCAGTACACAGAGCGAGAGAGAGAGAGACAGGGAGAGAAAAAAGCGACGCCCCGCGAGACAACAACCATATTAATACACGATATACATATATATATATACATATACATATATATACGTACACACATATATAGAACAGGAGCGCCGAACCCGGGAAGAATACAATCTGACGAGAAGGTAAAACACGTTTGTCTATTGCAAGCTGAGAGACTTGATGGGATGTAGTCTGAACACGCTAGATGTACATTCAATGACAAATGAAGAGAAGGATTGCGTTGAATGTTGGGTAATTACCAAAAAAAACCGACGAACGGTGGTGACGACGACAACATCAACAAGAACATGCATGCATTCGACACAGCCATCAATAAGAACAGGTGAGCGCGATTGGCGAGTGGAGGTCATCGAATGAAGACGTACGTGAATCGGGGCGTGAGTTAATTGATGCCGTCATCATTAAGCAGGATCCGTTTGTGTCAGACCTCTCCGCTCTGGCTCTGCGGTAACGCGGTGATTATGCATTTCTCACGGATGTTCGAATATTCGTCTCGAGCGACCAGTTCCAGCCATTCGCAATTCCAACAGCTGAATCTGTGTATTATATAAAACAAGCTATATATATATATATATATATATATATAGCGATGATAAGTACACAACAAAACAGATGCTGGAGCAAGGTTTTTAAAATATCTTCCTTCCCTTCTCCCTCCCTGGTCTCAAGAGATATGAAGAATAACGAAGAAGTCAGGTCAAGTCCTCACTGAACACGAATACAGCGGGATTGGAATGAATTAAAGCCACGAATAGAACTAAGGTTGAAGGGGGTTAGGGGGAAAGGAAAAGAAAGAAGTAAGAAAAGGCAAGAGGAGAGAGAGGGAGAGAAAAAGAAAGATAGATAGAAACAGGGCGAAGGAGCTACACAGAAAAAACAGAACACACAAAGTTCACTGATAAAATCATAGCCATCATAGACAGGTAGAGAGTGTTGTGGGGGCGGTAGTTTGGGTCGAAGACAGCTCACGCGTGCAAGTATACGATGCGTGTAATTGACGAGCAACGGAGAGTTACATTCAGGATAAATCCGGCCAAGAGATATATGTATAATAATACATAGTTGTGTGGGTGAGGTCGAGTGTGGACATTGCAGCAAGCGTTATACCAACGTGCTCTGACCAACAACGAGATCTATTATGAGACAATGCAAAATAGCAATTGAATTCACTCGCTATCATTGACTATCTTAATTGTGAACGAAGAACGACAATTATGATTATGAAATTAACCATTGAGGAGGACGAAACAAACCTATCGTTCTCGAGAGAGCTGCACTACCAGCAGCGGTGTCCCACAGGGTTCAGCACGTTTATAACGTAAAAGAACAGTGAGGTAAGTAGCGCGGGTGAGAAGAGAGAGAGAGAAAAAGAAGAAAGATGAAATGAACGAAGAAAAATTATATATATATATATATAGATATATATATATATATATATAGAAGCGGCGCACCCTTAAACTTTCTATGTGTGATATGCATGCCCCCTTGTGGACACCTACATTACCGCACGCGTACCCGTGCTCTCCAGCCATAAACTCATTTAAGCCATAAACTCCTCCTTTAACGATCCACGCTGTACATACGATGAAAATTGATGACGATGATAATGATGATGAACATGAAATGAAGAAAAAGCCAGCAAAAATAACAAGAACAAGACACCAACAACAACAACAACCTACCTATATACAAAACAAACACTAAAAGTTCGGCAGGCATATACAAACACACACATATATATATATATATATATATATATATACATAAGAAACGAACTTTTCAACCACAAACCACATTGCAAATCTCCGTTCATTCACTGATTGCTCGCTCCATTGATTGACTGAAGCAACAATTACTACATATTGACAAAATCCCCCAAATGTTGCATATATTGCACTATATTCATAGTGGTCATTATGATAAGAATAATAATGATGATAATAATAATAATAATAATTGTATCGCTAAAAGCTATTTGAATAACTTTAATAACGACCGGTAAATCATGCCACTACCAAATGTTCGTGCGTTTCTCCCCCTACCCGTTTTGCATTTAACATCTTTCCGTATGTAAAAAGAATATATTTGGATATGAGGCAGAAAAAAGTCACCACAAAAATTTGCGCGTAGCAACAACTCTGAGTGCGTGGTTGGTTGGGGATGCGGGCGTGAGAGGTGTGATGGGATGCATTAGGATGATGTTAGTAAAACTGATTGGACTGTGTTTGTCTGCATCTCATTCCGCACAGGTGACCACGGATAATATAGAGACGAGACTGTTAAATAGCTAGTTGGTGTTTTTTTCCATGTCTCATATCCTCAATTGTAAATAAGAAAGAAATATGACAATAAATGATGACGATATTCTCGAACGCGCAGCAGATCGACGACAGACAGATGCAGATTGTCGAGGAACGCCCATCACGTGTGAATGAAGAATGACTCCGACTGGGCGTCATGCTAACACTGAATGTCAGATTGGTGGTGGTGGTGGCAGAGATAAGGAGAAAGATACGAAGTGGAGGATTCTTCTGTGTAGGCTTATATACCGAGCGCCTCTAACAATTGATCAATGTGAAAGCGTCCGCCAAACAACGAAGACGCCGGTGCCGAGGCTCTTTCTCCTCGAAGAATTGGACAAAAAAACACGAAACGCCACGCTAATATGACAACAACAACAGCAGCAGCGGAAGTAGGATGAATTAAAACTCAACGTGTCTCGACAAGAGACCATAAGCACAACACGTCTCTGCCGAGATTTCCTCGCACATTTCATTACGCAATTTTGACACGTACACGTATAACAATACATACAACAGGGAAAGACAAGAGGGCGAGAGTTCACACACGTTGGCTGCTCACTTAACCGCTTACACAGTCGAAAAGTCGAACATGTTTCCGTATTTGTGCTGAAATCGTCCCGTGCGTATTTATAAAAATATTAGCGATTTCGTTGCGTCTGTGTGGCCCAGCCAGCCCAGTTGTTCAAAACACGTTTCAAGATCAAGGCGTTTGGATGTCGAACATTGAATGGATGAGTGGGGCTGGAGCGGGGATGAACAACAGGAGATGATTCATAGTTTACCCAGCTTAACTTCTATAACTTCCGTAACTTTCCGTTCTGTAACTAAGCAATCAGAAACAGGCTGAGACAGATGTACATGCATATACACACACACACACACGTAGACGCCCACATGCGCACATAACAAATACATACAGTGTTTGGTTTGGTTTCATAATCGTGTTTTTTTTTATTGTACAACATTGTTTATTTCATCAATGGCCCAACCCTTCACGGAAGATGTGGTTCACGATAGAGCGTCACATCCCAATGGGGAAAAGTTGGTGAATTCTCTCGGTTCGACGTTGGCGTAACCCGCCCCCGGGAGTCGCGTTGTGCCAATGCTGTCCTGGCGACTCCATGTATAATAATAATAGTAATAATAAGTTCGTGTTTTTGGTAGCGTTTTTTTCATGTAGTCTATTATTTCTAGGTTTAGGTCAGGTCGTTTGCTTTCTAGATCTGTTCAACAAGTTGCAAAGATAAGGGACGCTGAGTAGCGACGACGTTAATGACAATGCTGATAACAACGAGGAATATCGAATCGTGTAATAAGTGATGAAACGAATTGTGTGTAATAATGAATTGAAATCAAATCGTAACGAGAGTAGAACACGAATCGAGTCGGTGAACAGCACAAAACGCAAACACTTCTACACGCGCGCATATATCTAGGCTTCGTACACGGACGTGGCGGGTTGCAGCACGACTGAGCCGCGTCGTTCACATCCGCTCGCGTCAGTTAATAGTCACGGACAAGAGGAAGCTATACTGGCACGGATTCAAATCCGTCGGGGCCCACAGTCTCGGTTTATAAATACTTGACAAAACGAACAGTGTAGTGTAAAGTTTTAAATCGATTTGATCTGATCGGACCCAGGAGGAATATGATGACCTGTGTGAACTTTCAGCCTGCGTTGCAGGAAAATCGAGTGAAAATTAGCAGTTCTCTGCAAACGCTATACAGTGGTGAAAAACAAACGCGAAGTCGACAAACTTCAACACAGAGGATGGTACATATACCAAGATGTAGAAACAGAGAGAGAGAAGCGTGTTGATCACAACGTTTATACATATTGTACATAGAAATGACGAATATAATGTCGAATGATAGCGATGAAGATATTGATGCTGATGATGATAACAATGATATGATAAATAATAATGATCTAATAATTAAGAGAGGAAAAGAAGATGATACGAAGCCAGAGAGGGGCAGGAAAGATGGCAACAAATGAAACTGCAAATGAAATGGAATAGGAAATGAAGAGAACGAGAGAGAGAGAGAGAGAGAGAGAGAGAGAGAGAAAAGAAAGCCTGATCCGACGAAGACAGAGAGAAAAAGCCAATAAGGTGTAATAAAGGCTAATTATTATAAGTGAATGAAGGGAGGGCAACATGTGACGAAATTGTGACATTCATCGGATGAATGTATCAAATAAAGGGAACGCCAGTGACAAGAAAAATGAATTACTACAATTAAGATACCAACGATGACAATAACAATAATAATAATAATAACCACACCAAATGAGAATGATTAAGAAATCTAAGAATCATATGAGCCATGTGCTGAAAGTTGAACGAAATGCCATATTCTAAAGTTGTCTCCCGTTAACTTCTACTCAAAGTGAAGGAGTTAGCTCAGCGAGTAAAACGAGAAGAACAAAACAGGGGAAGACAAGAACGTGCGAAACCGAAGTTCGGTGTCTCCCATTTGCTGAATATCTATCGGAAATAACGAGTGCATTAGAAATATGGACAAAAAATTTGGCTCGACGAATGACAGGAACAAGTCGACTGTACTTACCTAAAATATCGACACACCACCACAACAACAACAACAAAAGTCTCCTAAAATATACTTTTGTAAAACTTCTAATTTATTGTGTTTCCCAAAATAAACGCAGGCATGTATATAAAACATTTCGTATTTTTCTTCGTATAATACAATAGCTAAGTTTAGCTAAATTATCTAGGGAATTTAGGCGGATATTGTCTATATTTATTTAGCTCAACATTGATATATTATACAATACTCGAATAGAAATTGAGAATTAGAAATTGCGTTGCCTTTTTGGATATCTAAGGAAATTCTTTGCACTAAAAATTTGTTTGCACTTAGTAACCTTTCAGCTCATATCTGTAGAAAGTACAATAAAATACTCACTTTCTAGAATGTTAAAGGCGAAACATGAATAGGTCGACGGGTTTCTAAAATTCATTGATAATATAAGTGTCGATAAATTCTCAATTTAACTATCTACATTAGACGTGAATTGGAGAAGAAATAATGTTTTTTTTGGCATTCCTTCCAAAGATGGATAGATGTCCCTGCACTCGGGGCGAAGTGTTTCCCATCGTGACCTCAACTTCATGATTGTCTTTAGCATAACTTAAGGGTGATTTGCGACAACCGAGTGTTGCTGGCTTCTTTCACTTGACTACAACATGAATCCGAGTAGAAATTCAACCCTATCAAAAAAGGCACTCTATAACAAGGGAAGGTTGATTTTTTGAATAGAACACAAATCTATCTGAACAAGGATCCCGGTAATTGCTTTTTGCTTCTCGCCATGTTCTCTGCTTGTGGTGTAACAAATATACAAGATATTTGCACTGTAACACTTAGACTATATGCAATAGCAAAACGCGTGTTGGGAGAGACGAGGTCCTGCATATATAAAATATGGTCGAACAATGGCTAGAGGCATCATAGTTATAAAAATGGGTATGGTTATAACATGACGTTGGGAATTGCGTTCTACGACAAGCAAACAGAATTATTGAAAGCGATTTCGAATGAAACTTTCTCCAGCGACGGGGCATCGAGGCTGAGCTCGTCCAACACTGCTTGCTTCGCTTGCTTCTTTCCGTAATCTGGTAGTACTACAAAATCCAACTTTGAAAACGCTTGGAACATCAGCGAACGCTACGCTGGCGTGTGCTCGGGGTATAATGGGGGGGGGGTAGCTACGAGCAACCAACGGCGGGGTTGGAAAGCGGGATGCGATCAGACGAAAAAGACGTCCAGGCGATCAGAATCTGGCGTCGAGGTGGCGGTGGTCGGGCAACAGGCAGCGCTGCTGCTGGGGCTCCTGATCCCACGCAGTGCTTGTACCGAGTAGCGGTTGGCGGGGCAGGAGAGAGAGAGAGAGAGATCCACATAGAGGCGAAGGTTCACACAGACACACGCAGACTGAGCTCGAGGGGGAGACAAGCGAACAAATCCCATTCAGGTCTTTATCCCGAATAGATTCCGATCATCCCACTTTCGCTGCGAGCGCCGAGCACACCTACCGGATTCTGCAGGAGGGTGCTGCTGCTGCTGCTGTAGTAGCAGCAGAAGCAACAGCAGGGTGGTAGGAATCGCCAGCCGAGAAGAGCCTGCCAAGGCGGCACCAGGACAGGCGAGCGGTAGGAAGAGGGCCCACCCACAGAAAGCGCCCTTGCGTATGTAGCAAGAGGCCGAGCAGAACCGAGCCGGGCGGCTTCCACCTGTCATATCGTGGCAGCACATACCCAACGCGCAAAGGGTGCAAGGTAGGGGTAGCCAGTGGCAGTACAGGGATCCTGAAGCAAACGGGGCTCGACGCTACGAACGACCGAACGAGCGAGCGCGCGAACGCTAAACAGCCGCCAAATCTCCCTCACCAGAGGTACAGTGGCAACGTTTGTGCCCCACTCAACCAGCGCAGCAGCAACAGCAGCAGCCGACTAACGGCAGCAGGCAGCCAGCCAGACATCCAGCCCACGTGTGCGGTCCTGAGAAAAGAGGAGCATCGACAGGATATTTTTATATTCGCCCCCTTCGGAAAAAACTCCCACAGAGCTCCCCAAAATGTTCGTCTCTCGTACTCCGTGGCTGCCGTGGACGCCTCCCATCAGTCGTTTTCAGCTTTGCCAAGTCTTGTAGGAAAACCGGGGCAGGCGTTGACTCAGTCATTTCCACCACATCGGCCTGCGTTCAATTCGGCTTTCCGACCAAACGGGAACGTTAATGGGAACGTTCGTCATTAGAGCGTACGCGATGCTCATCATTGCCAAGTGCAACAATATTTGCCCCCCGTGTACTTCGTAGGGATTCCCAGTAGCATATCCAGCCGTTAGAGAACTTGCGCGCAGTAGATAATTAGGATTGGCTACTAATCAATAGGAGCAGTTGTCGTAGTTGAGTAGCGAGAAAAAGACTAGACCCTGATCGATGTTTCCTCCACGTTGTCGGAGGAACAGTCAGACAGCCATAATAGGTCGCGGACGTGGTGTGTCTGCAAGAATGATCTGGCAGCTGTCCCCAGTTGGCAGCAGGTCTCCGCTCCGGCAAGCATGGTACGATTGCATGTAGCAGAAACAGTCGTGTACTGTTAGGGCATATAGTCAGTGGGAGTCCACCGCCGAATGTGTACGTGAGTAACCGTACACATCTTAACCGCCTGCGAGTCTGTGTCTACTGTTGTTCGCACCAGAACGGATAAAAGAGCGGACGTAACCGGAACGGAGCAGACGTATCGTATATACGACAGTCGCGTTGCGGTGAGCCAAAGCAGAAGGCAAAACAAGAATGCCATTCGGAACCCTGACATAGCAGGGTATGTGGTGGTGGTGGTGGGTGGTTGTGATGCTGACGTTGAATAGGAACATTCTCGCTCGAGCTACGATGACTGCGAGGTAGCTGCTGCTGCTACCAGCACGTGCCCTAAAGGAAGCCATGGGTTATGAGGGTGAGGGTCAGGATGGTGGTCATGTGGAGAATGCTGCTCGGTCGCGGAACTGCAGACTGCTGCTCTCTGCCTGTTCGAGCTGTCGACCGCCGAAGCGGCTAGATGGCGAACCGACACAGCAGCACCCTGGAGTAGAAGTCAGTAGTAATCTTATTGCAAGCGAATATACAGACGCACAGAAAGAGCTGCCGTGTAGTCCGTCGACCGACGAACGTAATATGGTTGGCGGCAGAGAGACGTTTATACGCACCCCAGATTACCCTCTTTGTTACCTCTCTCTCTTTATCTCTCTCTCTCTCTCTCTCTATATATATATATATATATATATATGTATAAATATAAGGACCGGGGTGGTGGTAGCAACACGCAGTGTCGCAGACTTATTGGGCCACTTACAGGTCGGCTGGCTGTGTTGTGCGTTTGTTGGTCAGTTCACCGAAACCACGGGAGGCATGTGAACATTGCAGCAACACTCAACATCTCGGCTGACGCCAACGACGCCGTCTTTATCCGCATACTCGTACGTAGTACGTAATAGCACAGCGACTCCGGCACCAAAGTGGCAATGCAAACTCGGAACAGAGTCTAAGAACACTACCCAAGAAACGCTGCTATCGCCTAGCTTACGAAGCACAAAGAGCGCATGACTCGACGGCCGTCGCCCACCGTCGTTTAGCCCACTCGTTCGTATGGCATGCATTCGTAGTTGTGCGCTCTTCGAAGAATCCCCCACTACATCCTATGTGCTAGGCCTGCTGCTGAAACGCGCTCCCCGCAATCGACAATGATACGTAGCAGCATTTGTGGCCGAGCTCAATTTTGACAAGCACAGCGCAAGCGAACATAGCCAAGCCTCCGCCGTCACACAGTTCGGTACGCCAACAACAGCGCTGACAACGACGGTGAATGGGACCCGACGCTATTTGTCCGAACTCTACAACATACACATAAATATAACACACATGGGTGAAAGGGTGGATGCACTGAGCATCGACTGACTCGTTCGAGCAGAGCAACTCAAGTCAAGCATCTACTACCAGCGAAGCACCACCAAGCGGGAAAAGAGTAGCCGGGCTGTAGCAGCATAAAAGGCAGCAGCAACAGCAACAACAACAGCGGCAAACGGTTCGCTCGCTTCCTTCATGGAGCCTGTTTACTGGGCACATTGGATCGTGTTGGTTTGGTTAGGTGTGCATCAATAATGCAAGTCATGTCGCTGCGTTTAATTACTAGTCAATAATTCGCCATCCAGACGTTCGCCCGCCCCCCAAGAAGCACCAGCACCCATCTGTTCATATAGCCGATACGGCCCCGTATTTGGTCGTCTTCACTTCTTGATGTCGTCTCTCGTCGATGTTGTTGTCATCTGTGTGGCTGTGGCTTCTCGTCGGCCTTTTGCTCTGCTCTTGCTGCTTACAGACCTACACTCCCCAGCTTGATGTCGCTGCTGTACACTCTCTCCGTTCACTCATCGGAGCAATGAGATAGGCAGAGTCTATATCTCTTTCTCTCTAACATAAACTCCCTGTCCCTCATCGTAGCAGAGCATCTCGTGTACCTCTGCGCAGGGCTCCCGAAGTGCCTTCCGCACAACCAGTACGAGGGACGCAGCTACAATGTAATGAATTCCTGATCCCAGATCCTGAGCCAACACGACCGATGCCTTCTTCTACTCCTACCCTTAGACAGAACATCGGCGACGGCGGCGGCGGCAACGACGGCGGCGGCAACGACGGCGGCGGCAATGTCGTTTTTAATAGGCTTCTTGCAATAACAAACGCCCCTGCAATGTCGAACACTGCCATCGACGCGAGCGGAGGCAAGTCTAGTATTTTCTCTTTCTCGACCCCTGCCCCTATCTCTGTCTATGTTCGTATGGCACCCAAACCGCCAGTCCCATTCAAGCGATGGATCCTCCGGCGCACATTGTACTCTACATCATTCCGTTGTGGAAACGCAATGGTGGTCGGCCCCGCTGACGAACCGAGACGGCTGTAACAAAAAAAAAGCCTGCCTACAACATCGCCTCGCCGATGTTTATGCCTTGAACGGCACGGTGCGGAGAAGGGAGCGAATTGAATTGCTCTAGCTGATCCTACGGCGAACGCGATCAACACGCGATCTTGAGTATTTGATGTCATGAAGTCTCCTTTTTATGAATCCATCAGTCTATCCTATAAATGTAGGATGGGTGCATAGGTAATACCTATTGATTGCTCGTTCCATTCAGGACATTATAGCTGGATCCTTCATGCTTTCTATCATGTGATGAGTTTAGCAATAACGTGATCCTACCATGTGAATGTTATCCTGTCACCATGTCGGCATGATGATGCTTAAATCGCCCAAAATGAGTGTTCCACAACGACATACGCGTGGTACCTTAAAGCGTAGCTCTTTTGTTAAATAAGCAAACAAGCCATCATGGTTATACAGTGTGATGTCGGAAACCATTGCTAATTGTGGGAATGCCAAAATAGTATGGGCAGATGTATTTCCTGACATAGGAAAATACATTTAGTTAGCCTCCATGAAACGTAATGTACACGCTTCACGATATTTCTAACTGACCTTTACTCAATTGCATACCCCCCCCAAAAAAAAAGAGTTCAAGTTTGACAACCCGGTGACGTGCAAGCTATCGCTGCGTTTACATATTTCCAATTAATTTTCTGAAAAATGGTAAGGTTGGACAAGAGGTAAGAGGATCTGAAAGGTAACACAAAAACTGTGGAGAGAAATGATGGGCAGAGCATATCCACGCGATGGAACTGGGCGTTTCACTAATGAACCACTGTGGTCGCCCCCGACGACGGTCTTCATCGTGATTTACCCGGCTGTCTTCCTTGTCACGTGCCAGGAGAAGAAATTATTCACTCCGCCTGAACATCTAAGTATGTCTTCTCGAATGTTTCACCGCTTCGCAGATTATTCAGGATTACGTCAAGGAATTTGTTCGGAAAACTTGTCATTTACGTTGTATTTGATGCTACTTAGAAAAAGGTCCTACAGGATCTCGCTATACCCGTCCTCAAAATGTAAGGAGTAAAATGTGCATGCCAGTACAAGGTTGTACTCGGTAAGGCCAGTATTCGGTACAAGGTTGGATATATCTACATATTAGTCTCGTGGCATTGAGCATACTTTGCTAATGGCTTCCACGAAGGTCGGACAACCTGCTCATAACCTTTAGAATTCCCCACCAACGCCAACGCTTCCGACCTACGTGAGCTGTAAAATTGGCCTTTTCGGTGAAAACATCTGGAATAGATGCGCAAAAACTGTAAAGAGAAATGATGGGTAGAGCGATGGAACGAGGCGTTTCACTAATGAATCACTGGTTTTTGTGTTGCATGAGTGTGTGTATGGGTGGGCATATTCTCTTCGAATATGAGCTTGCTGTTGTGTCATCATTGTCGATGTTATGGTATGTTGTATTTATGAAAGATTCAATCCCCAGCTCGAATACCGTTCATGCTTGCGAATGTGTGTTTTGAGCATTACGAATTCGAGATGCCCTCACACAAATGGAGAAGGAAGCGTTCGTCAAAGATGACTGTGATCTGCTTTAATGGAAGCGGGTCACAGACGACTGCAGGGTGCGGTAGGCCCCAGCAAAACAAGAGGCATCACTTAGGTCACAGCGGTGCCTTTTCCTAAAGGTCCCAAATCTAAATTCATGTCGATTCTTTCCTCTATCAGAACCATATCCAACAAATCCAAACGTACAAACGACTCGAGCTCTATCCTCTCCTGGAGTAGACGGCTGCAAGGCCACAACCCAACTCAGCCCGTGCTTCAAACACACTCGCCTTGCTTTGCCAGGACACTGAAGTCGAGCAGGTCGCTCTCTCTCTCTCCCTCCATACCCATATCACGTTGTGATGCACCTGAATTGTCAATCGCAGTCAATGGATTACACACAGAGAGAGGGCGAGAGATATGAATCGCGCCTTCCCTAGACACACATCAACCTCGTAACCGAATCTGAAAATCTATAAAGACGAAAAAACACGATTTTGATTCGCTAGACTGATTGAATGAAACGGAGCATTTGACATTGAGCTAGCAGCGTTACCTTGATGCTGTTTTTGTTGTGGTAAAGACAAGCTACACGCATTTTGTAAAATAATCAGTTTAAGTTATCGGAAGACAGTGCAGATGGTGTCGTTTTGCACGGGATAACACCGCTTAATAATTACTAATGTATTTTTGTTATGATTAAAGCTGCCACTCCATACCGTTATCCGTTTTAAGCGCATCTATATTGCAAACGAAACATGCAATAGTCTCCAATTGACAAGTGTCACATCTGCGCTATTCGGGCCACTTGCTACATTTGAGATGTAATTACGTATAATTGGTATACGAGTCTCTTAAATGGTCACACTATTTTATAAAACGATAGTGATAAGTATATAAGGTCCGTCCGATTAACAACTCTATCCAGTGCACTCGACACAGGTTAACTCTCACAGGGATATTATTATTTAATTCACCCCCATGATTTGCGCCATTGCTATTAATCTTCCGGTCGCAAAAAATCAATGGCTTGCATTATTTGAAACATATAGTTGTGGTTCGCATTCATTTTTTCTTAGGAACCCTTAGTGTATTATGCGAGAATCAACGTGGCTTCGATAAGTAAAAGTGAATCCCCACACAATTTCTCGGTATGATCACAGATAGTTGTTTCTTATATATGAAAAAGAAATCTTTCAAACTGTATCTAGACTTTAATTTCTCCAAAGCGTTCTAAGCCGTTTATATATAAGTGCATCATAATATACAATTTTCTAAAAATCTGTCATTTTAACTTAAACGTAAGATTGACGCTCATACTGTCAAGTGATTTGATGCCTACTCAGCAAATACGGCTTTTAGAGTTAAAGTAAACAGTGCCCTTAGTTGCTCTAATAACGGGCCATCTGGCGTACCACGAAGGTCCTGACTTGGTCCACTCGTGTCTGAGTTGTTGTCTAAAACTCAAAACGAAGTTATTCCAGCTGGTCTACGGTACGAACGTTGTGCAGATGACCTCAAACTCGATGGTCCTGTGAATCTAGAAGAGCGACGTAATTAGCTGTAAACAGCAATTGGTAAGTAATGCCTTAGAATGTTATAAAGGAAAAAATGTACTTATATATTATAATGTCATGTGCTGGTGGAAATATAGACATCATGCAATGTAGGCTATTCTACAATAAGGCACATATACCATGTTTGTTAGTGCTGTTAGCATGTCCGCATACACTGTGTGTGATACTATAATGCCATGTCTTACTGTAAAGCGATTATCACACAAATTTGAACAAAAGCCTGGTTGTCCCAAAACCGACATCCTGTTACAAAAATTGCCGTTATAGTTATTCTGAAAACACGTGGATCTACTTGACGTTGTAGATATAGGAATATTTCATAACATTTATAAATATCATTATGCAAACCAGCAATTTCACATAAGGACAACTGATCCTCGAAGCACGGCATCTAGCTGGCCACCTATGACAAGAACACAACAGAATACATCGTGTGCTCGTATGCCACGCCGAATCGGTATAAACTAACACTGATGTAAAGGCGAACAACTGTAAAGTTTGATAATTTATCTAATATCAGCGTTTGCCATACACTTCGTTACTAAACAAAGTAGTTATCAGCTTGACCTGACAAATACTTACATAAACTCATTTACCACTGAGTCGATGGAATGCGTTAATCAATCGGGAAAAAAAGGTGTGTAAAGGATCATTGACGCATTCGTGTTCCAGTGAAATCGAAACCATAGGCTCCTGTCGAATCTCCATCCAAATCACGAGCGTGCGATAAACCACGGCCACACATTTATGTAACTCTTTTTTCGGCGTCTGATTCTTGCTTTTGGAAGAAGCGCTACGTTGTTTTTGACGCAAACTGTGATCGTTCACACTAAAAGGCCATCGTCTCATGTCGTCGAAAAATTCGGAAGGAGCCGGAATCCCGTTCAGTCAACCAGCCGTCATCCTGACCGGCCCATGACATCGACAAAAGATTCTTCCCAGCTGCTTGAAGAGGCTTAAAGTCAACCTTAAATAGCGTGGAAGACCCTCTAGAGGATATTTAGTTCGGTCAAGTGCCCGCGGGTGGATGGTTGGCTGGCTGGTGGCAAAGGGAAGCTTGGCAAAAGCATGACCCCCAGGGGTGGTCTTTCTACTCGTAATCATTCCTAGAAGCTACCGCTGGATCCTCTCCCCTTTAGAGGGACGCTCTCTATTTCTTCAAACTTCGTGCCCGCAGAGAAGACCTGACTCCCTTAGAGTAACATGTTTTAGATTTTCGCTCCTGTTTTACCAAAAGCCCTTTTTCTTCGGGCACTGCGCACCTCGCTGCGCTGCGCTCCCCTGGTGTGTGCACAGTTCTGCGGAACGATTGTGCGAGCGCGCGCGGCGGGGCAGCAATGCGTACGTAGGTGGTCCCCATGGGTAGGCGTAGTTGTAGCGGTTGCCGTCGCAGGGCTAGCAGTAGACTCCAACATCGTAGCCTAATGAGCCTTTGTACAAGAATTTTTCGGTATAGCTTGGATCTCAGCTGTAAGAGAGAGAGAGAGAGAGAGAGATCCTGTTGACAGAGTGACCACACGACGTTGGAATTAAGTATAAGAAGGAATAGCATAGCGTATGTGCCAAATATATATGTATATATAAAATAATAAGAAAATGTAAAACAAAATTAATCTTTTCTGAACCCAGATATATATTGGTATTCTCAGTTAATAGAACGCAAGATTTGAATGGTGAATACAGACGAGGGCATACTCTTATTTAGTCATATCCTCATATAACTTCCATGGCATGTAAGCGGTTCTACCTCATACTGAACAGCTCAGGGCGTCAACGGAGAGCTTTGTGCATACTTCATCAATATATATATGGCTGCAGTATATAAGATGTCATGTTTAACAAGTATATACAAGTAATATGGAGAACTTAATCCTTTTCGTATACTCCCTGAAATCCTGACGTGTTTATCGAGATTACTTTATTTTTCAATCGCGCACACAAACTTGATAGATATTTTATAGTGAATATTTCAATGTGTCATCTTTTCCTCATACATTTGCTTGTAATAGTAACCTTTTTGTTAACTTAGCTTTTAGTGACACAGTCAGAATCCAATTCTCGTCCTTTCAGCCAGCTGCCAATAGCTTAACTTCAATATCGGGGTATGTGGCTTATATTCCAGAATGCATGCTAATTTTCTGTATATAATATTTACAACACTCCAGTGAAGCAATATCGATCCGCAGCTATTATTGAACTGGTATAAGTAGTGCGCCTTTACTGGCAGACGGTAATCACATCAATCAATCAATGTTGCTGTCTACGTGAATACACCACTTAGGCCCGGCGCATGCAACTATCAAGGAACTGCGTAAAGCTATATCATTAGAGAGCTCCGAGTGAAGTTCTATTATTAGAACACGTAGAGCTTATTCAATATTCAAACATTGGATACGCCTTTGATAGCGGTTCATTCTCCTACACTTAGATTTGACGAGGGTGTATATCATTTAAAAACTTATCTATAATCCAATCAAGATACGACGATAACAAAAGCCAACAGCGGGATCGAAAATGTCCTGTTCCTGTTGAAAATTACACTGAACGTTGACGCCGTCATAACACATTGTGCTACCTCTGAATGGTGGTGACCACGTCGAGCAAAGGACACGACGAGGTCGACGCTATCGTGTTATAAACATGCTGACCTAGTCGTGGCTGTCATTTGGTGCCCCCCCCGGCGAGTCGTGCTTGGACAGCGTCTAACGTCGAATTAACATGTGGCTGAGAACATAGTGCTCCTTCAACCGATGGCCGAAGCAAGAGACCCTCTCAAAATGCAACACACAACACCGCTCATGTCCAAGTAAATCTCTATCTAAGTATTTGCCACGTAGGCAGCTCTCTCTCTCTCTCTCTCTCTATCTCTCTCTCTATATATATATATATGGAGCCGCCCTCTCTTTTGTTCTATATAATATATATATATATATATATATATATAAGAGGCGAAAACATTGGGGTGGGCGTGACGCGGCTTACAAACGAGTACATCGGAGGTGTGAGGTGTTTGCAAGATTCCAATGGTAAGTACGAACCTAGGAGCCGACATTTTCGGGCTTGCTCCAATGCGTCAATTTCAGCTAGGCTCTACCAAAGCCAGGTCTGCCTGAAGAAGAGACCTGATGAGGGCCAAATTAGAGAATGTAACAAATTTATGGTGCAAGCGAAAGGATGCAACAGAGACAAGCGTCGATACAAAACAACCTTGAGTTTCTGACTGTGCCTCAATCGAACAGAGAATATAGGGCGAACGTAAAGCCGATCGCCACTCGTTGCCGGTACTATATGTAACATTTACTACATTCAAATAGACTCCAACAAGTTCTTCTGGACGGCAAAACCGGCATTTAATAATGGCTCATGCGATTCAGCACTTAAGAAAATATTAGGTTATGTTATACGACAGAGTAGTCTAGGAGATTCGTGAGTTTATTCCTCGAATCTCAAATCATACTCTATTCTCAGCGACTACTGTTGCATTACAATTATGATAGCAGTAATAGTGGTCGTAGTACCGTAGACGTTAAATGTTTAAGGCTGGGAGTCTGCCCAGAAAATTTACTTACTAGTGGTGCCGGTAATCGTAAAGACTGTGCCACTCTTTGTTTTTTTTGTTTTCGATTTGTCAGTCATATATGTACACAGGCCTTCCATATAATGTAGTCCAGCGCTACCCGAGGTCTCTTGCTGCACTCGAAAAAGCTTCTATTGTATTATTGTACGTCGCTAGCCCAAAGCTGCCTTGATGAAGACTCTTCTGTCGTGTAGCAGCGTTTGCAGTAGTGCTACCGCCCTCACCGCGACTAACGGCGAACAACTAGCCTAGGTAGCAAAGACTTCTTCACTCTGGCCTTAACATTCTTTGCCTTTCGGTCGGGTCTCCCTCTGCGACTTTCAGCCGCGGCTTCGCTAGACGAGGCTGCTGCTGCTCCAAATGATGACTGCCACCATCTGCACACACCGCTGCCCGGCTGTGCATACACTCGTACAGCCGTATAGCTCAGCTGTTCCGGATACCTCTACTTCATCAGCGACTTCGTTTATTTCCGTGCCAGGTTCGTGTTTCTGCCGAGTTCACCTCCCGTCTCTGCTGCTCTGTAATATTAGATCCGATCCTCGCCATTATTATGATTACTACGACATGCGCGTAGGCGCGCGTGTACGAACTCCAAAAGACAACGCTAACGGTTGATTGCTTATACGAATAGTCATACCGCTGCCATACGTGAGTTCACAGAGAGACAATCACGGAGAAGTATGAACGTGAACACGATACGAACAACTAACTAGGGTAATTAATCGCAGCTCTCTGCTCGTTAATGATGGCGTTTGTGTTCTTACTAGTTAATTTGTTTTCTTTCAAAAATGCACTTATTTCTCACATGGACAACTCATAGGACGCGGGCCTTAGGTGAGTCATTACTTAGTCATTTCGATGATCGTCGTGGATTACCAGCGAAGATGTGAACTCGTGTTTTTGCTATTGTACTAACAGAGTTATATATAGAGAATAAGTGGCATGACTAATGTGTAGTAGTTGCCAAACATATTTAGCAATCGATTAAAGTCAATCACGAAAATAATGAGAGATAGAAGGAGAACGAAGTGTTCAAACGATGATATTCACAAGAAAATCTCCGCTGAGCTTGTTCGTGGCATCTTTCTGTGCGATCAAACATCGAGACCGAGGCGCTGCGTATCCGACACCGCCTTGCTCACTACTTCCGCCGCTGAGAAAGCCCAGCTTAGACTATGATGGTTGTGTATTGAGATTAAAGAGGAATGACGATAACGAACTGCAGGTGTGACGATTCGGTGCAGTCAGCTTGCAAGACTCTATACAGCTAGGAGTTAGCTTCACCACTGGCTCGAGTCGGCGTTAAGGTATGCATTAGTGAAGTTCCTGATGGAATAAAGGTGAGTCCCATGGAAAAAGCAGAAAACAGTCATTTCTGGGTAACATCGTTACCGAGGATGAGAAATGGATCTTCTATGCTTATCGACGTATGGCTAAACCCTGGACAATTCCACGTTCCATGTTGTCAATTTGATGCGATCTGAGTGTTGTGCTTTACTTTGTGAGCTGCTCAAACGCGATGAAACAGTGAAGGCAGACCGTTACTTGGCTCAACTCGTCAGACTGACAAATAAATTGGCAAGAAAGGCCGCGGACAATCCGTGAGTGACTTCGACAGGTCTAAGTCGAAAGATTCTGCCGGGGCCGGATGATAGCCCAGAATTTGCTGTTCAGATCCATGCAGCGTGGACTAAGCCCATGGAAATCCACGGAAATTATGTTTTATTAGGAAAATCTAGTTTCTTTCAGAGGTTAGCAGCACTTGAAGCGAGCGGAAGAATTGAAATATACTTTCGTTCCAACCTAATATACTGTTACATATGCGACACTCATTTCTGAGTGTCCATCCCCTTTCAACAAAATAGTACTATAACACAATTATACATAAAGCTATGAGCCGGCTCAAATGCTCGACGCGTTACTTTCTTGAAGCTGCGATACAAAAGGGCATCCCGTACTCCGACGAGATCTCACTCCAATAGAACGAGATGCTGGGCAATCGCATGAATACATCCAGCAGACTTCATTGTTGCCGTACTATCTGAACAAACGAGCAATGCGACTAAGTGCGCCATGAAGGTTTCCTTTGGGGACGCATCCTCTGTAGGTAGCTCAGCTATTCGGAGCTACAACGCAAAGACGTCCACGACCCGTACGAGATCGAGAGAGAGAGGGAGAGATACTCACAAATGCTGCGTACGCTGGCCCCAACTCGCGTACGCGAGAAGGCCGACGTGACGAGAGACATTTTAAGGAATGGTGGTTACACTGAGTGACCTAAAAATGGCATGCAATTGCTGTGAAGCTTTCAGCTCCGCAGTGGAACATCCGAGCGAATTTCAGGTGGAAACAAAAATAGAACCTTATTGATGCTCACGTTCGTTTAGTTGTGTCCATTTTCGGACACAACAGTGATAATGAAATATTTCTTCGAACATCTCTGAGAATTATGAAGTCATCATAAATTGGATTAACAAGTGAAAATGGCCAAGGCCACAATGATTGATGAGGTTTACGAACTAAACTTCGGAAAATAGGACCTTAAAGCCATATTGGCGACGACATCTTAGCCAGGAAGAAAATGTAAATTATCTTAACCAACATTGTTAGGGCGGCTGAAATTAAACTCCAATGTGAGATATTTGGATGCAAATTATGACTGTTATTACTCTTTTTAAGCAGGACACATACATTTGGTCTGATTGATCTTGTTTTTGACTTGGTTCTCTGGCGGGTTAGTTAGTTAATTAGTTACTTAGTTCTCACATTACGTTCATGACTTAAAGAACGGAGGACTTTCTAACGTATTTAGTTTGAGTAGCTAAATGTATAGGTACATTTAATGATCTATACGTGGGTAACTTATTATTAATGCACCTCAGGGATTGTAAAACTCGATATAACTTTGCAAATTTTACGCTGTTTGCACTTCGTGAATTTACGCTAAACCTCAGTAGTGTATAGGCTTGTCTGAGCCGCTTGAAGTAATCTGGCGCAGCAGGCAACTTCTATTTGTACCAACATTAGCTCTCGACTAAATTGTCTTGTGTGCTCAACGCAGATCAAACACGCGAGCAACTTTTATACGCCGAGCGACGTCTAGCCCGGTCACGGCTTGAGGTCAACACAGGCTGGTGTTTTTATTAGAAGGTACGACGAGCGCATATTGGCCTGGTGGAGGTAATTTCGCTAATGAATAACCATCAAAACCAGAGGATTTCTTAGTTTCGATAAGAGCTAGGCCTTTTTTCGAGAGAAACGAGAGAGCAAGGTACGTTCTTTCTCCGACCAGTAAATGCTAAGTCATGTTTATAAAAGAGCGGCACAATTTTCCCAAACGTATCCCATCTATTCACACTAAACTTCAGTTCGCGCCTTTGTAATGGGACAAATTTGATCGGTCCTCAATGCACTGACTCTTTGTTGTACTTCTTTAAAAAAGGTACAATTTCCTTCGGATTATGTTACGACCAGCATATCGTATATCTATTTAAAATCAATTTACTCTTTTCGAGCTTCGTTTAGCTGCCCATTGGCACAATATCTTAATACTCAATTCGGGACCACAGTGAGCTGTTCCTGTATTGATCTACTGAACATGCCTGCGAGTGGAGTAACGGATTGCATAGTATCAGCCAAAACGATATACGCTTGGGGAGCGAACGGTGAGTTTACGGAAAGTCTGCATCACACTTGCGTGTATCACCTGAGTAAGTAAATGGACAGGTAGTGCCATTACCAGCTTATGAGAGATCTTGCCTTGGTATAATAGTAATTGCGCACAATGTTACCCTATGTGTTATCATATCTGCTACCTTAGCTGTACTCTGTATTCACATGGAATCACAGGAGGACTGTGGCAGTCATATTATGCACAGATTATGAATAAGCATCGATTTAAAACGTTTTGCAGATACCCCTGAGGATTTTCAGTTTATTCTGGCCAGCACACTTTGTTATGACTTAGCTAAACAGAGATTAGTTGCATCATCTACACATATACCTGTCCTGCGCCGCGCACATATCACATGCACAACACTCACACACAGGATTTCATAAACGCAGCCTGTACATCCGACCTGCTGGTGCTCCTCGAACACGAAAGTCTCAAATGCGGTGTTTCTATCGCAACTCATATCAGCGCAACAGCGAAGAGTTTTGCCGACGCGGCGCCCACTTTCAGATTTAGAGGTAGACGCCAGAACCGACGCGGAGACAGCGGGATCAGACGGAGGCTGAAGCAAAAATCAAAGAAAAACGCTGCGTCATCCAACGCCTCTGCGTCGTGGTATTGATCTCCACATCCGTTTTCCACTTTCCAACGTGCTTTCGGCTTTACCTCGTCGCTGCCGACGCCGCCGGCGCTGCCGCCGTCGTCCCAGTGGGAAAAGAAAATGCTTTTGCCCAAACCGACACCCCCAGCATCCGTCCAACGGGCCCCTGTTTTTCGTCTGTGAGCCCCATGACTCGTGGATGCGCGAGTCCCCTTTTTACGAATGGGAGTAAGCAGCAGCAGCAGCGAGTGGGACGACGTGAGGCAGAGGGAGGACCGGCAGATTTTTAAGCGTTTCTCGTTTCCCGACCATTTCGATCTGAATGGCGGGTCCTTTCGCGTTTCACCCTATCTACCCCTTTACGTCCGTCCCCACAGAGCCACTCCCAGGCGAGATAGCTCCTCCTTCCACTTCACACGCCGACGGAGAGTCAAAGCCAGCAGAGCACAAGTCATCTGGCTGTCTCCACCGGCGCCAGCCGATCGACGATGGCGAAGCCGGCCAGAACCAACAGGGATGGCTGCAACTATTCTCGGCTCGGACGAATACTGGGAGCACCGACGGGCAAAGACAGGCAGGAGGGCAAGCCGGCGAGCGTCCGCTGGTGGATGCTGATGCTCATAGCGCCAGCATCCACCAGCCCTCCAACCCCGTCCGCCCATTCCACTCAAGAACTGAATCCACACAACGAGCATCTGAATGGAAAGATGTTATCATCTCATCCCACTGCCCTGATGTTGCCGCCTTCGGATGAGATACCTAGACCGTTCCCTTCAACTAGAACAGTCGTCGCCGTCGTTATTGGTCTCTCTATGGGACAGGCATGACGAGAAGGGAACAAAGGCGGACGCAGAAGATAGTAGTGCCACCGATGAGACCGACAAGGGAACAACGACCCACGGCAGTCCACAACCGAGCGATCGACACCCGGTTGTACCGTACGTTCGGTGGATGGGCGAAAACGCTGCTAAGATTTTTCGAAGAAGGAGAAGCTCTCAGCCGCTCTTCCCAGGCTCTCGCCCCCCCTATCACGCGTGTAATATGGCGGCATCCACCATCAATGTGCCGTGCGTACCCAGAGTTGCACTGGCTGTAACGTTCGTACGCCGGGGTTCGACAGCCCCCTCTGCCGCCCTCTTATGGTCGACTTTTCCCAGTCGCTCTCGCAGATCCCCACCCACCATTACCACCACCGCCACCGTTACCCAACACCCGAGATCGCTCGCTAGATCTGCATCGTCCATTCGTCGGTCGCGCAAAAACCACGCAACGCTGATGGAGCGTCCTGGGCCACACGACACTTTTCGTGTCGTGTCTCCTCTGCTCCGTTGCTTTCTCTTCCCCTCTCTCTTTCTCTCCTTCCGCCTTTCCTCGTTCTCATGTAGACGGAGCAGCAGCGGCTGTAGCTGCACCACCGGCAAAACCAGCAGCAATTCTCACCAATCAAGCCAAAAGGCAAAAAGGTTAACAGCTGTGGGAGGCCGATGGGCTCTCTTTAGAGGGATGACGCTTCAGTGGGGGATGAAGGCAAGACGGGTGCTCACATCCTGACACGCCCCTCGCATCTCGACGTGGCACTAGTGAGCGACGCGCCCCATGTAGTATTCACCACCATCAACGAGGAGCACCCCACTGAGACCCCTCCCCGTAGCTCGTCCTCTCACTCTCTCTCTCTCTCACTGATGCTGCCGTCGCCGCGGCAGCTCCAACGATGTAACGCGATTATAACATCGGGTTAATCATTGACGAGGCTCGTATACACTCCGAGACACATACCTCTCGAGCGGGATCAAGATGTACACGAGAACTCGGAGAAGAAGCAAGGGAAATAGCCTGTACATTCGAAGTCGGCATAGGAAATGCTTTTAAATCAATTTGCGCTACATCTGCATTAGGTAGTCCTGCAGTTCACATCGAAGCTCCATCGAAAGTCGGTGTCGCCGTACGGCTCACTATCTTTTTAATTCTTCTATTGGGAGACGTTGTGATGCTTCGCAGAGGACTGCGATCTTTTGACCACCATGCGCCAGATCGTTTTAAGTCTGACTCAACGGCGGAATGAATCGTGCATGCTATTTGCCGGACAAAGGAACGTAAACTATAGTCGGCTTCGACTTATTTCCTGTGTCCCAGATGGTCGGCAATTAAAGGGGAATACGCAAGTCCAAAACAAACACACAATAAGTATACGAACTTGGCCTCCACACAAACTGACTGACAAAATGTACCCAGCTATTCACGTCTTAATTACCTGGATAGTTTTTTTCGAATATAACCATTTCCTCATGACCTTGTCCAGTGCGGCAGTGTACTCGAAAAGGCGCGCTAAGTGCACGCTGTGCGCAGAGCACTGTGTATATTCTAAGTCATTTCGTCTCGTAATACGTTCATTTCAATGCATACCCTGTCTGTACACGGCCTTAGTAGCACGGCACCATAGGCGCCTCCCATCTTGACACACTAGTTTGATTGCAATTCGGGCAATCCGAGCAGGCTCGTGTGGAACGCGAACGAGAAACTCGTCCGACTGGGCGTGCCACACAGTCGGGTTTATCTGCCTGGACTGATTAAACGATCACACCGATAGGCACACAGAGATACACTCTTAAATCCCACTGTCAGGGCCAACTCTATGGGCGCCATAGACGGAATCCTCTTGGAGGTTCTGGACCAGCGGTGAGGCGGGGAGCTTAGCGAGTTCTCCACGGTACGAACACGCAGGATTCGCTCAACAACGGTGGCAATGGACAACAAGCCAGATTCGCTGCAGTACGCACGTCATGTGAAACATGGATGAGAGCTCCGTTATCGACAGGAAAAAACCACGAGGCTTTACCTGTTTAGACGATCTATCGAGCTGTTTTGGGTATGTCATCTATTTAGAAACTATCCAGAAGTTATCGCTACATATTTCCGTGAGATAAATATATGCTATGTTTAAATGAAATACAATGTAATTATTAAGGAACAAACAAGAAATGTTCTCTTTGGTTTCATCTATACGAGCTATAGTGAAAAATCGGAACTGATTTCGGAGCCAACATCAGTGAATATCTACTTTGAAAAAATAAAATGAGTCAAAGTTTGCGTCACAATTACCCTAAGCGTATACAAGACGCTCTGCGAAGCACAGGTGACTGTCTCTCCCATGCCGCTACATGTTGCTCGAGAATAGTATGCCATAACTCAAAACCCAAAAGGCCAGGGGGAATCGATTGCAACAAGCAAGCATGATGGCTTAGCAATGCAAGAGTTGAGCAAGTCGATACACACAAATAGCCGAACAGGACGCAGTTGATCACTGCCAACTACCACCAATGTGTGACATATATGAGAGCTTAAGCATTGTAAAATTGCAGCTCCTTTAATAAACAAATATACCTTTACCTTTACCAATAAATTAATTACGCAGCTCGCGTGCCCGTCCACCAACGCGAATGCTGCCGTTTACTGTCGAAAAAAGCTTCAAGGAATCTTAAATTCAAAGAACGTGTCTCCTTCCCTTCGCAGTATCGCGTCTCCCTTTGAACTAATGTTAATAAATATCGAACTAATCTCGTTAGAAGCCGTGTTTTATCGGAGATTGAATTTGCTATGGTGTTCCATTAGTTTAGGGGAGTGGGGTATCACGTCAAGTTGACAAACCAAACTACGCGAAAGCTAGTAAGGTGTTGGAAGAGTTGCGCAAAGCCACGAAACCTATTTAAATAGCACCGTAGATATTCAAGCAAAGAAGAAGCGAAGGGGCCAACAAAAGTTATCGAAAATAAAAAAAATAGAAAAGTCACGAATATTTACCTTTAAACCAGTCAATTTTTTTTTAAAAATTGCAATTACGCTCTGAACAATGTGGCGTATATAATTGTGTACCTATATTCTATACGATACGAGAGAATACGATGCATAGTTTTCTCAGCGACCTCATCGAAGCTAGGTCTCTGTATGACAATTAACAAGTTCTTGAGACCCACCCCAGGGACTCTTCCAGAAAATCTGTACACGAGCATGTTGAAATGTATTGGGGAGTCTGGTCATTTACACAATATAGACAGTGATGAAGAAGACGGCACGTACATTGAAGGCCCTTTCATATCCTCATCGAGCGAAATATCTCTATACCACATGTTTGTTTAAACATGCGCGCGTATAGGCTCGCCTGCCTGTGTCGAATCGAATGCTCTAGGTCAAATTGAGCGTGGCTATGTTGCCTCCTCCTTACCACCAGATACAGATGCCGATTATCCACCTCCCTCTCTCACAACTATCAATCGAAGGTCATATTGCGACAAGAATTGATCGCAGAATGGTATGATATCCAACTGTGCTCGAACGGACCCAGTCATCAAGCGAACGGTCATATGGCCGACAGACGTATAATAGAAACGGTACCTTAAGGCAGAACTCCGTGGTCTGCTGTTCCAGCCTGGGGCTAAGGACGACTGACCCGTAGAGCAGAGCCGCCAGGTGGATTGTGGCATGGAACTGCTTGAGCAGCCTCGGGTATAACAGGCGAATGCAGATACGGCGAGGAAAATGAAGAAGAAACTCGAATCTCCTGCCAGACACTAGAAAAAAGGAGCGAGAGTGGCAGTAAGAATGCCAGTCAGCCAAGCAGGCGTCCTAACTGCCACGAACGAGGACACGAACGGCGACGAATATCTAGACAGCAGCGGAGAGCATTTGGCCCTCGCGGCCTTCATCCTCGTTTTCTCGACAGTGGCGTCGGTACGGGGCCGAGAAGACCGCCGCCGCCGCCGCCGACGACGACTCGTTCGTCCCTTACGCGTTGAGATGGAGGAGCCCTCTCAATCATCCCTTCGTGCGGAGCACCGGCCCCAGCGGTTGGAGCGGACTGCTATTATTCTTGACACCGGCGGCAGACGGAAACTGCCAGGGAAGTGGCAGTAGTAGGAGTAGCAGCATTCTCCACTTGGCCACACTCTGGTTCAGACTCATGGTGCGCATGGCGCACGCTGGAGGGAGAGATCTAAAGAGAGCACTAGCTGCTTCATCCACCGTTTGGTTGAGCTGGGCAGGGCTGCCCTTCAGTCCTCAAAGCCAACGAGGCTAGGCCACCACCGGGATGGCCGCGCCGGATGGTTTGATACCCCTAACTCTTAACTCTTGAAGACAGCGGCAACGAAGGCATAACTGGCGGGGAAGGGTCTTAGCGGGGCTTCTTTAGGGGGCGAAAAACGACGAAGAAGAGTGCTCTTTTCCGGCGCACTGCTACAGGCGCGGCGACTGCCACCACCAGGAGAACGAAGACGGCGGCCAACCACTGCTGCACTACCAAGTGTAACCTAGTGGCGCCGAGAGCCTCTTCATATTTCACTTCTGCCTAACCTTCACCCCTTTTCGTTCGCTTTTTAGACCCTCTCCCCCGCCCTATCCATAATCAGGCTACCTTCTTCCGCCGAGCCATTTCACTAGATCTCATTGCCGTCAACCGGTCTTTTCCTCACTCAGCCCGAGCACGGTGGAGACGCCACCAGACCACCGCAGAGATTGCCATCTGCTTGCCCATACTGTGCTTGGCACGCAGACGATGTTAATGTTAACCCTACGTCAGTGTTGCTAGAATATCTTTGTTTGTATCAACTGTATTGCATTAAGTACGCAAGCGACAATGAACAGAGAGACAGGGAAATGATCTATAATATATATATATATATATTGTTCATCTGCCCGTGCAGTGGCAGCATAATAATAATAATCATCGTCATCATCCGTTCTAATTTAAAATGCTCATTGCAAAGCACTGAAGTTCAGTCTGAAAATCTGAGATGGTGCCTTGAGTGCTATCCCAGAGCATACCGAATGGCGCCTCGCCCACACGACGAGCTGCCCATACGGCGGTCTCGGCGCCGAGCGGCTAAGGCTCGCCCCGGCTTGTGACAATAATGCCTACCTATGCAACGTCAAGCTGAGTACTGCGTACCTGAACTGGTGGCGCTCCATGCATTCTAAATTCGCCGACTATCTCCTCACAGACGACTAAGCCTCGATTCTCGCGTTTTCCCCTAACTGGGGCTGTCCAACCAACGATGCCCGGTCCACCCTTTCCCGTTTCACTGTTCCCCCAACGAGCATCCGCCTCGATGTCTATGTTTCCTCATTCTCTCTCTCTCTCTCTCTCTGAGCTCGCGGACAAAATGGGTGAAGGACGAGGGAGCTGCAGAAAGAGGACGTCTGTTGGGCGACGGCCACCGTCGCAGCATGAAGTATTAATGAAGGAATGATTCGAGGGATAAATTAATAATACAGGACGGAACGTCGGTGATGCGACGTTCCGCGTAAGGCGATCACGCAGTCGCTGCTAGACGAAGCGGACTCAGAGGCATCAGACTTGAGCCGACCGTTTGGGTAATCGAGAAAGGGGCACGTCAGACTATATTCGCGGGGGGGAGGGGGCATCTGGTTTGAGGCGAAACGGAGGAGGAGGAGGATTGGGTTCCCACCTCGTACTGCGGCGGTGGCAGCATTGGTAACGAGGGCCGTTCGAACGAAAATGTCGTTGTGGAGAATCTTTGCAATTAATCTCAACTGGAACACGTCCTGGGAGGTGCTGGTGAGTTGACAAACCGAGCCGGCACCAGTGCATACGGCACTAGCTAGTCGACTCCGCGACGCACAGCTTTACGCGTATCTAGCGGGCACAGACGTAACGGGCCTTCCGCGACTGAACAGAGAAGTGTACGGCCCAATAGGACTTCGCTGCGCCTCTCGCATACTACCCTAAGTACAATAGGTGCGCTTAATGTACGAATGTACAGCCGCCCTTGCCACTACTGGGAGCTTTATCGTCAACCTGGTGACATCGCAGGCTCCGTAGACGAAGATGATATTGATCGCAAAAAGGGGAGAGGTGGATAAAACAAATAAAATATGAGGGCCTAGTAAAGCGGCGCTTATTGCGGGAAATTTTTATGAGCACACATGAAGACGCTTATTAATCCACAGCTACAATACTTTTTCTAGAACGTAGGCAGTGTTGATTACAGACTTGACTTCATTAAAGTAAAGGCCATTGAGTGACAGCATCTTCACACGAGCACACAAATAATGGTCACCTTGACAAACTAAAATTATATTCGTTACTAATTCGTTACTATAGCAGGACACAGCAAATCAAATTTTCCTTGATGGAAAGATTTGTCATTCGCTCATCGGGATCAATACACAAATATGCTTGCCTTTTTAAAGATACTTCAGGTTGATAGTTGGATCTGTCGACATTTGGATACCCTGTCCATGATATCATTTACCCGGATGGTCCTTGTGATATGGGAATATGATCTTATCGCGAAGAGCATGTCCCTCCAAAGAGCTTCACCGTTCCCTTCGTGACGGCGCCCTCTCATTCAAGTTTTTATTCAAGAAGCAACGATCGTAATCTTCGTTTCCGCCGGGAATCAACCACATAAGTGTGAGGGGAAGGGCAAATGATAATACCCTCGGGCATGAGGACACGGAGACAAAAGCGCTCGCCGACCCTCGAGGTAATGGCGTGTATCATTTCTGATGAATAATAATCGATTGATTCAGAAACACCACTGCTGATCACCGACCGTAAGCACAGCACATGGCTCCAGGATGGACACGTGAACATTACTCTTGCTATGGCGAACTATCGAAACGTCATCAACAAGCAAAATTAGGTTGTGGGGGCTATTTGCTTTGTATGCTCAATGTGAGCTCTGTATATTCGCTACTATTCCTCGGATTGAATTCAGCCACTCACAAAGGCAAGAGCCGAAATTGGAGAATAGACCAATTTTGGCCCATGATTCGGCCACAACGATAAATGTATTCGATATGAAACCGTGTGACCTGCTGGTTAAACGAAAATTGGGTGAATTAAATAAATTGACGTAGGTCACAGCTTGAGGTATCAACGATATGTTTCATTAGTGTTTACGTATTGCATTAATCTATGTGTTTCTGATTAAGTTCCGAGAACGCACGTATCTGATTTTATCACTAGCTCACATGGAAATTAGCTTCTCTCAGCGAGACATGTAGATAATAGCATTTACATGAGCCTCGTCTCGTGCAAGGATAGATGTAATACTAGGATAAGTGTGTCCTGAGATAAGGTTCAATGTCTCTACTTTTCTACTAATCCTGCCTCACATTTCAGTCTACGATTTGTAATTTTGTGAAACATCAGAAATGAAATTATAAATCCAGATGAAGCTTTGGTAAATGTCAGTCGGAACCCACGCGATAGATTCAGCGTAGATCTCACAACTTGGGTCGGCCGTAACATGATTGCCTGGAAATACTGCTTTGAAGGGATGTTCGAGATCCTTAAGTTCACCTTGTGGATGTCTGGTCTATTTTCACTTAGGTGACCAAACTTTAATCCATTTTTTATATACTTCTTTATTATACCTATAGCCATCACTTCCGAAGCTACTACAAGCTATATTTTTCTTTATGATTTTTTATTCAATGTTGCCATAGAACACGTCTGATTCCAACTAATGATATCACATTGTAATGTTATCGACTATTGAGCAAGGCGAGCCCATGAAACATATACACGACTCATTGCTACACATGATAAACGACATCAAATCGAGAAAAATGGTGACGTGATACAGAGAGGACATACGATTCATGTTGGTGAGGCCAAACACTTTAACACATAGGCCTCGTCATTTGTACAATGTTCACATCTACCGGGCAAATGGTGGGAGTGGTTGTACACCATATCATGTAACAACCACACTTGACCATATCTACGACAACGCTAAATATACATGACATGATAATCTCATTATCTCGAGACCTATACGCTATTCCCTTAATCCCCACCCCAGCTCCCTCGATTATAATACATCTGTAGAGGCACAAAACGACTGGATCCTTGGTGACCGTTTCGCTCTGCATCTCAATAGCACTCTGGTGCAAGGCTGGATCTATGTTGATCCATCCTACGCAGCCTTAGCACACTTTACATGACTTTGATTTCGTTAGCCGTCAAAACTCCGTTAGTGTTGCGACGATCGAGGATTCTATTTTCCGCGGCCGTACGAACTGCCAACGTGGTGTCGAGCACCCCACCGGTAGTTACCATCGACATCGGTCCTTACATATGTATGCACAGGGCCCACAACCCCGCCGCCATGGTGACCAGATCGCTTCATGCGGCTTAGAACGGAGTCGGCCAGCGCGGCAGCGACTGATCGACGAGCGCGATGATGAACAGCCTGAGACGAGCTCATCGAATGACTCGCAGGCATTTCCGCGTGATACGGTGAAGCCGATGGTCCAAGTGGGCTGGGCAGGGTCGCGGGTTGAATTGCAGGATGTGGAAGAACTGCGAGCTCTATCCGCTGGCTGCTGTCGACCTGTTCGTCGCTGCCGTCCGGATCTGCAATTGGCCAGAGACAGTAATGAGAATCATGCTCGTGGTGTGTTCCTACTGCCCGTCTACTCTTGCCCCCAGTGAGCTCGTAGTTAAAGTGTCAGATGCTATATATAGCCATTGGACTCGACTGGCCTAACGTTTCGAAAGCGCTTTTGTCTGGCAAAAGTATACACATTTTCATACATTGGTTAGTGAAGCCCCATGTTATACAGTCAGACAAAACGAAATTTCCTGTGAGATCTTACTCATTTCGGGTACTACCATATAAATACTACTACCACCACTAATCCACTCCTAGAACTACTGCTACTGGGGACTTGTAGAAGTAAACCGGGCACATACCCTCATCTCGTTCGATAGTGGAGACATATTCCGGCTGAGGTCTGCTCTCATCCCCACCCATGTCATCGTCTCCATCTGCCGGCGAATCGTATCCGTCATCGTCGCCGCCGTCCGCGGGTGAATCATAGCCACCATCATCTCCACCATCGTCTGCCCCATAGGCGCCGTCTCCTAACGAACAATGAAGAGCACACTTGTCAATCCCAACAATCGATTCACTAACAGCAATGCTCACGAATAGCTGGAGCGACAGAAATTCAGCCTTCCTATAATCGTAAGCAATCTATTATGTATGACAACGATTATCACCTAGCATAGCGGCGTACTGCCGACAGACGGTAACGCTTCGAAATATCAAGCTTTATCGCGTGTTACTTCGAAAATCGATTATGCTAGCAACAAACAATAAACGAAGCTCTACCCGAATACAAAAATTAGGAGAGTCCATGATATACATAGATGGAAGGAGGATGACGCTGCTGTTCCTACGTTCCCAAGGAAATGTGTATCTCATTTCCCATGCGTAGCAACGAAACCTACAAATGTCTCGTTTTAGCCTAGCGCCCAAGTCCAGCACTCTAGAATAGGTTTCAAACTCTGACCCTGTTCCACCTTGGCGTCTTCCCGTTTTATCGTGGTACAATATTCACTTGGTATATTGCATTGGGTATCACACTTCACAATCATGCGCCACATTACTTGTTTCCTTCTGTTCAGCTTGTTTGCACACTCGTACACACAACCGCAACCTAATTAGTGCGGCTATCTCCAGAAAGGGAGACAACGAGAGAGAAGAGAAACTGTTCCGGCCATATTCAATAGTGATGAAAATTCTTCATCTTCTACCCTATAGTTAGACACGATGGGTGCACAACTATGAAGGGTGCAGCAAAGGGGGTGAACTTCCTGTTTCGACCCAGACACGGGAGTCCTTTATGAGAGAGAGAGCGAAAGGAGGCAAACGAGGATAGCTCTATATTCCTTCTTATTGTCGTAAGTGACTGGTATTTGATGTATTTATAATAGTACAGGCTGTAGGGCACTATTCCTCTCGTGGATGGTCACTGCTGACGTAATGCAATAGACTCGGAAGGTATAACACAGTAGTCTCCCCGCTTCTTGTTACTTGTTGTTGTCGTCGAGCAGCGGCATATATACCGCCAACGGGAGCCTCTCAGCTACATCGACAACGACCAACGATTAATCAACGGTAGAAACTTTTACGACGACTGGGGCCTGTAGGCGGATCGGCGCTGGGCCTAGCTCAGCCAGGCTCAGCGCAATCGCTACATACTAAATGCTCTGCCGCAGCATGCGTTGGTACAGCCCCTGCAGGAGTGGTGAAAGGCTCGCCTAAATTGTGATACATTGCTGTATCGCAATGAGGTGCCGAACACTCATTAGCAAGTGTGATGAAGTTGCGTTCTAGCAATTTTGCTCACTGCGCCTACTTCGTTAAGGCTGAACAATTATGAGATGCGTCAAAACAAATGATTATTATATGTAAGTGTTCATTTTGAATTCACCTTGAACCCTTCTGCCCATGTAATATAACGCTGCCAGAGATTATTATAGATTGATCTAACAATATACTCGCAAGGCAAGCTAACGACTATTGAGAAGGTATCACCATAGATCGGATGCGAGATAGGTGGCGTAAAAACAATGCATGAAAACGCTTATCGATCCAATGAGGTGATCCCAGAGTGGATAAGTGGTAAGAATATTTTGTTCACTTAATGCATACACACTGTTTGTTTAGGAGGCCCTCCACGCAAGCTCAGACGCGCACACCTAAAATAATATTAATACAGTATCGAAAGAATCTGTACATCTTTAGGAATACGCGTATGTGGCATTTCAGTATGTGGCACCGAAATCAAGTTGGCCCTTGGAGATATCACTACACATGAATACGCATCTAGCAGCTCCGCTCCACAAAAAAGATTTCCACTTAAATCACTGTTCTCCTCTTCTGCATGTTGGTCTGAGGTTTCCATTAGCCAGTAAACATTACCTGGCTCCGAATTAACCCTAATGTATCCGTGACAGCGGTTCACACCCTTCGTTCTGCCTCTTTCTCTTATTGATATCTCATGACATTATCGTTCTATCGGTATTCTCATCAGCAAGCTGATCATCTCTCTCTCTCAATCTCTCTCTATGTCTGTGTCAATTCGCCTTACCGTCATCGTCATCCTCAGCGCGAACACCGCTCATAAGAACGAAAAACACGAGCAGAGATCCGACCACGAACCACTTCATTTTGTTTTGTGCTCTGTTTGTGCTCTGTCTGCTCCTCCGCAGCTGATAGATATCCAACAGTTGTTCGTTTGTTGTTACGTGATGTATGGGGTCGCCGCGGACGGCGTGTGACTGCTGTTGGAACGAGCGTCGCCAGCTTTATGTACCCGCCGCCGCCGGTGAAATGCAATCATCTGGAACAACAAGACAACGCCAAGATGTGAAGAGGCGAGGGCTGCTCTCCCTTTTCTAACCAGCTTTGGGGGGGGGGGGGTGGCTGTGATGACGGAGTCGGATGGGGGCTAGCATGGTGTTCGACTGCCTTTTGATCCGTCTAGCGATCACCAGCAGCAGCAGCAGCGGTTAAAATCGAAAGAAACTAAAACACCTTTCGCTAGTTAAACCCGAAGGGACCCGAAAGCCCGAAGGTCCAAATTGACAAGTCCGCCATGGCTATTGCTGTTACCTTGCTGCCCGCACTAGAGATGCTGGCGACGGTGGTGGCGGCGACGGCGGCAGCAGGAGCAGCCGAGATTCAACATAAATCACAAATTGCCTTACAGTCCACGCGCACGCAAAAAAAACTGCAACACGCGACCGCCAAATAACAGTACCACCACCAACAACAACAACAACAACAATAGCAACAACAACAACAACAACAATGGCATAGGAGCTGTATGTGGAGCAGTAGAGCGAACAGGGGATCAACTGGTCAAAGAAGAAGAAGCAGAAGAAGAAGAAGACGAAGTGGAAAAAGAAGTCAGTCGACGACGAAAAGCAAATTGTGAAGAAAAAAAACCAACACCCAAAAAATAACTCTGCTACCGCCGCCGCTGTCCTTGTCCATTGCCCTCCGTTGAACGCTGATGCTAGAGTTGTTATTTAAGTTGTCGTTGTTGTTGTTGTTGTCGTCGTCGTCGTCGTTGTCGCTATCGTTGTTCGATCGTCTGTATTGTTTTTACGAGGGCAGGGATTGCGTAATACTCACAGCGAATAGCTCCCGTCGCCAGAGGGAGACATGCAGTCCACATATGTCTGGCTGGCATCCTGCCTCAAGCACCGAGAGTCGATAAGGCGTGAAGATGATGCCATTGCATACCCTCTCTGACATCTGATCGAAATCACGCTTCCTCTCCTCGTTGCATACAGCTGCAGGGTGTATCGGCATTTAGCGGCACCACGAGACGCTGCCGGAGTGGACGTGTCGTCGTTCAACTCGCTCGTCATCCACTCGCTCTCGCTAACTCCCGCTGACTGAAGTTATGATGAATGCAGAACCTCTCCACAGCGAAACTTGCAGAGGCGGAAAGCCAAGGGAGGGCAAAGTGAAGTTTGTCTGGGACAATGCGTATGAGTGCACTCACTCCTGTGAATTTCAGCTAGTTCAATTTTCTGCCTTTATATTACATATGTGACAATAATACATTTCGATGTAAACATTCAAACGACCTCGAAATGAAAGCGCTTAGCGGTGGATGCTTTATAACTAGATTCATAGATTTATAATACGATACAATTCAATCAAAGTTGATCATACGACAGAAATGTTTGTTAATGATGAATACTAAGAGAGCTTAAGATACGAAATGATTGTGTATGTTGGCTGTTATCCATCAAAGCAGTAGTTGTTTTTATAATTTTTATAATAAGAATAATTATTATTTTAATACGTAAAATGACAGGAAACATCGTTTGTATTCAAGTATACCATATTTGTAAAGGGATGAAGCAACTCATTGGATGATTAGAATTAAACAGGCTTGAATCTGGTATCTGTGACGAGAACCAAATGCGCAGTATACATTAAGAGTAACGTCGTCGTTGTCTTATGCGTACTGAAATTAATATTGGAGAGTAACTACATTTACAATTCGGCTAAGGTTGGCATAGAGAACATGCACATTTCTATGACTTCACAAATTGACCGGAAACAAGCCATATGTAATCATTTGGATCTTAAGCTCGGAGGCATCCGAGAGAATATTAATCAAAAAGGGAGTCCACAGTTTCTTGTTGAATACCAACATTTATACCAGCAATTGTGCGTTTCCAAATAATTAAATAAAGTTCCCATTTGATTGAAAATAAGAACTCCGAACCCAACTCGAACAAAAACTGTCAGGTGACAGACCTGCGTAGAGTGCATCTGTTTCGAATGGATTAATCGGCTTTGGTATAGAGATGAACACCCCAATATAAGTAAGTCTGTCAGAATAGAAGCTCAAGACACAAGGCCTAATTACCCAGTATTGGATTTAGTCGAATCCGGATCATATGCAGCACGATAATGACAGCACGCAACACGAGTGGTTTCTTTATGATATCGAGCGATATTGCAGTATGCAGCTCCAAGGAGACTCTCTGAGTGCGTCTTGACTTATCATTTGTGATGTCATTTTGATTCACCACATCGCTCCACCAAATGGCTAAGTCATCTCGGAAGAATATAACCGGAACATTTTCTATGCTTCCTTGAATCAAATGAATTATCTACATTTCAGATATGGCTCGCTTACCCGATTCTGATGATCATAAATGAATGAACGCGTGGAAGCCCTGAATGAAGCATCGAACTGTTATATATTTATTAATAAAGGAAGAAAAACCACCGAAAGCCTATAAGAGAAAAACTCATATGTTACTTATTGATGTCCTATAGCACTTGCAAATTGCCCCCGGCGCCCCGAACGGATCCTCTACTGAGCATTTTTCCCACTTTCTGATTTCTTCCAAGTTTTTATACGTTTCAAAACCTTGCAGTGCTAGTTTAACCTAGGTACAGGTTTCACGTTCATTGCCGGTCATGGGATGATCCAAAGGATGGCCCACGGCGTTGTGTATGAAGCTGGCTATTGTTTATCGCTCATCCGTCACACTCCGATGTCAGCCATCAGAGGTCACAGGCCAGGACGACACCAGCAAGGCCCCTTTTTGCTTAGCATCTAGAATCTCCATCTGCGAGTATAAAGGTTGTCGGAAGTGGCTGTTCTTGTGGCTGCCGTTGTGTTTGTGTTCATGGTAAGGCATAGCGGGCGGGGGCGGGTTGAGGCTTTGCAAGAGCTTCCTGTCGTTGTTCCAGTGTTCGTCCATATTTGCCGTTGACACCCTGTGCTTTGACGGGATCATGCTGGCCGAGCTGTAAATAGGTCACACTGACGAAATAAACCCTGCGATCAGGGGAAAGCACTTTCTACAGGATTCTGGCTTTTCCCACACAGCCAGCATTGTTGTTTCTGTGTTGTCTCGTCGATAGCAATCAGTGCCCGTAAGAGCCCTAGCCATCACGGGAAGGAGCAGCCCTCGAAAGGCAGTTACGTGTAGGGAGACCTGCTGCAAGGATTCGTTATATCTTCACGCTGTAGGCGGTTAAGCACCAGTTCGTTTCTCATTCTATTTATCTTTACCGCAGCCGACAAGACAATCATCACAAACGCAATGTTTTTGTCTTCCAGAAGGCCGTCATGTTTGTTGCATAACCAAAACGACCCAATGCTTTGGGTCAGTGGCCCGAACGGCCAACCTGGCGACAACGAATGCCAGGTAATGACTGGGCCATTCGCTACACGGTTACGGGTCACCAGCTCTTACTATTTCGTTTGGCCGGTCGCCGAAGGTGATGTACTTAAACAACAAATGGACAACAAGCGAACAACGCGTCATTTGACTATCGGGACTGGCCATTGTGCTCGGATGGGGCGAAGGGGGGGGGGGCAACTGCGCTGACTGTGGCCCGGAGTGAATGACGCTGTTAGCGTATCGCACCGTACCGGATTCGCTTCTGATCTGATCACATGATGTTTCTTGGCTCCGGATGACGCGTGACGGCAGAATGATATGATTGTCGGATAGCAAATCACAACTTGCTGGACGCCGGCTCGTGGACAGCGCCATTGAACGAAAATGAGTCCAGAAAGGGGACCCCCGAACCGCCCCACAAACCTCCCCTGGCCCGTCTGTGTGGTAAAGAATGTTGATGGAATCTTGTTTCAGACGCACACTAAGAGGTTGGCTGGTCCCAGAGCTTTCTCCTGAAAAACCGGCAGCGCCACACGGTTCGGTACGTTTTAACCGAACCACTCTGGTCTGGGCAGCCCTCCGAAAAATTCCCTGGGCGTCAACTGTTACAAGGCGCCACCGCCGCCTCCTCTGGGTGATGCTTTCAACGGACGGCGCGGAAGCTGTTTAGCTTTTCTCAACGGCAATACTGATGATTTTGGTACGTATGACACACGCTAGAGGGCAGGACTTCTATAATAGAAACGAAGAGAAGCCGGCAGTATTACTGGGAACTTTGATAGAGGTCATGCTATTCGAATCACATATTAGGCCAGTGGTGAGGTTAATGTGGCGAATGATCCAATTTTCAAAGGCTTGCAACAGCAAAACAACGTCATGCGATATCGAATAGTGACCGAGATGATTTACGTTCTTGAGCGAGATCGCCAGTTCATAAAATTAATTAAGGGTAAATTGGAGGATTACCCACCGGCGTTCCTCCGAAACTCAGCCTGCTCGAGAGCCACCAATAATACTATGCTTGACTGAGGAGAATAAACCCTCTATAGATTTGCCAAATTACAACTACGAACAAACATAGAAGTTTTCGTTTAACTGATTAATCATTAGCCTGAAGAAGTAACTGAAAGACAGATATTTCTACTGTCTACACCGGTAGGCATATGCTACACATATATAGAGGAACAATTAATAAAATGTATAGTCCTGTCCATAAACTTTGCCCCGTTCTCACGTGGCCACTGAATTGCATTACTCTCTTGTGGTTACAACGATTTGCCAAGTACACAATACGTTGTATGAAAACTTCATATTTAGCAGATGCCGGCAAGCGTCGGGGCAATTCTCGGCGAGATCATAGACTTCCAGGGCTTTGTCTAACTGCTGAGAGGTGTCCATTGCGCGAAGCACAATAGTTAGCATCCAGATGGGTAAAATGATTTATTATTCATATAAATTGGGCAACAATTGCACCCAGTTGTTGTAATAGTGATATACTGTCATAGAACATTGTACGAGCCTTATTTATTGATCAGATCTAACTCGAATGATGGCTGGAAACTATTTTTGTCTACATGTTCTCCGACAACGATTCAGCATAGAGGTATAATATATTATACTATTCGTTCGTATAATCGAATGGATTTTTAATTCAATATTCACTAAGAATTAGGACCAACAACGGTGTTGCTACACAAATTCGATCTCAAAACGAATAAACAGATCACACCGTAGTGGTAATGAACATGTTGCCAACATGAACATTGACGGTACATGCTCCAATAGCGGATGTCCGCAATGATTAACTCACGCACATCGTACTCATTCATTTTGTTTATGGTGTTGTTGTATACAAAAACCCATAGTAATTATCGGATATACGCACGTCAAATTTGGAAATTGTGAATCCAAAAATACAATGGAAAATACAACCAGTCGGCGATAATTAAAAATAAATCTAGTAAATTTTCCGTTCTGACTCGTAGCCAATATTGAACGTCGACGGAATTGCTTTTTGCATTGATTCATAAGACGGACCCCTTCTTAAATGCAAATGTTCAACGGTGAGTATCGAACCCGTGCACCTACCTACGTGTCTCTTCTGATTGCAAGGCGCACACGAATGCACCACACCACTCCACGGGCTCGATAATTAAAACTAAATCGATCGATCGTTCGTCAGAACGCCATAACGTTCGCTTTTCTTATAGTGTCCTTTAGTTTCTACATATATATATAAACTAAAAGGGATATATAGATCACTACGTTTATTAAATCCAAGCTGAAAAATCGATCTAGAGTGTTCTGCTTGGTGGCGCTATTATGGAGCAGCGGAGCTGTTGCAACCTTGGTGGGTCCTCTATTGCTCTGAAGCCAATATAAGCTTTGCCCCCAACAACGAGAGTACATTGGCGTCGGAGCAAAGCCGGCGTACGACGCATTCATTCGGTCGTATTGTATAATTTCAATGCATGTGCAACATGCCCACGACAAAACTTGAATAGCAGAGATTAAACATAAGAAAACATCGAGGCGTATCGTAACAATGGCGGGCACTTTTAAAGTTCGTTCTTTACAAATACATTGACGCTACCAGCCACCAGTTGACGATGCCAAATGCAACTCTGGTTGCGGGAACAGTACATGCAGCTGAACCGAATCAGATTACTAGCGAGGTATCTAGTTGAGGACACAAATTAGTATTTGGTCGATGCTAAGAATATGTTCTGCGCAGCCTTAGGTTGGATTAATAGGCACGAACCTATTCACGTTATGCTTTGACGTACTATTACGCTGTTGAAGAGGTCTTCAGCCCTTGTTAGATGAGCTGATCCTCAAGTAAAGAAGTTTCAATGTTCCAGTGTAGACAGCTTTCCAACAGCGTCCAGAGCGTTGGGGATATGATATCCTGCGGTAGAAGAACCTTTTGCACAGGAGGCAACGGGGCCAGGTGGCATCAAATGGCTTTTCTGTGCGATTGAGTATAATAGCTGTCGGACCGAGTGGGCGGCCATCACTTGGATGCCAAGGTCTTTTGTTCTCTTTGTTACCTCGCTCGATATCAGTATTGGTATCTTCTCGAGAAAGACACAACACGACGCCGTGCGTTAGGATACGAAGGGCGGATCAAAAACTGATGCAGGAACAGACGCCTTATAGACGCGTTCATTACTTAGGTGATCTCGCCGTCGATACATTAAAGGACAGATTGATTTAATGAAATACGTCGAGAATTGCTATTATATATTGGTAGCTGAACGTTCAAAGACAAGCGCTTGTCGGCAAGGTAACACAAGAGGATTTTTTGTCAATATCCTTTCGCATGACAACGGAAGCGTCCGAAGACGAAGAGGGTACTACGCTGAAAGCTTTGCCCTTGCATGGTTAGTGCTGTGAATTTTCTCTTGCTGGTGATGCGCTTTGACTACTTATGATTTGCACTATTTGGATTACAGCAGCAACAGAAGCAGATGCCAATTACAATATTAACCCATTCGGCGGCATCTTTCGAGGTATCAATCAACTAGACCGATCGTATCGATCCATTTCAAAGGAACATCTAAATCGAAGTTAAACTGAACGAAAACAACTATCGTACATAGAATTTGCCAACCTTTTTGGATTCGTTATAAGCGAGACGAACTAATACTCGATTTGAAATGACGACCATCGTAAACTATTGCTATTGTGCTTCACTGCGTCTTCGTATTATACGTATGGTTAGATTCAGACGTATTAGACTCGGGTGGAGGCATGTCTCCGACGACTATTTGACGAGGCAGCGTATAGAAAGTGATCCGCCACTGCGAGACCCTCTACAAGTGTGTCAGTCAGTCAGTCAGTTCGTCGACTTGCTTTTTCGAAGCGGGTTCCCGCCTCTGTGTAGTCGGTGGAAGCGATTCAGCAGGAGGAGGCGGGCGGGCGGCTCAGCTGGCTTCATGCATCAGCTCTCGCTTCGGTCTAGGACCAAGCCAAACCCGATCCACAGACCGCTCACACCGTACAAGCAATTAAGTCAAACGAAGTTGAATCCTCCCTGTGCTATAGCGACAGCGCGATATATATATATATATATATATATATATATATATATATATATATATATTTATATATATATATAAATATATATATATATATATATATATTTATATATATATATATATATTATATATATATATATATATAAGGTCCTTGGTCTCGTCTGGGGGTAGGTGGAGAGGGATGCCAAACAGGGTCTAAGGAGTATTGGGATAGCTGCGGGCAGGCCTAGGCCATCGGTGTGGTGCTGGATAACCAATGCTAAAGCAGCCGACCGCCAGATCCGCCAGATCCCTCGTATTCCTATGGATAAGTTGGCCCGGACACGGCCGGGCCCATTTTGCTCTTCGTGCCTTTGCCCTGCCGCCCCCCACTCGTACAGCCTCGTCCCCACTGAAGATGACCGCGATCCATCGCGAGATCCCGCGCTCCGAACGCTGAGCAAGAGTGACTGGCTAAGATAGCCCAGATATCGCCACGACGACGAGCGGAGGCGCACGCTGGCGACCGCGGGTAAGCCTCCGGGTCTGCTGGCTCGGAACTCGAGGGTGCTTGCCCTGGACACCCACCGAGGGAGTCCGATGGCCGGGCCAACGGCCGGCAGACACAGTTTCGTTGGCAGGTGGTAAGGGATACGCCGATGCTTGTACGGGTTGCCGCCCTATGAAGAATAAAGCAGTAGTCGTTGTAGTAGAAAACACGTCAGCGTGAAAACCAGACTACGCTGATACGAGCATGTCGATATGTTGTACCGTACCATAACCTGGTAACCTTGACAAAGCACAAGTGGAAATATTGTCTGCAAATGCACGGTGGTACTCAACTAGAACATCGCAAAACAGAAGAAACGGAATTACATACAGACGCAGCAGCGATGGTTTCGTCAGCAGGATGGCGGGTATCTCCGGGCGCAGGCTGGACGGCAAGTCTGCTTGCTAGACTTGAGTCGCTTGTCCAGGTTTTTAAGCTGACGGAGACAAGCCGAAGTGGGCTGAGGCAAGCGCCGTCCCGGACGAGCGAAGGCGGACGAGCTGTAGCTACCGATTCCGACTGCTCAAAAGGCGCCGACGTAGCATTAGCGCCTGACGGTGCTGCTGCTGTAATTGGCTGATGGCGTTCGTATATCTGTGCACGGGTGTGGGCGCTTGCCGGTGTGCGTGTGTGAGAGTACCCAATTTGAAAACGGAATTAGATGGATTTATTAAACGCGAGAAGGGAAAGAGACATCTCTGTTGTGTTGGGTGAGGAATAGAAGCAATGACGGCCGGTGGGGAATCGAATGCGGGGAACGAAGGCGAGAGGCCGCAGAGAGCACAGGAAGGAGAGCACACGAAGAGCAATGTTCTGGAGGGGCGAGCAGAGGGGTGACAGCGAATACCGGATGGCTTTCCGATCAGACAGACGCGACGGAGGCAGAGGAGGCGCATTGATCCGACGAGAAGAGAGACATGATCCTATCCGTTCTATTGTGTCGATGAATCCCATGCCATGCGAGATTTGCGATGGTGAGACGGGGCGGGGCGCGACTGAGCTCCGAGCAGGCGAGCTCAGTGGAGGACACGACTATCGAGGTTCGGATCTCGGAGGAATGCTCGATGGCACACTGCTGGCTGATGCGTCACTGGCGACAATGGCTGAACGTTGCCGGTGGACAACGGTGAATGTCGTATGGCAGAGAAGCAAAGGCAGATCTCTCCCCCCCCGCCCGCTTGGTTTGCATTCGTTGAATCGCATATAATACAGAGTGCTCGTACGTACGAGCTTGACGTTGGCTCAACCTCCAACGGAATGATGGACGGCCTATTTCGCACGTTGGACGAACAGTTCGCTGCTCAACTGAGCCCTTGATATGCACTGCCAACCTTCCTTTACGCATCGCTCCGCATCGCCCCTAGAGCGGAAGCCAGGGGAAAACGCTCTCCGATCCTGGATGCTTCTTGGTCGTTCCTACTGTGGTGGGAAGCTAGTTCGAGGCCGATAGATAGAGGAAGAGAGCGAGAAAGGGAGCAATCGACATCGGCAGATGGCCTGACCCTACTGTTGTTCCCTTCTCGCACGCCCTCGTCGCCCCGACCCCGACGCAGGTGTTGTTAGCACGAAGCGAACGGACGGACTTGGTGTAGGTATGCGCCGATTGGGCTCTGGCGTAGCCGCTGTAGGTGGCGATGCAACGAATGGAATCAGACGTAGCCGCCTGTATGCTGAGTGCTGGATGAGGCAGCCCAATGCGGCGAAACGTACGCAATACTGGAGGAGGGTCAGCCAGCGGTACGCAGGTGGACACGAACATTGTGTATCATGGACCGCTCCTGGATGATTGGACCGCTCGTGGACGTGGAGAATGAGTGATGATCCGAGGGATGAGTAGTTCAACACATACACACATACACCGCCAGCCGTTACAGGTGGCAGGAGAAGGGATTAGCCCGGATGGCTGTAGACCAGGTAGGTGCGTCTAGTGGCCGAGTGGCGGCTGCGTATGATACTGCATCGGTGTGTACAGGCGGATCTATGAACCGGCACCGTGCCGCTGAAAACGGGCCGACTGGCCAGCAAGCCCGAGCGACCGACAGCGGTAGGCCAGAACTGTCCTGTGCTGCTCGATGCCACCCGTGTTACCCAGCGGCACTACCAGGTCATAGGGGCTAGGTAAGGGGCAAGTTGCAGGCGGCTACAGCTGGTGGACGCAGAGGCGCCAGATGCCTCCGATGAGATCGTCGATCGGTCGCATCGGATGCATCCGACGAGATATTGACGGACGAGGTATCGAGAGGTTTCGCTGCGGAGAAGCCCGGACAGCCTGCCACCATGTTGGCACGACCAGACTGCGGAAAGCACAACTACTACTACTACTATCACAGTGGAGTGTAAGTATTTGCCTCTGGAGGAATGGCACGATTCTACGATGCTTCGATGCTACCACCGTCGCCGCCACCGTCGCCGCCACCATCACCACCACTGCGACTACCACCATTTTCTGGGGGAGGGGGTATAACATGCGTACACACACACACACATTGAGATGACGAGAGAGACAGAGAAAGGTAAGTGTACAAATGCACAAACTCCAGAATAAACGCACAATGCATCGACGAATCGCCAACGATGCTAGTGATTCTGCTGCGGCGGCGGACTGCCTATGAACTCCTGTGAAGCCGACGAACGAAGGAACAGAACGCAACGGAATATGTAACGCAGTCTAAGACGACGGTCATGGAAAATTCGACGGACTTCCGAGATTCGATTGGCGTCGGCTGTCGTTGTGGTCGTCTGGGCGACGCGGGGCAGTGCCGGGAAAATCATGATCGAAATGTAAGGTAGGGACGCGCCGTTCGCTTCCGAGCAACTGAGAGATGGACAGACAGACAGGCGAATCTGAGAGGATGAGGAGAGAAGTCTTACGCCAAATAAATAGACGGGATCATGAAACGAAGTGAGAATTATCGGGTCGTATATGTAGGATTCGACCGTAGCTGTGGGTGCTCCGATGTTCGGCGCTATGCGCTAGCTGCGAGTTGGCTCGGATGAGAGATCTGTGAAGGATAGGGCTCGGATAGGATTCTCTCACGGAGATAGAAGGAGGAGGAGGAGGACGAGGCGGTGGCCTGCTGAGGAAGAGGAGGTTTGCCGGGGAGAAAAAAAAAGGGGAACACCAAGGCTTACTACTCGGCTAGCTGGGATTGGCTCTCTCGTCCGACCACTGGGAACATCTGCGTTTCCGGTCGGTGATCTGAATTGCATATCGCGATGGCCGATCCTCGTATCTCCGTCATAGCAGCATCGGTGTGGCGGGAGATGCCAGGCGGCGGCTACCCGCCGTCCGCTGCTCGACCACTCCAGTTCAGCTCACAAGATCTCTCTCACTCGAAGACCTCACTCGCATCACTGGCTATCTTGGCTAGTATTAGTGGCCGTTCGATGGGCCAGCTTGGCAAAGTCGGTCGGTTTTCACGTTTGTTCGTTGCTTCATTCATTCGTTGGCTGGTTCTTCCGACCGCACCATACCGCCCTTAACCCCCCAGCCGACTGCTGAACCCGCTGCACCGCCACCAGTGTACAAGGTCTTCGTCGTTTCCCAACTTCAACATCACAGCTAACCACCGACCCATTCACCCTTCCAGTATGTTCACTAGAAACTGCTTGCGGTGGCCAGCAGGAACGGTAGTGGTAGTGGCGGCGGCGGCGGCGGCGGCAGCAGCAGCAGCAGCCCGTTGCCAGGCGCTTGCTGAGCTCACTTGGCCTGTCTGTCTGTCCGCCTGTCTGCTTGCCTGCCTCTCGGGCTGGCGCCGCGCTCTTCATAAAAACGTAGGTTCATTTACACTCCTGGCCGACACTTGTTAGGCCAGGGCGGGTAAGGCGAGTAGCAGGAGGCGCAGGGCAGCAGGCCAACGAAATAGACAGGCAGGCCATTGCTATAGTGGTGGTGTACACTGGTGGACGGAAACCGGACCGACGGGAAGTGGCCTACTCTGCCCCACTACACCACCGCCCTCATCTCCACTTCCCGCACGGTCAGACCGACCGGTTCGCCGGCCCGCCGGCCGGTTGAGCAAGCGCTGCTTGGTGCTGCGAGTGAGTCCAAGCACAGTTAGCTAGGCTGAAGCAAGCTAGCCTCTCGATCCCTCTTGGCGCACGAATAAAACATGAGATGAGTTATGAGATAACGGCTTGAGCGAAAAGCAACGGCTCAAATATAGGCAGACGAGATATGAGAGAGCCTGCGAGTTAGATAGAAGACGAGGAAGAAGAACGAGTGTGATATGGCTTGGTCTGGCTGACTGAATGAGTAAGAGAAGTGCCGTGCCGGACCTCTATGACGGCGTCCATACCATACTACGGAGGTTCTCCGTCGCCTACTCCCACCAGCGACACTCACATGCACATGCTGCTGCTGCTGCTGCTGCTTCTACCGCTGTGTTCATTTCAGGATGTCAGACAATCACCACTCGGGTTGGCTACGCAGCTATCCGACTACCCTTCGAGCTCTCGCTTTACTCCGGTGCTGGACACACATCGTATGTACCTGTTATAAAGTTGGTCATTTTGTGTTGGTCTCCCGCTAGCTCTCAGCTTGATGAGCCCACTCATGTTCGTATGCTTTCTATGTATAGGTTCTTTTGCCTTATCTATTCTACTTTATGCAGTAAAACGCATGCGTTTCAGCCTGTGTGACAGCAACATCAGCGGCATTGTAGTTCTACTCAGTGTTCCCGCGCGCATTCATCCATAAGTTGACTGAGGCTGAAGAGTCACTAGAGTCGCTTATGACGCAAAACATTTTAAGATATCCGCGCGTTCGGCGGTATTTCTCTCAGGGGCGGAGGACTACGAGGTTCGTTGCTTTGGTGCCGGTCGGCCGGTGTTGTTATAGGAGGTTTCAGGGAGCGAACAGAAGCGTACGCCTCACCAGTTTGTATTGGACCACGGGCCACGCGTGGTGATTAAAATTCTTACGCAGTCACTGAAGGCGGCCGGGTTGCTACCAGTGGGAATCTGCTGAGGGCATCCTAGAAAAGTGCCCGATACATAACCGGCTCTTCGAAGATGACTGTAGGCACTAGCGGAAAGGTTCGCAGTGTATCTGGCTGTGGGGCCTAACCTGGCGAGACCGCCTTCGGCAATTTTCTTACGCCATCGTCGTGCAATATGTACGGACGCATGTTATATCACAGTCACCCCGAACTTCTCCGCTGTCCCGTACATTGACGTGGGACTGGCCTTAACATCTGCATTCCCAGCATCGCCTGACTAATACCACCGCGAGACGACGATGACATGATGCACAATCATCGCGTAATTTTCTTGAAGCGGAACTGAATCGATTTCACCCCATTTCACCTCACCTCAACGTTGTCCTTCACACCGAATCGATGTAGTAATCTGCTCGCGGGATAAGCACACTGCTTGGAAATGCAAGTCCAGCGGCGGATAGAGACCTGAGATCGTCTCTACACAACCTCGGCTTTTTTTTCGTGAAACTCGAGAAGGAATTCTATGCAATGATGACCCGCGCTCGATGCAAATATGACCATGACAAAGAATGGAATACAGTTGAACTTGAAAACTTCTGAGTTGCGTCTCGTTTAATGACCCGATCATTCTGCCCGCTGATACGCATACACTCGTAAGGAGACAAGCTACCCTTGATCAAAAGGCTCCGTGGTGATCGAATACGATCATGCTCGTAGAGCTGCTAAGCAAGCGCACGTTGACACAGTACACCTGGGGGAATTACAAACATATAAGCGTCTGAATCGTTCAATGCCTCAGAAAATCGCTCTAGGATAAGGCAGGCCAATCGACAGCTTGGCTTTTTACTATGTCAATATCTGCCAGACTCGTAATGCCAATCATAACGTAATAGTCAAGTTTCGAGTCAAAGCAACAGAAATAGAGACGTCAAGTAACAGCCATCACCAGCCCTTAAGGACATCGAACTCGTTTTGAGCGGCTTCCGAGATACTTAGAAGTTACTCCGCTGTTGAACAGGCCTTCCCCTCACGCCACTTTACCACAAGCACTTATTGGTTCGCATGTTGTGCTTGTGCTGGGCTTCTGGGTCGAGGGCGGCTTCTTATTGGCCTCGTGAGTGATACGTTTAAAATTGCAGTACTGACTATGGCCCTATCGGACAAACTGAGATCTTGTCGGTCATATATATATATATATATATATACGCCTGCCCTAAAGAGATAGAGCAGAGTCGGCAACAACAGATGCACACATGACGAAGACGACCTTATGAAGCGGACACCACACTGGATGCACCCCGAACCGCGTAGGGTTGCTGCCGTTACTACGTCTGGGAAGACATCTGCTCTACAACTCTGCGAGCTACTACTAAGCATCCATCAGATGCTGTTCGTTCCTGGCAATGCAGAGACGTTCGGGGATGATACAGGCACAGACACGAGGCGGCAGTAACAGCAGCAGCAGAAGGATCGGCGGTGACGGCAACGAAGAAGCGAGTTCGTTGGTCGGTTGTCGGAGGTCGAGGTGCGCCTGCCTGTGGGATAGGGCAAGCGGTAGTTGTAGCCGTAGCAGCCGTCGTCGTCGTCATCGTCGTTGTCGTAGTATCTTTTGCCAACACTCGTCTTGTCGGCGGCCTCTGTCGGCAGATGCGCTGTGCGAGATGTGAGTAGATATGCCTGCCCGGTGTACCACCAAGCAAGCAAGCAGCCGGCCAGCCAACGAACCAACCTATTGCAGGAGGGCGTGGAGGCGCGCATAGAAATCGCAGCGATCAATGCCTCACTCACTCTGGTGGATATCGGCATCCTGTCTACTTCTTCTTCTTCTTCTGCTGCTGCTTGCCCTCATACAGTCGTACCGATGCACCCAGCCTCGGTTGCAGGACCACCAGGATCAGCAGTGGCAGGCTCTTTGTCCCCTTCGCAATACCCTCCTTTCCCGTCGCCTTTTACCAGCCAGTAGAGCACAGCTCGGAGGTCTGTCTACCCATGCTTCGATCCGGTAACCTTGCTTCCTATGGCTGTCATCTCTCCGTGGTCGTGTGTAGCTTCGCCGTTCACTGTTTGTCGGCACCCGATCGGCCGGGTAGGCTGCCGGCCGGTTCCCGCCAGCATCGCCGCCTACGCGGAGCGCACACGGAACCTACGAAGTTCAGCGATAGAGAAGACGAGGCGTCGTTCGGTCGCGGCGTACGCGAAAACGTCGAGCACCGCTGTCGAGTGAGTTGCTGCCGACCCCTGCCGAACTACCGAGTGCACTACTGCCAGCATACTACCACATCCACCAATGCGCATATAGCAAGCAGCCAGCCCATGCCACAGCTTCAGCCTTGGCCTCGGCCAGATAGCCAGGAAAGGAAGAGAGTGCTGGCTCCCAAGCAGCAGACGCACGACGCCATCCAGCCCGACGAGGCAGCGCATGGCGCTGGATTTGCAGAGGTCGGCTGGGAACGGAACCGCTCACAGAATCTGCAACAGAAGCAGGAACGCTACGAAACTGTACCGGAGCAGGAGCTGGAAACGCGGCCAGGCGAAGCCAGCAGAGTGCGTCAATAGATAGGATAGAGTAGCAGCAGCAGCAAACGAAACTTGAGGGGCTCAAATCTCGGGATCTGCTTTTGCTTGCCCATTCTACTGTACGTCGCAGCTTTGCGTGTTGTTGTTGTTGTTGTTGTTGTACTATAGGTGGCTGGGTTGTTGGTCCGACCGCTGGCTATGAGTTGGGAGGTCGGTAGAAGAGCAGAAATAGCAAAGCGAATGGTTTGTCTGGATGTCTGGTTTGCGCGGGCTGGCTGGCAATGGCTCGGCCCATGAGCTAGCCGAGAATCACACACATACACACACACACTTACTCACTCATGTTGCCGGACATGCATATATAATAGTACGCAGGGATCGCCACCGCAGAGCCAACATACCGACACGAACAAACGCACGCAAGCGTGTGCACAGCAAGTGAGAGAGAGATAGATAGAGGGCGATAGATTTGAATAAAATCTCAATATCTTCCTTTCGACGCTTTCGTTCGAAGTTGTTGATGTTGCTGTCGTTGTCGTAGATGTTGTTGTTGCTGTTACTGCTGTTGTTGTTGTTGTGGTGGTAGTCGTTGTCTTCTTCTTCCGGCTGCTGCTCCATTCCTGGCTTCTATTCGTTTTGCCTGTGCGCACCAGTGGCATGGGACGCCCCTTAAGTCGGTCGTAGCATCTCCTATTGGGTAGGATAGGGCACGGCAGGGCAGTCTCCGTCGATCACCCGAACGGTTCACACACATACCGCATGCGCCGCACATAGGCACGGCCACCAAACACATCCATCCATCCACTCACCCACACAGAGACGTTAGGCACTCACAGCTTCTCGTTGCCCCCCCAAACTACACTCTATTGGCTGAAGATGGCGATCCATCCATCCGATTGATTTATACGCGGCCTTCCCACTACTTCTAACATGGACTCTATGCACTGACTATGGGTGGCGGGGCCGGCGTCCCGCATATGACCCTCCCTTCCCAGCCACCGAGCCCCACTTGCCCCGTCAACCAACTCCTCTCGGGGGCAGCAAGGCAGCCATAGGACGGCTGCATAGCTATGGCTGGCCGGTCTAACGGCGTACGACTGCGGCACGAACCTCGGTTCGAGCTGGTAAGAGCGCTATAGGAAAGTGTAGAACCGTCGGGGGTTGAAGGGACCGACTGGGGGGGCTGGGGTCAGCAGCCGGGTGTTTGGGTCGGTCCGTGGGGCGCTATTCAAGTCTGGCAGCAGCAGCAGCCAGCCATTGGCCTCGCAATTGAAACTGCATGGCTCTCCCCCCGGCAGCTCTCCAATTAAGTGAACTTTTCGGTTTCGTCCATCCCGCTTGCCACCGTCGGACGACCCCTGGGGCCACCACGACCAACTCAATTGCCCAACCCACCGATCTCTCTCTCTCTCTCTCTTGACCCCCTCGTTCTCCCACTTTCATGGACGCTAGCAGACTTCTTCGTTCTCTCTCTCTCTCTCTCTCTCTATCTCTCCCTCCCTCCCTCTTAGTTTTCTCGCACCCGCATATACGAGGGCTCACATACTTACTTCAAACGAACATGCACCGGTCAGATCAAACACACAGGCACACACAAACCCAGCCAGCGAGAGAATCCCGCCACATAGAACACAATATATACACATTCAGAGCTAGCATCATACTGGAACAAGTACTTGACCCACACGTACGGACAAACGCAGGCGGTACGCTGAAGATCGGTCAGTATAGCGCGATCAGACCCGCTAGGTTGCCAGCTACGGTACGCGCAACCCCGGATGCAATCGAGTATATCGTACGCTCCAGTGACAACCTTCTTCGACGGCTGAGGGCTACAGGCAATGGAAAATGTGTTCCGACAATGCCAGCGAAGTAAGTGGTCTGTCAACCTGCGAATCTGTCTATCGTTCTGTCCGTCTGGGTGCATGTTGGAGTTGTGGTAGGTCGATGAAGTAGTTGCACTTAGGTAACGTGAGGTTGTCGTCATGTAGTGTTTGCAGTCCACGGGCAAGCTACCCATCGACAGAGAAACGATAGGAAGTACGGTATATGCACCTATAAATCGCTTGGCACAACGAGGCCCCGTAGCTCCTCCCGAGTCTGACCACACGCTGACCCACTACACCCGTCTTTTCCTCATGCTGATGGTGAGGATGAGTGAGCTATGACGACGAAAACCGCGACACGTACACCTATTCCCGTTTCGTTCGTGCCTTTACTTTCAACAACCACGTCGGTCAGTTGGGCCCACCTCGTTAGCCGGGCCTTGAGGCCTGCTGCCGAGTCCGCTAACGCCAAACCCTTCAAGAAGTATTCGGTCTCGCTTCGTATCATCATCGGATCGTCGACAGACCGCTGTCCATCGTCACGTGAAAGCTGCTTGCTCTCGTTGACAAGCTCGATCAGGGTCTCATCATCGCCGTTTCCTCAGCGTCCTTTTTGCCTCGTACTATAGTTATTCCTGGTTGCGTGGGCTATCATCGGACTTTGTTGGTGAGATGCGAGCGGCGACGGAGGGACACTGAAACATCGACCAAGGAGTACAAGGCACAAGGAGCATGGTGGACAACGGCGATGACACAGCAAAGGAAATCCGATTGACGTCCGAATCTATCCGCTTCCGCTACTCATCCTGAGCCTATGCCGCAGATATCACACCCTCAATCCCCCAGCCGCTTACAAGCATACCTGCACCCAGGCCCTTTTGCTACTATTACATAGTCAGCTACCTCCACGGCCATTTTCCTGGACGCCCCAACCCCTCCCACTTTCTTTCTCTTTTATTGCCGCAGAGACGAGCGCTTGGTCGTTGGCGATTCCTGAGATCTCGTCAGACCGACCCCAGCCAGGTTGGACCGAGAGATGGCGGCTCTGTCCTGTCGTTTTCAGCTTCGCCCATCATGAATATATGGCACACTTGGGCTTAGCCAAGGCACCGTTCGTGGAGGAAGGGAGAGGGATCGGGCGGTCAGGGGGCAGCGGGGAATAAACCGAGATGCAATGTATGAGCATGATGATGGTGATTCGGCGATGCTCCCAGCCAAGGCATCTGGCCCCTTCGCAGCGCCTCATACACCATGCACTGCTGCACCCATTGGGTCGTCCTGTTTCACCGATCCGTTTGCATCCTCCTTCCAGTGAGGGGCCAGTCTCACCCCTCTGAATGCCGTGGGACTCTCTCCCTATCCCCCGTTCGAGCGAGGGCATCGCCTCCAACCTCTCGTTTTGCCCGATTCTCTCGGTCGGCGCCTGTTCCGCAGGTGTTACGATGGCGTTCTTTGCTAGCACCCAGCTTTCTCGCACTACTTCCTACGAAGCGATTAGCGCCCAACTTCCCCCGGCTGTCCTCTCCTCATCGCAAACTAGGTGCGGACCAGGCCATAGCGACGGACGGACGGACGGACAAGCTTTCTGCGCATATTTGCAGCCTGCTGAAGAGAGGCACACAGCAACTCCCGCTGTTGCTTCGCCGTCGCGGGATTGTACCAGCTGATCTCACTGATATTAAGTATAGTTTGTACGACACGATACGCTAGCAGCGGGATATGATGGCAAACGGAGGCAATGAGTGCCTCCGCTATCGTTACCGCCACCGCCCTCTTGTCTGACTGAGTCTACCAGCACCACGTTAATGGAATGAAAAATGGCCGACATTTGAAAGTTGCTCCCAACTCACGCGCATCCCTCGACCGACCTATATACACACACACACACACGCAGACAGACACCCACTAGTTGGATATGGACTAAAAGGTAACAAACACTACATTGAACAGGACCGAGGCGTAGCAGTAGAAGCTTTATGGCACAGCCTGGACGGATCATCATGGCCGAGGCGCCAGTGATGACGGGCAAGAACTCGAGCTCATTTTCTTCAAGATGCTAGAGAGAGAGAGAGATCTCGTTCGTATGATGGTAGTGGTAGCAGCAGCAGCAGCAGTAGCGGTGGTGGCAGTGATGCTGTGAGCGTTTATTTGACGGTGGCTACTGCAGAACGAAGGACTGCCAACCAGGCTAGCCAGCTGTCTGTCTGTCTGCTCAACCTCTCCAGGGGATAACAACTGAGTGAGTGAGCGAGAATCCGTCCGTTCGTCCAATGAGTTATACAATATATGTGCGGATGCGCACACGGGCCAAGCACGGTAACAGGGGAGTGATGCGGCTGTGGTGGTGGTGGTACGGCCAGTGGTGATAGTTTGTCCAGCCCCAATGCAGCAGCGAACTGAGCAACGGCACGATGTATGAAAAAGAAAGACGACCGGTCGGCTGGCCACCAGCCTGACCGAGACGGGTAAAAGCGAATTGGCTCCCTGTATGCTGAACTGTATGAAGTCATGGGTCGCAACTCGAACGATAGGAAAAGAAAGAGACATGCGAGCTGTGTTAGACCGTTCTTCTTTGTAGCAGGCAGCATCTTCTTCCGTTCCCATACGACTGCCATTGCTACCAGTAGACTGCAAGCTGCGCTTACAGCTCGTTCAGTCTAGTCGCAGGACGCTATTCAGATGGCGTACCGAAGAAATATTTCAGTGGCCTCATTTTGTTCCCCTACTACATAGTATTTTTTTTTTCTGCCGTCGGAGTTTCTGCCGAACTCATGTTCTGCGCTCTCCTTCTCCACCAACCGCATGGCGTTCCGCTGTGGTCGGGGCCTATCCATGCTGGCGTCGTACTATCAGCAGGCGACCAGGATGAGGTCCGCATATAAATGTCATGTAGTTGCTGCTGCTGCTGCTACCGCTCGAGTTGGCGGCTGCTCCGAGCAGCGCCGCCGCCTCCGACGACGCCGACGACGGAGGGGGTAGCCAGGGTAGCGGGCAGTGTCGGCGGACCAGCATTTGCTACCGAATGAACAAACACGGTGGCGAGTGTCTGCCTATCTCAGTGCAGCGAACAGTTGGGAGGGAGGCGAGGTTTGAGAGTGGTCGCTTGGACACCGGAGACGACGAGAGGGGCGGCTGGATGGCAGGAGTGACTCGATGGATGCGGGGAACGAGGCCGAACGAACGCAATGCTATTTCAGTTGGGACATTCGTATGCACTCGGAGCGCACGGAGTTATCACGTTAGAAAAACATCCACCGTTCATGCTTCGCTATTATATGATATTTGCCTGGAGGTAAAGGCGCAGGCGGTGCCTGGGAGAGAAGAGAGGCGTAGGGTAGAGTTTCACCAAATAGGAAAATGCTATTGTCTCGCCTCTCGTCGATGACTTGTACTTGCTAACGGGGCAACACTGACGGAAGGGGGGGGGGGGGGCGCTTCGCCCTGTTCATGGCGATCATCACAGCAAACACTCACACAATTTCCCGAATTCACAGTCGCACTCACCCAGCATCTTATTCCAAGTTACTTGTGAACCCCCAACCTCTGTCCCCGCCCCACCTGTCCCACTCAGGAGAAAACCCGCACGCGGGCGTCCCTGGATTGCCGCTGCAAGGCGACTGCGTGGGTGCTACTGCTGCCACTTCTGTTATATGGCCCTCGCGGAACAGACAGAGCCCATACGGGCAGCCAGAGGAGCATTACAATATTAAAACGAGTCGGAGGATCGCTGAAGCGTGCGACCATCGCCATCATCCTTCGCTAGTGATGGCGGCGGCGGCGGCGGCGGTGGCAATAGCATAGAAAAAGGGACGAACTCACCCTATTTCTCTAGTTCCTGCCTTTCTTAGGACCAACGGGCAACCAAAGAGTAGTCAGGATATGTCGCAGGGAGAAGCAACCAAGGGAGAACCACCGACGCCAACGGACGCGAACTGCTGCCGCTGCCGGCACTAGCGGCTTCCTTACGCCACTCCTTGATCCCCGTAGGTAGCGCAGTGGGACAGGGTAGACATGGCTAGAGCTGCCTGGCCACGTCGTGTCATTGTAGCCCTAAGCAAGAGGCGAGGCAACGAACGAGGAGCACTCTCGTGAATGGGCTTCCGCTGCTCAGCGGCCGCGATGCTCTGCTGCTTCTTGTGCTGCTGCCGGAGCATCGAGAAGCTGCGACCCAACAGACACAGCATACACACTCTCTCTCTCTCTCTCTTTAGCCCTGCCTCATACGTTTACCGTGCCCCTATCGTCGTGCACTCACTGTGCTTGCCAGCTGGTCCGGCCCGTGCGCGGTGTGTGCGCGGCTCAGCTGACAACGGCTGCCATTGCTTCTTGCTGTGTAGTTCCTTTAGTTCCCGCGAAGCGACGGCGGACCCGCTTTAGCTGCAGCCGCTGTCGTCCCGTTTTACCTGATAGTGGCAGAAAGCAGCGTGAAAAGCAAGGAGACTCTCTCCTGCTGCCGTTGCCACTACTACGACTACTTCTGATTCTCTACTCTACCCCACTATATCCAGCACCAAATCGCCTCTGTAAACGGGAAACGCTTCCCCCTCTCGATCTCTCTCTCTCTGATTCTTTTGCCCCGACGATGCAAGCATGAGCTGGACCGACCATGCAAGGAAGCCGTGTGATGCTAGCTGCAGAGCTGATCTCGCTCGTTGGCGAATCTCGTCGGCCGCCGCCAGCTCACCCGCGCACTGCTTGCTGGCCAACTTCCGTGCAAAGCGTGGAAAACTTTTTGTAGCACACATGCTGCTGTGGGTTGGTTATACGCAGGGAAGCTACTGGGAAGGCAACCAACATGGGAACCACCCACCCCGTCCATCCGCGTAACACAGCCCGCAGCGAGTCAGCGAGCAAACGGCTCGATACAAAGAAGTTTAACAGCCAACAGCCGCTCAGCCGCGCTGTAGAGGCAGCACAGGCTGCACTTTGCTGAAAATCGTTTGCCGTCGTTTGGGACCTACTTAAGGTAGGCTGCATAGATACTGGGCCAGATTCGGTTGGTTGCTTGCTTCCTTGACATCACGACAAGCTGGCACAACTGGTAGAACTGTGGGCCTACCACTGCCTTAACGGTAATGTCCTGGCGGTGTTTAGGAGACCTGGAGAACAGGCATATTCCGCAATACCTGTGTACGGAAGCATTTAGGGAAGTGGAACAGTTAATTGAGGCGGCATTGCCTATTCTATTATAACTCGATTGCAAGTCGAGTAGCTGCCGTTCCAGATTCACCGTCGATCTCGAGTAGGATCTGCAGGGTAGGTGTGCAACCAATGTACGCCATTATTCAATACGTGATGGTCGACTACGTCACGTTGCCTACGATCGTTATATGGAATAGAGTAATAATGATGTTTATAAGTTCTCCGATGTACTAATGATCTGTGTCATTCGAATCGTTTGCAGATCCACTTGGATGTATGTAAATATGACCGCTTCTCTATATATGTACACATCGTTTATTAACGAATCTCAATCTTGTTGTTGTTGTGCTCTAGGACAGTGTGCGTATACACAAATATACACAAAGTTAGTCTACACAAAAAAAACCACGAAAATTACGCTACATGTATATAACATACAAGCCAAATGTGTTGGTAGGAAAGACATTGTAAACAAGATGTTTGCATCGCGAACAACCAGGGCACTTCACAATTCCTAGTTATTTTAGACCAATATTATATATTAACTGAATAAAGCCCCCCTGCTAAAGGGTGTGTAAATATATAAATATAAATAATGTTATAATGCATGAATAATTTTATACTCTTAACTCACCCCGTATGTTCTGTGGATGTCCTCCGACATAACTCGTAACTATCATAATATACTGTGCTAACCCTTAAGAAGCTCCCTCGTCATATACGGGCCATAGATTCGTGACTTTACCAGGCAGAGAAACCTTAACCTTTGCGTGCCGCACCTCGCTCCTCTATACTTATTAGTATTATATTTATCTGTATGATGATGCATCCCTTGTCCCCATGAATTCCATCTTCGCGCTTCTCTACGAAAGTAATCATCGGTCGATAATCATCGCCAGAACAGTTATTGCGCGAAATTACAAGCGCGTGCCCGAGTGCGTGGAGATTACATGGTAGCCTTCCTCGCAGCTGTTGTTGTTGTTGTTATTCGGGTTGGTGCGCCCGTGTTTGCCGTCAAGCCGAGTGACATGTCGAGGCCGGGTCTGTCTCACAACCTTTATTTAACCGGACGTTTTCAACTACCGACCATGGTATTGTTGTACAAAGACGTTGCCTTTGTAGAGACCTGTAAGCGAGAATCTCAGTCTGAAATAGAGGACTCGGTGATTTCCTAGCCGCGCCATTGTGATTTTTAAGTTTTATTAATAACCTATTAAGTATTTCGCAACTAGAAACAATCGGAACAGTATAATTTTCATCGACTATGTAGACTCAGTATCTCTGATGATTCAAGGCGTCTCCCGATCGTTTCTTTCTTATTTGAAAACTGTAAATGATTTGAGGCAACGCGTACATTGAGAACCTAACGACAGAATATCCAAGGTGAGTCTCAGATCGTACTCGTTCAGCCTCGTTTATGAGAAAATATCAATGAACGTGTTCATTTTATCACCTAGAACCTCGAGCCTGTATATATATATATATATATATATATATATATATATATATATTTGAGATGGAAAATATTTTGAAAATCCCTGCTGTAGCCCGAAACGATACTTAATGTCTGTGCATTCGAGCATTAGCTCACACTTTGCATACAGTCTGTGGTCCAGAGTGAAATCCTGAGGAGTGCTTCAACCTATAATAGTGTTCATAGCTCAGTGTTCAGAGGTTGTCTCGTTGACACAACCCTCCTGTGTTCTTGAAAGGGCTGTCAATTTGAAAAAGGCATGAACGTGTTATTCGTTAGGTAGTCTACCCCCCATCCGACATGTGTCGAATAATAACACAGTTCTTATGATATGTCACTCGGTTAAAAGCAGGTTTTTGAACCTGCTTTCAAACGAGTGACATGTCATAAGAACATACGGCAACAGTAAGTTATAATTAGAACTAATAAGCGACTATTACTTATTTGTAAATATAAATTGACATCATAACATACGTGAATCGAGATCATAAACGATCACAATGGAGATTCTGTCATGCGGTGGACGTGTAGCGTTAAATTCTCACGGTCCTTTATCCTGTTTACTTTGCGGACTCGTAATGCAGTCGAGAACTAAAATTGAAATCGTTTCTGAAGCCAATAACTTCAATTGTAGGTCTCTATGTACTTCAGGATTTGGCTCGATGTCCTATGCTGAATATCCGAAGTGCGCCGTTCTCACAGCGCAATGCTATATGTGTAATATAATATAGTAGAATATAAATACTGAGTATACCCTAAGCGATTTGGCATTGGCACTGACATATCTCTACTTCCCCCCTTTCCGTTTCAATTTCCTTTCTTCTCCTCTTCCCTCGGTCACAGGGACTCCGACGACGGCCTACAACGAGCCCTCTTCACAGAGACGCTCGGGGCCAGTCCGTTTTCGAGACGAAGAGTTCAAAGATGAGATGAAAAGACTGATAGCTAGCACGCTATCGATGTGTAGGCGCTTCTGCGCGCGCCGCGGACTAGACCCGTTCGCTCTTCCATTTCTCCTCTATCCCCCCCTCCCCCCCTACTTGCCCCATCTGACACTTGCCTGTATATGGATAGGCTTATACAGGCCAGAGGAAAGCCCTCAAAGGACTTCTGACGCTGGGTAGGTGAGCCAAAGGATGGAGTCGAGTCGAGCCTTCCTTGCTTCTTACGGACCTTTGCTTCGTACCGAAGGAAGAATCTATCGCGAACGAGGCAGGCCATCACCGCTGTCGACACCGGACTGCAGTTCTACCATCGACAGCAGCCTCAGCAGCGGCAGTAGTTCTTACAGCATGGACCGGAGGCGGGCGGGCGCGGTGTCGGACGGCCTGCAGGCGCCAATGGTCTGGGCACAGCGTTTCATGATCAGGAAAAGCAGAGAAAAAAGGAGACCACCACCATCAGCATCGCAGCAGCCGCTACTGCTACCGCCACATAGCTGGCAGAGCGTCGACTGCTTAGGGTGCCTTCTTCGACCGACGCCTGGACTTCGAGCCTTGTCCCCTTTGCAACCCCTACCACGGCGTCAAGTGAAATAGTGGACGTGGCGAAATTGGATAGTCGGTATAAGGTTGAACGGAAGGGGAACGGAGAAACGCCGACCGAGCATCGGGCAGGGTTTGCTAGCTACCTGCTCCACTTTGGCTAGGTCTGACTGGGTAAGATGGGGCGGTTGGGTGGGTGTGGTGTTGTCGATCTGGTGGCAGCCCGGCAGTCTGGCATGCTCTGCCCCCGCTCTTCTGCTGCTACTGCTGCTACCGCTGATGCCACTGCCGACTGAAGAAATAAATGGATCCCTCATTCATCACTGCTTGAACCATCGCACAGCGGAGGCCAGCGTCGCTCTTCCGTTCGTTGAGGTGATCTTGGTTTTGAGAAGTCGAGCTGGTTCGAACGAACGAGCCGGCTAGCTTTCGTCGAGGTGGGGTGGAAGCCAGGACCATCATTGGGGCCGGCGAGTGAACGATCCAGCAAGCAGGTTGCTTCTAGACGACTGCGGCGGCGGCGGCAGCGGCAGCAGCGACGACGGCGAGACGCTGATGGTCCTGGGTACCTATGACCGTGTGTGTGTGTGTGTGTCAGTGAGGGTGTGTCAGTGGATATCTGGTCTCTATAAGGCTGCGCATGGACAGCAATCTGCCTTGCGTCTGTGTGCAAGAGGGTCGGGTGTGGCCGAACGAATGAGTGCGCGATAGCCACCTAACACCTCCACAGAGAAGTCGTGCAGGGGCCTCTCTACAACTGAAGTTAGAACGACACCCCCTCTGCCGCGTCTCCACGTCTGAGTCTGAGCGAAGCTCAGCAACCAGCGCTTGGCTGGCACCGTAGCCTCTGGTGTTGGATGTCAAATAGCTGGTGGACAATCTACCAACTTTTTTCGCCGCGGCCGCCCCCCCATTCTTGACAGCGATTGCAGCTAGCGACACGTCGGGGGCACCAGGTCGGAAGAGGAAAAGGCCGAGGAGAGGAGGCCCGTACCCCGAGAATTGTAGATCCCTGACGACAGGCCGCAGGAGCGATCAGACCGAGTGGAGTTTTTTGTTTGGGCCGAACAGAGAATGGTTTAGATTAGATGGTGATTGTTGGTGAAAACAATCTATCTATAGTATTTATGCGTGTTTAGAGCTAGAATACAACTGGAAGTGATAAAGCTAAATAGCACCACATTGCTACCATGCTGATTTGTAGTAGTCGCGCTTCTACGACAATTTAATTATTACTACTATAATACATTGCAATAATATTATATAGTACGTATTCGCGTGCACTTCAATCGTCGCTAGGTGTGAGACAAACAAGATCGTCATAGTCGAAACAAAAATAGTGATAATATAGCATAAGATAAATGATTGTTGATCAACTTCACTGATTAGCGAAATTGATGCATCAATGCATTCCGGACAGGAGATAGCTGTTTAATTTCCGGCTTAACGCTAGACGCTATTTAACGCAGGAAATGATTGGGATGCAAGGAAAAGAACAATAGAATATATAGGTGAGTGTAATTTTGAGGTTTTTCAATGCGTGAATTATTTGATTAAGGAAACCGTGAGAGCAATAGAGAGACGTTCAAATCCTAAATGAAGGGTGGATAACCGATAGTTCCAACTGAGACAGTTTGTAAACTTTGCCTTAATTGAACCTGGTAAAAAGCTTAATCGTTTCGCTTTGAACTGTAATATTTAGCCACGATCATAACCAACTGGCATGTGCAACTCGGCAAAGAACAGGACACTCATCGAATATTGCGGCACCATTGGACTGCGGGCATTGCCAACAGTGGTGACTATCAAGGCAGTACCTCTCATAGAATAAATGAGGCTCCTCGCAAAGCAGTGCCTGTTTCAAGGTAGTATTTAAAGGTTTGCCCGCGACATTCAACTCTCGTATCAGATGGTAGCATGGCATCCACATCATCTGGAAATTATAATCCGGGTATTCGCACTACGATCAAGTGTGCCCTGCGGAGGTAGTAATCCAAATGAAAGATCCTTTAAAATCACTTCTCTCGCACTCACCCAAGGTGCCGTTCGCTCTTCTATAAATCTAACTCAGTCGGTAAACGAACGCATATTCTACAAACTCATTTAACTGATTGGATTACGGCAAACTTTGTGTAGCATTAGCGGCTACCTACTTCGAGAATAAATTTACAACAATAAACTCACGCTAGCTCAACGTTTGGTTCACTACTGCTGCAGCAGAACGAGGAGAGCTGAAGATGAAAATCACACAAATAATAGCGCTGATGTGATTGCCTCCTTTTCTCCTTTCGCGATTTCGTCCTGGAAGAAGATTCGTGTTTTATTTGCAACCCCTATGTAATCTCATATAACATCTCGCGGTATCCCGTATATGGTAATACGGCGCCTTCTTATACCTGCTGCACGCAACACGTCGGCCTTCAGATGAGTCTATCGACAATTTAATTTTTATTCACCATCCTACCATTTGGGAACTTGGGCACGGCCTAGAGCCAGCTTAACTCGTTGCACGCGGATATTGCACTAAGGTTTAACGATGCTAACGCTGTTGACTTAAACCGAACACATCGAAAGATAAATAGATGCACCATGCAACGTCAGCAAAGACACGTTGAAACCGACTACGCGCAGGGAACATCGACAATATATTCAGGTAGAAATAATTAAAGTTTACTAACGATGACACGAATAGAAATCCGTCATAGAAATCAATCATGTTAGGTTTAGACAGCCAGACGTAGAAGGTGATGCTCTTCTTTGATTAAACAATGCCCACTCACATTGCTCGACGCGTAACATACATAGAATACGTAGAGCGGAGGCCGCCATAGCAAAACGGCAGGCAGTCGACAACAGGCGAACAACGCAGCCCGACGGTGTCAATCGTTATTTAATTCTACTGGAAAATCGTTGCCTTAAAGATCCCCTTTATCGTCTTGTGTCCGAACCACGAGAAGGCAATATCCACGATCACTTGCCGTGACTGATGCATATAAGGGTACATTGCTTATTGCTACAGGATCTTTCGGGAATTGGGAGCGAGTTTTCCCTTCGCGAGGAGGTTTAAATGCATTTGAAACCCGTCGGGACCGGTTGTCACTCAAGTGGATTGATTGCTAGATAAGGTAAAAGAATTTTGCATCCCTTTTTAGTTGAACACCTGTTGTTCGATTCAACCTTTAGCATGTCATTTGGAGAAACAAGTGAATACATAATAAGGTCCCACAAAAAAAAGCTGATCTTTGTTTTCGAAACAGTTAACTCAAGCACGCACCACCGAAGTGGATGCGCTCGAAAGACGAAGATGTCGCTTGCATGAACCTTCTCGAATCGCGAGCCAAGCAAGATTGCATTGCATACGCGTCCCATATCGACACAGCTGGTTTGTGGTTCGACGACAAATTCGGCTTGGGATATATACGAAATTAAGATTAGTATTTAGATTAAACCAGCATGTCTACATACGTGATTGCATAAGACGCATAACCGCTATGAGCCTTATGAGTTCGTGCTAGGCCTCTATTGACTAACTAATTACCGACGTTGTCCATCTCGACAATTTACCTCGTGCTGGTGACAATCGACTGCCGTTTATAGCCTGAGGCGGTTGTAATAATGAAAATGTCAAAATATGTGTCTCATCGTTATAACATTTCAATGCTACATTCGTGAATCATATTTAAAGTTTGCAGTGCTGTTACCAGGGTGCGGTGTCTGTCTTTCAGTTTCAATATGAGAACGAAATAGACAAACAGGTATATGCACTCTTATACGGCTGGCAGTATCTGCCCGTTTATGGAATTAACAATCATCTAAGACGAACAACTCTGACATTACAAACTTTAGGATAACATAAACGACTAAATTACTTGTCCAATTGAATAACAACCATCTTTGCTCTGTAGCGCACACACATGTACTCGATGAAGTGTAACCCTTAAACAGAAAGTGTATTCAATCCGGCACGTGTGAAGGCAGCGAAACATCTATTTACTGAGGACCAGATCGTAGTAACAGTGGGATTCTATTCACTCTCTCACACAATGGTCGTGAACACCTTTGAAGGCGAACTTAAATAGAGTTTGTACGTAGAAAATGTAAAGTTTATATTCAAGTATCTACGATATAAGTCGTTGAAGTTGCAGGATATAACCGGCTAACGGATCTACGCTGCGTAGAGTACACGATGTGAAAGGGGCAGAACATTTACGTTGTGTGGTCGCTGCTTTAGCAGTTGTAGTAGCTAGTAGCCATTGCCGCAGCCCGCATTGAAGTCAACCTGTCGATTGGCCTCGTCAGCCTTTGGGAGAAATTATCTATTTTTTAAAGGTTATCCAGCGTACTCATCTATAATGTATAACTCGTCCTCATCAGGAAGATGCGGCGGAGAAAAGAAAGACCCTGGACGAGCATTGACGATTCCTGTCAAAAGGAGTATGCAGCTAGAAAAGTTGCAGGTATCTAGGTCATAACAGTAAAGCAGCCCCAGCATTCGATAAAGAGAGGTGATCCTTCCCAGTGAAGTGAAGCCAAGCCAAGGCACGACATTCGACGTAGGCAGCCTACACAAGGACCACCAATGTGTTAGTCTACGTTTAGTCATTGCATGCTGGCTGTTTCTAGGCTTCTACGAAACAAGAATAGAATCCTTGACATATAGATACACGCTTTGTAGTGCTGTACGCACATAATCTCAGCTTCTTCTGAATCCACAATCTTACTTGGAGCAACGTCTGCCTCGAATGCCACATTGCTCCCTAGCGAAGAGTCTCACGCATCAAACGTTCAGGAACAGGCTGTTGGTTGCATGCAAATATCGACGTTCATTTCTTAATAGCCATTTCTGGTACATCTACGATACGCCTCCTTCTTTGTTGGGTTGATAGTATATACACATTGAAAAACATGGCTATGGAAAAACAACACAGATGTTCTATTCAGACACTTACATGAAGGATTGAGAAACCTGATTATGTCTGCACTGTTTAGTAGCTTTTTTTTTTGGGGGGATTACGTGAATGCATGATGCACTGTTTAGTAGCTGCAACTCTGAAAGTGAAATACGTCGGCGAATTTAGTTTAAATTAAAGTAAATTTACATTTACTCTAATTTAGCAAGCAATATTTGTCGAATGCTCACTAACTCAATGCACTGGCTCCCTTCGATATCTATAAAAAAAAAACAAATTAATCACAGCACAAACCTATGTCTTATGCTCTATTAAAGATCCATACACCTGTTATACGGATGTCTAGACAGCATTGATATGTTGGTTCATAAAGGTTACAAGAAAAATCGAAGAGTCTCCTTACCCATACATGCCGTCTATCAATGCTATCCATTCACAGCAGCACGCACTTCTATTGAATGAATTGATTTCAATGGGCATCTGTAAGTTAAGTGGCACTGTTGCGTTCAAAAAATTACACAATACGCCAGAGAAATGTAATGTATAGTATTAAGAAATGGGCAAACATATGGGATCCGAGTTCTTTTGAATAAGATAAGATAATAAATAATCCTAAGACTAAACGGATAACTAACAAACTAACTCGTTTGCACCGCTCAAAACTCATATATAGACGCCATGTTTATTATTGAAAAACAAACGCAACTCTTTGAACGCGTTCAGAAAGTAACGCCACAAGATTTGTTCGTGTGTCCTTTTGAATCCGTCTTTGGCACAATATTAACCGTAACGTTGTTGAAAGTCATTGTACAGCATGATCTGCCGAACTCCGTGTAGATAGTGAGACTTGTAAAAGACAAGTATGGGTACTTTACAAAGAGCATCCGGAAAAATCAATCAATCCGGGGGCAGGAAAGGGTAATTCTGTCTTTGAAGGGGCCTTCCTGCACTTTGGCCATTGAAACGGCCATCGAAGCAGGTCGTCTCATCATTGTAGCTGATATCAGGCCTAGATTGCAAATGGTATTCGGCATGATTAGATTTGCCGTTCCATATGTACCGTGATCAGTATTAATCTATTTCTAGCTGCATCGTAGGAGTTTTGATTACCTTCAATTAATTAATATGAGTGAACGTATTCCAGTTTGCCGTTTTCGAAGGCCAATACAACCAGAACAGAGAACATGATTTGACTTCATGGACTCGGACAACGATGTATATACATATTCGTTGCCCACCTATGGAAATTGAAGCCGTTCATTGATTCATTAACCAGACATCCAGTCCCCAACCGCGTCTCTAATGATTGTATATATTAAGACAGGCAGTAATATGAAATAAATTCATAAATATTTCGTCTTTACAGCCTCGAAGTGAATTAACCGAAACTGGAACCGAACAGAATAACAAGATGGTCTAGATTTGTATTTAGATACTGACGAGAGGAGGATTTGGCTTAGTGGAGCGAAATATTAAGAAAAGTAAATTACTAACAATCGAAATCGAGAAGACACTTCGGGGAAGGAGAGAAGATGTTAACACTGATAGCGAGTTGCATCTCTGAGATCAACTCAAGAAGGACTTCAAAGAAATATTTCCATAGCTGACCCTCAGCTGTCTTTTTCCTATATTTTACCAAGAGGACGAAAAAGAACCGTAATTTAAGAGATTTAATATGTTGTATAATATTTTGAATGGAAAAGTTATGTTGCTGTGTTTCAGCATCCCTTCTCTGCGGCAGCGTGGAATAGATATCTCGCCGTGTCCGCAGCAGAGAAGGAATGCTTCCATCTTCTGCGCCACTTTCTCATAAATGCGTCCTCTCTCACCCCTAATTTCCACCTGGTCCCGTTATCTTTGCTATCCCCCCTGCTGCCCTCCGACTAGCCCTCGTTTCTTCACACCTTTACACGTCACGACAATCACAACGGCATCAACAATAGCAGCAGAAGCAGCAGCAGCGTCGGAGAGCAGGCTCAGCGAGTGCACAGACGGCACAATGTAACTGACTGACTGACTGACCGACTAGCCGCCGTCTACGGGTCTGCCGGATGGACCGAGCCGACGGACAGGCGAGCCAGCCGATTGCCGGAGCTGGGACTGCGACCTGCAGTGGGTTGGCCAGGCAGTTGCAGTAGTAGTAGTAGTGGTGGTGGTAGTAGGCAGTATCAAGACGACACAAAGAAAAGCGAAGACGGCAACAACGAAGGGATTCAGGGAGAAGAAGTATGCGGGTGGGTGGGGGGTGTGGGGGTCTGAGCCAAGAAAAGGAAGAACTTTGTGGGGCACCGCGGAACTGTGGGTATCCCGAGAGTTAGAATAGGGGGAAATCGGGGTCATCGAAAGGAGGTCCCAAAACGTTTGGGGGGGGAGGTGCAACGAAAAAAAAGCAAGAGTGGTACGAGGTCGGCGGCTGCGAGCGGACGATAGAGGGCGCTAGAAAAGAAAGAAAACAGCGTTGCTGGCTCTGCAGGCAGAGGCAAAGGCAGACGCAGAGAGCCTCTTATTGGATGAGAACCGAGAGGTAGAAGGAGGTGACTGACGCAGGAAGAAACAGGTCCGAGAGCGACGTCAGCTAGCCAGCGATGGAAGCAACGCAACGCCGACAGCCGGCCGAAGCAATGGCGGTGGCGAGTGGCAAGTGAGAGCATAGGGGAGAAAGCAGATGAGAGAAGAGATGGCGACGCTGGAGGACGACGGCCAGAGAATGGGGAGAATAACCTCTAGCGGAGGCAACGACACGAAGGTGGCAACGGAGATGCAGGACCAGGACGGGATGGGCAAGAACGGTGGTGAGAGCGGATGCAGGAGGAGGTAGAGACGTCCGTTGGAACCTCAAAGACACCCCTACCCCATTCAACCATCTCTGGTCCTGCTAGCCTCTGTTCCTCGCCGAGGTTCGTCCCTCTGAACCCCTGCATTGTACCCCTACGATGAGGGTGCACATGAGCAGCCGACAGCCAGCCGTCTGACTCTAAGAGTGGGGCACACAGGCAAGGAGAGATAGATAGAGAGAACGAGAGAGAGAGAGAGAGAGAGGCAGGGAGGGGTTAGAAGGAGAAACACTCTTCTACCAGACGGCAGAAGGCGGTACCGCTTTCCTGAAATTGATACGGAAACGAACGCGGCGCTTGTCAAAAAGTTTAATCAAAATAACAAAAAAAAAAATAGGAGCAGTCACAGACGCGACTGTGCGTTGTTGGTGATGATGATGGTGGTTCTCTGACAACGTCGGTGACAACAACGACGACAACGACGACTACGACGAAAAGAAAGAGAAGAACATACACGGCGACAGTGGGGAAAACGAAAGCGACAGAGGCAGTCGTGTACAACGGGACGTTGAGCAGATCCGATGTCCGGGGGGTGGGCCGTGGGTTGGTGCTTTCGTGTTGGTATGGGAAATAGTGGATGCATGGAAGCGCGACTGGAGTCGCTGTCGGGGGCAGGGCAGCTGGGTATCGCCAATTGGGAACTAACCGGTAGGGTCGTGTGGGAAAGAGAAGGACAAGAATGAACACTGGAGGGAGTTGTCGGTGAATGTTTTTTGGATTACGGGGAAAAAATGCTCAGCACGTTTTAGGGCGAGGAGTCAAAGGTGGCTTGCGCGTACTTAAGGGGCCTCATAATATCAGCCTCTTTTAGCCATATTTATGTAGGTATTCGTCTTTGGTTTTTAGATGCATTCAAACACCTGCCTCTGTGCCTAGCAGATTCGACCTGCTGCCATCATCACTAACATGCCACATAAATAAATGCTTCTCAATACTCCTAGCGATAGAACTATAAAACTTCTAGAGCGTGCGGTACATCCAACGATATTATGCTTACTTCAAATGACGATTTAGAATCTGGAATACACAATTCCGATTGTGAAGTGGCGGTCGACTGAAGTTGCGTTCGTACACCTCCGACAGGAAATCACTGACATAGCTGAAAATAAGCAGGTTTGTTTTGGGGCGTTTCTAGATGTTGCAGCAGCTTTCACCTATTTGCGTCATTCGATTTTCATACAAATGCTAGAATGTATGAGATGCACAGCCATTACGATCAACTGGTTCATGTCATACCTGTCCGGTGGAAGGAGGGCCATGTCGAATCCACTTGGGAGGTGGTTAACATCGGTACTTGACAAGGTTCAGTACTCGGACCCCACACTTTCATAATGTATGTGGACTGTATTCTGCTAAAGATATCGGCTGACAACGTCTGTAGAACGATTGCTTATGCAGATGACACCTCGATGCTATTTCATCTTGAACCCGCTAGGCTTATCGATGATACACGGCCCGCTCTTGAGCACGTAGATGTGGCCATTGAAACTTTCAAGACTTTTGGCCTGGTTGTTAATGCCAATAAATAAATAATGACTAGTACTGTTCCACACGCCTCAAAGACTCATCGATGTGCGACAGGTTGCACTTAGTGGGTCACAACTTGTACAGTCCAAAACTGTCAAATGTTTGGGGTTAAACCTTCCACAGACAATAAAATGGCAGGCATATTTGGCAGCCCAAGTGATCCAAGAAATTGGTACTCCTCGAGAGGGTCTACTTCTAGTCTATAAGGCGTTGCTTATACTGGTGCTGTGTTATACTCTCCCGATATGGAGAGGCAGCTGTCTAATGCCTTAGGAGCAATATTTGATACAAGCCGTAGGGTCTCTGTCAGCGATCTAATATAGACCCCTAACGAACTGCTCTCCCTCGATAAACTCTGCAACATGTGTGTCGCTCTGTTTGCCTTTAAGATGCCAAAGCCATAATTCCACAAGAGACCTCCTCTCAGCCCAGGGCCGTTGCCAGTCGCTCTACCGTCTGTTCCACTGCCACGTTTTTAATACCTTTCGTTACTTAATACGGACTCGATTAGACATGATCTCGTCTGTCGTGCACAGTAAATCTAGACCTTTTTTCCTCGAGAAATTCGCTCACTTTCATCGGTGAAGAAATTTATCAGCGGCACTCAAAAATATATAAATACGCTGTAATGTCAATAGTTTCGTATAAACATATTCATTGTAAATAACAATACTGACATAATTATTACACTAATAATCACGGTGTGAAAGATCAATAACGATGTGAATGCACGCCTCCTTTTAACCATTTTTATATCACTTGAACTTAAGCGTTATCAAGACCTCTGTTCCGTTAGTAAACAAAAATGCGTATTCGCTATGCCGAGCAGTCATGGGCTTTGCTCTTGTGTTCTTTGTATAACCTCTTCAGAATGTTATTATCCACACCCGTTTCACTGTGCTTTTTCAAGGCAGAAAACACAAAATCTCAAGACGAGAAAACAAGTGACTTAGTCCAAAAATGGCCAAAGAAAAGTGTCTGGCAAGGTTCAAATTGTCTATAGTCGCCAGGTTACAAGGTACAGGTTGCAATTATAATACATAGCTGTACAGTTGACATTCTCTGGGGGTCTCTTGAATTCAAGCTTCAAATGGATTATTTCCCTTTTACGCGATTGCTGATGATTAATATGGCAATTCCTTCTTGGGGTTAGCAGTAATATATGTTCTGTGTGCGTCCGTGCCTGGGGCACTCGGTGAAAATTCTGCCCATGGACATCATAATTTACACCGAAAGCATTGACCTAACCGTTGCTTCTGATATATACTTTCTCGTAGCCCACTCGTTAGGACGTGCTTGCGTTAATGAGCACCACGAAAAATACATCCTGTCTTGAGATTGCGATGATCTTTTTTACCTTCCAGTGGGTAGAAGTGATGAATGTCTTAATCGCTTCCCTTACAAGAAAAGCCGTAGAGTTTGCAGGCTAGTTTCGTTTTGTAACATGGTGTGCAGGCTATCTGTAGGCAACCTTTCCTTATTACTTATATGATACTTCAGCCACCGGTGTCAGGTACATTTTCATATATATACATATATATTTTTTTTAATCCTAAAAAATGTATTCAGCATATTTTGGAAACGTTGCTCCATTGCTAATATTGTGTTGAAAACACCTTTCCTTATCAGTCGATTTAAACTCGACTTCATTTGCTATATATATATATATAAAATCAACAGCTTTATGTGATCGGCATTTGTTACCATTGTGGAATTGCTCTTACAGTTGGAGTTCTATGATATAACAGAAAGGAAGAGCCGATTTATAGAACAACAACATATTTCATCATTTTGTACATTTATATCCAAGTACACACCAGCTTTAAGCGTTCTGATCAAAGTGATATATGACAACGCAAAATTGCATTGAAGCATATTGTTAGCAATGAAATAATTGAATATAACAATTTACGACGTTCAAACGGTTCCAGGTTATACCACTGTAGCAAGTCTAGCTATTTCATGGTTCGTCTTGCTTCTTACAACGCAGTACACGTGGCGATGATATGGCATAACAAGAACATGAACAAAGCTTTCGCAACGAAGAAGGCAAATTCTATGTTGCCCGTCTAGAGGCCAAAACGCCTCTTCTAAACGGATTTGACAGTGCAGCTTTGGCTGTGATTGTGGATTTCTCTCACAGGATCAGGACAGCGACGTGGAAGACAGCGTCTCCTAAGGACTACGGCAGAATAACCCCGTGGTCGGTGCAGGTCTCAGCGAGGCCTATTGTGACCATGAGATAAATCCAAAAGAGTGATCTCATTGATGCGATAAGCTGTCAAATGGCTTTTGAGCAGCTTTGAGCTACAGACACGCAAAGAAATACATACAGACGACCCCCTGAACCAACAACCGTCCTGTATGTTATAGGCAGTTGCTTTAAGAAGGGAAGTTCTTTATATATTTAACCCTAAAACGAATCCCTGAAGATCACTGAATATCGTTTGATTAGAAATGTTAAGCTCCTGAGAATAAAATGCAAAATAAAATAGAATGCACTGAAAATAAATTTTTATATCGAGAGTACGTAGCATATGTAGTATTGTTTTCAATATGTTCGCTATATTATAACTATTGTCATCATAAATCAGAAATATATCAGAATTCTGTGATACTTTGTATTTATCCTTCTTTACCTCTTCGTTTTTTTATGTTTTCTCTGTATCCCCGAGCTATGTTCATCGTTATCCTGTGGCGTCCTACAGTCTCACAATGTGCCGTTCGATCCAAATTCACATTGCGGCTTATTCTCGGCACTCTCTTTATTATGTTAGTGTACAGACGTGTCCAACGTGTTTGTTCTTTACGCGACACATTATATTCTACGTTTCATATCCATATTGTCCTTTCGTCTGATTACATTTGGTCATCAAAGTCGTTTTTTAAATAACACTCCACTCTTACTCAGCTGTGCCCCTTATTCCTCTCGTCTAGACTCTCTCTCTCTCTGACGTTCGATTCTCGCGATAGATGCTCCTAGATTCTCTCTAGAGTCTCTCCGTAACACAGGTCTCTCCTTCGGATCCCCTACCATCTTTGTTAGCCTTCTTTGATATGGTAGAACTTTAAACTGTGTACCCCTCGCCTAACAGCTTAACACCTCAAATTCCCTTTCTTTAAGCCGTGTTGCGCACGTATACCCTACTCTATACTGCGAATCGTCCGAGAGGACGATGAATCTCCTTATTTTGTTCATTGTATTTGAGTTTAAACAGGGAGTCTGTTTGCGTCTATACAATTTGTCACCTCTATCACATTCTCCCATGTAACCGTAGGTACGGACACGTTTGAGCATTACAATAAATCGATATATTTCCGTTTTATGTGCCTTTTAATACGTACTAATTTCTGGCTCGTTCTAAATCTGCCTTTCCTAATAGCATATCATAGTCTCAAGCAAATCACAAGAGATATTTGGAAATTTCCAGTTGATACTGTCATGGACATACTTTGTTGATCAAGGGTACAGGTGTACTTGTACGAGTGTTACTGGCTTTCTATTTGTTAAAGTGCACCTGGGACGGTCATGTTAGCTCAAAGTCGGCTAGCTCCAACGTCTAGATGAAAGGCCCGGCCACGTTGGAGATAATCGACTAGAATAAATTACGATAAAATAGGAGGAGAAAGTGTCCTTTTGTTATCAGGATGAAGTGACTTATGGTTGGATGAGGACTCCTCGAGTCCCGGAGTCCCGCCTTCAGTTCCCATCAAAAGAATGATGAAGTACCGAGGTCAATGGAGCAGAGATTACCAAAAGACTCCGATCAAGGAATGATGTCGGAACAAGTGCTGGAAAGAGTCATTTCAGAAACTGGAAGATTATCATTCAAGGGGTAAAAACCTGACACGATTGACTGCGATCCGAAGATTGGAATTTCACGGTTTTCAATTTTCTATATGGGTTCGTTAATAAAAATACCTGCTAATGAAATGTGACGCTGGCGTCTATCAATATTTTCACCACCCGATAAATGTCTGCACATTCTCGCAACTCATAGTCAGGTCTGCAATAATTAGCCTTATCCAGCTATCTATCAAGGGCTTTGACTGTAAAATTATTTAATTAATTTACAACTCACCATTTTGTTTTGTACGTGTCTCAGATCCTCTAAACCTTTTTATCGAGAGTTTTCATATATATATATATATATATATATATATATACATATATACCCTACGTAAATATCAGTCGCATACCAAAGAAGAGGGTACCGGTGCCGGCGAAAACTAAGCTAATCACCGCTGCCCCTGCTGTTGGGCAAAAGCTTTTGCTACAAAGTGTTCAGGCCAAGTGTGTACGGACTAGGTAATATGTATAATGGCGGGAAGTATGCCAACCAACCTGGCAGCGAAAGACTTCATCAACAACGGCGTCTACGCCCCACCTCTGCGGACGACCTCACTCACATCTGTTTCACTAATGGGTCTCGGTTGGGAAATTGAGGCAACGTTGGCCTTCATTCACCTCAACGGAGCATCAGAGCAAGGAGTCAGCGACCCTCGGGAAACTGTGTCACACATACACAGACACATTAAAAAAATGGAGGCCGCCAGCCAGAATCCTACCAGTAGCAGCCACAATGGCATCCCTATGTCTAAGAGTTTGTTCGTCCTTCCGATAGTTATTTCCCAGTCTCTACTCTCTCTCTTTCTCACTCTCTCTAACTTTCTAAGCATATTTGTTTGGCTCCGCTTTAAACTCAGATCCGGAAGAGAAGCTGGCCTTATGCAAATTTTGAACATCATCGGCTGTCCCTCTGTGGGTTCTCTGGCAGATCCGAAATCCGATGACAAACGCAGCATGCGTATGTGATGTGGCACACTTTAACAAATATGAGAAAACGAAACAAATTACGAATTGACCCGTTTGAGCTAGGATATGCATGGACATCTGCTTTAAGTACACCCCCATTAAAGGACCGTTGAGGTAACACAAGTCAGAGAGAGAGTTTTTGGTTTGAATGGGGGATTGGTATTATATATTGTAATGGAAGTACTACTTGGGTCACACAACGCAGACATCGTAAAGCACGGAGATGACTTAAGGCATCCGATTAGTTCAATAAGACAATAATTGTGAGTTTCATTTTCATGCAATCGAATTGAATAGTAATAGGCAGATAGGCTTGCATTATAGCGGCTCTACAGGCTAGATTCGCCACTCAGTCAGCGATTGTAAATACTGGATACTTACTCGCGGTTATATATAGCCGCCATGCTCTTGCGCACCGCTTGCCTGCCGTCTGGGGCTCACTATCTCGCGAAATTAGAACCCTTACATCATCAAAGGTGTTTGCGCGGGAGGTCAGGAAGATTGTTTGTAAATAATTTAGAGGTGTCCTTTGGAGTATACTATAATGAAACGAAACAGAGAAAGTCTGTTTATTTATAATTACGATTAATGCATAGACTGAATATAATTTGTGTGGGCGTTGCCCCTTGTATACTGTTACTTTTATGATAATCAAAACATTGATGTAAATAATGCCGTTTCCAGAAATCGGTAGCATTTGAAATAATCCATGAGACGACACTTTTTCGCTATTATTTTTACGAGAACTTAAGCGTTGTGATAAGACTGCAGTTCCGTTAATAAACCAAACCTTCTATGTATGTATGTATATATATGTTTATAGCGGGTGCGGTAAAAATCTCCTCAGGGTTTTAAAGAGATATAAAAGACAAAGTCGACTAAGCACGGTCAAAACTCGAGTTTGATTAGATAGTACCTTGCGCGTCGTTATGTTAGAAAAATGATGTCCAGAAAATGAGAGACTTTTCGACGTTGTCTATACGGGATGTACATCATTTTTGATGACTTTTTGCCATAAAGTGAGCGTTACTTTCGAAATCCCCTACCGCATCCAGCCCGCCAATGGAAATGGGCTTACTGACGTACACCTTGCTTGGTGTGGACTGGACATGACATTGGACCGTATCTTTTCGACGAAACAGTGAAAAAAAAAGCGGAAAAACGAAACGGTGATCGTTACTGGCAAATGTTGACGGCCTTCCTGCAGCCAAAACTTACTCAATTGGACTTGGAAAATACGTGATTCCAACAGAACTGTGGGACCTGCTACAATACAGGCCCCACAATCGAGGTGTTCCAGTAGAAGTTTGATGGGCGCGTGATCGCCCAAAAAGCAGACGTTCCTTGGCCACCTTGTTCGTGCGACCTGCCTGGCCCGGCCTTTTTCCAGTGGAGTTTTTGAAGTCAAGGTGTTCACCAGCTGAAAGGATCTATCCGAGAGGAGATTTCGAAAATAACACCCAACGGGCGTTGGATTAGATTACAGCACATGTACCCTTAAATGTGCTGTAATCTAAGCTGGGGCGGATCCAGTGTGACGGCTCTTCAAATAGAGCTATGTGTACATTATTGCCGTTGTTTTATTCAGTCCAGATCCGCCCGAACGTGAGCTTCGTTCTCTTTTATATAAATATAGAATATAGTAAACAGATTTTTCAGCTAGAATAATGTATTCATTGTTTGATACTGTCATAACAATCCGTGCAATAGTAAACGCGCAGGAAACCCAAGTCGCACGTTGAGACCACGGCTATGAAGCGATCGTCGCTACTCACCCTCCCCCCAGCAATCAAATACGGTGCACAGCTTATTGTTTACCCACATAACAATACGTTTCCATCCTCAACTCGGTGGTCGTTCGTCGCTGTTATACGAATCTTTCTGCGTAGGTTTTATTTACCTCTCTCTGTGTTTAATATAGGTGACTTGAAACCCGGCCTCGTCGCACTCATTCGGGGCTTTACCTATTGAAGCGTCGGTGGACAACTCGAAACGACCCTTTGACTCTCGTATTGCATTGCTGCATGCGTGAACACATCGCGTAGGCGCTACACAGCAAATCAGGCAAGTCTTATCTCTCCAACCGTTTCCAACACTGTGGAAGCGATACGCGCGCTATTGAGGAGTCATTACAGAACAATAACAAGAACGTTTGATCAACTGTTACAAGTCTGTCGTAGTAATGCCCTTGACTAAGCACGATGGATGCTAACGCCGTGTGGGTAAACGAGTCGAAGTGAACTTCTACATAAAGTATCAAATGCCCACCGAAGTTTATTGGCTTCAATGTATTGTTAATTTTGTACTTGCAGCTTGATTCATGGTACTATTTTGAAACTCTATTATTCTGATTGATGACATGCGCTTGATAAAAAATGTTACAATTATGCATCGATCGGCTTTGCGTTTATAGAATCGCATGGCATATGGTTCTCCTTAATGAAAGAGCATCAAGTTCAATTTGATAATTAGGCCAAAAATAGAGAATATATGGATAATCGTTTGCAAACCTCCTACTATGAAAATATATTAGGAGAGAGGGCCTTGTGGTCAAAGATATGCGAACAGTTTACTGGTCGCACCTGGTTAGTGTATCCGTTAAACGAAGGCACTCGGCGGTTCGAAGACACCGGTTGCGCACTTCGACAATAACTACCTGGCACCCCTTCGAGCCTGGAGAATCTCTTCCAGGGGATAGCTGACGGGTTGCTATGTATAGGACTCCTCGGGAACCTTGCACCTTTGGTGGGCTTTCGAGGATATAAATATTCATGGCTTATAAATGCAACTGGAGTTGGCCGAGCCAGCAAGATGAGCAATGCAATTCTGTGGACCTCGCTGGGAATTGAACCATCTGCCTACGCTTACATAGCATCCACTGCCAAACTCAAAGCTCTTCCTGAAAATCGTTTAGCAGTTATTATTATTACATATCTTACTACTTCCGCGTATGTCCAAAGACGCTGCGAAATGACAAGGGAATTGTTGCTTTTTTTTATCTGCTCTTCATAGTAGTAAAAAAGGTAACTATAATTATATTCGCCTAATACCAATTACCAGATGGCTCGATTTCAGCCAAAGTTTATGCACCTCCTTTTTTATCACATCTATATTACACATTGTCTATCTGCATTATTCCTCTGCATCCTCCTTATCTCGTTGTAATCCGCCGGTTACACTAATCATTGCCATTTTTGTTATGCTAACGCTGATTTAATGCAAGTATCCGCTTTATCTGGTTGGCCTTTATCAAGTCAAACCCATCGGAATCACGAATAACTACTTAATTACTCACGTATGCCACACGCAACTGTGAGTAATTAAGTAGTTATGGGTTCGAGGGAGGAAAACAAATATCAGATTTATATAATAGTATCATATCGCATGCCGAATAATAACCCAATGTTTATCATACAAGTTTCATCTAGAGATTACTTTCATATTAATATATATATATATATATATATATTGGTATTGACTATCCGCCACCTACTGTCTGAGAGCCTGAATCTTTCTGTTGATAGAAGTGCATGAGCAGGCATGCGCCACCTTTTCAAGTTTGATCAAATAGATTTACGCCGGATTACCTACGAGATAGGATGAAATCCCTCTTCCCGCTGGATTCGTTATACTGCGAATCTGGATGTATTGCCGAATGGATTAAACTACGCTGGCAGTATATCTGAGAATATCTATTTGTATATCGTGTGGCACTATATCTACAAATATCTGAGGATGTTTACAAGTTTGATTTGGGAGTCTAACTCGGTGTACCGTATATGTACTGTGATAACCGCTAGTGGTAATTTGAAGTATAATACTTAAATGGACGTGTACTTCGGAGTGATTGATCATACTAAGGCTGGCCACGTTTGAGGACAGTCAACACAACGGGAGCACAAACAGAGCACGCCAGAAGATCAGCCTAGAGCATTAGTTCGATTGGGTCGCGTTCTTCACGATCCATCCACTCGAATGCATTATAGATACATGCGTCTAGAGTTGATTCGATATAGAATGCATGCGATAGCTATTGAACAAGCTTCCACGCTTCTCTACGAGGTTGCCGTAAATAATAGTATGAGACGCGAGGTGATATGCTTGAGCCGATCTAGATGAATCCCTAGGCCGATACTCCACCAGTTATCTCTGTATAGATTTCTCGTTCCTGTATTTCTGTGGCCATCACCACCAACCGGTTCAGGTGGATATGTTGTGGTGATGCTGAAATCCCGCTGACTGGACAGTCTATATTATTTTACGTTCTGAGCAATCTGTTTCTATCTTTCGACAGACGACGCTCGATTGGGTCGCCTGGATGTTTGGCTTGCATGACGGCGCAATGCTACTCTAGCAAATAAATGCCATGGTACATTAAATAACTTTGGCGGAATTGCGTTTCCGGTCAAGTATTACGCTTGTATGCGCCATACTACCATGGCGAACTATGATACGATAACTATTATCATCTCTATAACTATTATTATTATTTGCTAGTGGTAAGAAAGAAAAATCAGAAAATTTTAGCAATGACACGTTTCAACCTGCTACATGGTACAAAAAATTGCCATAGAACCCGCAAGGACCAATCAGGTTCTGCTGTATTGTCCGTCCGACTACATCCAGAAAGAAACCTAGCGATCTCGCTGTATTTATGTGGAACTTGTGTGTGCGGCAATATGGTGGCTTTGCGCGCTTGTGCTCGTAATCATCCACATACAGACAGTAACCTCTCTAAACCGTTTGGTCAGAAAACAGAGAAACAGGCAAATGCTGTATGCTGACGATCCTCCCCCATGGCGAAACGGCACTGACAAGGAGCTTCTCATGGAGGGGAAGTATTCGACGCACGTAGAGTCACAGGCAAGGGTGTGCCCTTGTGTAAACAGGTAGAACAACCATAAGAAACCCAACATCATTGCTGGTTTAAAACACCAGAACCAGAGAGGTCAAGGATCATTATTGCGTGAGAAATTTCGCTGAGAAACTAATCCTGCCACAGTCCTAAATCTATTTGTTTGCAACCCGCGTCAAGTCCAGTCACGATGCGATCTCTTATACAAGTCGATCTTGCATTAATGCATAAGATGATCAAATAGGGCGCGATTTAACGATTCACGGGTATATACAAAATGTATAGGGGTTGCCAGCTTCACAAGAATGCGATTGCAATGATTGTCGTCCGATGTATTGCACCTTCACACAAGAATTGGGCAAGTTGAAAGGAGAACTTGAGGACACTTCCAAAATAAATGTAAACTATCGTACACCTTGACGTTGTAGTACGATGATATATAAATATAATAATACTATAATTAATACTATAGATAATATGAAATTATATTAATATAATCTTGAATCATTTTATTCATTCAACAGGGAATACGAAGTTAGGAGAATTGTTTATTTGCAATTTAGTTACCTTCGATAGCCCGTGTTAAACCGAAGTTATATCAAGAACTGCAAATCAAGTCGACAACTCGAATCTGTTCGACTGGAAATGAATTGACAAGCTTGACCGTAATAACATAGTTGTCCTTATGCAACAACATGTACTCGCTTGTTCTCTGTGTGGTGTATTAACACGATGAACAATGACTAAGTCATAGCTTAACTCAGAGTTGATAATTGGCCAGAGGAAATTAGACAACTAATCTTCAAGGCAACGTATATTTACCTTGAGTAAAGTTGGAAAAAAAGCAAAGTTTTTTTGATAGGTCAAATAATTAGGCTAATGTTAATTGTGTTTTGTTGGAGCTTAAATGACACGTTGCCTTTGCGGATGGCAATGGCACATTGGGGATAGTAGTTAGAAAGCGAATCGATGCCGCAAGCATGAGAACGAGCCGGCCACATTTTGTGTGTCTTATGGCTTATGTGGTTTATGGTTTGCGTTGGAAACTTGTTTATTAGTATGCGATTTAAAGGTCAATGTCTGCAAACTTCCTTAACATACGTTCCATATTAGCAGCCTCCTTAGAATCGAATATCTGAAGATTCTTGCCAGGTACGAGTAAGAAAGAGAATAAACAAAGGTGGCCCCGACAGGTCCTCATAGTAATACCTAGAATGTTAAGAGCTGAGGGTCAGCTCGAAAAAAAATGCGAATAGGTCCGAAGACTCAATTTGATTTAGTGGTATAACAGAAGCCAACTAAGAACAACTTTGTGAAATACGTGATTATTCATTGATAATTGATTTGCCTATTTCCATGAGCAAAAGATATCCTCTTCCGCAGTTTCGTGTAAGCACAATGTGACGCAATTGCCAATCGTAGCGAGGAGTATCGTTGAAAAGGTATGCTATAAAAAGTAGATTTTGAATTTGACAAAAAAAACACGTTGATTTAGTCTTGGTTAGCGGCAAAATATTTAGACGGCAAACTTGTTCCTATATCCGTAATCATTGCATAGTACGACATCGGATCTCGAAGATCCGAAGTTCATCTCGAAAGTCTCCGGCTCACCATTAATTGGACCTTATCTTTCACTTGCTATACAGTCCTCTGTGAACAAACAACCCGGATGCTCGAAAACTGTCTATTAACGGCCGTCTTTGCACTTAAACCTAAACTCTTGCATGGTTGGTTGCAGTTGAACATCGTCCTGTCTATTACATATAGCAATTACATATACATATTATTATTATTAAATAGCACGCGCTGACATTCTAACAGCTAGCAGTCAACTATTTCTAAATGGGGCCTTCTAAACAATAAATGCTCATCTCATGTGTACACTCGCTGTGACAAAGTACAACCATCTCACATACATGCGAGAGGTATCTGCTTACTTTCGCTTGCAACACTTAATTAAAATCTTTATAATAAGTATAGGAACTCAGTATTCTATTTTATGGAAAGCTTAGCGCCAATATACGCTGAGCAAATACATGCTAAGCACTTCTATCTCTCTCTCCCGATCTAGAACATTATGAGAGAATAATCCTACAAATATAGCGACCGTACACTCGTACACTCATGATGTTTCCATGTCACTACGGATGTCCATTTCATATCTTAATTCACGAACCTTCCATGAATACCAATAGATATCATTTTTGTATACAGATAAAGGCGAAAATTGTGAAATGCTCTTCGTTGTCACGTTGGCCGGTGCAGATGTTACTCGTAGGAGAGATTACGAGCGAATGCAATCTGTCTGTCCCGCCGCCACCCGCCCACATCGCCACAGCCACGACCACCCATCAACGGATCTCCAATGTACGTAATGGTGAGGTACGGAACACAAATACGTTAAATAATGCCAACCACTCTATTATGTTCGAACGGCGTTGCTCGCTCTAACCCCCATGTCAGTGGCCTATGTAAGTATTTATGTGTGTGTGTGTGTGTGTGCGTATCTATGTGTATGTCATATATATTATTTAGCAATTCATCTGTCCGTAATCCACCTGTATATTTGACCCCTTCCCCTGACGTGTTGGTCTTCTAGGCGAGGTCACAAACCTCGTCTGTTCTATGTATTTTGAGCATTGTCGTTCTGTTTGTGTTAGCCTCGAACACAGTGCACGAGTAACTAGCTAGCTTACCGCGTGATACTGCGTGGTAACCTAGAAATGTCCGAGAATCTCATCGTCTCTCATTCCTCGAAAACTATCTCCCGTTTCTCGCAGGTGCGCCCCGCCACCCCTGTCCTGTGCATCTACCACGCGGTAGTGGATAGATCGAGGTACACGAACAGATACCAATGCGTACACATGGGGTAACATTGGTGGTAGGACGGCAGGACGGAACGAGCTTGCCACAGCCGCGGCAAGCCTCGCTGCCTCCCAGTCAACGACGGCCTACGACTGAGTCTACGTGTCTACGCTTGGGATCTGGCCTGTTCTGCTATGCATGGTAATCCTTTCGTATTAGGGATGGATCTATCCTGCTGCTATGTATTTAATTCGAAATTGCTCCCGGGGTCGTCTGAATGTCTAGCACACAGGCCGGAGAGTGGTCGACTTAGAATATTTAATATACTCTCTCTCTCTCTCTCTCTCTCTCTCTCTCTCTCTCCATCTCTCTTAGCTGCACACCCTTGCCCCGATGTCTACTATCACCGTAAGATCCGAATACTGATAGTTAGCTGAGGCCTACGTCTAACAGCCCGCTGTGTCACTACTGGATCCTGGTAGAAATGGACCAACTGGGAGTCAAAGGCTAGTCAGACTCGTCGCCTTCCTTTGCGTCTACTGATTGACTATATCAGACGACATCAGATCGCACGACGGCTTTCCCTCTGATCATTATCATATATGGAATATATATATATATATATGTTTTTTTTAGAGGTTCATTACCTAGCTGTCCGTGATACTTGATTATCTATTCTCTTTGGGGACACGAAGTACCACCATTCCCACCCATCACATCACGCTAATTACAGCTGACGGTTCACAGTAACGACGTTTGAATTCTACGTGGTCTAAATAGTACAGTAACATTACTATTCCACTGCAATTCATATGCGGAACCCAAATACATTCCTTAAAACCATGGTTAGCTTTCTTGATTAATTTCGTTCTATACGTGACGCCAAATGGACTAAGGGTGGGCTGTCCCTGTTGCTGATCGCGCGAGAAGTTGACTCTTGACGGAGTCATTGAAATTGGGCTTTTGCTTGATGGCCCGGATAGCGGCAGGAAAACCGTTCCGTACCGTGGACGTTAAATGGTTGGCTGTGGGTCAGCCCGGAAAATTTATTTAGCTTAGGAAAACTGTTCCATTCTTGAGCAGCTCTAACACCGAGGACACAACTTCATTGGCTGCTCTGGTGGGCTTCCGAATGATTGTGTCTATCTTACTGTCGGTGCCTAGATACTCAAGGGTAAGGAGGCCGATGCGCTTGATACCCTTGAAAGGCGTCGTCAAAATTAACGGCCTAATCTGCACCGAGTGCGTAAGATACTACGGCTACCATGGATAATAGCACTATGTGAGCTTTCGAATATGAGCAGAGATTGATTTTGAGCAACTTGCCGGCGACGTACTCCCATATTCTAGTATTATATACTTGTTATGTGGAGAACTCATAGGAATGAGGGAATATTTGCTCACGAAGGACTAAAACAAATTAGCTTGCATTACCTGGACGATGATTCACGACGATTCAAAGAAATAATACAGCAACGAACTAGAAATAATCTATCTACCTTGTTGGAGGTGCGGGGTTTGTCTACTTCAATATAGACTGGAATAAACAAATTTAAGATGGGACGACAATTACCATCGATTCGAATCGCGTGAAAAACCTCCTTTTCAGATGAGTGTGTATGTAAAAAGGCTACAACTATCCTCGCATTGTGAAACTAATTATGATTTAGAAGTTTTTATCAAGACCTACTTAGGAAAAATTCCAAGTGGGTCTATCGTGCTTGCAAAGCGAAACGTCTGATTTGTCTCGTATTATTCAATGAAACCCTAGCCCTATGGACGCTTCTAACGTCTTCAAAAGTGAATCTGAAAGGTGGGCGTTAATGGATGAATTCCAGCGTCGCATTCACGGCACCGTTCATTCTTCAAAGAGAAATTTTGCCTACCCGAATGTCGTTGGCACGCGACCTGTCACAGTCAACGAGCACCTGCATGTTTGTGTTCCGTGCCACATGAATAATTTCGAAATTAAACAAATCTTCGCCCCAAAAGACCAAGATAGGAAAATATCACAAAAACAAACTCGATGTCAGCAGTCGAGTTCAGCCCAGTTGGGGAAGGACTCGCTTGACTAAGGCAACTAGGAGGGTAACACTGCAATACTCATGAACCGAACTTAATTTTTGATTAACTTAACGTGTTGTGCCACCACACTGTCAAGGAAGCTCCAAAAACATTGACAGCTCTTAGGGACAACTTGAGAAGTTCAGTTCTCTCTATTGGTGGTGTCCCGAACTTATTGAGCCTCCTTCGATCAATCCATTCAATGTGATCTCAAAAGTGTAACAAAATCACTACAGTGCACATTGTCCAAGTATTGTATAAGCAAAAGTTTCAGTCCTTGCCGATGCCCATATTATGTGTTTCGGTTTGAGTGTGAGATGTGGTCTATGAGAATGCACAATTGTCGGACGCATTAATATTCAACAAACGTTGCTGATACAACATGATTATTAACGAGTAGACATGGTACAATGACAACTTTTAATTCTAGACTGGTATAAAACGACTGTATAATAAAGTTGTAATATAACGTGATCAACAAAAAAACGAGAGTAAATACATCCTGCCATCGAGTATTCATTAATAAAGATATGTTGCCCAAGATGAACAGACTTTATCGTCAGTTCCCAAGGAATGGCGCAATTACCTTGACAACGTCCATTTTATATTCATCCACTGAAAATCTGCATGAAATGCATCAACGGCAATATTGCGAACTTCTTTTATGGACACATCAGCTGGGGTTGATGCTTCGAACGACTGACGAGCGATGTCTAAATATCGGCAATATCAACAATCTGAGAGCAAGGCAATGGCTCGAGTCCCTCCATTTTTCCTGTTCGCGATGACAAGATGCTCAGTGGTTCCAGTGCATCACTAATGAAACGTCATGTTAGATGATCACCAAATGTAGCAACAATGTAACAATTGTATTTTACAAATAGTACATAATCCACTTCTTCATATACGACATGATTGTAACGATGGGTATATATTTGTCTCGCTTGTTAAGTGTTGTTTATTTAATTTCCCGGAAAATAACCTTTAGAGCGGAACTTGGCAGAAGACATGTACTACCTATACAACTACGAAAATTAACCTTCAACCCTCACCATGAAGATGCCATACTGCCAGAAGGGCCCCTAACGCCCGATCGATAGATTTGGACACCCCCCGGTACAACTACACGGATACACCGGCAGACCGATCCTAAGAGAGCAGGAGTTCGGGTAGCCCAAGGAACGACGGTCAGTCGCCGGTCGAATACGACCTCTTTCAGGTGGTCTCGCCCTCCGGGCCAAGAAAATACGCACGATCCTAACAGGTAGCTAGACGACCATTTTTCGGCACATAGCCAGCATGACCCATCGGGGTCAACAAATCTAATCTATCCAGACCTACAAGAAGGTCTATTCACCGTCAAATACGGGAGCAGCCACTCCAGCTGCTGAAAGAGCGCACCCCCCCAAGGATGGCAATACCGAGAACTAGTGGGAGTGCTTCCACTTGAAGCAACGCGCCCAGAGCGAGTTGCTCCGACATCGGGAGGACAAACCTATGCTTCACTCTAGTCGGCAGAGAGCAGCAGAGGCAAAACGTAGTGCTTTATAAGCAACACCATCACCGCTGGGCATCGTTTCTAAAACTTCAAAATTGCGTTGTAAAAACAACCGGAAAACAAGCGACCCAAAAAATTATGCGTTGATCAGTTCCCAATAAAAACTATATCAGATTGATGATTCTACATAATACGCCGAATCAAAAAGATATCAGCATTAAGTTAACTCACAGGATCTCTTTGAGCTCCCCGGCTGAGCCAGTTAGAGAACAAGATTACGTTCAACGAGACGATCGCCCGTCGTGGTCGAATTGAGATTTAATTGACCGAACAGGATGGGTGCTCGTAGACGTCATTATCATTAACATCGGCATCGTCATCATCCAAATATATGTCTATGGCAAATGCTCGGCCTGGTAGGGTTAGGCCAGCGGTCCATGAGTACAGTAGCGTTTGCCGTCGACACCGCCACCGCGAGCTTGAACGATGCAGGACCTCGGGCGGAGCGAGCGGGCGGGCGGGCGTTCGACGAGGGTCGTCAAAGCCTTGAAGATCCCAAAATAGCTATGGTGCAATGAGACTCGGCTGTGGGTAGAGAGATGATCTCGAGCAATAATGAGGTGTCATGCTACCAGAAGCCTCGAACGAGAACCATCAAAGAGAACCCACGTGGCAGCTTACAATAAATTAAATTAATAAATGAATGAATATAAATGTATGGGAAGATCGGTTGGAGTTTAGTTTCGCCTGGGCATGAAATTACCAAGTGCGCGCACTGCGTAGTGGTGTTATTGTCACGCACCACGAGCAAGCCCATTGCATAATAATGCCGAATTAATTAGTTCATACATGCGACGGCATATCTGTACGGTGTTGTAATCCCACGCAATTCGCTAGCTGTGTCTACTGGGGTCAACCCAGAGGCCAAGAGGATGCCACTCGGATTCAGACTCGTTCTCTAAATAGGGTTACTACACTTCGAAGTTGCAATCGGCGTTGCGAATCGTTGCCATGCTTTTGTCACTTGCTCATGGTGACTTGCAGTGGAGCGTTTTGCTATTCTCATTCATTTTAGACCGACATTTTCGCTCTGTTCATTTGCTTTCCGTTACGTCGTCGTCATAGCGCGTTGCTTAGCTTCACTCCGTATATCCCATTTCGCATATGACACCGTGTGGCCCAGAGGGAGCCGTCGAAGCGAATGAAATGCACTATTATACGGCGAAAGTAGATTTTAATTATGAAAATTTCATTGTCTTCTATCGTACACGCAGTCAGCCGCGTTCTCGTTCTCGCCGACCGGGTGAGCAGAGAATGGGGGGTGTGAGCGAGGTTGCCAACCTGCGACTTGAGCCGTTGTCACTTACAGACCTTTAGGGGTTGAAGGGTACGCGCCGCCGCGAAGAGACGATGTCACCGACGATCGTTAATTATAACAGTGTTGTTACCCTAGTAAATGTGATGAAGCATCGCGCAGACGAGCGGGCCGACAGCGTAGGGGACTGATACCGAGTAGAAAGCTAGCTGGCTCGCTGGCCGTCCGGCCTGATTGGGTTCCGTCGGCGTTGCCTCTTTACGAACTCGCGCTAGGATGTCGCCTCAGCCGACGCGGCTGCAGGCGTCGCTGGGTCGGGCCGAGCGGCGCTCATTTTTCCCTAACAACGAACAGCACTTTCAATCTACGCATGTGTCGGCGTTTATTCGCCATGTGTTTGCAGTGAGATTTTTTTTTCAAGGGACGGAACAACCTCCAAAATGGTATTGCATTGTACTATTATTTTTTATTGAGACTTCATACTTCGTTTTTAGTTGACTCGAAGGGAAAAGGCATACCTGTTTGTTCGAGACACAAGCACGCGCAATGTGATAATGTAATTTATTTTAAAGGAGACTGAGGAAATGCCGAAAATATCTGAACCCTCTTCCCTGTGAAAGAGAGCGTTGTTGCTATCGGATGAAAAAGCGTATTAAGTTTAACGTAATCGAGAAGATGTCCATGCATTAATTCGATTATATGAAAACAATTTCTCGATTGGTGATGATCCATTTGACTCAACTGTTATATTTGTGCGTCGGCATGATATCACGTTTGGCACTGCATAACACATTACGGTTTCTATCAGTTCGGGGTATCACAAACAAATTTAGATAATTTGTTTGCTCTCGAGCGGTTGTCAACAAAACTGGCAGACCACTGCCTTGCGGCTGCGACAGCCAGACGACGAGAACTTGATAGATCGCCGCGTCTCGATGTATTTCCAAGTGACGAGATAAACAATCCTGCTGCCCTTTAAAGGTGCATAATAACAAGGTTGTCAATATGTGGTAACCGAGCGAACCGAGAATAGCCTATATACTTTTATGCACTTTATATACAAAAGCTTTCATGCTGTTAAGGAACTGAACAGATTTCTAGAATTGGATGCCCACGTTTGGTGTCCAACTTTGAATTCTTCCCAAAATGTCCTCGTATTTTAAAATTGCAGTTCCTTTAATAAACCAATAAACCTTGACCTTTACTATATATGAACAGCAGGACTAGTGGTAATTGAATTCTAAAAAGGTGTCAAATAATTCTCCGCGACGCTCCTTTGCAGATGATTCTCGTTATTTTTTTATATTTTGGATATGCCAAATTGTCCATGCCACATTTAGTTCACGGTTCAGAATTGCTCTTATGAGGGTAAATGTCTAGATGTTGATTTGAAGGTCATCTTGTTCCCTTGGGTATAACCCTGCTCCCTTGGGTGCTGGTGGCTGAATGAGGCCATTAATTATGGACTCATTCATTTACTACTGGAACCCAGTTGGACGATTGTTCCAAGTTGTTAAAGTGAGTCTACAATATTGAAGAATACTCAATCGTTCTACTATTTCTACCGTTCTACTGTATTCGACGCGTATGAAGATGATACTCAAAGATCCCACCTATGCTGCCTATCTGAGGGCGTCGCAATTTGACGTTCGACAACAAAGTCATATTCAGCTAACGTGATCCTACGTGTGTGTGTGTTCTTATGGGAAAATACACGTAAGACATAAGGATTCTATAGGGAGGCCACCCGGAATGAAAGGATACCTAGAAGCGGTTCGAGACGTTCTGGCGTATATCGATGATGAGCATATACGTAGACACAGTACATCTTATAGCGTACGAGTCAGTATAAACTTGATGCCATTTATCCGAATTGGGACCCCAACCAGACTTGAGCACAAGAGAATACGGGGGGATGTGCTTTTTCCATATTTAGATCGGAAATGATTTTACTTCTTTTTTACCTAAGGTATAAAGGTAAGCGCTACGATAATTGTGAAATCTCGCGACCGGAATTAAAACAGAGTGGTGATACTAAGTAACTTCACTACGGCCATCACAGAGATTCATAAGAAGTCAATATTTGTATCGGAATTCGCTATATTGGCAATTGATGCGCGCTAACGCCGTACCAACTGTTTGTACGCCTGTTGTCGTTGCTATTAGTATTATTGCAATTATAAACAAATATATCATATCTACTGTGATTTTAGTCAAGCCTACGACCTCGTCTACACGCTCATGCCAACCCCGAACCACGTCGTACATCCAACATTAGTAATAATTAAAAAATTATATATTAGTCTAAGCACACCATTTATCACACACTATGAGTATCTAACCAGCATTTTATCTCGACATATCGTGTAGCACAGTATACATGTTTTTATTCATCTGTAATAATATTGTAATGGCCGTGCTGGCCACGCTGCTGTGGGACGACGACAGTAGAGATAAATACGAAGTGTCTGCACAAACTTCCTTTCAGGATCAGCAGCAGCATATTTTCTCCCACCTTCCAGCCATAGCGTTGCATGTTCCTGCAGATGCTAATAGGTGTGTCCTGTTTTTTCCTTGCACGATACCTCTTCTCTAAGAGTTCCCGTCTTCGCCTTCCCCATCGCTTGCTGCTGCTGCTGCCGCCGCCGCCGCCATCGCCATCGCTTCCGCAGCCTGGACGCCGACGCCGTAACTGTATGCGTGTTTTGCCATGTCTGTTTACACGGGACGATGGCCGGGGGGTTTGTGGGCATGGGTTGGAGGGTGGGGGGTTAGCAAACAAAGTCTACGGAACTGTTGCATCCCGGGAACTGAAAGTGAGAACCTGCACTGCCGGTTTGGATATCGTTTAGTAGGATCGGTAGTCACGTTATCCGACCGCGTGCTACCATTGAGACAAGTAAGTTGCTCGCTTAAACGCGAGCCACTGTACACAACTCCGATCTTGAGCATTGCGAGAAGCGTTCAGGTGCTCTATGGTTGGCTACACTATAAATGAAATGAGTGAATCGCTTGAGATGCGACGCATATATCTCGTCGCGTTTTACCTCACAGAAGGAGATAGATAATGTAGACGAGAATGTCATTGGAAGCGTTTTTATTGATTACTTTATATGGGTGATAATATTTTCGACAACGTTGTCATGGTGACACTACCACCATAAAATGAATTATGAAAAACAGAATGTCTAATTTACCTAGATAACAACACAGCTACCAGTCCTTGAGCCGGGCGTTTACCCAGCAAACTAGAACAACATGTATTGAGTGCACGTAAATAGTAGTTTACCTACTTAACGTTCCGGGTTGATTAGCCCTGATCTGTATTTATTCGATGCATTTATGTGACAGATTTCACAGTGATTTTATTTAACTCAAGCCCCTCAAAGTTTGACTAGTGCTAATATGATGAATAAATGAAATACGATAAAAGAGTAACGCGTAGCTTAATTACAGAAATTACCTGAAAGTACAAAATATAAAAAGAGTATTTGATTAGTCTGACCCAGGAGAGAGGAAAATTACCACGTTCAGGACCACATGTAGGTTGACAGAGCCCAAAATACATTGTGGAGAATATGTCAAGACAAAATTTTCAGTAATGGCCAAAAAGAGGCTTTCAAATATCTCTACCGTCTCCTCTTTTACTCTTTCGTCTTAGACACATAGACACACATTTCCTATGCTTGCATTTAGATGAAATCGTTTAGCTACTCATTGTGAATACATATCGTATTACTTAATTTGGTGATGACACTACATAGACAGACCATAGCTAAGGAGTGGTATAAGCAAGGTCTTATACAAGAGGAGGAAGCCTTCAGTGGGTATTCCCAGGTCTTTGGTCCTACTGATTAATGAGACGACAGTATTACACATGATCATAAGAACTGCCAAGTGATCATTCCATTTGAACATCCAGTGAAAGGTCAGACTCGGGCATTTGGCAGACGACAATAGCGGTAGTCAAACTCCACGAAGCTGAATCAGGCCGACCTCAGAAGATCTTTGAGGCGATCGAAATAAACTTACAGAAGCCTTACATTAATCGCAAGGCCAAATCACCGAAGCCTTCATCAACGTAAGCGAGCGCCGGTTGAGTGCACGGTTTACTCTCAGAAGGACTAATACGACGAAGGAGTAACGACGTATCGTCACCATATGCAACCGCTTTGCAGAAGTTGTTAGCAGGGATATTCAGAAGATCGAGGCTGATGAAAATAATAAACACAGATGGTTGTTGCTGTTGTTCGAACCTAATGATTTAGCTGGTCTAACGAAAAACGGGGGAGAACCATTTATTTGTGTGAATATATGGAGGCCTCTTAGCTCTTTACTATCTGCAAAGCTTAGATGTTCAAGCTTAGATCGTCAAGAAAAACGAACATTTGCTAATTGAGTCCCAAAACGTTTGGGCAGCATCTATATTTCACCCCAAGTTTATAAAGTCATCACCGTAATGCATCTTCGTTGAATATTCAGCTACATATTAATGATGGCGACCTGTCCGAGCGTTTTGGCACCTGAAAGGATGTCATCGAACGAATTGTTTATGTCAAATTTAGAAGGTTGCGTGTACAGATCAACTGTTCATGAAAATCATTTTTCATGTATTTTGACGTAGTATATAATAATATCATTCGATTTAACTGGGTATTATGTATGACCAACTGCATAAGCCTGCCAGTATGCACTAGAGCATAAGCTTGATTGAAATTACGGACGTTCGACGGTAGACAGCAGGCAAAATGTAAAAAACCCGCTATCTAAACCTAAGCGAAGACAGAAAGCAATCACAATTAGTAGAGTGAACCGAAGTACTATATAACGAAACAACTTGAGGAGCAGAAGGTTTGCAGAAGTATGAGCAGCGACGATACACAGATGAGGTGATGTAAGAACATCAAGATAATACCAATGAATTATATAACATCTTCGTTGTGGATTCGCTCTCAGCATAGGTGGCAAATCGACTTACTACTATAGCTATCATCGAAGTGGCCACAATTTCCTCTGATGAATTGACATACTGATCCGGTTTTTTGTCCAGTCTCCGCCCGATTGAATGTGCTCCGTTTTTACTTATGGGAATGCTGTGCTGGACACACAGACACATACTCCATTGTTCATCTGCACACAGCTTTTGTACATTCATTCAAGTGAGATTTATTCACGGAACTGCAATTTTACAAAAAAAAGTGACATTTTTACAATATACGCTTTGGTTACTCTGCGATTTTATAGGTTCTCAGTTTCTTCGAGGGTGACACTTAATATCAAGTTGAAAATTCGACACTGAGCGCTGACACTGGTAATTCAAAGAAGCGATTTACACAACATACGATGGCATTCGACCAAGAGATATACGCTGCACATTTATCTTTCCACTGCAACCTGTGTATCTGAAATAAAAAAAATGAAGAGGCTGCAAAAGGACCTCATATAGAAAGTTAAACTTGGATTAAATTTTTAAAACTTCGTTGACATCTCATCTGGTTGCGTCACTCTTTTTTTTTTTTAGAACTATCGAGTATGTTCTATTCGTCCCGATATTTCTAGCATATAATGCCATACGGATAAGTGCTAAGAGATGTCTTACGTGAGATGGTCTGGGGTCCAGCGGCAAACGGAAGTTCTGTGTGCGGAAGTCCTTCCTTTTAGCGAATTTACTTCATTTTGCCAAACCGCATTATTACCTAGAAAAGAAACATATCAAATAAATGCAAGATAACGCGCAGTCCAACGAACCAGTCATGTAGGTTCAACTATACCACGCAAAGATTAGTTTGTTACAATCGGGAACACGTAGTTGCTTTGATCAACTTTGTAACCACTTCTTATTAGTGAAATGCCCTTAGTATGCACTTTGTTCACAGGCTTTCTACTCATCGAGCAGAAAAGCAGGATTCGATTTTTTAAGTTCCACTATAGTTCCTAGTTCAGTTAACTGAAAAATGGGTCAAGTGGGTGGAAAGCCGACTGTGGTACTGTACCGGTAAAACCATTGATGGCGTCTCGATAACGAGCAATCTTGTGCGTGTGGGTGCTACGTTACCTCTCAAGGAGGCTGAATGGTACGTAATGTCCATGGCCTTCGACGTCGGATATTCGCATTTGTCCGGGATGGACCTTTCACGGCAACCTTCCAGATAGGTTCTTCCTGTTGAACACGTTCAACTATCCCGTTCCCACTGTGACCCATTGTCGCAGTATGCATTCGCGAGTTGTCTTTGCAAACACGCCGAAATCTTCCTATTGGCGGCAAAACAGAACGAAGGTTACGTTAACTGGTTACCGTCATTGTGTAGGTGTATAGATCAACGAATGGTTTTCTCTAACTAACATCTATATATTACAATAGTGATTGTGTCGTAGAATTCAGGCACATGCGTTCACATCGCAGAGACAAATACTATTACGACAATGTTCAAATCACGCATTTGTCGCAGATTTCTACCACATAGTATATGTATATATATATATGTATTACTGCACCTATTCAACATATGCGAATTCGGAAATATGTGTAAATCCCGTATATATTCATAAAAGGGAGTTACGCAGATCTCCGACTACTTTTACTGATTATTATACAGTAACAGTAGTGATACAAATGGATCGTACATTGGTAGGCAAAAAATACCTAAATATAACTGATATATATATGTATCGGAGGTTTAAGCCAAGTATTAAATGAATATATAGGTACATAAGCATAAGTTAAGCTCATTGAACCCCGAGACACAAAAAAACAGGTAATACTCTAACGCCAAAATACGACAAATTATTGATCACAGTTTAGACCGTAATACGTTTCCTTTATTTGATACAACCGCAGTGTCGTGACATCCGGCAGGGCGCGAGCACGCTGCCATTTGCTTGACAAAACAATGAACTGTGAAACGTTGAAATAAATCCTGACACTGACCTAACGACACTGAAATCACGAACCTGACGCTTGGATCGAAGAAAATTCTCTAAATTTCTACTGACAGCGAACTCACCATTCTGACTCCTCCCATTCTTAGCCTTGTCCATGGCTTGTGCTTTAATCGATAGCAATAACATCAGAAAGAAACAGAGCGGGCGAGCGAAACGAGTTCGAAGAGCAGACGACCTCGAAAACGAACGAACGCATTCATTGAATTCGTGTTGCGTTATTCCGCCTAATGAACGTACGTAAAAGGCGCTCCAGCAATGTCTGCAAAGAGAGTACACAGGGAAGCAATTTAGACGTCGTAGTTCAATAAAGGTTGTATGAATTCGCGCTACACTTTACATTAGCTAAAGAAGATTTCTACAGCAGAAAGCAAGTCTGATATTTGATTTGTGCCTCTTCAAACGAGATCGCGAATAAAGGAAGCTACTCGGTGAAGTCTAAAGGTTAAATCAAATAAAGTTATGCTCGTCTAGGATCGATTGCGATATTCTGAAGAAATAATATAGAATACGACGTGAACGGTGCGCTACTAAAAAATTGCTAAAATAGCAGCAGTTGCTAAAAAACTGTGTCTTGATATATAATATTTTCCGACACTAAGATCATGTGAATTCAAAAGTACGATATGATCCTTTGTGCCACAGAACAGCCAGAAGATTGTTGAGTCAGTCGACTGAAGTTCCTCGGCTCCAATCAACCTTATTGTAATAGACGTTTCCAGCAAGATCCAGTTATATCATCCAGCTCGTATCTTATTCAGTCTCTCGCATAAATAATCTACGTTGGGCTGTACCCCATCATCAAATTTTATTTGCGGCTGCTTGCAGACCTTTTCCCCATCAGATATGTCTCCTCACTTCCCCTAATGGAATATCTAGGAGAAAAGTCAATGGGAAAAATCCGCACGTTCCTGATGCCATGGCAGGATTTCAACCTGCCACATCCGGCTTATTTATCCAAGATGTGATGGTATATGCGATAACATCTGTAGACATCTTTGGTGGCAGGTATTGAAAAGGGCTCATTTATACCGTAAGTTTCATCCTGGGTGAACTCTGCACTACTGCCAAGCTGAGAAGTAAATATATTTAAGTTGATGAGAGTGAGGGTCAGTCGTGGTTAAAGGTAAAGGTTTATTGGTTTATTAAAGGAGCTGCAATTTCGCAATGTTTAATGGGTTGAAGAAGTTTCAAAATGAAGATCTTGAAAAAGGGGAAAGGACCAGGGGCGAACCGCCAATGAAAAAAAATACAGCTGCATATGCTGCGTCTACCATACCTAAGCTAAAAACAACGAATAAGGTGGCCCGCAGATGAGTGGCAGCGCGTCAGTATAGTACAGAGGCCTGGTGAGACAGGCCGGCGCAAGTCTGCCTGATTGAAGAACAAATAAGTGATCAGTGCCTCAAGCCAAGGGTATCTCGAATTCCTAACAACAAGGAGAACACGTTCCCCACGAATTTCATGGAATGGTAACGCGGCACCTATTGTAACGAATGTCAAATTTATTCAAACAAATGCCACAGTTGTCCCTCCTGTGGGGTAGTGTGTTCATATGGCAGCCGTATTGCCTTTCTGAAGACAGATTTATAATCACATTCGAGCTCTGCAGTCGTGTGACGTTCCTTGTAGCCGTGTTCAAAGTCAAGTATAGTTACTGTAGGCACGTTATATTCCGATGATTTCATTCGAGGGCCTTGCATCAAGAACACAATAATCTACGACCACCCGGTCCCTTGTTATCTACGAGGTCCAACCCGTACGGTTATCGGAATATCGTCCAATTTTGTAGCATAGTGGATAACGAGTGTTTACTGTAATGCCTGACGCACCCGTCACTACTAAGGTATTTTGCACGATAGTGTAGACCTTGAACCCACTAAACTAGTCATCCGTCTCGGTTCACCTTGTCCGGGGATCGGATCTCTGATATTTGTATATTGATCACACCATTTCAAGATTGATCTTACTATTAGAGATTTGTACATTTGGATTAACGATGACCTTTACTCTGGTGAAACAAGCATTGAAGAATTGCTCGGCTGGGCGGTTTCCATCGCCTTCAAACTAAGCTAAATAACTGTTAGCACTGCATGTATATTGGCCGTTTTGCCGGCGATACAATCGTTCCTTTTAATGAAGCTTGTGCAGCGCTTCGGGCTAATTTAGTAAGAAGATGAATGTCGAATAAACGGTCAATGTGTAAATTGCTAACTTAGTCTGCTACTCCAATCGAGGGTCAAATTCGTTCCTCAGTGTACATCAAATCTAGTATCTTTCGAGAGAGAGAGCCACTTCCACGGACCAACTGTTGAAGGAAAAAAGTGCCTTTTCGCCACTTTTCATCCACCCTACTGGAGGGTGTAATTCTGGCGCCGTTGTAGCCGTTACTGGCGCTACCATCGCTGTGCTGTTTGTTTATAACTGAGCGGAGTGGAGGGGCACTATTACGGCTGCTCGAGCTGCAGCAGCGGTGGCAGCAGCGCCCGAGAGAAGAACGACGAACAGCAACAGCAGCAGCAGAAGCAGTAGCCGGCGGCTCGACGATGCTGTCGGTTGTTCCACTGTGACTGCCAGTGTATTGTGTTGTGGGAGTGTTTGCCTGAATGTCTGATTCTATTCTAATATATTCTTATATTAGATAGATGTGTGCGGTGGATCTGTGCGAGGAGCCAATGGAATGAAGAATGAATGTGTCGAACAGGGAATGCTGTACACTACTAACAAATGGTGGTCCTCGATGTTGCTGTATAGTTGAATGTCTGCCGCTTGTGAGAGTCTCGACCGATCCGACGACACGAAACGGTGAGAGAGAGGCTTCGACGCCTCCATTCAGGGGGGGGTCCAGAGAGGAGTGTTCTTCTAACGGTCGAATCGAAAAGCGAACCCCCTCGTAATTATTCGCAGTTGAAAAATGTTTTAGAAATAGCTTACGAGTTTGTCGATTATATCTGTCACATTGCTTAATAGTGTAGTATTGGAGTTCATGTTTTCCATTGATAGTCGAAATTCGTCGCCAGAAGTCGACGAATTCTGTAACCTAGGTCGCTATGCGACTTCCCACTTCAGGATCCCACAATACCCATCGATTAGTTTACCTTAAATGCTAATTTAATTTAAAGCGATATGTCACTTTCTGGGCAGCTACCCAATACATATATATATATATATGTATATAAAAAGGCAGGTTGTTATATATGTATATATATATATATACATAGACGTCTTCATTATACAATACACTGACACATTTTCCTTCAAAGGCATATGTATGTAGAGGTCTCTTTACCGAGTTCTTGGTTATTGTTTCTATTCAGTGAGAAGTCTATCGGACATGACTACCGGTGGCTTGGAGAATCGCTGCTAGCGGGTACAGCAAGAGCTGTCGTTATTTTCATAGCAGGAAACAAAAATCAGGCTTCCCATCCCACTACTACAACTTTTCTAGAAGCGGAAACCGCTCTATGCGCTTAACTATCACATACAGCTGGTCTATTCCGACAACCACTACTAGTTCTAGTACAACAACTACTACTACTACTATTACTAGTGACCAGTCGCAGTGGCGGTTCAATGCGTGGCACAATGAAAAGTCTCCCGTTGTTGGGGCTGTGAGCGGTCGTTGATTCGCAGCAGCAGCAGCAGCAGCGATTCTGTTGTAGTGACTCCTGTGAAGGAGGGCGGGTTAACAGGGACGAATTCTGGTAACCAAAGATTTTCTAGTTAGTGACGAGCGAACCGTCTCATCGCCACAAGCAGCGAGCTGCGTTCGCTGTGCTTTCTGACAGTTCGAATTGGCCAAACGGCGGCTGGTTCCCTTTCTCTCTTTACGTTCTGCACACACACGCACAGACACGCACACACATATATATATACATTCATACACACGGAGACAGAGACTGGGCCAACAAGAGACGGCAAGGAAGAAATACATTTCTGTGTCGACCACCGCTATCTGTGCTCTTTATTAAGAACTCTGCGACAGCTTGCGGTGCTGAGTAAAGGCGCAGGGAATTTTATACGGACGATTGTTGGTCATGAGTATGTTTGAGTTTAAAGACGTTATGAATTAGGGAGGATACGGTGAGATTGAGATAATAAAGAAAATAGCAACGAATTAAAAAAATATAGAGCAAAAGCGCGTTTGTAGTCCTATAATTAGCAAATTACGTCGTTACATGTTTTGTCAGTGCAAGAGTTACACAATGAAATTAGTGGCTCGGTTCGGTTGCAGTGAGAAATGAATTCCTCAATGTATCACGTACTACTATCTATCCAATCAAGCTACTTAGGGTAAAAATCTAATTAGATGGGATGCAGCAGAGTAGTGGTCGGGTTTGCTCTAGGTTTACAACACTATACAGCATATACTATTATAGTAAATGAAATATCGTCCCTTTGGGAGGCTCAGTTGGTTGCCTCAACTTACGCCTACAGCTCGCTATGTCAACTTGTCTATCTACAGTTCATCCTGTCGTTTGCTGTCCCCTATCGGCTGTCTGGTTAACTAACGGGTTAATGAACTGGTGGCGGTGTCTGTGGTTGCACTTTACCGCCGTTATGTGCAAGAAGCGCATTGCCCCACGCGCGCCGGCGGCAGCTGCTGTTGCTATTTCTCTTAGTGGGAATCTGTCAGTCGTAAGTTGTGTCTGTCTCCCCGTTCTCCGCTCCCGCAGGCCCAACCGAGTGGTTATGTTCTATATCCCGGTCAGGGGCAACTTTGGCAGAACCGAAAGCAGGCTGCTCGCTGTGGCTGCTGCTGTTGCGATAACAGCAGCAACCGGGTCAGACGGCGAAAACGACTCCGACGACTGCAGCAGCAGCAGCACACAATCGATTCGTGATATTCAAAATAAATCACTGGATCAACAGTAGTGGGAAGCAGATTCCCATCGAATGGCATTATATGTTCGTCGTTCTTCATATTTATTCGGTTTAGCTTCAATTCGGTGTAAATATTTCAGTGGATTGAAAACGAAACATATATGGATAATATGAATATTACTAGTACAATATTAGATCTACTACTGCTAATTGCACATTATAGCATTGTGGGAGACCCGTGTGCTGGAGTGCGGTATGTGTGGCACAGGCGGGTTTGAACCAACAGATTATATTGAAATCGTAATTCTCTTAATCGAAAGTAGATTTCTGTTTAGAGCAATGGCGAAATCAAAGCAGCCTGCGTAAGTGTTCTTTCAGACTGTTTCGGCTGGTCCTTATCTTGTGCCAATTTTAATTCACCCGGCCTGGCGTCTCAGTTTGCTTAGTTTTACCGAGTTTGCCGCTTAGATCGAGGAGCAAGGAGTTCGCGTGTGTGAGGAATATAAGATCAATCGTCATCGTCATCAACGAGTACTCATTTGAGGTTTACTAGTTTCTTAGATTTTTGTTCGATTAGTCTAACACTCCAGTTTTTTCCGTTGAACTTTGCATTTTCGTATCAGTCTGATGCTTTGTGCAACAGTCAGTAGAATACGATACCGCAATCTATCCACTCGTTTTCTGTTAGGTAGCACACGGCCACGTTTCGAGATATTGAGCATTATTCGGAGCATGTTCTTGGTTTGGGTGTTCTTGGAATAGCTACGAATCGAATGAGAAAATAGAATAACGTCAGCTGTCCGAAACGTCCAGCTGCGCGTCATTCATCTAATTTACTTCGAACCTTGATTCTTGCTGCTGGAACTCAAGAGCACACTAAACTAACTTTGGACAGAGTGTATAGGAATTATATGGCCAATTGAGGTTATTGTTTAGATATATTTTTTTGGTGAAAATACACCCAAGTGTCATGATACCATTACAAATCAAACCCTTTTCAAGATAAGTGTATGCACGAATGCACCGCGGGAATTCAACAAGGAGACACGATGCTCAGCGCTGTGGATTCGAAAGTATCAATTATGGTAGCACACACATGTTGTACTTTGCACCAACACGACGAGACGTTACGAGTAGATGAATTACATTTATCCAAACATTTTCATACTGTAGTTCATAATGTGTGTGAGAAAGAGAGATGGCTCGTTTAAACTAAAGATGAGTTTTCAACTAACGTCACAGATAGCATCATGACGTGGATAAACTAGTGCACCAATGTTGTCACTGTCTTCTCTAAATGTTATACGTGATACATTACACACACACACAATCAACTACGTGTGGGCCATATGTCGGCACATCGTAGCTCACATATGCGCACAATCCACGAACACATGTAGTCGACAATGTAACATGACGCCTGCTAAAGGCCAATCTCTACCGCGAGATTCTAGATATTGACGTCAACCTCAATTTCTTACTCGGCTGTCCCCGGCATTTGCTGCGTACGAGCGCGATGTGAGATCAGGAACGTGAGAAAGTTACAACTTCTGAGCGTTAAACTACGGATAGGTAACTGGAGGTGCCTGGAATATTGGCGTTAATAGAAGTTGACGACCGACTCATGTTTTACATGTTTGTTAGGCGTTGCTGTATTAAGCACCGACCTCACGAAATGACGCTGGGAAGAACTATTTCATTTTTATACCAGCCGGGACCATAAACCGTTCCGTCTGCTAGAAAGATTCAGTTGGTCAATCTATCAATTATTGCTGGCTTAAAACAAACAATTAGGATAAATATGCGATATACTTTTACCGAGTTCATTTTCAGCGTATGCAATGCACACAGGTTTTCCCCTTCGATAAACCGAATCTGGCCAATCGTTGCCTGTCTTGGTTCAACATTCACTCTGTAGTTGACAATGAACAGATATGAAATACCTGAATATTTCGATTCATGACTCCCGATTCTAACTCGTAAATGCGCTTCTTCTCGATAACGATTTCAGATGGGGGACGATGAAAAACGGCCACGAAGGGCCCGCGCACAACCAAACTGGGTAAGTATCTCTCAAAGCGTCTCTGAATCTTCCTCTATATAATATCTTATCTTGCCGCGTAGCTGATATTTGCCACGTAAGTCGCTCATCATATGTCATCGAGGAAAAATTAACAAGAAATACGCTGGGCAAACATACTGGGTCTGGGCCTTTCCCTTCTCGGCAAGATTGTCGGAATTGGTCGAATATCGGAGGCAAAATGATTGATCAACTACTATAATCAATACAGCTGAATACACACAGCAAGTTGTGTTCCACTGGTCCTGCGCTTCGCTCGGCCATCCGTGCATGATCAAACCATCCAAGCACTATCTGTGACAGTACTGCAGCGTCGAATGGCAAATAAAATCGTTCCTTCTGGATAGATGGATCTATGGAATTACCATCACTTATAAATCCTTATAATAAGTATCCACGGTAAAAGTCCACATGGCAGGCATCTGCGATTTGATCAGGACAGGTAGCGATCGAGTCCACGTATTGCTTAAAACCCTTTAGGGAAAGAGTCGCTAATGGAGGATAACTTGTCAAGCATGCCCACCATGTATCCAATGATTAAATTTCTTTAAAATGAAAAGCATCCACAACACTCATGTTGTGAATATAGGCAATTTGTCTTTGAGATTAGCTCTCTTCTAATTGCGAGCAATACCCGTTACAACCAAGGTGTTTGGGATTGTTTAAGACCGAGTCAGCTTGAATTGTCTATGCACATCCCGTATGATAGGTAATTGTACACAATTTTTGACGTGTTTTCACAACCGAAACAGACGCTTCTCGTTGTCAAGACAAGAAACGTCACGAAATCACCGCATTAACATCGTCCAATTAATTTCGACAAATTCACACCCAGTATATTGACATCAACTCGGTGACACACGATCATTTTGATCGACGTAGCGCATATGATGTTTAGTATTATACGAGTTGTAAGTGTACCTAGCCACGTCACTAGTATTTTTGTTGCATTGTTATTGAGCGCGTTGCAATGCTGATCCATACGCGCATGTCATGTCAAAGAGCGCGCCACTTGAAACCTTGTCATTCCTAAATATAATTCATTATTACGATGCGTTTAGGTGATGGCGAATGGTCACGTGTTGTCGGAAAGTGCCGCTCTAAAACGGGCACTAAAAGCGTCCCTTCTCGAGACACAGAAGGCGAAGAACAGTGCTGACCGAAGACGTATTTCCGAACGTCGAAAAGCCGACAATGCTGGTGCTCAACGCGATGATGAATCGTCAACGACAGGACCGACGGACGCTCCAAGAGTTCGAGCCGTCAATTCAGCCGACCTATCCACTGCCAATGACACTAACCACAGGAGGGAGGTGTCCGCCTCGAAGAGGGACCGGACATCTGCGGCTAATGACGCCAAAGAAACGAATCACGTCAAAGCGAAGACGACTTCGCTGCGAAAGACGGTGAATGTCACAGACGAGCACGCCGAACTGCGAATTGATACCGGTGGAGCAAATCGCGGGGGCGTGAACTCCAAGAGGGCAGCAGCTGCTGTCCCGACTGCAACTGCCACTACCGCCGCTGTCGACGAGTGTGAGACGGCGAGTCGTCGAGACAAGCGTATGAAGTTCCGCAGGGACTTTCTCGAGGACACGATGCGTGAAACATCGACCCGAAGTCCCCGAAAGAAGTATTGCGCACAGAGAAAATTTGCTCAGAATTGCAACGGTGGCGGCGGCGGCGGCGGCTATTCGTCGTCGCCGATGGCCACCCCGGTGAAGGCCTTCCTCTCGCCAGGACCTTCACATCCACCTCCACCACCACCACCACCACCACCCCTGATCCTCCCTGCGGCCGCTACTCAGGCCACGTCACCTCTGAAGCCAACCTGTAAAACGGAGGATTTCCTTACATTCCTCTGTCTACGCGGAACGTCCCTCTGTCCTGAAGATCTCAAGTTTTTAGAGCACCCCAACAACTTGGAAGCGTCACGCGGCAATGATGACAGCAAACTAGCGACAATTGTCGGCAAGACGAAACGCAACCTGCAGGGAAAATTAGCCGAAGTTGATGACTCTCGATCGAGACGAGGCCGAGACTCGACCGACAGTTTAGATTCGCAGAAACCGCGAAAGGATCTCGTTGCAAAAGTAGCCAAGCTGATTGCTGCCAAATATAAGAAAAGCCTAAATGGTGTAGTTGGTCCCCGACGGCTATCAACTAGACAATCAAGCAGTGACAGTAGAAACTCGGTGACGTCTACGCCATCCCGTGCCGAACGACTTAAAATGCGTCAGCGTAAAGTGGCCCTTCTCGAGAAAGAAAATAAACGGCGTACCAACAGATTGGTAAAAGCCGAAATTACAGGAGACAACAGCATTTCGGGCAGTGGCGGGCATGGTCAGGAGCAACCTCTCAACGAGATGTGCAACGCACCACAGGCAACAGGGACCGTCGCACAAAGGCGCTCAGCACTTATCCGATCTCAGAGCAGGCGAACGCAGCAGCACTCCCATAGGGGCAACCTCATAGCGCGGAGCCTTGTCAAGCGGGCAAAGACTGGAAAAGCAGTCTCAGGACCGGGCGTTGGTATTGCACGCGATGGAAGTAGAGATGAAGGCCGGAGAGCGACACGGAGTCTCGGGCCTATTGCTGAGGTTGCACTCCCCATATGGCCTCAGTATAAGCTCAAGCAGTACGAACTGTCGCTCTCAAAGAAAGGCAAGAGAACATTGAGTCCCTCAGCTGCTGCCCATCCGATACCGGCGCAACCTGTTAAGATGGCCAAGCGAATTGATAAACGCCGATCCGAGAGGCTTACAAACGACGGAATTGCCATTGCCTCACCCCGAAAGACGATGCGACATCGGAGGGCGCCCTTCGAAGAGCCAAAAACCATTTCGGAAGCCATCACGAGCATCGATGTGAACGGTACATACCCAATCTGTGGTTAGCAAGTGTATATGACTAGACCATATCTGATAATGGATGGTTGCGCTGTGTTTTTAATCTCAAGTACGTGCAGGTAGTTCATGCTTGCAGTAATTACTTGGTCTAGTTACCAATCGATGACCCTATATAATAATGTTAATACAGTTGACTATAAATTAAGTCGTACTTTTCATATGTATTTTCTCACCACAATGTTGTGTTTAACTAATAATGGACACAAACCTGTGATATCCTCCTGTATAACGTTTTTAGACCGCATCGACAACCTGGTTCCAATCAGCTCCGATTTAATCAACACATCGACGGATGAGGCTACACTCGCAATTAATAGTCTCATCTCTTCGAAGTTTGAGGGTGATTTTGGTGTACTATCCACGCGAGATATTCTAAACACGCCAACATCTACGCCTCATGAGACGCCCGTCAAGGCGTCGCTAAATTTCATGAGTGATTGTGGAAGCCCTTGTGGAAGCGTTATTTCTCGGGCTAGCGACACAAGTTTCCGAAAGGTTAGTTGGAAAGAACTATCTGGCCAGACTGTGCATGGACTTAACGCATAATATATCGGAGTTCTATTTGACGGCAATTGAACGGGCACAGGGGAGCTGTTTACTCAGATAGATATGCAACTATGCAAACTAGTGCATCAACTACTCATAGCGTACAACGACTCTCTATTATCGAACTGCTGCGAGGAACTTTCTAACAGAGAGGAGATTCATGTTTATTTTTGTTTTGTTCAATTTTCCAGCAATCCACCCCCACTGAGCCAACGCCTGTGAGCAAAGCCAGCAAGAGTCGAAAAAGCCAAGCAATTAGATGGTCGTCGCTAAGTGAGCCTTCATCGTCCACATCGAACACTCCCTCCGCCTCTTCTGGGGGACACGTCGGCAAGTGCGAAATTAGTCCGACGTTGGTATTCGAGCCGACCATGGAGGAGTTCCAAGATCCACTCAAGTACATCCAGGAAACGATAGGAAAAATCGATGTCTCAAAGCATTCAATGTTCAAGATCATCACACCGGTGAAGAACAGTACCGGTTCAAGCGGTGCCAAGGACGCAAAGATAGCATCACGCCCTTCTGAGTGTCGTGTATCTTCAGAAATGCGCTTCTTAGCCTATAACCAGTTCCTGCATAAAATGTGGGGACGATGGGGACCATCGACACTGCAATACGCGTGCTTACGGAAAGCACTGAAAATATCTGAAGGCAGAGACAACGGTAAGTTTATTGCAGTAGCTTATGATGGCGCTGGATCTATTCCCAGTTGATGACAATATTTTAGATATCGAGACGTCGCATCGGCGCGTTTGTCGAATGCTTGTTACTAAACAAGCTTACCAGAAGGGTATAAAGATCGCGTACTAATGAGGTCGTGTTTGTTCGATTTCTCCCCATGTCCTTAGGCTCAGACGACGCAAATGAGGACAAAATTTTGTACAAGAGCGGGAATCCACTGATCGGTGGCGTCGAAATCGACGTCGGTCACCTCTACGAGACTGTACAGAACTTTGGCGGCATACAGGCCGTCATGGAGAAAAAAAAATGGGTCCGAGTCGCAGACGCGATGAGAATACCTCGTATGGCACACGACCGAGTTGCCCGACTTGATGATGCTTATATGCGCTACTGCCTACCACTGGAGGTTATGAGCGATTCGGAGAAGGAAGACGTCCTCAATAAGGTAATTACTTAATTTTTCGTCCGCCTTTCTGCCGGATGCCGCAGACGTACTCGCCATGTTTGAGATATTTGTCTTCGAAATTGGTTTCTAGGTTCAAGGTGGCAGGTCCTCGGTGTATGTTTCTAACGTCAGTCCTCAATGCGTCCGTATGAATAGGTAAAGGAAGAGAGAGAACGACGACGTGCTCAAGATCTTTGGGACGAAAATGAGACGCGTGAATGTGTCTGGCCCGGCAGAAATATGACTTTAGCAGTTTTTGAGAGGATCGCACGTAACACGCACACCATGTGGTACCCTCGGTCTGGCACGGGCATAGCAAGCGGAGGATGCGGTGGCGCTCTTGGGGCTGTGAATGCGGATATAGGTGCTGCCCCCGACGATGTCGAGCATGACTTCTGGGCGATTGTTGAGTCGAGGAAACGACATATCGTCGTTAACTGTGGCAACATCGATACACTCGCTTATGGATGTGGGTTTCCTCCTCCGACATCTAACTTGGTGGACAAGATCGCAGAACAAAGCGGACGTGGGAAAAAGGCGTCTTTGGCATCTGCTGCTGTGGCAACGGCAGAAAAGACCAACAGTGGCGGAGATGGTCGCATGGTGCCATGGAACACAAAGATACTGGCTCGCCATGACGAGAACGTACTACGGTGGCTAGGCGGTGTCTCGGGCGTTACCATACCGACACTGCACGTCAGCATGCTGTTCACCGCACTGCCGTGGTACAGGGATCCCCACAATGTCAACTGGTTGGATTACCTGCACAGTGGGGCACCGAAGATTTGGTACTCGGTACCATCAAGTCAGGCGGATCGTTTCCACCGAGTGGTATCCCGTCTAGCTCCGCATGTGCATCAAAGCGATGTAGGAATACCGTCAGACGCGTGTCTCATCCCTCCACGAATGCTGCTCGACCGAGGTGTGCCATTGCAGAAAACCGAACAAAGGCCCGGTGAAATGGTCGTGATCCTTCAGGGATGTTACAGCTCGAACGTATCTTGTGGATTTAGCCTTTCCGAGAGCGTTTACTTCACCTGGGATGATTGGATTAAACAAAGCTGGCAAAGGTATGTTTTGTGAGATGTGCTATCCCTGGTTATGTTGCAGCGCATTTGTGAGTGTCTGCCCGAGTTTTAATTAATGTTATCTTATTTGCGTGACCTGCTTCTCCAGATTCCAAACGTTACGTGAAAATAGCGAACCTCCGACGTTCTGTCTGGAGCAGTTGATAGTTAACATGGCGATGGAGGGCGCTGGCACCGCATCAAGCAGTGGGACTTCCACCCGCGCGAGTTCACTTGACGAAGGGGTGTTGGCCGATGTGTGGACCGTTCTGAACCGAATGGTGGAGGAGCTGTCAACGAGTTGGGCCGCCCTCGAAGCAGTTGGCGTAGCAAGCGAACAACGAGAGCAAAGTGCGTTTCCGGTTGAATGCGCAGACTGCCGGATGCTATGTGGACTCGCGGCCGTAAGTTTCACTACCATAGCTGACAAGGAAAAATTCTAGAATCTATCCGACGACGATTTGATTTAGCACATGACGTGATTTACACACGCGGATGATGAGACGAGTCCACAGCTTTAATGAGAGTGCAATAGAAGTGCAGGGAGACAAGTCAGTCGTAGGTCTGCTCTCGAAAACATCGATCATTGAGATTATGCTAGGGTTATAGCGTATCGTGTTGTTTTGTTTTCTGCGAGTTAGGCTGTATGCCAGAAATCTCCCGGAGAGGAGGTTGTGTGCCTTCACGATGCTCAGGCGCGGCTCGATGGCCCACTTAGTCGACCGGGTACCCCCTCTACTGGTACGACAGCTGGAAAATCGCTTAAAAACACCAGAGGCCAACATTGGCATGCAGGAAACATTCGAACACCTACCCAAAATGGACTACAACAAGAGCAACAAGAAGAAGAGGAAGAGGAGGAAGAGGAGCAGCAGCAACACCCAACGAAATTAAAAATTGTCTACTGCTATTCAATGGTGAGTTTATTGTAGTTGTTGTTGTTGTACTCTTAAGTAAACTATTGAACTATGCAAATGTGTTATCAGACTTAAATGTGCTATTAGGATTGCATTAACCGACTCAATTATTCACAGCGAAGGTGTTTCATTGTGTAGGCTTGTTCATCGAATGCAAACCGTGACGCCAAAGTGTCAGATCGAAGGACAAAATTGAGCAAAGGAGACAAAATATTGCAATTCACCGCTTTCTTTATATTATTATTTTCGTGTTATTGGGAATAGTGTTCCACGTGTTTATAATAAGAGCACTACATTGGCGTTGGCCATATTTCACTACGCCATTTGTTCATTGGCCAGTTCGACTGTGTCTTATATTATGATGTGTTCAGGTTTCAGACGATTACTTAGAACCTACCAATGACATTTGAAGGTTGATCCCTGTATTAAGATATCGTACGGGATCCGAGGCTTAAGTAATGCTTTATCTATTGTAAGGTGGCCCCTTTGTGGCTCAAATTATTTAAACACGTGACACCTTAGTGGCAAAGCATTTTCTTTGGAGATATCCTAAGATTCTCCCTCCACTCCGATAATGAGTCACCACACTATGACCACAATTAACATTTGCGACGCAATCCATTTTCCTCGGTTCATCACTCTCGATCGCAGGAGGAGCTCGAGTCACTGTCCACGAAGCTCCAGCAGAAGATCAAGTAACTCATGAGGAAGGATGGAAGCAAGGCTCAATTTAGGCTCAACCATTCCTGACGAAACTGCCCGCACCATGCTGATATCGTTGGCCGCCCCACGCCGGCGTCTACTGTTATACATTTCGGATCATAAGCGCACTGTGCATGTAGAAACTGAGTATCTGTTTGTACGAGGGAGTGTTTGTATGTATGGGTGTTCGCCACTGTGCAACTGGTGCTTTTTTGAGGTTTTTGTTTATTTTTCCTGAAGCAGCAATGGCAACAAGCCAAGCCAATCAATGCGTCGATCGTAGCCATGATTGACAACAGCGAGTGCACTGCCCACCATCGCCAAGGACATCACCGATCGACGGGGTCGCATCACCGCCGTTGCTCACCGTACGCTCAAATGCAAACGTATTATTGTATTGAATACGACATAATACTGCCCTTACTATTTATATCGCATCACATTGCGCCATGGTGCGGATAGACACGACGGTCTTACTTATGTGATTGTAAGAGAAAATGAGAAATACGAAAAACGCAGATGATTCGGCAGGTATTCTTCTCTTCCTCATATACTCTCTGTATAGTGCCTCGGAAGCATCCTCCCATTACGAATGGAATATGAACGTCGTATGAGTTTTTTTTGTGCGTTCCGGCTTGACTGACTGTATAGAAACCCGACGAAATTTTGCGCAAAACGTGATACCTCATTGCGAGGAGGGCCATAGATACATAGAGAGAGAAAAACGCTGATGATATTCAATGTACATATATATGTAATAATCGGTGACGCGCGCGTGCATGCGTGTGTGTGTGTGACTGTGTGTGTTTGAATAATTTTTATCTGTTGAAAAACGAGTGCAGCACAATAATGTCCACTACCTCAAGTACGGTGATAATGTTATAGCGTTGGCAAGTACAGACGAACGAATACACTTTGATTTACAAAAGTGTAGATGATTTGTGAGTAAACATGAGCTGTGAATGGCTCTGCGTATACAGCAGAGACGATTTCGGATGTTAGTCGAATTTGTCAGTTCGCTACTGGATAGAGTGTGTTTGCATATTGTGGATTGTCCGTGAGTAATCGGAGGCGTTTACTGATGTGGATTGAGGGATATTTGTACCTAGCCTTGTTTTGTATAAAACTTCCTGTCTTTTCTTCTTTTTTTTTTGGTTTTTTTGTAGATTTTATAAATACTGTGTGGTTCACACATGTACACACACACACACATAAACACGCAACGCAGTAAATAATGTAAATAGATGATGTATCGAAAGACGCATATTCTTGTACTATTTGTACTATTTACAATAAATATATAATGATGATAACAGTAATCCCACGAACAGGTCGTGTCTTTATTCATATCGCAGCATACTGACTTATTGGGCCAATTTTGAATTCTGAAAGTAATACAAAAAAAATTGTAATGAATATTTACAATGGCTTCGGTTAAGCACATACCGACATAGTAGTCTAGTTAAAAAATCTTAATACGGAAGCTTGCCCGAAGCTGTGGGGAGATACCATCTGTGAAATTAATTTAGTTAAATATGATTATGTTTATTGAGCGTCTCCAACAATACATGCGGAAGGTGCAAATGGCCGCGGAGTGAGACCTCCCATCGGGGAGGCCATAATTTATGACTAGAAGTTTGTCCGAGCGTGTGGAACAAAAAGCAGCCTCACATAACGTAAATATCGTCCACGCATATAAGGATTTTGTATTCCACAATTCATACATTATTTGGGTCAAAATTAAAACAGGTAAAACTACCCTTGGAGGCTTACTAATTAGAAATTACAATTATAAGTTTAAACAGGTCGCTGCTGTTATATCTCCACTCAGTGGCCGGCACCCTCACCCATATGTAGCGAATGGGCTACTAGTATATTTGCTTGCTGTTTCACGTAGATTGCATCTTCGTCATCGTGTGCACTCACCATGAGGCGCTTCTGCTTCTAATGTGCTGACGTAGTGTTAATATATAGGAAAATCTATAATATATAGTAATTAAAGTATCTATGCTAGGCTGGTTAAATTAAACGATTTAATATGAAATAGGCTTCTCATTAACTTCACTTTAAGCTTGACACGCATGTCAGAGTTCTCGAGAGCCTTTAACGCTAAATGAAGATGGCGATTAAGTGTAACCATTTTATCGCTGCTTTCGGAGTGCTTTCTGAGCACAATTTTTTATCACGCTACGAAATTTATTTATGGTGTTAGTACGGTGCTTCGTAAACGCTGAAATTCTCGGTTGTAAGTACTAATAGACAACGTTTGTTTGAACAGTTATATTGCTCTTGAAGGCCCCGATAGTAATTTTCATAGTGTGTACATACTATCTACATCCCCTTTTAGATCTCTTTCGATACGCTGACAGCGGACTGTAATCGCCATGCCTCGGTTTTATGGTTTCGAATTTGCCCCAATGCATTCATTCCAAAAGTAAACCCTAGAACGCCTCTCCTTACATCTTTGTATCGAATCAGCTGATAGCATGTGCTTGTCGTTGTGCGGCAGTTCGAATATCGAGAGCTATGTTTACAAACGGTTTCATTGTAGGGAGTGTTAAGTATTAAGCGATTGCCGAACCCTAGTACAGTGCCAGTGAGTTACACGAGCTCTGTAAGCTACAACAATGTCGGGAGGTAAAACTCGTAAGCAGGAGGTTGAGGGACCACCCGCAGATACAGTGTTCAAGGAGATACTCGCCCAGAACGGTGCAATCAACCCAATTCCGCTGCTGAATCGAGGAAATCTTAAAACCGATCCATTCTACTGGTTATATTCGTCGCCATCGTCGATTTTTAAGCCGGAACATCGTCTCGCTATCGTGGGAGGTGATACATCGTGCGTGGCATTGTACGAGGCCGAGATTACGGAGTGGTGCACCTGTGCTCAGTATCTTGTCAACGACTTGCAGTCACTACTCGGCGTGAAGTACTATAAGTTCTGGTCGTCGGTCCTCTTTGACGAGGATCTACATCTGGCGCTTGATAACTACCTCCGATTATCGCCGAGATGGTTTGATCCCGACTATCTCGTTACGCCTGTTATGCAGTCAATCGAAAACGAGCTGCATGGCGTAGTTATAAAGATCTTTATGCGAATGTCCACATGGAGAGAGTCGAAAACCGACCACCTGACTCCGGCGAATTTCGCCCAATATCTATTTGACTCGGTGTATGATGTGGCCCGTATTGCCGATATCTGTATTCTCTATGGATACGGAGAGGAGGCTCCAGTAAATCCTCTGATTAAGAAGATGTTATCAAATGTACTCAGCAAACAGCCCGAGCTCACGCGTGAATTCGGGCTTTTCACTAACGCCACGCTAGAAAGTATCACAAATCTGCAGGATGCGTGCAACAACACGGATCCCATAGCTACGCCTGGTAAGCCGTCATTGCTGGCGGCTGCATCGCTTCTTGATTCAGCCTCTCTCAAGTCATTGGACGAAATCGCAATATTCGATTTGTGCCAAGGAGCAGTGGAGATACCCGTCTCGGTGTTACATTTAGTACGGCACGTCCCCGATGAAGTTCTCGATTTACTTGAGGACGTGGTCGTGGCGATCCCGCAGTTCTTTGAAACTGTATACCTAGCGTTGGATGAGGAGTTGGAACGGCGAAAAGGGACCCTGCTAGCAGGTATAGCCGATCAGATCAGAGAAATGCTTCGCATAGGACAGTCTTGTGCACTCGACCTTTTCCGCCACTTCATTAGCGTTAAATGCGTTGATCCTATCGCGACGAATAACGTGGAGGGCATCGAGATGGCTCTTAAGGCTGTGGAGAAATATTATGCCGCGATAATGCAGGCCGTCGAGCATTCTCCTTTTATAATTTCTTATAACTCGTTGTATCCTCTGCAGGAAGATGTCGATATATTCCAAAAGAGCTCCCTAACGGCAGGCTTGGTGGATGAGTCCCAGTTCAAATATTTGCTCCAGACTCTACACATGGCTATGGCCGAAGTAGGATTAGAACAGAATGTTCTTGGAGAGCCTGTGACGCTCGAGGGAGCGGTCGGCAGCACTATGATGCCCGAAGTTCAAACTGTTTTAGCTATAATGCCGGATCTACGGAGCGAGTTTGTTGAGAAATGCCTCGAGTTTTATAAGCGAAATGTCAATGAAGTCGTCAGTGCTCTGATGGACAACAACATACATCCGGAGCTCGAGCAATACCGTCACGCGCCTGAACCTGCTGTCGAACCGCCGAAGACGGACGAAGGCGAAGAGGTGCATATTGGTAAGAAGAATCAATTCGCTGGCAATTTCCTCGACGACCACAAGGCGAAGGACCGTGTTCGGAACGTGGTCCTTCAGTACAGCCAGACATACGATGAGGTTGAGATTCAAGGCCATGAGAAGATGTATGATGACGAATATGACGATACGTATGACTCTGTCGACGTGGGTGTACCGGAAAAGGATTCCGAGGAGACTGATCGCCTCTTCGAAGTTCCGCGCATTTTGCAGAAGCGAGGAGAACGAAAGAAAGCTGGATGGGAGATCGCTCAGGAGCAACACGAGGAGGAAGATGACGACGATAGGAGAAAAAGACAGATAGCGTTCTGTGAGGACCCGGAAGTGGTACGCGCAAGACGGGAACAGCGATACCAAGCAAATCTAGCGAAAAGTGGCAGGGCTCCTCCACCGAAACGAGATGTCGTCGGAGCGGCCAGAGGCCAAGGACAAAGCCACGACGTATTGCGGAATCGACAACTTAAAGAGAGACATAAAGGGGGTAACCGCAAAACGCAAGCAGACAGAAAGAGGAAGGAATTCTAGGGGTGTCGGAAGTTTCCGTGCTCCACTAAACCTGTATAAATGTTGCGACACAAACATGAATAGTGTGCGTATCTATAGGGCAAACTAAAAACTAGAAGGCGTTTATAGAGAAGCGGTGCGCAAATGAACGTAAAATGGATTTTTTCACTGTAAGTCATAATTTACTATTGAAGTGAGCTTTGTTGGTGAATTTACTTAATAGTGTAAAAAAACTGTTAATAAATTATTGTTCTAATTGGAGTGGCATTTTTCTTCATTGATGATTTTCAGACGAGTACGCTAGTGTTACGAAACTGTCTCGATTATCCCAAATCTAAATTGAATCTTCTAGGCTAACGAACACTAAGGTGTAACTCCATAAGAAGTAGTGTTATCCGTTTGTATTAAAACAAGATAAACGCTTGAAATTAGAAGTGTATTATAATATAAATAGATAGACGTAAACCATATAGAGGTGCACTCTGTTCTATCGTACAATGCTTGAGAGTTGACACATGCTTAAATCTATATTCTTATATTGTCGCTTAGAAGCACGAATGGAAATTAATAGAACGATACGTCTGTTGTCTCGTGTCGAAATATATTTGAGACCATTGTTGGGGGGTATTTACACACCGCAGTCGAGTTACAACTCTGCTTAGGCACGTCCAGGCAAAGAGGTGATGATACCTAAATGCGGTAGATTGAGGCAAGCAAGCTGCGAGGTCCACCTGCCAGGGAACTCTCATACTCAAGGAAGGATCTATGATGTAATATTACTAAAGTGTCTCAAGCGAATCGGGGAGTATCAGGGGCGCGGGAGAGAAGAATCACGACGATTTGGTTTCCTGACTAGAATTAAGTGCACAACGAACCAGTTTCAGACATTGCAGGATTGATTGAAAACACTTACGCAATACTATACGTTCGCTTGGTCGTATAATTCACAATTATAATATATTAGGGTTAAATTTTTCTTTACAGCCAAAATTACGTTCAAGCCCAGGTCTTTGATTCCGACTGTGACGCGTCGAACACAACGGACAACAATCCTCATATTTGAGCAAAATATATCATATTATTATTATGGTAATACAAAGTATTATTGAAGCGTAGTGCAATTTTAAACAACCGAGTGACCCGCCCGCCGCAGTGGCATTCTTAGCAGGTGAAAAAACTCTCAGTGAACATCGTTATAGGTTATGGAGAATCGTCATTGAAAATACTATTTTATTGAGCGGGCTATCATAACAGCTGACGTATTTACCTTCACTGCCTAATCAAATTTTCTAGTCACAGTCCTGAATTTCAATTATTTTTAAGGTTGAAACGTTTCAACACCAACACCTCAGAAAAAGGTCTTTTCTTCGGTAGCGTAAGGCTACTGTTTCGACTATATTATGGATATAGAGTGTAACGACAGTTACAATGGTAACCTGGGGATCACGCGGAGGAACCTAAAACCTCAACATCAACGTTTGCAAAAAAAGCTTTTGCAAAGTTATTAAATCAAACGAAAGCATGATTTTAATGCAAAATGGGTCTTTCATGAACTCGGTATTGGCCAACTGAAAATGCGTGAGGAGTGTTCGCGAGACAATGTGAAGATACATAGGCAGCAAAAGAGTCGCCTAGAGCATACCGTTGCAGCGGACGAGACATCGGTCACCCTGTATAGGGGAACAGAAGCAGATCAAGTGAAACAGTAGCTACGACCAGGTGAACAGGCAATGGCGGTGGCAGTACCAAATAGATTCGAGCCTAGAGTAATGGTAGCACTTGCCATGGATTTCAACGAAATTTGCTACTACGAGATTTGGGGCCCAAAAGAAAAAATGGACTCGGCTCGATATTTCGAGTTCTCGAAGGTCCTAGAAGGGATTCAAGAATAATTGACATGGCAATAGGAAGCACCGAGTCTAGCTGCTCGATGACAATACAAGGGCAAATCGTAAAGATGAAATTACGTCCTGGCTTAAGGCCAACAAGATTGAGCGGTGCCCCTCCCATTCTCCCGATTTAAGCCCATGTGACTATAGTGGCCAAAGGTATGCAAACATCGATTTGCTCCATTAAATAGCGAAGTTACAAATGGGAATAGAATGGTGCATATCTAGCCGTCAGAAGGCTGCCAGAACTCTGGGACCAGTGTATAAATAACAGAGCTGCATACCTCTAACTCATACTAAAAAAGATTTGTATTAACTCACTTAGTTTAGTCGATATTGAAATGTATACGTGTCTCATTATTTTTGGGTATCCGGATATATATATATAAAATGATCGCGAAACTTACAACCCGGCACCGTAGAGTTTTAAGCCCGTTTTATTACTGATAGGTCGTTCGGGTAAATCACACGAATAATTTGTCTAAATTGACAAAATGTTCGTCTGGCCCAAGTGGGCAGATAACCTTCCGAAGCATACTGAATAACAGCAGCGAATCCATCCGTGAAAAGGCGGAGGTCGTCGGTTGACGAGCTCCCTGAAATCACATTTCCCTTCGTCTGCTGCACTTAGCCATTCTGTTTTATGTGAACACTGCCTAAGCTCTTTGTCATCTCGGCACACCAAACGTGTGCAGCCCAGACAAAGGAATTAGACTTTACTGAAATGCCAGATCAAATGTGGGATCATATAATATTTACGAATTTTACGTATTAGCCGCTGTCGCGGCTTATATATATAAATATATATATATATATATATATATATATACCTTACGTAGGGTTTTTGGGACTGACTGTCAGCCAATATTTAACGTCCACGTCCATATACCTTACCTAGTTGACAGTAATGCGTCACATTGTCCTCTCCTACTTACTTTATTATTGCACAAAGTCTTGATGTGTGTCCTATGATCATATTAAATAAATATATGGTGTCTGAAAAAGTTTCCCTACATGCTTACAAATGAACTGTATCATCTTTGGAGAAGCACAGTGTACGGTGTCCGAAATGTAGACGTCCATTGTGTGATGAATGCAATTCATAAACATTGCACTGTGCAGTGGCTTCCCAGATCGTATACAGGTGCCAATCGAGCAATGAACATTATGAAGCAGTTCATAAACGGAGTGAAGAAATAGTTTTGACACCCCACATGAATGTATATATATATATATATATATTCGAGTCGTTTATAACTTATAGATTGATACTCGATTTTATCACTCGTCTGTTTGGAGCAAAGGTCTTGTTCAAAGGTCCTTGAGATCTTTAGACCAGCATTAGGACTCTCTACGCCGAACCCTTCAGCCTTCCCCACAGTCTTCCTTCCAGTTCGCTGCAGAAATTAGTCGGCGATCACAGATGTCCCCGTGATTAACTCTTTCATGAAACTTTTGTGTGAGTTGTGTCGCATGTCGAGTAATGAACCGGCCGATGATAAATCGTTCTTCATTTCTCGAATGTCCATGTTTTTTCACTCTTAGCTTTTAGACTGATTTTTGTTTATTCAGGGTTCGTGTTGATTATTATTTGATGTCTGCCGTTCGTCGCATTGTCCCAGCGGTAGCTTTGAAGGTCGCCAGGTCCGCGCGTACATAACATTATTTGAGTTGGGGCCAAAACGACGCTTTGTTGAGTGCCACGATAGTGAATGCGATACCACAACACCGGCACATTCACCGCTCTGTAACCCTATGAAGACAAGACAAAGCACACCGTTTTCATTTCATTGAGCAATCACACGCGATTATTTTGTCACAGAACACGAAATCATTGTTAGCCTTATACATATATATTTCTGAGCAGACTTTACACCAATGTTCCTAATTTTATCGAGGGGCTGCTTGCGTGAGGGTGCTTGAAAGATCAGTAGATTTTCTCCCGTTGTGACGCGGCTGGTGTATTTGAGTTTACCTTTTATAGAGGCATGATAAGAATGCTTTGTTTAGATTTGTTCAAATAGGCAGAATCATATTTATCAACGTGTTGATTTTGAGTAAAACTTACATTTTTTGCTGTGTACGACAACCTTCTTCTGTGTCAGTGCTCTCTGCTGGTGGGCGCGACTCTCGCTGGGATTGCGACCCGTGGTGAGGAGTTCAGTTAGGAATGAGATATAACCGATCGCAAGTCGGAGAGTGTCCACCTGAATTCAGAATAACACATTTAAATTGACGGACAATTAAGTACGTCAGTGTTTCACAAAAACGTCAACTTACTTTCCTGCTACCAGTACGTCGCTTAGTTAACAATTGTTTGATGATGCCATTTAGAGCAGTAACCTAATTTGTAGGATAAACGACGACTCAATAACATGAACGCACTTATTCAGGGTCAGTGCTTCTCCAATTTGACTCCATGGTAGACTCTGTAAACAATTCTTAGATCGTTTCAGAGAAGTGATCGCATGGGAAGTGTTAGACGTTAAATAATCAAGGATCAACTATGACTATTCCTCCTTTGAATGCTCATTTGAATAGCAATTCGTTTGTCAGAAAGAATCGACAACATCGATAATCTTAGGACCCATTTTCGATCTAGGTACAGACGTGTGTATCGAATACTATACTTGACAGAGTTTCGTTAAACCAACGAGATGCATGACATATATGGCTGTGTCGCTTGCAAACCATTCAAAATATTTGACAAGTGGTGATTTCAAAACGCCTATACACATACCTTATGTATACGACACAGCGGGAGAATTTCTTAAAATTTATTTGACAAATTGTTCTCATTCGTAAGCTCAAAGAGGATTGTGTCGCGATAGTTACTAACCTTAGATAGCTTTTTCTCATACGGCAGGGTGGGTATATGCCCTCGAAGTCCTTCGAACGCGTCGTTAATCGACTGCATCCGTCGGCGTTCACGCATGTTCGCTGCTACTCGTTGGTGGGCCTAAAAGTCCGATGCCAAATGTGATACTAATGTTGAGATTAGGTCAAAGATAGATGATATTTCTTCAAGCGTTTAAATGCGAATGCTTAAAATTAAGTATAAAAAGGCTAAATATTATAAACAGATAATGTTTGTCATTACGAGTGATTGACAAAAAGTGCTCTGCAGCCAATCTTGCGAACCCATTTGATTATTTTCGAGTGCGTTCAGCTGTCTGTGTTTGTCTGGAGAAAGACTATTGTTTCCTTGCAGAGTGATGCGAAATGAGACTGAATATGAACTCTCGGTTGTATCAGCTGTAAAGGTCGCGGAGCTTCTGTCGATTTTATTTTTTTTAGAGTTGTTTGAGACTTTTTCGAGGCTTATATTTAACCATACGTTCAAGATCATAGTGCGGTCGAACAGGCAAAACAATATTAAGTAACTCAAAGCATATATATTGTACAAAAGTGTATATCATATAGGTATACATTTTCAAAATCTGTGTGTTTTCGAGATAAATTGAAAAACATCAATAAGAAACTCGTTGATAACTCCGAGAACTTCGCTGATTCTTTTCAGCTTCACAAATGCTTCTAGACCGCCGTGGTGTTGTTCTGCTCGAGGACGGGGCGTTCCTTATCGAAAGCGAATTAATAAATGTCTCGGAGATATTTCAAAAGATTTAGGCCCGCAAAGAGAAAACACTTCGGGCGAATACCAGAGTTAGAAACATCGAAGCATAGCCGTACTAACATTGATTCCTAGCATATTATTCCAGAGAACATGTTCTTCAGCGCAACGAAATGGCAAAGGGTCCACCCACACATCTATCTTTGGTGCTGCCATAACAATCGCGTACTGTCGCCTCGAGTAGTTACCATTGAACATGAGCTATCATTGTGATTATTATTCGTAATATGCCCCTCGTAGCTGCAAACTTCAGCAGCTATGTTCAGTCGTTTCCATTTTCTCTCTATCTCTCTCTTTCTCCTTGTTTTCACTCCACTCCTCGGCTCTTCCCTGACAATTCAACCACCCATTCGTGATACATCCGCCTCTTCTGTGGCCTCTACTCACTGCCACCCAGCCCACTGGCATCAACGTCAAGCAGGCAAGCCGGCAGGCAGCGGAGAAATGTGTATCTGTCCTCCCTTGGTTGCAGGGGTAGCACTATGTACGGAGTACTTTGCTTAGTGTGAGGTTGTGCCTGTGTCTATCCAGGTGGCGTCTATCCGTTGATTGTTCATTGCCCCTAGAGCGCTTCCCATTGCATCGCGGAACGCTCGGTCGACAAGAAACGGCTGAGCCAACCTCTCTTCCTCGTTGTAACGTTGTGGAACGGGCGGGGGGCGGGCAACCGATGCCTCTAGCAAACTCCCAGATACTTTCCCCTCACTCCTCCTGAGCCATAATCCTGCCTGCCCTCGCCGTCCTGCTTCAAGTTTCCTACACAGGTGCAGCCATCTCTGGGAGCCCTTGCACCTGGCCGCCCAGCACTCGCCACATCCTGCGGGCCTCGCCAGCCACCTTACGACCATCGCAGCGGCATAGAGCGGTCCACAGGGTTATGCTTACCCACAACATCAGCATTGTTCATTCATTCATCGCGGCGAAGGGGTCTAGGCTCAACAATGAACACGAACAGATCTAGGCTCTCCCTTATGTCCCTGTCTCGTATATGTACGTTGGCAGATAGCATAGCCAGAGTATAGAATCACCCAAAGTACCACAGCCTTAGCCTTGCTTGCTATAAAATCTGCCCATTGTGTACTTGGAGAAGCTACCCTTGCCACACCTATCAGCTGCGAAACTGTTGTTATCGCAGATAGTCCAAGTAGAGATGGTTGGCGGGATGGGCTTCGGGCGCGCTGGCTCTTCAGTTAAGTCGAGAGGTTTTGGGGCTAGCCAAGAAGTACTCGTGCACGGTAGGTCTTGATGGCATGACAACAGGCTCCGCTAGCGTTACCTAGCATAGAGCTGCGTACGGCTTCACAGAGTCAGGAAAAGGCCTTCGATTTAGCTATTATTCGGCAGCTCCACCTGCGACGTTACCTTGAAACGCCACATCGGCTGCTCACCTGTACCTCGACTTCCTTATTCGACAAGCTCCCCAAACCCCGCAACCATCCCACCCTCCAATAGCGACCCGATAGCCTCTAATACTGCTGCTACTACTCATCGCTGCCGTATGATACAACTGACGATGACTTCAGTTCTATCGGCGATACCCGGCCTTATGTGTGCCAATATCTATAGTCCGTAAGGTATCAAATACTTAATAGGCTTATCACGCCCTCGAAATGCGCTCGCACATCATAGCCACCGTCGTGTGACTGACAAGCGACAAACAGCGAGCCATGAGATGGTGCACATTGTTTAGCAATTTTACCGTTCTATTTAGTTTCTCCTGTGACAGGGGACACAGAGCAGGGTTGTTACCCATATCAATCGGTTGTGCTTCCTACACTTATCATAACGAAAGTGAATAGTTTGTGTGGCTAGTGTGGCTCTAGCTCGTCCTTATCCGAACAAATCGAATGCACAAAGTACAGCGTTCGTACTTTAGACATTTTCACCTGGACGGCTCAGGTTCAGCTTAACCAGATGCCAACAGTGGCCACAAGGAGGTAGCTCTGTCGCCTAAAATATCAACGCGTGCACCCACTCTAGAAACCATATTGAACCGCACCCGTACCTATCCGAGGGCGAGCAGATAGTCACACGGACGGATATACAGACTTATCCTCCTGAGTCTGCTTTGTTCAGTGGATTCTCTAGAGATGATCCGAAGAACCTCTCTTCCCGTCCGATAGCTAGATAGCGTTAATAAATCGCTAAAACAGTTCGATGAGAGTCTCCACTTAAGTAGTACTTAGCATTCATGGTAGAAGGCTCGATATAGTTACAACTGAGCCGATACGCGATATGCCTATTTATCTATCTATCGAGATAGTCGCTTTTCGACTTCGCTCTTATAGAGCAGGTGGGAAAAGTAGCTCATTTCCGACACTGGTGCACTCAATCAGTCTGCTGATAAGTACATATATGAGCTGCGGAGTACGCTTGAAGATCTGAAGAGGTGTCCCCGCGTATGTCCTGCATAGGCGCTCGCCAATAACAAGTGAAATCCTAAAATAGGTCAGTTTCTACAAGTGGCAGATGACAGTTCACCATGTTTTGCGTAAGCTATCAGATAAAAGATAATATCAATATTCGACAACGTTACAATGTGAAGGCAGCGACCGGTCTAAGTAACTATATATTAACTGCACATCTCAAAAATGAGGGTTTATAACAAAACAATTCGTACAAGTCAAAATATTGAGCCCGAAATAGTGGATTCCTTATTCACATCAACGGCGTTCAAGTGTATCCAGCGAACAGATATTCAACCAAGTATCTCGAACACAACTTAATTGGATCAGATGCAGATTTAATTGAGGTTATTTGCCATCTCCCGAAATCAGAATCGGAGACTGTGGTCAAGTTAGTCAAAAAGGCTTGGAAAGCATGCGCCTTGATTCGATCCAGTCCGCGCTATCCCCATAACCTAGTAGCAATATTTCAACACTGTATAATGTCGAGAGTATCAAACTACCCGCAGTATGAGAAATACACTCTTCTCACTCATTGATAGGTCTCAAACTATCATATTTGCGCGGCGTGGTTGGATGTAGTTCTTTTAGAGCACATAGGTATTTAGCTAAGGTAATGCATAATATACAGATACTATCTAGACCGATATCTAGACCGCGTTCGTGCTAAACATAAAATATTCACTTGTATCATTGCATTGATTCATCTAGAGTTTCTCTGTTGCCTGTGCATTTTTAAAAACCTAATAAAGATAAACTTTGATAAACAAGAAAAACTTTGTTTTTCCCCTCTATTGCCTTGTGAAATACCAAATAGAGGCTCCGTAGTCTGTTGGTCTAGCTATGTATTTCACTAGTGTGTTCATTGTACAGTTATTTTCGAATTGTAGAGAATTGTACAGTATCGTTAGAGACATTTAATAATAATAATAATAATAATGTTAGCATTTTCTTGCTTGAATACCATTAATGATACATTTATCGATCACTTTGGGGCCTATGTAGCCTTATCGAAGATTAAAATGTACAATTAAGTCGTTGGAGTTTACTTGAATAAGGGTAAACTGCAGGTATGTCGACCCTCCATTAAGATGCACTTTACACGGTTGCTTTATGAGTACTCGTACAATTTATTACTCATCAAGTTGATTCGATCATTTCTCCCAAAGCCTGCTGCCCAAATGGTAGTGACATCGCGCAGCTTTGTAAACTCTCAATGCAGACCATATGGCAGCGGGTGAACTGAGTAAAGTAAATGTTCAGCTTCTCAATCAACATTTCCCTGATTTGAACTATGGTAAGAATTGGTCCTTCCCAGCGGTGTAGCCGCACTGGCCCTATATACCCACACACCGCTAACTCTCTTGGAGATCTAACTCCCGTGGTTCAACAATTGAATCAAAAGGAATCATCACGCTCACGCAGAAATCTGCTTAAGCTCATGATAAGCCTACGGTTCACTCGTACGATAAATAGGTACAGTGCCATCCCAGGTCGTTCCTATGTGTATGATTATTATTGTTAGTGAAAAAAGGATACCTTTAAGTTATCTCAGAGCTATAAACAGCTCTTTAGAGACGACATGGTCCTCGAAAGCATGACGTCAAGTCGATATTGACTGAGCAGCACACAGCAGGTTGTGAACACAATATATATATATATATATATATATATATATATATATATATATATATATATATATATATATATGTATATATATATATATATATAGGGATTTATTATTGTGTCCATTCATGTACGTCTGCATCGGGCTTCGCATCACTCACACTGTTGGTTTGTGTCGGTCGAACGCTAGTTCGTGTCATCTTTCGCGAAGATGTTTTGTTCATATGAGGCGCATATAGAATTTGATTGATTTCCTGGCGGATCCATCTGTACGCTGTTCGGTTTCTCATTCTTTGTTGCCAATTCCACTCCATCTTTTTGGAGGTTGTACTATTATGAATCAAAACCAGGCAATGTATTCGAATGGTGGAGATTTGCTTCGTCTATTCGTTCTTCGTCTACGACTTGCCGCTTCACGCTGCTTTAGCAACCTTGTCCTCTAGAAAATCAAGTTTGGATACCGAGGAGACCGATAATGAATTGAAAAATATATAAAGCCAGCCGCAAAGTGTTTCTACTTTCCGTTCTACCTTGTATATATATTGGCTTGACTCCCCAAGTTCACAGTAGAGTTTTACCTAATTTTGAATGAAAATCTACTATCAACGTGTGGGTCAACCCGAAACTAATAACGGCGACCGTGAACTTCGAGAAGCACCACCAGTAACCGGCCAACTAGTTTCAGTAGATATAAACCTTTTAAAAAGTTTAGCATAATGCCCTGTAGTACACATATTCATATTCCAATCTTAAGCGGTTCTCAGCGACCCGCCACACTGTGAGGACCACTGTTAGGAACAACGGCGCGAATACCGAATAAGAATCTGCAGCTAATTGTTACAACCATGCGATGCTCCGCTATATCACCCAGAACTTACTGCTTGTCCCACCTTCCTCTCCTCATACGATTCTCTGTCTGTGTCTCGTTTTCTCGCGCACTCATTCGTAGATGGATGCCGTTCGCGTGTATATGCCCGTGCGCTGTCCAACTTTTGTTCTTCAGTGGCTGCTTTCCGCCATCCGTCTGGCGATTGATGGTGCCGGCTACAAAAGCATCAGCAAATCGCCCGTAGAGCTGTGCTAGCGAGGTGTACACGAAAGTGACAGCACTCGAGGAACGGACCACCGACGAGAACCGGGGGCGCGAGCTATAGGCTTGATAGTTATATGAACCACGGCCGAGAGAAGGCGAGGGTGAATACTGAGCTCGATGAGGTCTGACGGTCTGATGTTGGTACTAGCAGCGCCCGTAGTCGATGCTGGAAGGGAGCGGCGCTCGAGTGGATCTCCTCTAACTCTAGATCCTCGCACCGCATCTCCGATACTCATCCCCTTCACCATCTTGAAAGCTCGATGATGCGGGAGCTCGGACCACGACGACGACGATGGTGGCGGCGACGGCGACAACAACAACGATGTGAGCGACTACTGTTCGTGCCGGGCAATTCTCGTCCATGGTGCTACAACTGCACTGAGTTTGCCATTTGTAGCGGAGAACTCGCTTCAGACATGGGAATAGAAGGAGGCGGATGGATGAGTGTATAAATATATCCATAGATAGACTATAAGCTGATATGGAGCAAGGGGAGAAGCGCTTGCGTTCGTCGTGGTATCGAGAGGTAACCACCCCAAGCCCTCCTCGACTCGCAGACACACACGCACATCGGCAATGATTGTACACCTATACACATAGGTGGAAGAAGAGACACCGTGTCGCTCTCTCTCTGTCTCTCATTGAGTGTGTATAGGGAAACACCGTGAAGGTGGGGAGGAAGGTTCAACTATATATGGGTACTATCCAGCCTCGTTTGTATCTGTGTTTCTATCTGTTGTATGCTATTAATTCGATGGACCGTGGTGCTTATGATGATGGTGGTGTTGCTGCCGATGATGCTGCGAATTAAAGGCGATGAAACACAGAGGAGTTAAGTGCTTGAAGAACAACCATCGCGAGTGGTTGGTGAGGGCTGATGGCGCCGCGGTAGAAGTGGTTATGTGACGGCAGCGACGAACGGGGTGATGATGGTGAAATTGGGCGACGATAATGGGTAGGCGGTAGTAATAGCACATAGTCTTCCTTCACCAGGGAAACGAGGAGAGAGGAAGCTAAAGAAGATCGGTGCAAGTTCGAACATCTTGGAAGGCCGACATGGGAATGAGCAGAGCTCAACGAAAGTGAACACTGAATAGATGAGCGATTGAGATAGAAAGAGAGAGAGAATTAGATTGGCAGATGATATCACAGGAATAAGGAAACATGAAGTAAATGTTGCAATACTGGCTGTCGTGGGCTCTGACATGGCACATCTGACAATCTACGAATGAAAGCACAGCCAACTTATTATTATCATTATTATACACCCTGGTAAGAAGGTTCATTATTGTTATTGGCTACGCCTCATTGATTGCACTCACTACTCTTCTGGTGTTCGTAGATCATTGGGTGGTTCTGCGGATAAGCTGGGACCACAACAGATTGGAGCGTGGGAAGAAAATCCTGAGGTGAAATTAGCAGAACCGATTCACGCATGTAGTGAATACGTCATTATTTTGTGGCCAGATCGTCCAGTAAAAAGTGTTCTTCTGGCTTGAATAGTTGAGGCATCGATGTAGCTAATTGATTGAAAATGAACTCGAATATCAATAACGGAACTGTCGGACAACGCGGTCACGTTCGACAGTACCGTCTTAAAACTTCTCTTTTTACGCAGCTGACCTTCAGTATTGACAGTGCTCTCTAGTTGGTAAAATTTTCGTACGCATTAATGTGGATTTTAGATGCACTTTAATTCGCTCATCGATCAAGCAACGAAGTGCTAATTTGTTTTGAGATAGAGATCCATCATTCACACTGCATAAGCATAAAATATAGAGCGCTTACGATCCAAATTGTATATATATATATATATATATATGACACATCAGGGCTGAATTTTAGTCTTGGAATGTTTCCTAGCTGTGACTGTAAATTATCTGCAGAGTTCAAAGGGCAACAGGTTCGATGAAGGGCTCTAACTGCGGGGTACCAGGGGTTTCAGGGGTACCAGAGGTTGTGGGGTACATTTTGTTTTGTAAATATCATAACGAAACAACATGAGCGCCTTTGTTCCACTTATTGTAACTTGGGATATGATTTTTGTACTATTATACGAATATTCTTTGATTAACATTATACAAATTAGTGAAGGAAAAAATTCGATATCCCTCAAGAAGAGCTCACGGGCCTCGCTCTGTCGCATTCAATGGCAACCGCCCTTGTTGTGCCCATATGTTTGTCGAATGTTGTATTTCAAAGCGAATTCAGCCAACTGAATACATCTCGTGTGGTCCGATGGGTTTAGCTTTGAAATGTGTGTTTTATTGTGCCACAGTGCGATCCATTTTGCTTTGGCCTGGTCAGAAATTTTCCTCTTTTATGTAGGCTAGCATTGCCGCTTGATACGCTGAAAGACGCAACCTATATGTGGGGTGATTGCGATGTTACTTAAAATGCATGAAATAGGCGTTCGCGCGTGTAAGTACCCTTGAACTATAATAGTATAAAATGCATACTGCATCTTGTAATGTAGTAACTTGGGAGTTGCAGCTTTCAGATCAACATTGACAAGCTATTATTACACGTCTACTTAATTTCATTTTCTTCAACACAATTAAGAAGCCTCCTTCTATCAGATGCCACATCGCTGACAGGATCGAAGTCCTCTGTGTCATTGAGTAAGATGTGTGTAAATAGACTGTGAGTAGTAGCCATTTCTTTACCACGAACTTCATAATTGACGCAAATGAGAGGACAGCTAACGGATCGTAGTAATTGTCCTCTGCTGGAATGCTCTTGTGTGATTTTCTCCACTCTGATTTTTTTCTTCCACAAATTCAAAATTTCAAGAGTGCATATGTCCAAGGATGCTCCTGACACATGAACCTAATAAATTGTATCAAGTTGTACATGACACTAGCGAATTAGTACAAGCGTAGCAACGCTCCAAAGTGTGCTAATCTACTTATCTGAATGGTCATTGAATATAGGGGCGAAAAATAACCTTCCACAAATGCAGTGTACCACACGTAGGATCGAAGAACAGCGTTGAAGAACTATATTCTTGCCCTTCTGAACGTAAGCAAACTTGACACCGTAAAAGACCTCAGTGTCTGCTCAGTGCTCGCGAACGTTTACTCATGTCGAATCCAAAGCATTGTGAACGCAAACGATGCAAACTAATCATATGAGAATTAATATTTACACTTTTATTTTATAAATGTAAAGGAGATTAAGAATAAATGTGGAATTTTCTGACAAGGACGGGTCAATATGCCGGCATCGGGCCTTTTTCGTGTTGAACCTATGAGCAACGATCTTTTGGGGATCTGCGATTATTGGCAATGCGATTATTAGGTTTTGTAATGCTTTTAGCAGTTTGTTAGAATTAATCTGTAAAGGTGATATTTCCGACGTCTAGCGTTGTCTAGGGAGTGAATGTCATTTCGGTCTGAGTGGCAAATGCGATATCCAATCCTGGTTTACTGATGAAAGCATAAAAACGTGTTGGTTAAGTCGTCGCACTGTGGCCGCAAAGTCGTTATAAGGTGAACGGTACATGGTTAATTAATGTTTTCGAGAGGGGTGTTCTCTGTTCAAAAGGTTTTAGATAATTGCCTATTCTTACAGGATTATTGATGCGCTCCTCTTTATTGCAAACCTCAAAGGTACGGCGTTTTTTCGACGTCTAGATATTTGTGCAATATTATATACCAATATTTACCGTTAAACTGTGCGTGCTTTTGCGAAATCGCATTATTACACTGGGCTCAGTATATTCGCAGTATACCACTGTGCAGTACTGAGCTGATCCAGTAAGGGGCAAAAGTAGATCAGTTTCGCAGTGTAAACGTCAAATCTCACCGTTACTAGATAGCCATTTCCAACAAATGTAATCCTTCGAGATACTTATTGCATGAGGTACTCCACATTGGATATCCCGTTGCTCACCTCACTGACTTGGCCGCACTGTCCGTCTCCTGAACCGCTGCTTGGGGACGATCTTAGTTTAAACTTTCTCCTTTGGCGATCCTTGAAGTCCTGAGTGTCTTCACCGCTTGATTCGCAATCCGAGAAGGACGAGCAGCTCATCAGCTGATCGTCCTTGATATCAATCCCGTCTTGGCCACCGTCTGTGGCTTCCAGTCCACAATCGTTCACTCTCAGATCTCGGTTGCCACTTAAGATGCGGATACCTCCCAAGCTTTCGATATGCTGGAGGAAGCCTTTGGACAGGTCACCGTCGTCCATGGCACCTCTACGTGGCCCGCCGACTCTGCCACACTGAGGGTCTGAAGAAGAACTGGCGGGAACAGAGAGCAAATCCTAAATCAACGCCTTCTATCACCCCCAGAACTGCTACTGCGAACTGTTCTACACGGCCAATATATTGTTGTATTTTGCTTACTGTGGTAAGCACTTGGGGTACTGGTAATTAGCTAGCTCGTCAGATACGAGGTCGTTTAGTGCACACTCCGGTAAAGGTACTGTACTCCTTCTCGAGCTAGACAAGACTATTGTCGATGTCGATAGCCTTGCTCTAACGATTGTTTCAAACATAGTGCAAGCAGTTCCCAGCTGGGGGAATGTCCTTCCTCTTTATTTCCATGCTATGCCTCGCATTCGCTCGAATGGGGCGGTGCTTTGCTCTAGCTCCTCCCATTTCGATTCGCCTGGCGCTGTTCGGCTCTCGAGCCGACGGGACGGCCGGCGCCCCTCTGAGTGGCCCTGCTGCGACTAGTGCTACTACTACTACTACTACAACGACTACTAATACTACAGTTACCTCGTGCGGCAGGACAGCACCGCAGACAGGCCCGACGTCCTCCCAGCATTAGCCTCGTACGTTGCCTCCTCTGTGCTTTGCCTGGAGCTGCCTAAGGCTGGTAAACCACCAGAAAGGTGGAGGCTGCAGGCCTTGCTTCGTTGCGAGTTCGGAGCAAGAAGAGGCTGCTACGACGGCGGACGCGTGGTGAGAACTGAGACAGATGGCGGGCACAAGCGAAGCTTCCCACGGCACGACGAGACACAGAGGGGGCCTGCTTGGCCGCGTCACGCGGCGGATGTGCGACGGGAAACGGCGAGGGCAGACATAGACTCAGCTATACAGACAGACAAGCAGGGCCTGAACCTTGCGTTTCGACCAACATGGCCAACCCCAAGCCCCAACGAAAAACGGACATGTCGCTCAGCAGATGGGGAATAAAGATGCTGCAGGGGAGAATTGCGGGGAGTGGGGCAGACCCTGGACATTTCGCTTCTGTGAAGGAGTTTCTAGGGGTTGGCAGAGGACACCAAACGTGAAGGACAACAACCAGCAAACGGTGAAATTGGTGGGACTATACAAGCTATACGAGTTCGGGTTAGGCTGAAACGCTCCTTAGCACGTTACTGGAAGCAGATCGCTCACGGTGCGAGGGCGCATCGTCAAGAAAGCTTTTTGGCGAACCAAATAGTTTGGTGCCATCTAAGCACGATCTTATAGATGCTGTGTGTTAGACCAGTGTCACGTAAAATCGAATGTTTGTAGGCGTAAGGAGTGCGAAGTGTAAGGTACCCCATCATCTTGAACGGGATATCCTATAGGCCGCATGCACGCAAGCATAAAGACAGTTCAGATTGCCCCTGTCTGTGCTGACAAACCGGAATGATGGTAGGTGCATGATATTTTTATGAAGGGTGTCTTGCCGGGTTTCTAAGCCAAGCTACACTATTTGATCAGAAGAGTAGAGGGCAGAGCTTCTTCTTCTTCTTTTAGCGGCAGCAGCAGAAGCAGCTTCTGGACAGCAATGCGTGTATGGCAAACCGTCAATCGATGACGGCTTGCCACTTTTCTCTATGAGCTTCTCGGACTTCGCGAGCAACCCTCATCCTAGCATGCTACCTAGTACCACTAGAGACTGACTGTGAGATCAATGATCGTTCAAAGAAATCATAGTAGGCATCGATCTTATTCATATTGTCTCTCCATCCTACGAACGTATGGGTTTCCTGCCGAATGAAGACGGTTAGCAGGTCGTCTGGAAGCTGAATTTTATAATAAACATTTATGTCGTCATTAGCACAATATGACTCTTAATAAATCGATCTATTCAAACGGTCAATCTTACATTAACAATTAGTACAAATCTTTGGTTACCGTACTTGAACGTTTTGACCTGTTTATTTAACTAACGTGTTCTCAGCTTGGTAAGTGCAAACCTTTAAATGCTATCGTATGCTTTACCTAGTCGTCTATCGGCACCGCTAGAAACGCCGGCAGTAGCTATCTAGAACAATCCTGTTTGATTGCAATTAATGCGTGATAGAACCTGTGGTGTAATTAGCACTTCGTACCGCATTGTAAATCCGTGTTATGAATAGGTGCTTGCGGTAGGTAATTTCGGCACCTTCAGCGATCCATTATTGCCTTTTTATGCCCGAAAAAAACGTTATGTTCAATCATGTGTTTCACATCATTAATAATAAAGGCAATTGCAATCACTCTTCTATCGATAAACTCTCGAACTGAGTACCAGCCGGAATTTAGCTACGTTATCTTAAAGCATACTTTTTATTGGTCATCAGGAACAAGCCAAGTTGCTTCGCGCAAATCAAGAAATCTATCATCTAAAGATGAATATACGGAAGGTTTATGCCAATTGAAGGTACATGTGTTCTGAGCTAGTTCATCAATAACCATTAAGGTTCGAATGGTACAGTACTGCCTATGGTGCAGTGAGAAAGAGAGAGAGAGAGGCGGAGGGATTGGGAGAACCTCATCGGTTCGCTACGAATCTCATACCCTTTCGGTGTAATTATCCTCACAAAAGGGTGGAATTATCACATATAATTCTGTATGACTCATGGAGACAATGGATTTATGGAAACAGTCGTCCAGCGGTAGGTAAATGCAGTATTCGGTATATCGCCGCCGGTGAGTTCCTTCGTACCTATTTGCCGTAATATGCTCGGTAGTAGACGATCTTCGTTCTGAATAGTGAATAGGAATTGTCAAATTTGAGCAGATAAACTCCTCGACCAGGATACCTATGCGATCCCAGGATCACCTCCTCGTGGCTGTTTCTTCGGTAGGTAGGCAACACGATACTCGTTGGGCGATCTTCATTTTTTTCCTCCTTTTTTGGAGCTTCGATGTCATTCTGAAAGATTAATTTAGGATAGGTCATTATATTATTATACTTTTAGCTACGAACAATCACGGCTATATATATATATATATGTGTATATATATTAGGCTGACCCAACAAAAATGATACTCCTTCACATATTATTGGCCGGTTTGAATTCAAATTTGGCGTGTAGTGAGACACAACAATTAGTAAGCCGCTAGCATTCGGCTTTCGTTGGGTGTTCGAAATGGCAACTTCAAAGCAAAAAATCCTGCTGCCAAACCCAACACTTTTCTATGATAGCCAAGCGAATGTTGACATCGCATGATACGTGTTTGTTTGCACGATTTGATTTGCCAATGAACGAACATTCACATAATGCCCTCGTGAACGCTACAACGTTAAAGAGCCTTTTTAATCGCTCGTATGGATTGTCACTGGTTTAATTGTAGGCAACATGCTAGAAGATAGGATCCAACTCACAACATCAGTGAGGTGTTCATCGTCATCCCAGAAGTCGTCGTCATCTTCACTATCCGAATCATTAACATCGAGAGTCACCTCGGGATCCGGGCACTTGTTCCACTCGAAGCAGACCCCGAAGGCCAGGTCATAGTCGTCCGTTGCAAACTCCCAGTAAATGTAACGGCCGTCGTCCGACGTTGGTATTCGTACTGTCAGAATTTCCCCATTGCACACCTGCAAAGAATAGAATACAACGATATTGGACTAGCGGTGAATATTTTTCTGTTATTTATATATGCAACCTTTTAACATACACAATTTAATCTATGTAGGAGATGTTCTCATTCATACCTGCTTATTTCATTTTAGGTATAATATGCTATTATATAATTGCGCAGAAATGAGCAATCCGAATCGAGCGAAGAGATTATGGCTATTGTACATTTCGTAGGCCAACTGGCTTAAAAACAGTCAATCAAGCTGGTAATTTACCAAAAACGCAGACCATAATGATTATAGTCCATTGATCTTTTTCTGAGAACAGTAACCATCCTGGCTTTCGTATGAGCTCTGAATCCTGATTTATTTAGGCTCCCCTCGACTCGGACTAAGAAGATCCGATCTAATTAAATAGGTTATTAATAGGTAAATCTCTTAAATTTTAAACTAATCCTCACTCGTATGAGGCGATGCGCTAACCTTTTTACCTCTTGGTTGTAAATAGTGATAATACATAGACCACATCTCGATACCTTTTTGCTGCCCACGTAGTGCACAAGGTGCGAAGCGACCTCCAACCACAGATGAGTGTGTCTTATAATAGATATGTACCGTGTGACACTCGGAACGAATGGGAGTGTGGACGATCAATGAATACTGGCCGTCTAAGTAACGTAATATTTAGGCCAAGGTCGGCGGCAATACTGCTACCCTGCATTTAGGGATTATTTCGTGTTCCACTTGCAATATATTCTAATATATAAATGAAGCAATGAAGTTCCGGGACGTTTTTAATCTCGCAATGAATTACTTGGCTCCCCTCAACAAGTGCCCAGCTGCAATATCGTAGTATGATCCAGGATATTTACCCTAGCAATATATTAATTAATAAAAATTTTACTGGGTGCTATGTGCTTTGCTACGTGCACTGTATATTTGGCCCCTCGTAAGTTCCAACCCAGCCTGTACGGCTACCTTCCATTAACTTATTATTGCAAGCAATACATTCTCGTCACCGGAGAATTCGTTTCTACAAACTTACCTTAAGCATTCCGGTGTCACTGGTTTCTATCTCGTGTTTAAACTCTTCGATATTTCCCTTGCTCCATACGAAAGGTTCAGCGAGCTCCGGTAGCTCGAATACCTCCTCTTCCTCGGAATCAGAAGTGTCGCCGTTCGATGAGTGCAAACTCATTGCAGTTTTAGGATTAACAACCTCGTTAATTACACTTGTCCAACACTGTCTTCACGGGCCAACTCTTCACTTGGATTAGTGAGCGTAATTTAGATATTGAAAATGTTACTTAGAATATCGCTCGTTACTTAGAATATCGCTTACTGCTAATAATTATCAACTTGTCCGAGCTTAGGTTTAAGTGTGAGCAATGTCGTAAAACAATAGCGCTTTAAAACTACACCACTATCTAACGTGACGTTCTCGGAAATTCTCGAACTTATGTACGCTTGGAGGAATATCCCACTTCACTGCAGTGGGTGAGGACCATGTGGCAAATAGAAAAACGCTTGGGGTGCTTCCGCAGCAAGTGTGGGCAACAGGTTGTATTCAGGCTATACCATATCACTACGATTCTCTATGTGTCGAGAGCGAAAGGTGTCCCGCTAGATGCATGATCCGATTTCTTACTTCCAGCTTAAGGAGCGCTCTTCGAACAGGGTAACATTGAGTTCGGAATTACTGATCACGTCTACAATACAATAGAGGATATTAAAGATAAAATTCGGACTTTTATTCAGACGTTTGCTGTTAGGACAATAACAATCTGTCAGACGCCCACGTACGCTGAGTTGACATTATGAGTCGTCCACTGCCCACAGCACCCTAACGGACCCGATCGAACGCCACTCGACAGTTTCCAGGACAACCAACACGACAACTTACAATACAGAGAATGCGTGTGTTCCGATACCGGGCGGGGAGGGGGGTCAGCGTCGAGGCAAGTTGACATGGTCAAAGCAGAACCACCGGACGGCGGGATGGGTCTGAAGGTCGCGGTCATGGACGGATGCTTATCAACAGGTAAAGAAGGAACTCCCTCACGAATACGTTGGAGCGATCTGTGAAATATGCCTTCCACTGTCATTATGTTTGTTGTGTAATTAAGACTGTTTTTAAGTAATCAATAACTCGCATAGTCCGTCCTGCTCTTTGCTGTCGGCAACACATCTGTGTGGCCGATCAAATATTATAACATATAGTGGTAATCGCTGGTCGCCGTGTATCATGGTAAGTATTTGTACTTTTGACTGTTTCCAAATTTCTCTTGCACACTCTTGACGAATCGATAAGGACAGCACATATAAGGTGGAATTCGAGGCAAAACTCGATCGATTTGAAACTCGTTCGATATGTTGAAAAATTCTGGAGAAACGTTGTACTGCTCAGTAGGGTCACTCTTTAAAGTCAATGAATTAATACGATCTGCGGAGATAAATTGCACCACGAATGCATGCGTTGAAAGTAGCACATAGCGTACGCATCGATATAGTGATTGGCTAGTGAAAACAAATACGTGTAATTTGCGCGATAAGATTTTTCACAAAGAAACGACTTAATGACCACATATATGAAAATTGCCACATAACTGTTCAATAGCCATAGACGCGTGTGAGGAGAATTATGAAGAAGACGATCTCTATTCGGCAGAACCGCGATCCTTATTCAGAAAGAAGACTTCAGTCAAAAGGCAATTTGACGATGGTTGATTTTTCTCCATAACCTCAATCAATCGAGGCAGAAGTCCATTGGCAACCTAGTCATTTGCGGTTTATAAAGTAGCTCTTTTATCCTTGTGTATTGTATGTCTGTGGTTAACGGAATTGGAAGAGATCTTTGAGAGAAGCTGGTGATATTGCCTTAGACGCAGTCTACCTTTGTAGAACCTTTTTGTAGAACGACGACAACCAGATCGACATCTGTTATGGTATTCACATTGCTCCTCTATGATTAGCGTGGATAACACAATAGAGCACACTGTCTTACCCAGATAATGAAGCCGGTATTAAACAAACTACAGCAGCAACGACAACGTTATTAGATACAACACGGAAAAAAAAGACAGGCGAGACATCGATATTTTATGCAACACAACACTACTGTATTTGTCCTTCGTTTGCTCAAAATCGTTCATTCGATATACTTGTCTTAGGGCACAGTTGTTTTTGTATGTGTGGCGTGTTTTCCCTGTGTGCGTGTGTGTGAATGAATGAATTAATAGTCTACACGACACATAAGACAACGATAGGGTCATGTAATGATGGTTATAATAATAATAATAATTCAACAAAAATAATACAGTTATAGCTAACAACATCTTAATCCATTAAATGTATAAACTTCGCGCAAACAGTGAAACGTGCGTAATCGCGTTAGTCGTGCACCCAACCCAGCTACACAAGTTCAGCTAAACTTTGTAGCCTATATATGTGAAGACGAAAGGAAGCTCCGAGGTCAGAGTTTTAAATGTATCACATCTTCGTGCACCATCTCAGGTATTCGCTGTGAAGTGCCGGATCCTTGCCGGCTAAAAATCCTCGAACCTATAACTTGGGTCATGTGCCCACCATCTGCCCTTAGCGTAATCTCTGGCTTTCACTTTTCGATGATAAAGTAAAAAATAGAATATTTTTTAACCCATTTCGGAGAGTTTCAGGATAGTAGTTGAACAAGATACTACTACAACGAGATTACTGTTGTGTGAAGCGGTTACATCGTTAATGCGATTCGCTCCCGTCGCTTCAGTTTGCCGTTCGCGTTGTGACAAAACTTGCTATTCATATTAGATAACACCATTTTGAATTATGCACTTGTAATATCGTTCGACAGCCACGTTCCTCTTTCGTGTACGAGGCGTCTACATGCTACTGCGAATATCAATGGCTACAGATAACGACCATGCTTCCGTTCCAAGATTTTCCATAAATGATAACAACGGCCGTTCTGGCTCCGTGCGATGGTCCCGCAAAAGACGAATGGAAACCCTTCAACATCTTCGCTGTACAATGATACATATGCATTTCTGTTGAGTTTCGTCCCATTCAGCCACAAGCTAGACGAATGTAAATATATCATTGTATCGGTTTCTCACAGTAGTAGTGTTTCATTCGTAAAATACGAGATTACAATTATGTTTGGCTTATTCCTATCTCAAGGATTGGTCAACTGTTTCGATGAGTACGACACTATCGAGATTAAAAATATATTAATCGCTTCTATTTATCGTGTCTCTCTGTTTTTAATAACCATTCTGTAATTAATGACTTCTGATATAGGAAAAGCCTTGTCAGGCCTTGCTTGGTGCCCAGAGGGCGCATTTATAATTGGGAGTACGAAATAACAGCTTTGCATGAAGCTCGCTTGTTGGTGTAGGTGGAAGTTGTGTGTATGTATGTGTGTGTGTGTTTGTTTGTGCCATGTCAACGAACCGTTGAACCGAGAAACAACAAGTGTTTTACATAACAATAGTCGATATATATATATCTCCACGACAATTTACAAACGTTCAAACATTGAGAGTATCATCTGTGGTAGGTACATAAATACTATATATAATATATAATACAATAGAAGTGTCATACTTCGCTACTTTTTGTGGGGCTTCAACGAATACTTTGTTAACAAACTCTGCGCGCCACAACAAGATGCGACTCCTATGAGCGCTCCGCGATTGTTCCCTAAATGTTTTCTATACATTGTCCATTTACTTAGATATGGTCGTACATCGTACAAGAAGGATACCCACCTTCTTCATAGGCTGATCGCGTAGGCCTGCTTTACACATTGTATTATTGACTACTGACTAGCGATATCATTGCAAACGAATTCTCATATGTATATGCTATAGAATGCCTACACGGGAGCAATAATCGCCTTGGACACGAGTGGTCAATTCTATCTTCGGACCTGTCCTTGCCGTCTCAAATCGGCTGATTTGAACTTCACGAGCAAGCCTAAACAATTTTCGTTTTTGGTTACGAGATACAGTGTGTGTGTTCTCGATACAACAATGAGATTATTTCATGTCTGCTTTTCGCTCGTCCCGTCAAATGTCGAATAGGTCGTGGTCGGGGTCGTTGTCGTTATCGTTGTTGTTGTTGTCGTCGTCGTCGTTGTTGTCGTTGTTGTTGTTGTCGAAGATGATTCAATAGGAAGAGGTGGCGGACGTTCCGCTTGTGCAGGTAATAGTCCATCCTGGTCTGCCTGTCGATTTGGTGGCGGGTACCTCGACTGTAGGAGCAGCTCAAGGATGGTGGCCATTTCGTGCTACATGGTGTGACCGTCCCTTTCAGCGGTGCACGCAATCTTGCTGGCAGTCGCCAAACCCGAAGCAGATGCTCGTAAATGTACGAGCGCCTTTACCTCGCGGGCTGGAGCCACAGACGAGAGTTCGCTGCTCGCGAGACTCTGGACCTCCCCTGTGTCGTTGCTCTGTGGAACGACGAGGAAGATGTTTGACGTTGAATTGTCCAACGATACGCCTGCTATTGGTACGCCAGTGTGAACGTCCCGGTGACAGAAGCGATTGATATGTCCCTCGGATCCACTCAGTTGTGCTGGAACAGATTGGCGTAGCTTGTTGACAGTTAGCTAATTAACAATCATTGATACCTCTCTACGTACATAGGGGTAATGATGGTAATTGCCGGGTACGCGGTGGTCATCCGATCGACGCCGCTCCAAGTTATTATGCTACAAGGTATATCTAATATATCAGGGTATTTCCTCCTGAGTCGTACCTACCATTGCAGCAGATTGTTCCCGTGGATCGACTGAGCGTTGAGCTTTGACAGAATTGCTGCTGTTGGCCTATGCGGTTGTGGTGACACATGATGCTTTCTTTTGTGTTCTTGCTCGGCTTGAAGAGCGCGATGTAGACCTTAGGCACAAACAGGCAGAAGATCTGAACGGTTCCCGAGAGATTAAGAAGAAACGAGAGGGTCACTGCACGAATGGCGTTATTCGTGGACAACACGAACAATGGTAGAAATGCCAGCCAGATCACGCACGTTGTATAGTTGGTGAACGTAAGATACCGCGCCTCGTTGAAGCCGTCCGGACACTTGCGTGTCTTGAAAGCATACACGGTGCAAAAACCTGGCGCACAACAACAATATCGATAGACGTGATTTAAAAGCTTCATATCGGCCTGTTTGGATGTATGATATATACCTACAAATCTGATATGAAAGTAATCTGGAGAGAAAAATACAAAAGATAATGAGATAGTTGCAGACATAGCACATATCGGATTATTATAATTACAGTCAGTATATATATATATATATATATATATATATAAAGACGAGAAAATGATATAAATCACTCACACATGAGCACAAATGGGTAAACAAGCCCAATGAGATACTTGTGATCGTCGGATCTGGCGCAGATGAGTACACTCTCCTCGCGTGTTGGATAAATATTTGTCGGCTTCGGAGGGTCGTACATCAGCCAGAGTGCATTCACCACGACCTCAACGCTTACCTGTTCCACCATCAAATTCAAATAGATAGACATCGACTAATATCCACTACAATACAAAGTCTAACCTTGATATGCTTTGATTAGGCAAAGGTAGTATTCTCATATATATATATATATATATACATATATGAGAATACTACCTTTCCCTATAAATATATATATATATATATATAATACGCAGTTTAGTAGCGTTTATTTAGTCTGAATATCTTCGATGATAGCCCGAGCCTTCGAACTCACTCACGACTGTTGGTAACGCTCATCTAACCCCTATGATAATTCGTTTGCTAATAAAGGAACACTGATTTTCATTTTCCATCGGGATGATTCTTCAATCAAACGAGATTCAATTCACTGAATATACCAACCAGTAGAGCAGTAATGAAGAGCTGCGATGTCGGAGAAGTATATCGGATCTTGGCTTGAGGTCCCTTGCTACTCTGGGCAAATATACGTGCAATTCTAGACGTCTTGGTTACGATCGCTGCATAGCACATTGTGTAACAAAATCCTGTGCAGAATCAAGCATCAACACACAAATGAGACTATCATTGGCCGTTCTCTGTTCCCCTGTTCATCTGTCGCAATTGTCCCGACCCCGAAATATTTCTATATGATTTTCTTTGCGTTCTTTTTTTTTACATCTACATGCGATCACAAATATTCGACTTGATGAACGTGAATTTTTTTGAAATCAAACTCCTCTTATTCGTATACTGATCATGATTGTGAGTTTCGAAATATACACTAAATAGATAAGTAGTTGGGGACAGGATGTCAGGCCAATGCCGTCATGGTTACCCCCAAGGGACGGGGCGACGGGCGAAGATGGCATTGTTTCTTAGCACAACGCCTCTAACTATTAATTCTATCTCAGATAACTGCCTTCAATCGCAAGCCTCGTAACAATACGGCATCAACATACTAAAATAGCAATTTCGGCAGAAGCAAAAACATAATGCTATTGTTTGTTAGTCAACTCAAGGTGAATTTGTTTAAAAATCTACAAAATCTAAACGAACGCTTAGTGGACTATTACAGCCATCCAAAACCTTATCAATATCGGCTACAAATTGAGAAAAATGGAATAATCTGACAGCAAGCCATCATCGCTTGAGTATAACGTGTTTGCACTCCTTCGCATTTATAATAGTTCCCTTTTTTTTCCTATAGAGTTTTTGTTTTAGCGCTACAAGTAGACATACGTATATCGTATATTCCTATTACGGAATTTTCGCTTTTATATTACGGATCCATTGTTTTTTTTTTGCTGTGGCTTAGTTTGCTTTTGAGTTCGTACCAAGGAAGAAACGCGTAAGTCCGCACGTGATCGCCGTGGGCTTGGCCACGATGACAAACGTTAGTAGAAACGATAGAAAAATGCCGAACAGAAGCAAATAGGAGAGCTCGCGTCCCGATGCTTTGATGATTGGAGTGGCCGAATATCGTCGGAAGACGAGTGCAATAAATAGCACGACCAGGATACCTGCACGATGAGATTTGCAGCTTCTGTATTAGTGTATTCCGTGCTAACAAGCAAATTATTTCAAATATGTTAAGGTCGAAAAGACGCACGGTACAGATGCGCCAATTGCCCGCAACGATTGGCTGATATTTGCTCATGGGGTTGTTAATTATTACGATTATTATTATTGTACCAAATTATTCATTGTTGATTGATGATTAACTAACAGATGATAAATTTAACACCGTTGATAAGAGGGCAATAATATTTCAGTTGATATAGGTGAAATTCGAAAAATATATAAATATATATATTTATAGTATATTTAGGGATGTGTATCATGGCTCTGTATCCTAATGTTCTCTAATCGAGTCGTGTTAGCAATAACAACAAGAAATAATAACGTTCACCATCAACAAACATCGAAGGTAGATGCTCTAGATTATTTTCTTCTCTCAATTGCGACTATATATACTCAAGCCGAATACAATTGTTTTCTCTATGAGTCGATTATGAGATATATATATATATATATTTGGGAGGATTTTGTTGAATTTGATTGCATTTGAAAGACGTACCAAACGAAGCGAATGAAATAGATCCAATCGCCCACGGGTTATGATAATCAAGATATACTTCAGGTATTTTGACACATTTAGTCTTATCTGTATCGGGCAGATAACCGAGTTCACAGTCCTCGCAGTGATTCTTATCCCTTAGGAACTGGTACTGGGTACAGTTACTGCAGATCCAACAGCACGTGTCGCCCTCGAGTTTGAGCATCACCTGCGATAACGAACGACCTCGAACGATTAGTCACCGTCAATAGACGACACATTCACACTAACATCATTCATTGACTTGATTCCGGTTACTTCGATTCGGTCCATATCGTATGTATGTGGCTACCAAAAAGCGTCTTCAACAAATAAGCAAACTTACAATTTTGAGCCGAAATTCTCAAAATGTAGTTGTGCGAAAAAGATCCGAAAACAAAAATCCAACAAGTCGAAGGGTTGTCACCGATCAACGGGTCAATAGTTTTCCCTAGCGACGTGGGTGCGTCATTTCCAATATGAATTAGAATATTTCAAGCTGATCTGTGTGAGTCACGGCCACACGCGTAATGGCAGAACAAGCGAATATAACGAAGTGAGCATAAATGCAACAGGAGCGAGAAAGAAAAATCGAGTCAAGAGCAAAAGTCAAGGAGTGCAAAGAACCGTAGAACCGTACTTCCCCTTAGATTAGCCATAACAATAATAACACTAATACGTTCATCACTGGTATACCATAAGTGCATTGGGCTTTGTATAACAAAAATCACGTGAAAGGGCTAAATTTGATTTGTTCATATAATTCGGGTTAGCCTGTTCATACAATTTTCACACTATTAGGAATTCATTGCGTAGTTTATTTTTTATTGATCGCTGACATATCAATACAACTTGTAGAAAATAAAGAACAATGTTTATAGTGTATTAACTAGGAATGTGTATTTCATAAAAATATGTGCTTATTCTCTACGTGTTAATACTTTATTAAGCGCGATCGTCGACATAAAAATAAACACCGTTAGAAGTCCATATACAGCTACGGGCTTTCAATGTCGACCAGCAAAGGCCACAAATTCATTTGTACCTAGCCCTTAATGTTGTTGTTGTTGTGTAGTTATATCCTGAACTAAGAATGCAACGGCTTGCAGATAAATAATAGATAAACTCTCTGGTAGACAAAGCGTCGAACATAATGTCAGAGCGGAGCAGCAGGAGATAAAATCGCTCCACATCCAGTGTTGTTACCATCGCCATCCCTATTATTCATGTCGAGACACTTATATAAATTACATTGTGGTACAGGCTTCGTGTGATTTACTTGAAATGTGATTGTGAAAACTATTCGCAAACCCAGCATGAACACTGTCATTAGAAGATGATATATCATTTCGTATTGGCCGATTGTTCTCGTCACACTATGGACTAAACAGACACTCAACGTTTCAGATGCACGAATAGACACGACACTGTGCAAATAGTCGCGTAAAACTAAACCGGTCAACAGACTCTCCCTTCGAGCCCAATGGAACAATTAATGGTTGTTATAGAAACTTGCGGAAAGTTGACATTATTGTTTTGTTCCTTTACTGTTTTTTTTGCTGGTGTAGTGAATACTGCGTTTGCTGCAATAACTGGTAGATATTCAGTTTTTAGGGACTTTTTTATTCAGTTTTTATTCGATTATAAGGGCTCGAAATAGTTAGGATATTAAGACGGCTCGTACAAGCATCGTACTCAGCAACTATTAAAGTTTCGCCGTCCTCGGGACAATGAGGGCCCCGGCCTAACACCCTGTCCCCAACTAATTCCCTAATTATATGTATATTAGCTACTTATTCCGAATCTAAGATAACCTATTGAGATAATACCTGAAACGAACAAAAACATCAATTTCATCGAAAAGCGATGCCGAACAACAGATTACTAATCAAAAATCATTGATGAGGTTTCCTACCTGATCCTTGTGGCACTCCTCCGAGCAATACGATCGAGGGTAAGGTTTCTGGTCCCATTTGAAGACCATCTCCTCGCGGCGCACTTCGAGGTGGCTTTCACCATCGTCACTTGCTATGCGCCATGTCCGGCATCAATAAACAATCAACAAACAGCACAAACACACCAAACTGTGAATTTGATTTCACCCAGCCGAATCATTATTATTATTATTATTATGGTTAAGATATAGAATATCTGTAAGAATAAGCTGACTGACATAAACATATCGACTCCATTTCCACATAACTGCAAGGACTCTAAATAGAGCCCTCCTGCCGGCCTTACCCTATACTCTTCCTCCATAAGTGCAGGGTTGAGGTCCGGTTGATAATTTATCACACAAATAATGTGTAAACGTCACTACGCAACAAAAATAGCTGTTACATCCACAACAATCTGAGGCCACTATCTCTCCCGCCCCGTAGACTGGCGGTAGAGCAACATTGTTTGGCATTACACGTGTGTAAGTATGCGCCATGTTACGAAACGGGACATGGGCGACAATTGCAAGTGACGAAGACCACTGGGTACAATTTATATAGTTCCGTGTGTGGCATGCCCCGAGGTCATTAGTTTGAGCAGCATAGACTTGTGTCTGCCTGCGGTTATGACCTGGATGAGGTCTACTCTCCGCTCGACCAGCTACGTTGGTTCAACGAATGGACATTGCTAGCATCGGGGGAAAAAGTCAATGGTAAGAGACCAGTGGCAGTGGTCACAGCGTATTCAGCGTCATGATCAACGCACCCGGCTACGGTGAGTGCCCCATCGTATCATAACCGCAAGACAAGAAATGATTAATGTTGGCCCTCGACGAGAATGTCACCTGGACAGTGAGGATCCTATGGACAGACAGTGAGCTTGGTGGGACCACCTATATCCGTCTGGATCTGATGGGTGCGAATGCACGAATATCGCCGTAGTATTTGTTGTAGTAGTAGTAGTAGTAGTAAAATTTGCGTTTCCGCCCATGTCCTGTTTCGTAACATGGCGCATATTTACACACGTGTAATGCCGAAAGCAGTTGTACCGTGGACGTTTAGGAAATTTTATCATTATTAGTAAAATTGGCGAAAACAACAATGAAATTGTGTTGTTTTTGTTGGCGGTGGTGTCGATTTATAGCAATATGTACTAATTATAGATCTTAATATACGGTCATATAGTGAAGAACAGACACGCCGGAGGAGGAAGCTTCAGAGCTGTAAGCACACAAATGTCTGCTAAATTCGTTATAGTATACTAATGAACAAGATTATCGGCCCTCTGAACACCCTCTGTACTTGACGCACACTTCATTGCTGAGATGATCCTTGCGTTGCAAGCTTTTTACGAAGTCACACACGACTCAGTGGGGAAGGCTATGAACATACACTTTTACGGCAAAAACTACTACTGTGACGTCGGGATTTGCTTGTTCTTCTCGAGGTGGCGCGCATCACTTCGCGGCCTATTTAGTAATTATATTTATATCGCTGAAGACCTTCAGAGGCTACTTACGGTCATAGGAGCCAACGGGTTTCCAGATGAACTCGTGCTTACCGTCGGGTCGCTCACTTCGTTGGAAGTTGATTATCGTGTACCTTCAAAATTGAAATTCTCTCATGAATGAATAAATAAATTAATTGTTCTTTCATCGGCGATAATTAATGGCGACACGCTACTCGTGTTACTGTGTTCGATCGGCGTCGCAGCCAGTTGGTCAATTTTGTAACGAAATAATGAAAACGAGCGCCTTGATATTTTACGTTACTCAAAGAGAGTGATGTTTGCATATCTTAGTCTTGGTCTGTGGCGCTGATCTGCTGAACGTATCATATCGGGACTTCTATGGTAACGCAAGTACCTATGTCAGTACATATGTCATAAGGAACTGGCGTTGTGTGATCTTCTTCTATTTGTCTCCGTTAAGTTTTCGAGACCTTGGTTTTGGACTCAAAACGATCAGTCGGCACACTTCAACACACTCTTAATTATCAGCGTTTTGTGTCCAATCATGCGCGGAAGGCAAACGAGAGGCAGACAGCTAAATCATTGGACTGTACGAAATTGAATTCGTGCAATTTCCAGCAAACCGACAATATCGTGATTTCGTTTGAATGAAGTGCATTCAAGTGAAGCCGGGTGCGTTCGCATATCTATCTCGTTGTTGCGTGTATCAGACCCTAACCAAATGTATGCTAATCATTCCACTGTTTTGACTTCTCGAGTCTCTTCTTTGGAAAACTGAAAACGAGTAATATCGTGTGTACCATTTTCTTGCTCTTTTTATTGCTAATATTATTAGCAAACATATTGACATGAAGAGATATAATTGCATTGGTATATTATATAATAGTTTTGAGTCAAGAGGTCTAAAATCGTTTCAGCGATAAGCCTTCTCTGCGTCTACTTAGTTTGGACTCGCGCTGGAAACAATCCATTACTGAACATGGTACTGCCTCATAATTCTAATTTTAACTATCACCTAGATTAGTATTAGATTCGTATTCTCTTTGCTTGCTGACTTGCCTGGGCGGGGCGTCCCCCGATGGCAGGAAGCGAAAGGGCTTGCCAGACTCATCCTTGAAGGAAACCTTCTCCAGGGCGGATTTCAGGTAAGTTCCGTCGATTCCAGTCTCGAGCATCTTGTCACACATGCCTGTTTGATTACCACAACTGCACAACAGAATACAGTAGACCAAGCCGACTTTACAAACCTATATCTGTACATGCGTCATCGAGAGGCGGGCAATCGCAGTTAAGGAACTACATATTTCTAATATGAGTAGTACTAGCAGCGGCAGGAGTAAGATTCAGCTAACCGCATTCGGTGGATATCGTGTAACGCGTACGCAAAAGCGTATGCAGCATCACGGACGAAATGCAATCCTTTGAACTCCTGAGTCGGAATAGATTTATTGGTGTTGCACCAAGACGTGAAGTTGCTATTGAACGGCGTTTCAGGAAACTCGACCATGCGACACTTCCAGAACTCCTCCCAGTATTCCTGAAACCAAGGGTTGTCCTTGTGCGTGGTGGGGTTAAGCTGGCTATCACATGGAGAGAGGTTGGCAGATGAAAGAAAAACAAACAAACAAAATCAGGTCGGTTTTTGCCATAGTCTCTATAGTGGAATTGCGGAAGGATATCACAAATTATAAAGAGTTGGAGGATGGTGCGTTGATGCGGGGGTCAGCTTCTCCCTCCAGTTTCGCTACCATTTATTATGCATCACATAGTAATAGTAATATGCTAGCATAAATATCATGTGATACCAATAATAATAATAATTATACGAACGGCGAATGTATACAAGCGAGCTATACGAACCTGAAGTAGTCCTTAAAGCCTGCTAGAGCCCTCTGTTTAGGAAGCACGTTAATGGCTCCTTCGACGACATCTCTCTCGCCATCCGTCTCAAAGAGGGTCTTTAGCCCACCCCAGGCGTCACTGCCAATCCAAACGAAGCGACGCGAAGCCCCCTTGCGGTAGGCCGCTTTCATCAGCTTCTTCGCAACCTGTTTGTCGGAGAACACGACGACCACTGCAACAGTTCGCATGCACTAATTTACCTTCGACATCGAACAACAGAACAAGCCCTCAGGTATAACCAGCCCTGAGATAGCTCTGCTAGAGCTATAATGCGCGGGACACTATCCTGAAAGGTGCACTACAGGAGCACTATCATCAAGAAGGTTACTGACCTCTGGCGTTGCTCTTATTCATTAGGTTCTGGATGACCATGTCGTACTTCGTTTCGTTGAAGTCGGCGTTTATTGATTGTGGATTGGAGAAGCAAATATTGTATTGAGCCGAAAGCTCCTGAAGCTTTTCATATCCACGATTTCCGTAGTCGGTGTCCGAATACACAATCGACACGTACGTCCACCGGAACTCGCTATCGATAATAATAATAAAAATGGACAGGGAACTGTTACTGCTTGGATTGAACGATACTATTATTGTGATAAGAAAGAAAAAGAAGCTGTTATAGTATAAAGACATAATAAAATATCATAAGGTAAGAGGTTGTTTCTCACATGAGTATTTCCATGATTGCTTTAGCCTGGTTAGCGTCCGATGGCACCGTCCGGAAGAAGTATTCGAACTTTCCTTTGTTTGACAGCGTCGGGCTCGTAGACTGGTAGCTGATCTGCGACAATTCGCATGTTACGAGTTCGTTAGCTGTTTAGTGTCCAACATATATATATATATATATATATATATATATGGTTCATTTGTATATACGTATGTATATGTACATATTTATATTCATTTTTGTCGGTCAAGGGTTGGATACAGCTGTACGGGCCTTAACGCTGCCTGACCCCAAACCCCGTCATAGAGCAACCGCTGATACCTTTGCAGTAACATAATTATCTAAAACGTATGAATTACAGTATATATATATATTATTCACTAACCGAAATTATGTTGACGTACTGTGATGTCTATATAGAGTCACACTACGATATGCACAAGCGCACAATTTTCGGATGAACCAACTCAGATGAATGCCTATTGCCCCAAAATGACAATTCGACGCGTATTTGAGGAAATGCTTACGTGACCACGCAATTCACAAGTCCAGAGTCAGATACGCATAAGGCTGAGTAATGCGTCAGAGAGTCAACTTTGCTGTACACCGGCTTTCGAAAGCAGACATCTTTGGGGGAAGGTTAGAATTCTCTATGAAGCAGGAGTTCTTCATCCACAAAGAGAGCCGAGAGTGTGAGGAATTAGGATAAGATTGAACTTTTTCAGTCGTATCCTAATTCGTCACACTTTCGAGATCATTGTACTTCAAAGAGAATTTAATGTTCCACACAAAAAAGGAAAATTATATAGAAGAAGCATGCTTCTCTGTGTTGCCGATATTCATTATTTAGTGGTTCGCAAGACCTTTCTTAAATGCGAGTCTATGTTTTATTATTGATATATATTCAAAAACGGACATAACACACGTATAATATTATCGTGCGCGTCGCCATCGCGTCTTAAAGTGAACCGAACGTTGTGGGCCTCATATTTTATTACGAGGAACCCACTCGTCATAAAATTTTTATACTGACGAAGCAAGAACAGCAGTAAGTATTTTCCAATGGTTGAGCTGTCTTTATACCTAAGATATCATATATTCTGTATTGGGCGTGAGTTTACTATTTTATACGAGGGTTCATCCCTAAAAACCAATGAATGTCCATAGACCACGATGTATAAAGGTTATTCTATTATATTTCATTAATCAATCGATAAGTCTGGCGATGTTACTAGATTTCTCTAAACATGCTATCAGATGGAAAATATTCAGGTTGTATATATATATATGGCAACGGTATCCCCTTGTTGCTCACCCTTTACTGATTTGACAAATTCATATCGATCATGCGTGATTTTCGTCCTATTACCCATTTATCAGACGATAAACTCTAGAAATTGAAGGTCGATTATGAAAATGCAGCCCTAAGAATATTTTTATCCTCTTGATTACTCCCTGCTCCGCAAGTACCGAGGGTCCCGATGTAATTATAGTGTATGGAATATATGTCTGAATGCGTGAACTCCACGGTATTTTACGCTTGGCGTTGACTCATTGAACAGAAATATAGCCGGCCGTTAGGTTCACGGTGGACTCCTGTCTTGGCCAAGGCAGTATATAAAACAAGTAGCAAATAGGTGACATCTGAAAATTGTTACGGTTACGATGTTCTGTGGAGGAATGGGGATAGACATCGAATCACGATACTTTAGTGCGTGACACGGATGCATGAGGTCATACACTACCTGAGGGACTTTGAAGAGGCGTAGGAGATTGGCGAGTTGAATGGATACGGAGCTGGACTGGCCTCCAATGATTCCAACAACATTGTTGAATGATCCATTGCGGTACGTGGGAACTGAACCATCGGAGCAGACGAATTGTCTCTCTGACTTGAACAGGTTGTTTCGTGCTATGAAGCCTGTAGCCATCGTGTAAATTGGTAAGATTTAGCGATTGAAATCAAACACAGCAATCTCTCTTCTTGCTTAGTTCGCCTCAGTTCTCTTTTTGTTCATTCTGTTTATGAGATTTGTGAATGGGGGATGGGCTCGACACGTTTATCTATGTATATATATATATATTACGTTATTCTACTTTTTCTACTCCTTTTTTGGCCTGAAAGCTGATTGTTTTATGAGTCATGGTGGTACTCGAACAAGCGCCACTTGGCTTTAGAGACATTAAAATATCTCACCAATCCAAAATCGCTCGTAAGTACAAAGAATTCCTTGCGCAGACAGACAACGTTATTCCATATTGCCCTCAAGGAACTTAAATGTACAAAATGGCTGACTGGCCTACACATTTCTTAAGTATGCATGTATATCATTATGATTCTATAAAAAACATACCTTTTATAAAATCTAACGACTGTTCCAGTGCGTAAGCACTGTTATCACATGAATCAAGCGCGATTACTCCGAGCCGGACGCCTGGTAGGATTGTTTCATCATCGTTGATTTTTCTAATTGTGTACAGCAGCGCTTCTAGCTGCTGAACACCTTCATCCTGCGGCAGAGGAAGATGGGTAATTTCAAGATAGGATTTCTACATGTGATGACTATGTCCCCTCTTATATTACCGTTCAGGTCAACCAGGGTAAGGTAAAGCTTTATTGGTTTATTAAAGGAGCTGCAATTTCACAATGCTTAAGCCCTCTTACATGTCAGACATAAGCCCTCTTACATGGCGGGGCTCGAACCAGTGGCCTCTGGCTTTCGACAGCTAGAGACTTAGCTGGGTAGGGTTGACACATGCAAACTTGAAAATATCTGCGAAATTTACGTTTATTCTTGCAGAGATATTCTTGTATGACCCGGATAAAATAGAGCCCGGACGGAACCCGTTCAAACGGTGCATTCTTAAACTGTATAATTTGGTACCGCTATTAAATTCATATGGATAGGTACATCATTATTAGGTTAACCACATCATTATGTGGATAGAGTTCTCTCGAAAACTGTAGCTGTTTTTTTCCCGAGTTGCATGTATATAACATACAAACCTCAATCTGTATCCGGCCGCATTCGTAGGAGGAATTGGCTTCGTGAATGGGAAACAGTGCACCAAGCATGATGTCCCCGGAGATATTGGCAGTTCGCTGTAAAGGCCAATTAGCGGTGCGGGGCATACCCGGTGACGGGGTTCCCAACAACAATTGCAGCGCGAGGAACCACCACAGGGCGGCGCCACCCGAATGCAGCCATTTAAGAACCACGCCAGTACTTCCGCAAAGGTAGCAGATGGGTTGGGATCGACGCCCCCGAACGAACGGCGCGACGCCTTCAATCAAATGCATGAGCATCATGCAAGGTGCATTAACGGCAACATCACCTGAAATTGGAATAATGAATCGAAGGTGATTTATCATTTTTCAAAGCTCCATTTGTAGCATCATGCTGTCACTTGTCTCAGAATATGTCTCGTAGACTTCGACGGGGACAGTCCCACAGGTCTGTGGCATTTCGACACGTGTCGGTCATCCCTATTCACTGTACAAGCATCTCTGGATATTGCTACGTTTATATGATTGCTTTTAAATATATACGGCGGTGCGTATATAAAGTTAAATTGAGCATGCAATGTTTGTTTTCTACAGGGCGCCTCCCTACAGGGATGCCATTGCTGGAAAATCGAAAGGGTGATCTACGTCTCGTCAACCTCATTCGAAGAAGGTGAAAACACTGTTTGCCGTGTGATGAGGTATCCGTCATATACGTTGGACCTTTCGTCGATAATCGGGTAAAGCTTTGGTCCTTTGACTTCTTCACTGAAAACGGTGTATCCCGCTATGCTTTATAGGTAATGTTTCCTACTTTCCACACTCGGTGCTCTCTCTCTTTCACACACACATACGCACACACGGTTGGATCTTCAGATAACATTCTTAATGACAACATGTCAACGCGTAGACTTATACTGCATTCCCGTATTTCTCTTATATAATACGTCCACTAAAGATCAATATTATTGGCAAGACGGAAGGAATATATCCCTTTGGGAGCAGATGCTTTTTTAGGCGGCTCTACGCGTTAAAGAGAAATCTTCTTCGCGACCTTATATAGGTGGTCCAATGGACTTTTTTCCTGATATATCATAGATCTTGAGAATAACGCACTCCCCCGAGATACGAACGTCGTATCTGACTTTATGACTACTTTATGACCATGTTCTCAGATACATGGAGGCATCATATACAAACGTGCCATGGTCTATCACATGTCAGATAAAACGCTCACTCCCGTACTGTATCTCTGTCCAATTTCGTAGGAACCGGACGTCAGTACAGCCTTCCACAAATTCGGGATCCCTGCCCAGCGGTTGGCTATCTTTCTCTCGCAAAGGTTCTTGTATCAAGAAAGTTATCTGTGACGCGGTCAAGTCAAATCAAGCGCAGCTTTATTCCAGGGAATAAATTGATCTATTGAAAAATTGCACTTTTGATAATCTTCATTATCGAGGTGACTGTGCTGCTCTTATTGATCGTGATATAGCTAAAGGTAGGAATCATTCGAAAAATATATTGAGTCTGTCATCCCAACAATCTAAGAACTCGCCCCATGGCTTAAGGTGTCCCCTGACGATATTCCTTCGCAAGCGACCTCGTAATATATTCCACTTGCATAGAGGATATATCGCTAGAAATCGTCAATCATATATATATATATATATATCTATAGGGATTTGGACAGCCAATCTCACTGAAAGTTTCAGACACATCTCTGACACGTCTCTGTTATAAAAAGTACATTTGAAATTATCATAATAATAATAATTATTATTGTGTAATAAACCGCCTGGCTAAATGAACATTATCCCTCATAATTATAATATATTGTTACATTTTAACGTTACAGCCTGAAAACGAATGACGCCAAATGTGAAACCTCACAGTTCTAATTATTTGTGTGTATTGCGATTGCACCCGAAACGCTGCTGTTCTCAGACGAAGAACGAAATGGTTGACTGCTACTGTTACTGCCTAACAAATCAGCTACCCCAACAACAACAACCTCTCGATATCGCTGAGTTGGATTGCCCCCGAGGTGGGGTGGTGCAGGGGACCTCAGACGAGCAGCATTCATGAAGTGCTCGCAAAGTATGAGGCTGTAGTGAATCGTGAAGAAGTTCATGCTAACAGGAAGCAGAATGCTGTTTTGTGGGGCTTCTCTGGCCTTTCTCCGGCCACCGCAGACCTCCGCCTTAGCCAGAGGTCAAATCAAAGACGAAACTGGTCAATACCGCCATTGATATCTAATATAGCCGCGTCGGTGGTTCAGCCTCGGATCAGCATTCGTCGTATGCTGTAAGTTGCCGCCGCCGCTGCTGCTGAATGTTTTGCTGTTGCTCTTGTGCAGGATCATGTCAGATCGAAGTTGTGTGGCAGGACCACTGAATCGCTGGCCCGAGCCATGCAGGGTAACTGTTTCAAGGACGCTGACACACGCTGTCAAGCTATTCGTATTATTCAAGCAAGCTTTCCCAATCGACCTGCGAAGTGAATATTTGAATATTGCTGAGTCTAAGAGAAAATCTGATCTTCGTCATTTCCCTGGCCCCCCTTTAGTAACCGACTTACGGTTACAGGATACCGTAGATTTGCTTGATTTCATCAACTTCCTCCTTGGACAACTGTAGCAAATCAACACATTACCGAACAGGTTGTGTGCCCTCATCGACCGATGGATGAGTTAGTTTCACACAAGCTGTACATTATAACTGTGCACACCGTAGGTTTAGCATCTCGCCAGGGTGATTGGTCTTCTGCGCTGTCCTTTATGTTGAAGCATAGTAGCATTTCAGCCTCGGCTATGCAATCGTCTCGGTTGAACTAGACAGTCGTCGAGTAAGCCATCCGAATCCATAAACCGATTCATGAAACAGCGGAACGACAGCAATTTATTTGAACGGTTCGTGTTTTCCAGAGGCGAAGCGAAGGTCTCAAATTGGTCTATCTAACTCTGTTATTGCTGTGGTAGCGTAAGGCCTCCAAATTCATTTCCTCGGGAGACCTGTGAACCTGTTCCCAATTTTCAATTAAATAGCTAAAACATAAATTCGATAATTTGTTGTCGTTTGCCGCCGATGACATTGGCCGCAACAATAAGCTTCTTTATTGTCTTCTTTTACTGGTCAAACCGTGCACGCCCAGCCCGGCTAAAGGGTCACCTTCCACTGATACGTAAGTTCATACTGACGACGTCGCCAGGGAGAGATGCTTCCACAGATGACATCCGTGAGCGAGAGATACGTACAACCGTTGACGCTGCCGCCAACTTCTCCGCCTTGCGGGGGAAGCAAGCGAGTGATCTGAAACGCGCATGGATCAGTGAGAATCTAAGGGGTGAACGCTCATTCAGCGGTCCGATTACTAAGAATTGTAGCATTCACTGGTTCGTGACATTAGCCGGGCGATCAAGCAATATCCGCTTTCCTTGACGTGCTGCGGGCGCAGGCTGTAACGGCGACCGTCCATGGATCGGTGTGGTTTCGTGATGACAGTAGGAGTGGGGATCCCTCTAGCGGAGAGAGAGGGCGAATGAGGGTGAGAGAACAGTGAACGACGACGAGGACCACACGAAGAGATGAGTCGGACGGTTGAGTCAATCGCACAACCACCAACACCGCAGCTCCATAAATTAGATGGGCTGGCCCTCTCCCACCCAACTTATTTGCCCCCCTGCCGCTGTGATCCCCTCGTCCACAGACAATCCCCCGAGCCAGCGAATTCTTCCCCAACTTTGTCCATGACACGTCCCGCGTAGCTCTGCTCAGCCTTGCCGTCTTTGTCGGATCGCGACGAAGGCAAACTACTCCGGGAGCGAGTGCCGCCACAACGGGCCGACAACGGGAGGAGCACATGGAGACATGAGGGACTGACCGCCCCGTACGCCCCCTCACCGGCGGGTTTGCAGGCATCTACAAGAAGGCAGCCCAAACCTAGAAGAAACAGATAAGAAGGCAGTGAAGCCATGCGCGGGCGGAGATGTTGTGTCCTTACATTGGCTTGGTGGTGGACCCTATTGGGGTTGTCACCCCCCGTCCCAGGGATTCGGCCAGGGGTCGCTGGGGAATGGGGAAGGGAACCAAATAGAGCCGGGTCCCGTGTGGTTCGCCACGTTGCAGTCAACGATGTCGTTGTCGTTGTGATCGCCTTGCTTTTCGTCTTCGTCCCCGCGGGCCTGCGGCAGCCAGACGGCGGAGCACGCCAGCACGTTCGTACGCTTGCCCGCTCTGAGTGCCGAGCTCAGCAGCGGAAGCAAAGTCACACCTCCTCGTTCCGCCACTTATTTCTTGAAGGAAGTAAGCCAAGTTTGTGCTGCCTGTATTTATTATAGAAGGCCTCAACGAGTGGAGCACCAACTAATCAACTCACCCTGTTCGACCCTATCCTTCTAACTGTTTTTCTATAAAGAGAGAGATAGAGAGAGGGAGGGAAAAATAAGCAGAGACTATGTGTGCTTTGTTAAGCTAACAAACATCGCCGAAATGAACAAGCGTCGAAAAGATCACTTCGTTGAAACGATTTATTTCGTTCAAGCCGTGCGTGGGTCGATGATGCCTATGATAACAGAATGTTGTTATTTTTTTTATTTTTGAAAACATCAGTTGGAGGAGCGGAGCGGAACTATTTGTAATAGCAAGTAGAATAGACATGGCTGGATCGGACTTCATCGTCGTCATGGGATGATTCCGTGTGAACAATTGGATTTCGAAGGGGTGAACGATCAGTTAATGCTCTAGATACGGCTAATTTGCTACCATACTGGATAAAGAAGCCCTCAAGAAAGATAACAGCTATTGCTCCTCGCTAATCTGAGAAGTCCTAGGCTTCTCAGGATGCATTGTTAATAAAGCGAGGATCCACATGTTTAATATATAATTTATAATAGTAAAAAGGCTTGCTCTGTTCCATCTCCAAAAAAAACAGACCCCGTTGAACGAAGGATGTATTCCGCAGTGAAGGTTCGGGAAAACGCATTATTAGTTTACACCATTCTTTCGAGAAGTCCATTTGTCGGCTGGAAACAAGTCTGGACTTCACTTTTGGGAGCATTATAAATTTCACAATCCAGCAAAAAAAAGATATCCCACAATATATCATCACTTGTCATCGAGCACAAGGCAACATCAGGACTTGAGAGTGAGCGTCAGTGGTCGTCCTGCTCAAATTACGAGGGACATTTTTCACTTGGCCTGAACTTGGCCGAATGAATCTATTTTTATCCGAAGGACTCTTAACTCTTCGCTGATTTTCATGTCTACCTCTCCCTCTCTCCCTTCGATCTGGCTTCAATGAAAGTTTTCGAGCCGTCCGCGTACAATAAATTACAGGACTGGCGAAGTGTTCGTTTAGGTCGTCTGGCGCTTGCCTTCGTATATTCTAGTGAAGAGATACTGTTACCGCCATCAGCGTTAGTGTGCAGCGACCTGTTGCGTGGGGGTATATGATCTGCTATCTCATAGACCCAAATTTCTGACAGTGCAGGCACCGATAATGCACTTCCTTTGTGTAAACAAACCTTGGATACCATCTGAAATGTTTCACTTAGTTTTAAGCGATTTATGCAACGGATTCGTATATACAGAAAAGTATATTTATTTCATGATTTTCATATATTTCACGATTCATGCAAATATATATATATATATATCTATTTGCATGAATCGTATGATATACGATTAATGTAATGTGGTCATATTTTGGTGGTACGATTACATGATGTGCATGTATGAAATATGATTGATGATGTAGTTGGTAGCAGAGTTGTGAGTGCCCATTTTGCGATTTACCTTCCGGCCCAGTTCAAACCTTTCAATGACACGGCAACGAAGGAGGTATTCGCCATCACTGTATACATCGCCTCGAAATCGCTGGCTATTTGTGTCCGTAGTTCAGTGACATCTCACATGGCATTCTCACAGCGACGTTACTATCATGACTGAGAGATGTTGCTCAAGAGATATGTGTCGGAAATATACTTATGGGGTGTATTGAATCATATATTGCATGTTCATAAGGCTACGTTCTCATTGGATTTCGTTCGCCGTTAAGCCTCATGCGCCTTCTGAGGCAAGCGGCCGTCCGTCGTGAGGAAGGCTATGATCGCACTGCCGGAAAAGGAAATTACAACTCCTTGAGCGAGATACTGTTTAGACAGCACCGTCTAGACGAATGGATTTGACGCGTCCACCATCGTAGACGACTGTCCGAGAGCAGGTGATGAATGCAACTCATCTCACATAGGTGAACAGGACCAAGAGGTCAGAACAGGTCGTAGCCTGAGCACCTCGCATTGGATGCGCTTCGCCCACAAGTATCCCGGATACTCTGTGGGCGAATATGCAATATTTGTAAATGCTATTTTAAACTGACGGACAAACTCCAGATAGGTTAGGCCTATCGATAACAAGCGACACCATAGGGCGGCTGGTCAACCGTCTGTATGTTCTGCTTCAGACTTCGACCTGAATGTATAGTCGAATATTTCCCAGTCGTTTTTACAGTGGCCTCACCCTGCATTTCCCTATGACAGACCCCATGTAAGAAGTTGTGTGCTTACAAGAATAGAATAACGTGTTAGAAACTATATGGCGCAGAAACAACGTGCGAAATAAAATAAGGAATCAGAGAAGGACTAATAATTAAACACCGGTTAGTCAACTCACTGTCTATAAGCAAAAATAGTTCTTAATTAAGTAGCATCTTGATTTGCAACAATCCCTAGTCGTTTAGTGGGTTCCGAAATACTTCAGAAATTAAAACCGGCTTGAAAGCCAACAGAGAAACACTACAACGCTATCAAATACTATAGCACGCATTGATTTCGGACAACAAAAGACGGTCAAAATTGAATTCGCAACTAGGCTACGTCTACAATACGAATTCAGAGAGATCACGACTAGGTCGAAGCCAATAGTTCGCCGGTACGCAACAGCGATCTGGAATCCGGGCAGTGACCGAGTCAATATAGGCAGCACATTTGTGATCAGATCGCTTAGATTGGTGGTCGAGCTGTAAGGAACGCACTTTTGTCCACCTGAGTGACACATATTACTGCGATCACCAAAAGCCGCTGTATACACGCTACAGCCGTATGGGCATGCACCCGTTTTGCAAGTAACATGCTCGCTCTATTCGCCGGTTCGTCTTGCTTGTGATAGATTTACCTTGTATCGGATTTAGGGTAAGATAGGGTGAAATAAATTGGCCTAGAAGTCACTTTAAGCATGTTCGCTCCAATAGCCAATGCGTAAGTATGCACTAAACATTCAATCACAGTCTGTCATCTTTGCGATAGCTTCTTCGTGGGCAAAGGTCGGCGGTTTTGAGGTGTGCAAAAGGTATCGTTCTGCCAGAGCAATATATTTGACTCATTCATTAATGTGACGCTCAGGTTCCTTCAATTTACGTGTGACGCAACTGGAGGGCGGAACCGCAATATTGCAAAGTCCTCTATTTCCGGATGATCAATTTCTGCTGAAAAACACACTTATCGACGTCTACTCAAGGCTCTCCTGAATGGCACAATTCAAACGTGAAATAGGTTAATACTAACTGTTCCTCTTTCGAATCGTGCAATAGTGATTTTCCAGGGGAATAGATGTCGAGCCCAGTGGCCTGATGCATTCGTGTGCGCCTTGCAATTGGAGAAGACACGTAGGCGCACGGCTTTAAGGTGTCCGTCCTTTGAAACAATACCGAATGGAGTACAGTGGACGTCAAATGTTGGTTAAGCGTCAGTGCGGAAAATTTTATTTTTGGGGTAATGAATAATTCTATTTATAATTGATTCTTGTCTTTATATTCATGAAGAGACTCTGGCAGGCGACACCCGTAGGAATTAGCATCTCAGATCTAACTGCTTCTCTGAACAGCCAAACGTTGGGCTGAAATGTCAGACTAAGCGTTCAAAACAGCCACATATCCGAACTCCGTGGGTATTCAACACGTTTGAGAGTAACAAACAGAGTTTGCTGCAAGCCGAACTGTATCTTGCAGATAGAGGTGTTTTGTCATCCACCGTGCACTGGATCGTTGGCATTCAAACATACGGTGCCCTTTATGGAATGCAACCAGAGAGTGCGGAAATTTAGCACACACAGCGCATCGAGCTGTAAAACGTGGTCGGTTAAGTCGCACTTCGAGAGATATTCAATACAAAAGTTTGGTTAGTTAATAGAATTGCAGTTTTTACAACAAATAATTAGCCAATGATAGACTAAGTAAGACATCTGAAACATCGCCTATAGGTACGCACGGTTACGTCACGCATATGGGAGTATCTAACTTAACTTCACTTCGAACATAACTTGTGCGAGTGCCACTAACGAACCTGCTTGTCGTAATTGAACAAACATTAATAGCGGTAATTTCACGAACTTTCCACTTGTTCATTCTTTATGCCTCGTCGCCCAATCGATAACAATTAACTCTCAATACTGAGAAAAAATAATTAAACATTGCCTTCAGGTTCGGATTTTAATTTGACACAGATTTCACATATTTATGTGCCGTCAAAACGAACAATGATTCAGCCGCAAGTCGCGTGCTTAGTTACAAAGGAGTCCATTCACTTTAAATTAGTTAAAACGAGAAAGACATCACGAAAGCTGTGTTGAGTCCAACGCTGTCTCAAACGCTGAAAAACACCATACAGACATAAACGCACAGCCACAGAGACAGGCAGAGAGAACACCGACTCGGTTGTACCTCGCGCCGTTGTCGTGGGTGTCGTGTTCCATTACAGACAGACAGACTAAGAGGATAACTAACACAGAGGCCGACCTCGTTCTAGAGGGTTGCAATCCTAAACCCGGACTGGGGAAACGCTTATAACGAGTCCAGTTTATTGATTTACTATACAGAATGAAATCCATAGGTGTAGCGGCAGATATGGCGTTTAGCACCGCCGCAACAAATATGATCCCACATCGCACCTGAAGAATCGCGAAAAAAAAGCCGGTAAATATAAACCTAAAAGTTAGAAAAAAATTGTCGTTATTTCCTTCTCTATATCAAATGTACATTCGTGAATAAAATAACAAACATTACAAGCCAAAAATTGTACAACTCTCGACTACTCTAACGAGTAAATTAACATTCTCTAGAGTATAGAGAATTACAATTCAATATAAATTCACCTCTATTAGTAAAGCCAAAGGGGCATGGTAATCAATATATAGAACAGTAAATTGGCTGCTTTTTTTTCAAAGGAGGAAATTTGCTGCTGGAGGAGTAAATTGGCTTCTGATTAAGCGTATATGTACAATATTTGTCGACGCGTCAGCACTAATATCACTTCGCCTAGTTGGCCAACAATTCTACATCTAGTTATTGAAATGTCACACTAGAAATACATATTGAATAAAATCCTCGTTAAAATGATGACACATGCGACGTATCGCTCGTTGGATAGTCTTCCTTTTGTATTTTGCTGTCCAAGAGATGACCCAAAAATTAAATCACCTACAGACGTATCACGAACGGTGGTGCGAGTATCGCAGAAAATGACATATACTACAAAAAAGACAAATATCAAAATCATATTCATGTTGTAGGAAAAAATGTCTCTTTTTTAACTTTTACTAGGAATTCATTTATGCATTGTATCCACCTTTTGTTGGAGTGCTCCAACTGTAGCTGGTATTTTCTAGAACAAAGCGGGCGTCACATCAAGACGGTCCGTGCGTAGCTGTAAGTGCAGTCGCAGAAAGAGAAGCCGCCGGAGCAAACACCACTGTAATTAACGTCGGCCGAATCATCTGGACGATTGGAGGCGACCTGTGAGTTAATGTGAGTTGTGTTCTCTTCGTAAAAGAAGCTCCACTCTGTCAAGACGATGCCTCTCAAACGGGGTACACCCTCAAATATTGCTGTTCGACTTGGTTACACAGCTCAGCAGCAGAATAAAACAATAGCAAGCTGTTTCTCACTGTGGCGGTGGCCCTTATTATGGTTCCGTTGGCCAACCACCCCCACTCACATTTGGCCGACGATTGCAAACAGCAATCGAAACTGCCGTACCTAAATTGCTATTATTATTAGTATTATTTAGGTTGATTGTTACATGTTGTCGCTGTTGTGGATGGCAACATTTTGCCGCTACACCTTTAATTTGCTATCAAACTGACTACCAAATGTTTGTTCAACGATACGATTTAGCGACAGCGTGCTCGCTGTAACATACCTAGGTTTTCGGGCTGACTCCCAGCCAACATTTAACGTCCACGGTAGAACTGCTTTTAGCATTGCTTAACATACCTAGGCCAAGCTAAAAGATACATTACGCGCTTGAAGCGATATGGACGATGCAGCGCATTCTAATTTGACGGATTCGAAGGTGCGTTAGAATGACCCATTGGAAATCCCACCAAAATGCAATGAATGCATTCAAACAGATGATTGTGACCAATTATCTAACTGTTGTATGTTTGAAGTTGTATATACTAAATAAACCCTTGTGTGTCAATATCGTTAAAAAGCCAGTTCCTTCCTGAGAAGTGGTCTTAAACGAAAGAGAGCTTAAGTCTTATTATACATCCTGAGCATAATTTGAATACTATATTTTGACGATAGCATTCCCAGTAGTAGTGGCTAATCTAATTTCGACTACCAGTAATACCTCGAGTACATTACAGCGACCTCTATATGCCATTAAACGGTAGATTAATGATGGCTGTTACTGACCGACAGGTGTCAAATATCTAAGACATTGGTCTGGCATCAGATTTCGAGGATGTTGAAACCACTTGACCACCACCCTGTATAAATGCATCCGCAAGTATTCATTTGGATGTATAGGATAAAGCCCTCAACGAAGCCTATTCTAAGGGTAGCCTCACTCGTACGTGTAGCTTACTTACTTTCCAGCATGTCATTCTCAACGGCGATCAAATTAATGTCAGCATAGAATATTTCTTAATGGGACTAACGCGGAAGAGATCCTACCACGCAAATACAAATTTCTTCATACTAATACCTTCGTATGGATCTGTGCTGAGCCGTGTTTGATGGGGCGGGCGGGGGAGGGACAGCCGTCCACAAAAGAAAATAATACAAAATTAATACGTTTTATATTAATAGTGATTATGCATTGTGAAAGTTGCAGTTCCTTTAATAAGCCAATAAAGCTTTACCTTCACCTTGATGCAAATATTTCCTTATTATTTTATATTGATGAGAACAATAGACAGCGCACTGGGCACATACAATACTAGTGTAAGTTGTTCTGCCGTATATGGCCAGGGAGCACATCTACAACGAAATGATTAGATCTACCCGTCGCCTACTACGTCAAGAAGCTTTCTGGAACAGAAATTAATGCTTTTTACCCAAACGTGGATGTTGCTCACCATTCAGGTTGGTTGACGGCTGTCTATTTGCTCTAGCAGATCTTTGTTTTGACAGGAGAATGATGATAATGTCACGGAGCCACATAAATGAAACTGTCGAGAGATGGCCGATAGTCTCCTTGATTACCAACCAATCAACGGTTGAATCGACTGAGTAAGACTGGGACTCCAACGAAATAATCGCAGAATCATTGATTCGCAGGGAAATACGCCTTTGTCGCCTTTGCCTTACTGCAGTATCGATCAAATTGATGCCGCCACTCACGGAATGATTGAAATCAATCAGCGAATCAACACCAAACGTCCAAGTGGCCCGATTCGTAACGGTTCATCGACTGAGCTGACGACGCTCGCCAACGATGTCGCAACCAATAACGGCAGATGCATCTCGTCGAAACTCGATTTAACAGCTCCTACCGTGAGAGGAAGAAACACCAGGACGCCTACGACGATCTTCAGCGTTTCCTGTACATTCAATCTAACCAATAAGAGGTTTGTAGAGAAGATCTCATAGCGAGTTCTGCGGAAATCGAGTACGGATAAAAACACGTAAGAAATACAATACCCTTGCAAATTAGACGTTTCCTAAAGTCTACGCTTGTAATATACACCTTCGAATGAATGAACCAATATATAAAGGCATCATATATAACGAAACTGTGCATTCTGATATTTCTGATGTTCGTTTAGGATTACGGCTTGATTGAACGATACCGCACAGCTACCTAAACAAATATTGTGTACATCAATAATTAATTAATAATATAATAAATAATTTCGATAAGCGTTCGTTTATCGAAGAGTATACAATAAGCCAATGAGTGCCAAAAGCAAGTTTGTCACACGCATCAAGCGTACGAACTGTATGACAAACTTGTTTCCAAGACGCACTCGCATTGTGATCAGAATGTGCTAATGTAAATTTTTCTGGCTGACTCACAGCCAACATTTAACTCATCACAATGTACTACTGTACGTCCATTCTTAATTAAACATTTGAAAAGTATCCAACGTAACACTCCAATAGAAATGTTGAGTTATCGACGGCAAAGCGATTACTGTAATGCTGAAGTTCTCGGGGCCGGGGACGTCAAGAGATTCTGGAGAATATTTTTTTCCAAAGAGTGTCTCGTTGCGTCTAGAGCGGAAACGCCTTGTCGGTCATCGGAAACATGAACGACAATACGCGGGAGTAATTAGTAACCTCGATTGACGGCTACACGCGGACCTATGCTTGTACGAAACGGGTGAATCCTAAAATTAGGCACACGTCCATTTGTGCCAATTACTGGCCCTCAAAATGGTTGGATAACTTTTCATAGATTGTAAAAATATTTGTTTTATATCCGCTTAGTAACGATGCATATCTGTAGAAAACAATAAATCTTCGCTGGCAGAGAACTCGCAACAGGTGAGCTCGATGACTCAGCACCCCATCGCTAGCGCAGTAGACAAATGGCTCCCGCCCGAAGAGTTACAGCGATTAATTGCGGTTCGCTTTTGTCGCCTTCACTTTGGTCAGTTTACTCAAAAATGAAATTTAAGCATCAACGAAGAAGTTCGTCCAAATCAACCCATTTTGTACCTCTTCTGCGGCGCAGTTCACAGTTACTAATTCAAAATTACTACATGCAGCCTCCGAACCGCCCAACAAAAGCCTACTAACCTGCGTCGCTTATTCTGTGCCAATGACAATTGTAATCAAACAGTTCGTACGACTCCGTTTCATCTATTTGCTTCAATAAATAAAGTCGACATTTTGCCATCTAACTCTTATTGTGCCCTCGGAATGATGGTGCTGCTTTCGAATTGGAGAAGTCTAAGATACTTCTATAAGTGATACGAAGAAGTAATATTGTTTGAATGGGGGTCACTCATTATGGATGGATCCTTCTTATCATACAGTACCGCTTACCAACATTTTAACAATAGACAAGCATATAATCGTGTTATCATCTTAATACTAACATTTAAATTAAAGGCTTTTCAATAAATTCGAGCGTTTGTTTTGAAACCAGTAGCTGTGATTTTATATGTTCTAACTGTACGCGTTTTGTCTACTGCCATCATATGTATTTCACTAGTTCGCTGTGCGCCTATGAATACCGGGCTGTCTCAGACAAGACAATATAGCCCACACTATACATCTGCCGGATCACGATAGGCGTTGCGCTGCGTGAATTTCACCTGTACCCTATCATGGCCCCCGTTCTATAGTAAGATCGTTCTTAAGCAAGCTCTCATACAAGCAAATTTGAATCCGGACCTTCTTGCTAGCTCTCGTCTGTAAATTAATCCTTTACGGTCAGCGCGTTGGTTTGGACGGCTAAGACCCTGGCTGCAAAAAAAACCAGAGGCCGTAGGTTCGAGTCCCGCTGCGTGAGAACATTTAAGTGAACATCTAAGTATTGTAAAATCGCAGTTCTTTTAATAAACCGATAAAGTTTACCTTTACCGTGTTTTCTAAGCAACATCTGGCTTCTACATAGAATTACTTGCTTGAGGCCATATGCTACGCGGCAAGAATGTACACTTTTCAGAGGTTGTTCGCTCTTGAACGTGTCCGCAAACAATGAACTAGGCACACGCGGTGTTTCCACCCGCATATCATATCCTCTAGGAGATCTAATAGACGCTCGACTTTAACACAAAATTCAGGTGATCATCGACTTATGTCAACTTCGCAGATGTTGGAACTTACCTGTTCTTTGTCAAAGTTAAACCCCGGATCGTACGCTGATGGCCCATATTGGCGGGTTACATGATGAATTATGCCGATGGCACAGTTGGAGCACAGCGCTGCCGTTGTTGAGCATCGCCGTAAGAAGCCGAGTGACAATGTCTATCTTCTGCCGCGAATCCACGAGGTGCACGAATGGTCTGGCTCGTCAAAGTCATCAGAGACATCAACGATTCACATCACATGTGTCATCTATTTGCTAGTTGGTCAGTTGCTCTGCTTATCACGTTCCCACTTGCATGATCCATCGTCGCAACTTTTCTGTGCATCAATCTGGGGTCTCTCCCATCCAGTGCATGTCTACTCGAGTCTGCGACTCTCTAAGGGCCCGGGTTTCTTAGAACTAGCAAACATAAGTCCAGTTCCCATGTTTTCTTTCGTCTTGCTTAGATTTTCTCTTCAGTTCCGTTTCCTTCGAATATGTTGGCAAGCGGTCAACTCGAGGCCTGTCTCGCTCATTCCTCTTTGTTCCAGTGTTGGTTTTTTGGCTGCTCTGTAACGATCTCCCTTGGAGGATGCTCTCGGCTATCAACTCGTCATGCTGGTAGCCTTGTAGTTCACAAGGTACACTACACTGAGACAATGGCGCGAAAACAAAAAAAACGACTGATTATGCTGTCTGCGATGCTGTATAGCGGACTGAGATGTATTCTGCCGGACTGGAGCTGTTCGTGGTGCCAGTCGCTAGGGTTCCAGTGATTGTAAGGGGATAAAGAGAGAGAGAGAGAGCGAGAGAGATATAACAACGACAACGACGACGAAGGTCATTATTGTCCTCTTCGTTGGTGTCCTGTGAATGAGCGGACGCTATAACAGAGCTCAACGCAGTTGTATCGTTGTTCGACAACAGGGTCTTATAGTAGAAGTAAGAGGAGGGCGTACTCGTCGTTTTGCTTAGCTCGCTCAAACTACTTCTACAGTTCAGACTATGCTCGAAGTAGTTGTAGTACCAGCAGTGATACTAGTAACCATCATCTCTTACATAGTGATCGTACATCGAGTAGTTGTGGTGATAGTCGAAGTTGTAGCTGGTAGTCAGCTATGAAAAGAAAGGTCCTCATTGAAATTGAAGTACGTACTCTGCGCAAAGTAAGCACTCTCTTCTCAATTACCAAAGTTACGCCGACCACGAACCAACTCACCGATTGAGTGATTGATTGATTGGAGTGAATTAATGAATGAACGTCGCTCTGTCTCAAAGCAAAGCTTCTTCTCGTTTACGGCATGATCAAGCTACAGTATGGGGGGACGCTAGCCGATACAGTAACATCTCATCGCTGGCATTTTGTCGATTGCCCGCCTCTCAGCGCGGACGTTTCTCCTCTGTCGTGTGCTTGTCTCCGGCTCGCTGTCCGGCCACAGCAGCCGCTGTCTCGTGGCTTACTGCCTTCCTGCTGCTATACGACCCGTGCGGGCGGTGGCAGTGGAGGTGGTAGTGGCGCCTTTCCCTTTCCTCTTTCCCCAGGGATGCAGGATCTCAGCCGTCGCCGCACCAAGATGATCCATCCCCTTTCTTCTCACCCTCGTCAACCTATGGAAATAAACTGCACCAGCAGCCAACGAGCCGCGACCAGTGGACCAACGCGCGCGCGACCCTTGTCCATTGCTATTATATAAGCAACACAAGAGCGAGAGCACGTTGAGCAGTTGGACGGCCGCAGGACACTGGAGACTTCTGATCAAAATGGTTGACGACAGGAACTGTGGAGAGATTTGGCGGTGGATGTGAAAAAATGGTATTTTTCTCAAATTAACAATGCAAGTTCTCCTGACGAAGTAAGATATTTAGCAAATATTCTAGTTTTCGAATGCGTTCTGGCTTAACGCGTATATAAGAATTCGATTGTGAAACAGACAAATATAGACTATGGCTTGCTGGAACAATGAAGGTGAGCTCTATCAATGCCATTTGCTGCGATAGAATTGGGCCATCAATATAAATATAAAGAAATATAAAGAAATATATTGGCAAATGGTGAGCTCCTGGCGACTAGTTAAACTGTTCCCCTGGCAAACGTTAAGAATCAGTTTACGGTGGCAGGAAACGAAATATCGGGCGTATTAGGAGTTCCACGGGAAAGCGCACATTTGACGTAAATGATAGGATGGCTGGAAAAAATACCGGACACCACCGGGATCGACGGAAGGAATCGCTGTGCAGCTACTGTACACAAATCCAAATTCGGTCGTGTAATTTCTACGCTCCATCAGCCATAGATAGCTATCGCTATCAGGTCTCATGACTTTGTCCTTCTTCAATCTTCGTAATCACACAGAAGTCAATGCTACTTGGAGTATGAGATTAATTTTAAATATTTAATCCCCCCCCCAAGTCCACTCGAACCAACAAGCGTAGAAAAGGATTAAAATCCAACGAAATACGGTTGGCTATGGATGGTTACTACACAGCTAGGATGGCGTACTACGAGTATGTTCAGGCAGAGGGTGAAGAATAGCTGATACAGACCATTTTGTCGATCAGCCTCACCATGAGCACACGTCACCAATAGCATCGTGGAGAACGCTTCGGAATTCGGTCACAATCAAGTCTAAAAGTCTAAGCTCGATATTGGTTAGGCCTCATTGCTTAGGCAGTTCATAATTGATTTACCATAACTATCTTGTACGTAGAGAGACAGAGAGAGAGAGCCTCGTGTAGGATTTCTCAAGGCGTCGTTGTACGTGCATTCAGAAACGGAACTTTTGAGAAGCAAAATAAACAATTCGCCTAAAAGCCTCCATGAAGAACTAGGCCCTTGAGAGGGGGCTTCTTAGGGAAAGTTCCGTGACTACAACTGTCCTGAATGTAGACACTTACCTAACGATGCTTCAGATAACATACACAAGATGCTTCCCAGTATGTGTCACCACTAGCGATGTTCTCCAACGAGAGTAACTGCTGTCTAACATTCGAACATATAATGAAGCTGAACGTCTACTAATAGATACCAATAAGCAAACTAACTGAGATCTACCTAAGTCAGGGTGTACGAATCCGGCAAGCGGATACGTTAGTGAAGTGAACCTGGGAATTACCGAAGTCTACCAATGACCCCCTCCCTCATGTAAAACTGCCAAGTAATGTAAACTGTGCCATGTATACATTATAATACATACAAAAACAAATGTACCGATAGCATGGACATGTTCACACGCGATCCTGGCTAAATATGAGTGGCCACGAATATTCGCCGCACAAGACATCCTAATCGAAATGACTACGCTAACGGATATAATGAATTCATAGTCGGTATGACAGAGATCCCAATGGGTCACAGCGATTATATAGTTTTTATTTTTCATACAAGTTTTTTTTGCCGTAAATTATATAGTTTAGGCCACACCTTAATTATTTATGACCTATCCCATTTATTCGCCCTCAAACTGTAGTTCGAAGTAGCTCGGGTCGAAGTGGTGCACCCGAACGTAACCGTCTTCTCCACCAGATGAGTAACTCTTGCCGTCAGGATGGAATGCAACCGAATTGATGGGACCGAAATGGTCCTTTACCCGTCCAAACTCCTCCTCGAAGATGAGATGGTAGAATCGCGCATCGAATTTGCCCTGCTTTGCTGAAGTTGTTGTTACATCACGAGCTTCCTGACCACCGCCCAGCAGGACATGGTGGCGAATTGGCGAGATCGCAGCCGAATTGACCGGCCGCTCAGTCTGGAACTTCTTCAACTCTTTGAGCGAGTCCGAGTCGAGAACCTTGGCCGAGTGGTCCTTCGAGGCGGTAATTACCATCGTGCAATCTTTGTTGTACTGCATATCGTTGATTATACCGGAATGAGCACGTTCACGCTGGAGGCGCTTCAGTCCCTGTCGGAAGTCCCAGATACAGACGGAGCCGTCTTCGTGACCTGTGAGTATGCCATCATCCAGATTCCACCACAAGGCCGCGGTCACCTTTGCATGAACTGTTGCAGGACATACAGATACCCTGAGCATATCGCCTACACCGTTCACTTGTGCTGGATCATTAAAGTCAATGATGGTCATCTCACAATCTTTTCCCATCGTGTTGTCTGTCGAGTACATCGCGTAACGGCCAGAATAAGAAAAAGCGCAAGTACGGGCCGCTGTTGTTGTTTGATGCGTACTGACACAATTACCTGAAAGTGAGGCATACGGTATTCTATATAAGACATTACCCCACATCATATCTGGCAGATCTTTTAAGAAATTCACTGTATATTTACGGGAGACGTCAATAGTCCACAAACTACAATGATGAATGATATGAAATGTGTTACAAGGTGCAGCCCGCCTCGTATGATATATAACACAACATCGTCGTTATCGTTATTGGTTAAATTTCACCCCGAGGTAACTTTAAGTTATTAAACTTAAATACTTAACTGTTCGAAGCAAGAATTTACTAACGAGGGCCCTGATACTCCCATATACCGCCACACTCGCACAATAACCCAAACTACCCATTTTTAATGACCATACACACGTTTCATCTCGGCACACGAAACTAAAGCTATTCCTTTGAGAATGGCCAATGCTAGGCTCAATTAGCCTCAACCCGGTTGTTTTCAAAGAAATACATGGATAGCCATGCTAAATCATCATTTTGTAAGTAAACAATACATCAAATCTTTTCATTCTGTTGTTCGTTGTCCGCGCTCATTTTAAAGAGCGGCATGGACGGCACTCGCTTATATTCTTGCTCACTTCTGGAATAAGGGCACGTACCGGTCTCGAGGTCCCAGAGTTTGACGACACCTTCGGCACCCGCCGTAATCACCCGGGTAGAATCCCAATTGACGTCGATGCACCACACAGCACCATTGTGTCCTATCAAATTGCCAAGTCGTTCGCCGTTCAGCGAATAGAAAATGTTTGGCTTTGAATCTTTGGCAGCTGTGAAGAGCAAGTCGCCCTCCCGGTTGTATTTAATCTGCGTGATGGCCCTTTCATGGCCTTGGAGCATTAACGGACGCTGAAAAAAAAACATTTGAATGCATAGGAAAACAAATTGTTTAGTTGTACTGTCTCGTAACAATGTCCTTATTATAGCGTTGTCTAGGCGAGCCAATCACAGTGAATTACTGGATTCATATTCTCAAATTACATTATCGATCTCAAATGTCAAACAAAAATGTTCCAAAAATTACTGAAATTTGTGTTAATCGTTGCCATATTCCTCTAAATACGAACAGCATTATGAATAGCATGCATGAAATGGTTATATATATATATATATATATACAAAATCTCCAATCCAGCGAAGTAGATGTTTACTAATTATTTTGTGGGTACGCTAGGTCCAACGAAAAAACGGTGTATTGAACACCATACACCTGAATCACTCTCAGGTAATTTGTATTCTCAAAAGATGAAAAAATGGGTCGTTATCCTGTGGAGCATCTCTGACATGTTGCGCTCATTAGCATTCTAAATTGTGATATAGACATTTTGGTTAGAATATTGTTGCCATAAGTCTAACGGTACATATCAATATAATATAGATATATATATATATATATTTAACTATGATGTTTGATTTCTACCACTATGCATGCTTAGCGTCAAGAATTACAACAATGTTTTACTCCTTATGTACAAGACATGAAGAAAAACAGTCGATAAGGTTGGTTTAGATTGATCCCGACGTATACATACAAATGTTTGTCGTCCATTCACTCCATAATTTTTACGTTCATAATTTCTAGGTCAGATCACTAGACCAGTATAGTTAACCACCCTGCCCTAATTTCTGACTTTTTTAGCTATCTTGGTCTTCGACTACAATATTTGATATTGATAGATAGAGGCGTATGCATCATATTCGAAACGTTGTGTACACAGGAGGGGTACGTAACGTTCTTACTGCCGGTTAACTGAAGCGAATTAGAAATGATTCGAATTCAATACGGTACCATTTGTATTGGTAAGAATCTACGTCTAGAAGATGACGGTGAAAAATAATCGAGTGCACGTAAGGATGTTTCTGGAAAGTGAAGGCTGGTCACATTTGCTTGTGGAACCCTTCATAATTAAACATGAGTGATTAAGCACCGAGGTTGTCGTGTTTCGTTGCGACACTTGCGATAATCTACCTCAATCACCAAGTGAACAAGACGACCCTGTTACCCTCGACATTCTCGTAACAACTGCATGTATAGCCTATGTTCATATATTCCACACGGAACGGCCAATTCATAGCGGCCAATGCATATGGTTTAATGGGTAAACCGGCAGTGCTGAGCGCGACGTTCTCTCTCTCTCTCTTGTCTAGTGATCTTCTGTATTATCTAACGCTATAGATAAATTTAGCGATGCCTTTCACGTTGTCAATTTACCATTGTCGATAGCGGCCTATGTATTTGTTCGAAGAAGGACACAGATCACGTAAACCAATGTATACTTGTCAATCAAGAACTGAAGCACGTTGCATGGAAGCGGCTTCGAACAAAGATGGCGGTGTGGTTATGGTCGTGATGTTGCTGTCGGGGGAGTGCGTAAAGACTCCTGCACCCGGAAGTTCACATCGAAGCTGCATTGCAGTGGGGAATTGAGTAGGCTCAACAGGACAAAGCATTTGACTATTTTCATTCGTAACTACTATATTCGGGGAATATTCGTTATACATTCGTTTGTGAGAATTAATTTCAGTTATATTTTCTATCTGCGTCATATCTAATTGTGGCCCTGCCCTGGCTAGATGCCAATCCGGGTGTACTAGTTTTCAGTCGAGTACCTGTCAATATTCTGCTCTAGCGGAACAAAGAACTAAGTGTGTAGGATCGTTTGACCATAAATTAAAACAAGTACCAATCTAGAAATATGCACTGTGATACGTATTGACAATCCTAAAAACGTTTGTCAATCAAATCCGGCAGGTGGCTTAAAGACCTTCCAGTGACATTTGTGTTGTTCTTGTTGAAGCCATGGACGTTCGCTCACCTTGTATCGTCTGCATCGCATGATATGTTTCCAATGAAGAGGTAAATGAGTGATCTCGGGTGGTTTGTGTAATTAGTGAGTGCTTGTGGTGCAAAGTTCTCAATCTGTCCGCTCCTCATCTGGCCATTTATTAGGAGTTTGCCGGCGCCAGTCGCCAAGGTGCCATGTTCGGTATATTCCAGCCACCTGCGGTCCCGTCGTTGGCTCAGCTGTGCACCGTTGGCCGAGCCCCGGCTCGTACAGGCCGTGCCACCACGCAAAAAGCCACCTCTGACCTGCAGGTCATCAGTTTTCAGAACACCTTTCAGTGGTTCAGTCAAAGCCGGTTATGCGCATCACTGGCGAAGAGCAATGATTTTCAACGGGCGCTCTTTTATACCCCTGTCGTTAGGGAAGAGGTCACGGTACAAAACTCTTGTGCATGGCCGGTCGACTATGAATCACGCACACCGAGCCGGTTTGGATTATACCGATCAACGCTGCTACGGAGTCCGCTCGAGAAGATCAATCTTGAAGTCATCTCAACGCGCGGGTTTAAAACGAAAGCTTCGTTGGCCAGAGAGGGCTACGGATCAGGCTTCACGTCACCCTCCGATATCTTTCGCAGTATACGGAAGGACGATAGCTCGAAGAAAGTTGATAAGACCGACAACCTTAAACATTTTCGTTCGTACATACAAGATTCATCATTGTCAGCGGAAGAGCAGACCCGTCTGCGTATAGCGTTCGCCGAAGGTTATGCATCTGGTGACGGCAAACCAAAATCAAAACTCTTCACAACAATCCGGGACATACTAGGCTTAACACTAATCGTCTCTCTATTGTTCGTATTCCTCGGTGGACCTATCCGACGCGTAATAATAGGCACTTCAAATGAAGTTCTTCCTGAAGAAATTGAAGTATCATTTCAGGATGTAAGAGGCGCCGATGAGGCCAAGCAGGAGTTGCAGGAAATTGTCGAATTCCTCCGTAATCCAGAGAAGTTTTCGGCACTTGGTGGCAAACTACCGAAAGGCGTTCTTCTTGTTGGTCCTCCAGGGACCGGCAAAACACTCTTGGCAAGAGCCGTTGCAGGAGAAGCCGGAGTCCCGTTCTTCCATGCTGCCGGTCCGGAGTTCGACGAGCTTCTGGTTGGACAAGGTGCTCGCCGAGTGCGTGATCTTTTCCAAACTGCAAAGGCTCGTGCACCGTGTGTAATTTTTATTGACGAGATCGACTCGGTTGGCTCGAAGCGAACGAATTCGGTGCTCCACCCTTACGCTAATCAAACAATAAATCAACTACTCACTGAAATGGACGGCTTTCGTCAGAACGAAGGCGTAATTGTTTTAGGAGCCACCAATCGTCGTGATGATCTTGACAAGGCTCTTCTTCGCCCTGGCCGCTTCGATATCGAAGTTCAGGTACAAGCTCCTGATCTGGAGGGCCGTAAGGATATCCTGGAACATTACCTGGCGAAGGTGACACTGGGTAAGGATATCAGCATCGACTATTTGGCAAGGGGGACGACAGGGTTCACTGGAGCGGACATTGAGAACATGGTTAACCAAGCAGCGTTGCGAGCGGCAATAGACGGCAAGGATTCGATTACGATGCAGTATTTCGAAAATGCACGCGATAAAGTACTGATGGGACCGGAGCGGAAAAGTCGAATCCCCGACGAGGAAACCAACCTGATCACAGCCTACCACGAGGGGGGCCATGCGCTCGTTTCGTTTTACACTAAGAATCATAGTCCGCTACATAAGGTTACAATAATTCCGCGTGGACCATCCCTCGGTCATACAGCCTACATCCCCGAGAAAGAGAAGTACCACGAGACAAAGGCACAACTGATGGCTAGCTTAGATACCTTAATGGGGGGACGTGCTGCTGAAGAATTGATCTTTGGTCCAGAGAAGATCACTTCCGGCGCTTCGTCTGACCTGTTGCGCGCGACGCAAATCGCCAAACAAATGGTCAAGATTTGGGGTATGTCTGAGTCCGTCGGGGTTCGCACCTTTGCAGAGGACAGGGACTCCCTCGTTGTCGTCAACGACCTGGCAAATACAACCTCGGAGCTTATTGACCAAGAAATCAAGCGCATCCTCAACGAGTCTATGGAGAGGGCGAAGCACATTCTCAAGACACATCAGCGAGAACTCAAGTCAGTATCATCACCGATGTTCTGAGCTCCAAGCTCATTATAAATGTTTTGCAAAAACCCATTCAGTCTACTTAGGTGTGCGTGGGGCGTTCTGTATAATGTCTATTCTGGACATGGCTAATGTCTATTCTTGATCGTATTTCTCTGTACGATACAAATACAGTTAGGCTTCGTAATGACATCATTGTATCTGCTCTTGGTATTTAGCATATCAAGCTATCGTCTCACATTTAACGTAATCTAAGTCCCTGCGTCCATGGGCCTACACGCTCCATCAGTTAGCACCCCTATTCGTAAACGTGATCTAGTTGTCCGCATGCCTATAGGTCTTTTTGGATAGTTGCTTAGAACAGACCTGAAGTGATGATATATATTGTTGCTTTCTTTTGTCGCAGATTATTAGCTGAAGCATTAATGAAGTACGAGACCCTCGACGCGAGGGAGGTAAAAGTTCTTCTCGAAAAGGGCGAGTTGACGCGCTGACAGGTGTTACCTAGAAGAACACTAGAAGCAAGTTCGACAACGACAACACCGACAGATCTTCTCCGCTTTAACATCATCATTCGTCACCATTCGGCTGGGAGCGGATGAAGATCTGAGCCTTTCCGGCTGCACAGAGGACGACCGAGTCATAACAATAACAACATCAAGATGACATCGACGTCATCGCGTGCCTGAGTTCTAGAAGCATCTGTGTTGCTTCACTGGGTACGACAGCTTCCTCTGTTTGAGCTACCTGATAGATCAAACAGTGTGCTACAAGTGGTGTTGTATAGATCTATATATATATATATACATATATATATATAATGTACGAAAAAACATAGAAGCCCTTCGGAAAGGGAGAGAGCCAATATTCGAGTGGAAGAATAAAATAATTATATTATTAAATATCTTACTTTTACGAATATTAAACGAATGTAGTTTTGTTTTGTTGTACTTGAATACTGCCTGGCCGATTAATCATTTTTAGATATTTTTCTAGGTATATATACTACAATAGATAAGAGTGTACATGAACACAGTCCTTATACTCTACTCGTAAATCAAGGAAACAGCGTTTTCTTTTTTATTTAAAATGTTTATAATTTATTATAATTATTATTATCTTTATTCGTATCTATTATCTCTTCGTAAGATCTCCCTCTCTCTCTCGTTCGTCCACTATCTGCCGTCTTCACTTGATTCGACCCATCTCGAATTTATCTATCTTCATCATCTGCTGTATCCTCACGAACGCCACCACCCACATAATTAATTTATATCCCTCAGTGCCCCCACGTTCTCTCCCATTGTTAAATCTGTTGGTTTGCATTTGAAAATATTTACAACAATCATCTGCTCCCGTGGACTCCCGGACGGATCACAGGGCAGTATATACAGCTCTCTCTCTCTCGGTCTATCTCTTTCTATATATTCCATTATCGTCCCTTCAGAGCTCACTTCTGGCTCTGATTTGACTCTGTTTGCGTCACTTTCACTGTCCTCTTGCTTTCGTTTCCCCTAGCTCGCCTCTTTTTTTGTTGGTGTTCGTCGCTTTTTTGATGCACTCCAACATTACCATCGTCTGTCACAGTGTAGTTGTTCTTTCTTCAACATTCATCGTCATATATATATATATATGTATATATAATTTGTTGCAGAAGAACTGTTCCCAAAGCTGGTTAGTACCATCTTTTCCCAGACTCATTGACTGCTTCAGTCTTGTCAACCAAATAGCAAAAACGATATTCACGTATTCATGCTCGTGGGTGAGCATATGTAGCAGTACTAGTATGGCCATTGGTTATTCCTGCGGTCGTCGCAGAGTCATAGTAGTCGCTCTCTACACGAGGTCCTCTGCCCGCCACCAACTGCTCCCCTAACTGTCTCCGATGTTCCGTCGTTGCCAACGACGGCCGCCTCGACGTATACCGTCGTGACTTGCACTCGTTAACTCACTGGCCTTAGTTATTATTATTATTAATATCATCATTATCAATATTATTATTTTTATTACTTGTTATTATTGTTCTGTTACGCTTGACTTGACAGGTGCGCTGCTATCGCCTGTGTTCATTCTGTAAACTTGAGGCATCGCTGGCAGACCAGCCCCACTTTTCCGTTGGCTGTCGCCCTTTCACGATTTTTTCTTCTCATCGAGACGCTCATTTCGTTTGTTTGTTATACAAGAAAAAAAACTTGATAACATCACTATTATTATTATTATCTACTTCCTCCTCCACGTCGTCTGTTGGAGGGCGAAATACGCCGCAGTAACAACACAACACTGTGCGACACTGTGTCTAATGTGTTCCCTGACATCCCATGTTACCAACGACATCGATCAAGAATTATCGGCGTATCTCTCGATTTTATTCCCCCCTTACATGTGTATGAGTGGGTGTGTTTGTGTGGTTGAGTGAGCGCCCCTGTTCTCTGAAATATTTATCTCGTCTCGCTGAAATAGTTTCGCTCGTCACCATAGCAGAATATGTTTGAAGAAATGGTCAGATCGAAAGTAATCGAAAATACTAACCGAAATTACGAAACGTTTCCTCCACATATAAAATTGTAATAGTATAATCATTATAACACTAGAAATGTTTGTTATTTTCTGTTTGTTGTCTGTGGGTGTATGACTATGGGAGCGTGTCACATCTGACCGCCTCATGGCAATCCGTTAACCTTATCAGTCATGTTTCTCTTAATCTAGAGTAGATTATCAGTGTAACAATCGAATCGAATGAGTCATTTCGTCTACGCAACGATCTTTCCTTTTTGTTGGTATCTCTCTCACCCGATCCGTCGCCACCTCTTCACGGAGTCTTCTTTTTTTTTCATTTTTCCTCTACTCTCCCCACCGAGTGAACATCCATCAATAACGCTGCCCTACCCCCCATTTTCCCCATAATAACAGATGCAGCCATATAGTCTCACTGGCCACCCACCACGTGCTCTCCCGCATACGACAATGTGCCGTTATTCAGAAAGAGAAAATTATCGCTTTCATTATCTTCATGACGTGTATGTCTCCGCCGTCCGTCGAGCGTTCTTCCCGTGTAGCTTCCTTGTGTGAGGCCTTCTCCATTTTGTTGTCATATATCAATACGGAGTTATATTCGCTAAGTTTCAAAATTAATCTCGTTCTCTCTCTCTCTCTCTGTTTCTCTGCCTAAAACATGTAAGGCATCCAATCAACATGATCCATCGTCGTCAGCATCAGCATCATGATTTCACCACCACTTGCCCATCGTCGATGCAAAATGTTCTAATATCCTGCTAGAAAATAGGAATCGTGTCTGATTCGTCTACAGCATCACAGCACAGCGCGGCTTCACTGCCAACGGCGCAGATGTACATGCACAATGTGTGCTAATTTTTTCCCTAATTTTACATTTTTCGATAACCTGTAACTTCCTTCGTGATGCATCACCGGGATCTTTAAATCTTTGCCAACTACCGCAAAACCCGTGAAGCTCCCTCTATCTAGATAGCTGCGTCAGGTGTACGCCGACGTGCCGACTGGATGTATCTACAGTATGCTCGCCATACTGACGACACCTAAAATTATTATTATCATCATCATCAGATCTTCTACGATGCGGTGCTTTCGAATCCGCACGAAGCATGTGCGGACCTCGTCATATATATATATTATGGTCAGCTTTCGGATCGCGGTCAGCTTGAATGAAGATCGCGGAAGTGGTAATCCAGATCTGCTAAATGGAGGTGGATTCTTAGCTAATCACGTCGGTGCAGTCCACATTTCGTCGCTGGTGAACTTAGCCCGCTGCTGCTGCTGCTGCCGTCTGGCCATTACTGACGTGTGCTTGTCTGCTGGTGCAAACTGTTGCGGCCACTGCTGCTCCTGTTGATGCTGCTGCTGCTATTAATCGTTTGAGTCGTTATTGTGGTTCGCCCTGGGACAATTATTCATGTGACATACGCCCACCAGGACTCAGCCTCCAACACACTACTGGTCCTCCTTACTTCCGTTACTGGCCGTCTCCTTGCTCTCTTTAGGCGGTACGGGGTTGGGTAATGGCAGGGGGTTGACATCCTGGTCGGGATTGAAAGGCATCTGTCCATTGTCGCCGGACTCGTTTCCCAGGTCACCTTCATCATCATCAGCTGGCAGGCTTTGTGGAGACGCGGGCGTGGAAGCTGGTAGTGATGGCCTGTCGACTGTCGGTGATTGCCGCAGAGCCATAACGGGCTTGCGAGTTTTCTCACCCTTACGCCAGAGAATGATCTCCTGACAAATGAACACGTGGAAATTAATCGAAATAACACAACAACAGATGATACGTAAATGTCATTATTAAAACGGCTTTATATAGCCACACGCTGCTACCGAGCAGATGTTCGATGAAAATGATGCAGACAAATGCATAAAGGGCCATTTGTGCACATAGAATCGATGTCAGTTGGAGGTGAACAACACATTTTGCACGGTGGAAGACATTCATTCTTGATTCATTGACTTATGTGGAAACAGTACAACGAACGCCAGCATGGTCAACCTTATAAAATTAGGTTCACTCTGTAAATACAGGAGAACTATACTGGTTGTATTAAGGCTTATTTCTGCTTCTGAAACCGAAGTGTATGCTCTATCTTGATCTTTCTTTTACTTTCGCGATGTTGTTACTTGGGCCACAGTTCGGAACAATTTTGATCCGTGCAACAACAACTGAATTATGCAGTTCGTGATATTAGCGTAGCATACGTTAACGGAACCCCTACAGACAATAATAATAATAATAACATTAATTGCTAACCTGCTGTTTGAAGTAGCGTCGTTCTTCTTCGTCGACAAGTACAAGGTTGAGGTAGTACCTCACCGAGAATTTCTTGTTTATGTCCTTCATCGTTGGTGTCAATTCATAACCCGAAAGGAACAGCCTGTATAGTAAGCCGCAACAATAAATGAAACAACTGAGTGTTCAGGTGGGTCGTATTGGATATATGGGTGGGCATATCTCAGGCTGATCTCCTCTGCCCGTCAGATGGACCGGCCTCAGCCGCACAGAATTGGGGTCTAGTAGCGATGAATGCGGATCAGGCTGTCCACTGACATTACCATCGGCGTAATCACCTCATATAGTCGTAAATTATTAATTATAGCAGTAAAAATAGACGATATAAATATCATATATTTCAGATTAAAATGACCGGGTCAGAAATGTTTATTTGAGTGTGCAGTATGTTAGCATACCGAAGTTTGAGGGCCTTCAGGCATGATGTCTACATATGCAGATAGATAGAATGGTGTACACCGTGTGCAATGGTAGTAATTAATTAAATTGACATTATTTTTCAACACTGACCTGATGGGTATGCTTTCTCCACGAACGGGCGCTCCATCCATAATCTCGTATTTTGCGATCGTCTCGTTTTCGGTGAAAGTGTTTGGCCCGGCCCCCGTTGTTTCACGCTTAATGATCGCAATTTCCATGTGCTTAATCTTAATTCGAACCTGGTGCAAAAAAAATAATATAAATACACGGTTAAGGTAAAACTGTATTTTCAACAACCGCTAAATCAGGCGAGTCCTATAGCTCAGAACCGATGATGATTATAAAAAATCAAACTAAATCAATATAAGTTGTGCATTGCTAAAATATGAAGTGTCGATTGGAACCACGCTAAGACGTCCTTTTGACAGAATTTATCAGTTAATAAGGCATGCGTTTGCCACCAAGCTAAACTCGTACTACTCGCACTGCAGTGACTAATTAGTATAAATTACGTATAAGGACAGAGAGAAAGAGAGAGAGAGAGCAGAATAATATTTGCAATTCGGACTAATACACTATTGCTTTTTACCAAATTTTAAGCTCTATTCCGATATACGCGCAAGAATTAGATGATAATTTTGTGATACATACGAGCAAGAAGTAGATCTTCCCAACGATAACGTCCTTGAGGTGATATTTGCTTTTGTTGTACTCAAACTCGATATGGAGGCAGTCTTCGATACCAACTTCCATCTTGATCGATGAGTTGATATCTGGATACGAAGACAACGTATGGACTGCAAGTTCGAGTTCCTTAATTGTGTCCGTAAGTCGTCGCACAATAGTCACCCGAAGGAAATACCTATATTCACATCAAAAGAGCCAAACAAATGACATTGCACATTGGGTTAAGTAAACGACATTGCCACAACAACAAATTCATTCAAGCGTTGTCTTTTTTGTTATAAATAGAAAGGTGGAACATCGCTCTACAAGCCCTGCGTATATGGGTTATGACATGTACAAATGGTGAGTTAATCGCTGCACTGCGTATATGGGCTATGATATGTACAAATGGTGAGTTAATCGTTGAGTACGTTTGTGTGGATGTTATGCTATCAGAATTATAAATACTTCACCTCAAAGTCACCTATTATCAGCACGGGTATTTAGCAGACTCTGATCAACACATATCTAGTTGTTCATTATACAAATGGCAATCGTAGACAACGTCAATTGATCATTCTGGCGTGGGCATAATTATCCGCAAGAAATGATGATCCGCAACTAAAGGTAATATACTATAACAAGTAGTACAATCACCAATAAACAGACCCTCCAACGGGTAACATCATTTTTTTGAGCATGATTAAGGCTTATCTCTTTCTTCTTATTTGCCACCTCTGCTTGCGAATCAAACGGTCCAAACATCAACAGAAGCGACGCAATTGAAGAACGGTCCACCCTGTTCGAGTGCGGCCTGTGCGTGCGACTAATCGAGCAGTATTCTCTGTTGTTTAGTATCCATTTATAGATAAGGTAGCTGCAATAGCTGAAGTCTATCATAGAGGTGTCAATGAAGGATTGAAGTGACCGAATAGCATATTATGTCAGGTCGAGATGAAGTAAATGGATGTGTACAATGCTGGATCATAAGGAGGGCGGGGGAGAGAACGCAGCTCTGGTGAGCCCCGTAGATTCCTATGAACACCAACGATTCGAAGGCACGGACTCGGTCAGTGAATCAGCAAATTTCTCACTATGACTAAATAGACCAAGCCTTTTTTTTTTCTCGCGCCGTCTCGCTAGGTGAAGGCCCCTTAAACAGGGGGAATCTGAAAGCTAAGGACGTAACGTTAAGAGAACGCAGGCAAGCACTATCAAAAACAAATCATTACGTGAATATATGTAGTACCCACCTGAGACGCACGTTAGCGCCAGTGTAACTTTCATAGGGCTTTTCAACATTGTGAAATTCGAACGGGAAGCTTGTGTTCTGAATGAGGTCCCCTGGTCGAGCGAGCTCCTTTGAGATCGACGTGAATTCATGATGGTTGCCCCGATCGTAATATAGTTCGATGAGTCCTATGAGCTCAATTTTAACTCCCTGATGCTCGAGACGGGATCCGGCTTTACGTAAGGACACGTTCACCTTACCTAATGCCGAAATACAACACAGGGAGAATGGAACGTACAGGTTTGTTTTCAAGTCGAAATCAATAAGCTTTTGACTGCTCCCCACCCTCACACACCGCTATACACAGCCAGTAGGTCACGAGTCATCCTCGAGCACACTGCATAGAGTTCGAGTCGCTGACTATAAATTCGAAAAAATGGTAGCTAGTTACGGCACGAGGCATGATAGAGGGATATGTTTCTCAAGGCGAGCAAAATGTCAACACTGCTATACAGAGTAGCGCGGTTATGCCAACAGTGCTTAGCTCGATACTCGATTACTCAGTGTAAAGTGTTAAGAGCTAATCACTGTTACCCTAACACACACACACGTACGCAAAGATTCGCTGGCAAAAGGTCAACAATCATTGAATGATTAACTATTATTCCACTTGAACACAGACGATAAAAGACATTGCTTATATTTCAACGCTGTTGATATTCAACATAGTATGTATGTAAAGCAAGAGAAGATATTGTTAATTTATTGTTAATGATCATACCTCACCGGCCACCGCCTGGCCCCTACACACACATATATATATATATATATATATATACAGCAGTCTATCATAGCGACACCATACGCACCAGAGACGGACTCTCCATCGTAGTAGAGGAAGTGTTTCTCCTTCTTCCCATCCTCCGTTTTAATCTCTGCAAGTTGACGCGTCTGTGTACCATCGAGCACGATGTCAATGTCCGCGCTTTGGCCGAATCCCAGAAACGCCTATCGAACGAACACCGCATCGTCGAGAAAATCCATACGTCCCCGAGGGTGGCGGAAACCGTCGTAAGTGGGTAGTTACACCACGGCCGAGTCATCACGAATCGAAACGGGTTTAGCAAATCACGTGAATGAGCGGAGCCGAGAAGTCAACGTCGCGGTTGTTAGATATCACCGCAACAAGGCGAAACCAAGCAAACAAAGCAATGAGTACGTTATTTAGGTGCACTTGGAAAGTGGTATTTACTGCATCAACCAAGCAAGATGTGTTAACACTTCGAAAGCAAATGCCCACCATACATGACTGTGACTTATCCAAGGCCTGTGTCTAAAGCATAGCCAGCAAACAGATCATTCACTCGAGGCAGTGTCCGTCAGCAATTGATCTAATCCACCGTTACAGTTCATCTTAACAAAGACAGCAGAGAAGGCTAAGGCTCAAATATCGGTGATAGCGCATTTAACTTACACGGAAGCAAAACCTGCTTCCATGCGACAACCTGCTCCTCAAATGTCTATTTCCATCATATATACATATATATATATATATGTGTGTATATATATTTGAGCCATCATACGCTATCGTTCGACTTCGTATGGATGCAATTATTCCTAGCCTGGTATCATTTGAATAACTCAGCTCAGTTCGCTAGAGTATTCTATCGATACGAGCAAGGTAGTGAAATATTTGAAGAGATCACTTATATCAATTGGGACTCGCCTTTTTGGCTAAGCAAAACATTTTCCTCTAAAGCAGTCTCTAGCAACACCCGCACGCTAAGCATTAAATCCAATCGAATGAAATGCCGACAATGTAAAACCAACAATGTACTTATTCCGTTCGTGAAACAGTGCAATGGAACACACATAATGTTAGTGCCATGTTTCCAGCAAACTTAACTCATTAGGCAAATTATTAAAAAAATCGAGCTACACAGTCAATCAATGGTTAATAATGCACACCAACGATGTGATTACTTGTGTGGAGAGATACTCCCAATTACAAATTTACTAAATTTCCTCCATATGACAAATCACATCTCTCAAGTTACTCCGGGTGCTACCCCCAGAACACCGAAACCGGACAATTCTCAAAACCGTTACAATGCAGAGTAAACCGAGCCGGTTATGAAACAACTCTCAACTAATCACCAACCATCGCTAATCAATCACAGAACGTAGCGTAGTTAATATTCTGCTAAGAGAACCTACGCCATCCATGGTTAATTCACGACGGCGATGTGACTGCCCGTAGCAGACAGTAGTTACAATATTACAGCTGTCGTGTTTGTTATAGGGAATGTTATGCGTTCACGGAAGCAATCGACAGTCCTCGACCATCTTTCGACCGAGGAACATTTCGACTCAACTCATCGGACATACACAAACTCATGTTGTTATTCACTTCAGCAACTTCATAGTAATTGTTACACCCCATCCCCTTCTTCTTACCAACATGGCGATGAGTTCAGAGCTAAACAACAGAGGAGCGAACAGAAAAGAGTTGAAATTATTCATGGTGATTCATACTCATTACGAGGTCGGCCAACCTGGCTTCTGATTATAGCTTAGACACATAGATAGATGTTGACGGACACATCAGCTAGCGACTCGCCGAGAGTGCTACAGAGCGAGAAGTTCAAAGAACACCAACAAGAACAACAACAGCCATTTCGTATCGCCAAGGGACATCCAGCAGCCGGTTAGCTATTTTCTAGAAATGAAAGATACCCAATGAGACAAACGTAACTCGGCGTTTCCCCCAATAACCAGAAGCTGCTTGGGGATAATCGAGAGAGAAAACGAGCATGGAAGTCACATCCCCACATGCTCTGGTCCCGCTATCCCAAGTACTGACACCATTGTCATCAACTGGAGCACAGCATTGTCCATGTGTATTACTATTACAAGAATAACAAGAGCATGTTGTACTGCTGCTACAACTGCGGATAACTGCAACTCTCGTTGCTGTTGCTCCTGCTGCTGCTGCGGCTTCAATAACTACCATATTCGATTCTTTCAGAGGTTATCGTCGCCGGAGCGGTGGTCGGCACTCGTCTCGAGCACTGAGTGGTATAGCTCTGCCGGAGCTATATAGGATTGTCGGTATGTTGTGGTAATCTGACGGCAACAGCAGGAACAGAGGACAACAGCACCGGACAGTGATTTCAACTTGGTGTATTCTTTTCAGCCAATTATCCCTGTCTGAGCTGACAAACTTGTCCCGAAGGGTCCCGCGCCTGTCGATGTGGTCGTTGTTCACAGACTAACACTGCACTACTAACAAGTCACACTGTCGAGAACACACATGAACGAACGGGGTGGGGGCGTTCTGCCTAAATGGTGGTGGAATCATACGCAAAGACGATTACGACGACAGCGACGTTGGTTGCTTGAGCGGGAGGAGGAGATCCGACTCTCGTCCCGTAGAATGGGCAAATGCCGTGTGATTGGTTGATCTCTCCGAAATAGTCGTCTGGATCGAGGTTCAACCGGTATATGCTTGTCGTTATCGTACCTCACGTCTGGACTCTCCGTAGGTCGCTTACCATTTCGCGGCGAGAAGCGACGATATCAAAAAGGAAGACACGATCAGATGATGACAGACCGTCGAGGGCTCTCAGGTTCAACACACACTGGACTGTTGTGTTGACCACTCCATAACATGGCCGCTGAAATTTTGATGTGCCCACTTCGACGTCGGCAGCACGGCTTACTATCCCGCGAACTGGTTACCTCGGTTGACTAGTATTGTTGATAAATTCGGCGTCAATAGCACGGTCGGACGAGGACATTTAGAAGAAACACTACATTATGCGCTGTTGATTCAAACGATGGCGCAGTTCGTCTGTCTGCACTTCCGTTCATTGTTTGGAGGCGCACATATCGGGTGCGTCGAACACTTTTCTGGGTTCACAGTGATATACAGACCCCTTTCCGTGGTCTGTAACGCTCTCCCATATCCTATGGGTGCCCTCTCCCGGGACAGGAAGACAACGACAGCTGAGAGAAAGGTGAACTCCCGCGCCTGGTCTTCGTGTCGCAGCCGCTTGAGATAAGGCGGAGATTCAGCCAAAATCAGCAGAAATAGTGGCCGTAGTGGTGTCCGTGTGCATCTCTGTGACGTGGACATCATTTACGTTACGTTCTCACACCGTCGGTTAGAAGACACCAAGCGAGCGAGATACGAAGAACGATGTCCAAAAAGGAACAAAGTACACTGGCTAAGTTGTACCTCACCGGCTATAATGCGTTGCAGGCCGCCAGGTTTGTTGACTTTTCTTGCCGGCACATGTGCCTCCTGCCTGCTTTGAGGATGCTGGATTTGTCACTTTCACTAATAAGCAGTGTCTGATGGAGATTGACTGGAGAAACCATGCTTGTTTATATATATATATATATATATTGTAACAATATATATATATATATATATATATATATATATTATATAACATACATACATATATATTGATAATATATATTTTATGTAAATTATTTATCTATTATCTGGGCTGCTAGAAAACTGAAAAGGAAGCTGCAAATTATAATAGAATACCAGCGATTTCTAGAAAGAGAAAAAACTTAATATTCCATAAGCCTGTTTACCGGAACATGTCGCACATAGGTCAATCTGATTACACTTGACGTACATTAGACTGAACACAAGCGTTATTCATCTACAGGTACCCTTGCCATCCTATACAACTTTCCCCTGTCCACTAAATTAAAAATTCACGTCTACTGCAGACGTGGCGCGACACAAGAAACCTGCCCTAGTTTATATTTCGGATGATGCTGTCTATAGCGATAAAACTTAAATTAGACTTAAATCATTTCTGAGCCATCCTGTCAGAGGATGGGCACTTGGCTCAAGTGCCCATCAGGGAGTTTGCCACTTCCATTGGGCGCGAGCTGTCATTCAAACTTTTATATATTCTCTCGCTCAAGTCACTAATTGTGATAGCATCATTATGCTATCGAAAGCCTACTATTACTTGCTTGTACCAAGCGATATGGCGAATAGACAAGAGAGCCAGAAAATGACACAAAAACCAAAGTCGTTTGCTCGGTTTTGACGATTTCGAATACTTCGTATAGTCCAGTGTTTTTTTCTATTGATTTAGGCTATGCAGAGAGTATGATACAATTTACGCTATTTGATAGTTAAAAACGGATTACACTAAGGTGAAACCCGCGAGAGTTTTTTTTCTATCTATCACCCATTTGACTGCGCCGTTTGTTGTCGCCAAAGAATAAACCAGCGGGCTCTTTTCCCGTCAGCGCTGAACATCCCCTAGACGTCAAATTTTCCTTGAGCACATCCTGTTGCGCTTAACAATTTTCCGCCTACTGCGCGTATGTCTGCCTTGAGTGGGCAACAAATATCTCCCGTCCAGCACTGAAAGTGTTTTGGCAAATATTCTGGTTGATCCTGAAGATTCACAAGACCCGCCCGTCGTGGCTACTGTGACCAACAGAGAAATTCGATCACGAAATAAATCGGACACCGGTAGTCAAAATCACAGCGTGATTCGTTTCTGGTGCCGCATATTTACTTCGAGGCGGCCGAGGAGATTTTTGATAATATTCCCGGCTGCCATAACGGTCATGTTAACGATCGAATCCATTATCATCATATCATTGGATAAACCATTATCATGAAAACGGCGAAGGATGATGATAGAGAATTTTGCGACGTGCAATCCGATGTGCACATAACGGATTGGAAAGAATAAATAATGATTCAGAATAAACGGTTATCCAATGTATATAACATTATATGCATGTTTTATAATGACGAATTGTTATATAATGTCTAATGACTGCGCTATTCTCGAGACCTATGGTGAGATAAGATGCACTGCATCTACGGTTTGGGGAGCTGCGGAACTGGACTGAATCTACGATGTAACTTCATTGATTGTATGGTATATAGAGCAGCAGACTGAATTGTAATTAATGTGTCATTTTAGAAATTGGCGTTTCGTTGCCTTGAACGCCAATTAAGTGCTTACTAACTAAGTATGCTATCGTAGATAATATACTTAGTGAAATTAAGCTGGCTCTCGGCATTAAGATTGGTACTCAAAGATGCAATGAGTTAAAGTGGCAGTTGTAGCTTGCCTTTTTGTCAACATTTATAAAAATCGATGAAGATGTGATTCTAGATCACCACGTTCTAACAAGAAGTTGATATTTCTTATCTTTAGCTGGAGCTACATTTTGGTCAAATCGTTACTCTACATGGCCGACAAAAAGTGCTACAAAGGAGCATTCGAAAATGTTGAATTGGAACTGGGTCTAGCACAGACGGCCGGCCTTTTGGAAGTCATTCACGGGGCCACAGGACTCGTTAGGTAAGACTATTAGTGTACAGCACCTATCAGTAGTAGTATTTCTTGTGTTAATTTTTTGCAAGTTTTTGCTGCACGTGTTTGCTTGTGTTGCTCAAATTGATGGAGATCGGCGCGAGTAGACGGAACCGATATTGTTTCGCTACGATAAATAGACACTACCTGTCTGTTACTCAAGACAATACTGAATGATAATAATAATTAATAAAAATAATGCTTCGAAATTTGTCGTTGCGAAAGTTTGGATATTTTGGAGGTTTCTGGAGACTGTCCAAATTTAAGTTCATTGTGTGTTTGAGTTCGATGTCCCTAACACCTTGTAGTGTACTTTACTGTGGCTATGAGGCATCACGTGAATAGTACATTCTACACCTGGCGATCGTTGTATGCCCGAGATCTGCCGAGCATTATTTCTGCAGACGCTGTCCGTTAACTTCATGTAGCTGTATTCATGATCTACAGTTCGTAGGGGGATAGACCGTTATGAGCTTCAACTATCACACTCGGAGGGTGCTTAACAGGTGCATTAACATGAGTCATCTATATCCTATTTTTTTGGCTGCAGGGCAAATCCGTTTCTAACATTTATACAAATCCTGTCACGAGTTGTCGTGTATTGGGGAATCCTCGTTGCCGTGCCGGAGTCACGACTACAGCTTGGTTCGTATATGCTTGGATTCATGTATAAAAGAACAAATATCTGATATTTGCAAAAGACGAACAATGGCAGCCTTTTGGCTGAGATCAAAGTATAGCCGCACAAAGATGCCCTCGACCAGAAGAATCAATTATGAAGAGCATATTATTATTATAATTATTATTATCACTATTTCTACATTCTATAGAACCTTGTACTTAGAATGTTCATTAATTTTTCATCCGATATTCCATTAGTATATATATACCTACTCTAATGGTAATGTATAATCTACTGCCAATTTTAGGCCTCCCAATGCTGCTGGTGGCCTGGAGTATTGCGGAAATAACGCGCTACCTTTTCTACGTATTGAGCTTGTACAACGCGTCCCCATCAATTCTCACCTGGTGCAGATATTCGTTCTTCACCATCCTCTATCCGGTTGGCGTGAGCGTAAGTTTCTCTTAATACTATCTGGCTCCAATTTGATGAACTAGCGAAGTTAATATGAAACACGTACACCTAGAAAATAGACTACCGTTCGCAATGCTTAAGTTCTCTTATATGTCACGGAGCGGGGCTCGAACCAGAGGTATCTTTTGTCATTAGAATCTGGCTTGTTTCGTGCACTGATGATTTTGCAATTTTGCCTTCATCTCAATGTTCCGCTCGTTTAGTACACCATAAGCCACGTATATATACGTCATTTCCGCGGTGAATTTCATTCCGCCAATGGTGGTTCATTAGACCAAAGGAAAGCCTGCGAACACCTAATGATCTAGCTACAAACTAATTGAGTTTTCTTCCTCAAACATGTATGCGCACCAACACCGGCTTCATACCGCCGTTCTGCAAATTCACACCATCTACAGGGTGAACTGTTGTCGATTTACTCCGCTTTGCCATACGTCAAAGAGCGGGGTTTGTTCACTATTCATCTGCCCAACGCGTGGAACTTCTCGTTCGATTACCATCTGATCCTCGTCATTACAATGCTCACCTACTTACCTGGCCTACCGCAGATGTACGGTCATATGCTTAAGCAGCGCAGTAAAGTGCTCTATCCGCCCAAGGAAAAGACCAATTAAACTCATTATTACAATGATATCGAATATAGGCGCTTGAGCACACTGGTATCGACACCCAGAACAAAACAACAACAAAGGTTGAAAGTTACTGGAACTTCGACCATTATTATTTACAAATTCTGCCATTTCATTATCATCAACCACTGGCATAGGGGATGGTCGTGCTAGCAGCAATAACAGAAGCTGTTCGCCTGTCTGTCCTCTGTCCATATACAAAGTATTAAAAGATGTCCCTTCTATATTTCTCATTTGTTGTCGACAACAATGTAGAACATTACGAACGTGCTCCTGCGTGTTCAAATGGAAAGTACCATTGCCACAATAAGGAGTACTCGCATATGGCATTCTTGCACGTAGCGAACGTAGTGTGACCATACATGTTGCCTCAAGTTGTACACCTGAATACTTTATTACCATTCATTCCATAGGAGAGAAGAAATCGACTATATGTCTTGCGAAAAATGCCTTCAATGCATGGCGTTAGGGAGTAAATATTTTTACACTGTTTCTATGACTGGCTTCAATAAATCAATGTATGAACACCACAGTCTGGACATGGGATGTATGCGAGGCGAATGTTTGTCTGATGGGTAAGCTGGGAGTATTGTTCATAAGTAGAACTGTATACGAATAAATGATTTTAGAAAAGATACGACGTTTGGGAGTTCAAAGCGGTCACTGTTCACACACATCAATGTGACTCCTCAAGAGAATTGCCGATATCTTCGTCGTCGGTGGGTATATATATATATACGTATATATTATATAAATTAACACAAAACCCTGTGTACGCGATGGAGTAGGGCTCGCCCAACGCCTTGCTGAACTCCGACAGGTTTAGTTCGTCTGTGGAATTACCGCTTGACCTAAACTAATTTTAATACTCCTAGAACTGTTCTATTAATTTACTAATGTTTGTCGAAATGACTCAATAAACCTCAGTCTGTTCTTACATTGCATGTCTTCATCTGTGGCCGTTGTATTGATTGTTGTACAACGTCAATGAAGCAATACTTCAGTATTTAAAACTGCCATTATCCTATTTGAAAATGCAAATGATGAGCTAAAATCAAATACTATGAATTCAAAATCCCCATTAGTCGAAATCATGTATGATGAAGAATATACGATCTGACAGCACTGGCCAGAAACTTTAGGCTACTACGTTGGAAAAGCACAGAATTTTATATCAGACTAACTTTTATATAAGACTTCGGTCCGACGTCTTTCTAAGGTGGTTCCATGTAAACGCTCCCCCTAAGCCCAACTTCACTTGGTAATTGATATAAACAAAAACACAATCAACAGAGAAGCGTTTGGTTGCCGACAATCGAAGGGCAAGCTTCGATTCAAACGGGCGAATTAGAAGGTTAACCAGGGCACCTGCGTACAGCTGCTTCACATTGAGAAAACAAAAATATATGCGTCTAAAAATCTTCGATCATTCTCCGCTTGTTCTCATGTTCACGTTGTTCTTGATGACAAAAAAAAGCCTCCTCGAACATTTACGGTTTTTTAAAGTTTCTTCTTTTATTCTCACCACTGTTGTTGTTTTTTTTATCTACATCAGCCCCACCAGGATCGTAAGGAGCACCAATGGTAAAACGCGCTCCGAGCGACCTACAAAATTATTGGCGGACAAAATTAAAAATCCCATTCCTCTCTGTTTCATTCTTTTTCTTTTTGTCTTCACGTTCGCGCTCGTCTTTCTCTCAATTTCTCTCTTGTACGCTTTCGGTCATTGGTGTTATTGTCGTTGTTGTTGTTGTTGTTGTTATATGAAGTAGTTGCTTCCATTATGTACTAACTCGTCGCAGGTCACCTCTTTATTTGCCATTGTCTCTCAGCTATCAGTAGTACTCGAAGTAGTAGTTATTGTATTAGTATGTGGTTCACTCGAACGCCATTCACTCGATGACACACAAATCGGCGGGCTGATGTTCATTCCACTTTCGCCCGTGTTATCAATCCCTCAAGGATTTCTTTTGTGTTCACACCCGACGCTCTCTGTATTTGTTGATGTTGTTATTGAGGTTGTGTGCTACACTCACGGTGTCATGGCAGGTAGGTGTTTGTAATTGCCGTTAGTTGGCTATTCGTTTTGACATTTCCATATTATGTTTTTAATTTATTCATGTTTGTGTATTTTCATTTAGCTTAGTTAAATGTTTTCCTATGCAACTATGTTCTTCTTTGAGCTTTCACTAGTATATTTGATGCGCAACTTATTATTCTTGTTCTATATTATTGTCGTTTTCAATATATATGAATTGATTTGTTTTTGTTGTTGAAAGAAGATAATGAAAAGCTACGGGTGGGTCGTGCACCGCAGACAGAAGGATATGGTTTCTCCTGCCGTTTGTTGTTGTAATATTCTCTTCACTCTATTTTTTGTCTCACACACAGACGACATCCTTGTCGGGGGCAGTGAGTGATTTGTCTTGCTATGCCACTTCGTCTTAATCGTACTTCTTCGGTTTAAAGACAATTTTCCTAGTCTTCAGCGATGACCACTTTACTCGCTTGACGTAAAACGCGGCGAACGTCAATATAGGCAACACCAACATCACCTTGACAAACATCGCCTTGCGAATGTCGTGCTCGAATTCGGAGCACCACTTCAGGAAGCAGGTCACATCCTTGGCTAGCTGAGAGGCCGTCGCAGGCGTACCATCTTCGTACTCGATCGCCTCGTCAAACAGCATCTGGCCCATGCCAATGGCACCTCCCGGGAAATAGGGATTGTAGTGTTGACCTTCCCGCAGCTCGACACCGGCCGGCGGGTCCGTGTAACCTGTTAGCAGAGAGAAGAGATAGTCTTCGCCTCCGTGGCGTGCCAACGTGATAAACGAAAGGTCCGGTGGGAACGCGCCGTTATTTGCAGCACGAGCCGCTTCTTCGTTGGGATACGGGCTCTGTTAAACGCGGAAAATGAAATGGCTCTTAGCAAACTTCGTGGTTCCTCGCTGTTTTGCCTCCGTCGTAGCGAACAACAAACATCCAAATAAAACGCCGAGTAACAAATACTCTCCGCTAATCAAAACGAGATTCTGCTTATGTAATCACTCACTAAGCTACCAACGACAAACGCATAGGTCGTATGTGTCACCAAAAATAATTACGTACTTCTCTAGAGACATCTAAGCCGAAAATGGTCAATGAGTATAAGCACTTGCGTTGACGTTATATTACCTGGAAGTAGTCAGAAAGTTTTCCCGGTCTCTGGTACATTTCGCCGAGGTCATTAGGTCCATCGGTGACCATGACTTCCTCAGCTTCGCGTTTCGCTTCCTCTTCCGTGAGACAGACGTCGACCAAGTTTCGATAGGCCACGTACTTCAAGGTGTGGCACGCAGCACAAACTTGTTTGTAGACCTGTTATTTGTAGGGGTAAAATTTTACAATTTAAAAAAAAAACAGGAGTAACAACAAGAAAGGCATATTATTAGCATGATTGGCATAGGGCATTACTGTAATATGGACAAAAAGAACAGTTTATATAACTCTAATCGAGAAATATATATATATATAAGTTCACCAAATTCTTACTTTAAATACGACATAAATATTTCGGCTTAATCTAGTGTAGCAACTTTAAATATTAGCTATAGAGATTAATGTAGTCAACTATCGGAAAGGAAGAATCACATAGGACACTCACAGGTTTGTGGGCCAAACATATTCCTGTCATGAATTATTTTACCTTCGGCGAGTGCGAAGTGGGTTTAGTTGAAGACTTTTTAGTTGACTAATTTTTGTCAAACACTTCGATGGCTATACAATTCGCAAAATAAATATACTCCAGACAGCTGTTAAGGTCGACCAGTAAATATGGCACAAGCAATCACAAAACGGAATTCTATTTCTCTATAGACCTCTCAATGGTCTTTTCAACATAAGTAGTTCTTACATAGTTGTTAGCGATGTGGACAGGGTCACACCTTTACGGCAAAGTGTCTCAAAGAAAAGCAGAAAGTATGCTCATTCTTGTCAAGAGAAAACATCTGTACGAGTTCCAATACTCAAGTGAGACCAAAACGAAGTGGTGGAACGTTCGCCTCCGCAATGTGTTTGCGGTAAAAATAACTTTGCCGATGTTGTTGACTGTACTCATCCACACCTCAGTATATATATATATATATACAAAGCGCGAAATAGGTATCCAGCTGTTCAGAGGGGTCCGGTGACCGAAACCCGCCTTTAACATTTAGAGTACTTCTGCTAATTGTTATACGAGACTTATCGCCAAGTGAAGTGGAAGCAAGTGCTTGCATGAACTCTGTTGTGTGTTAGGAAGAGGCCTTGCGCGACCAAGGACGTCAACAATAACAAATAAGCATATCTAATGGAACCAACAAACCTCATATCCTCGTCGAATAGCGGCATGGTCAAAACTAGCCAGAAGTTTCGAGTGGGGCCAATCGTATTTCGAGGGGTGAACGATCAGATCGGCCGCGTGCAGCGGCGAACTCTCGAGGGCAACCAGAACTCCGGTGGCTCCAGCACCAGCTAGTCCGAGGACTGCATAGGCTGCCTTTCGGCCATGGCCAGAGGTGCCCTTAGCCCCCGTCGTCGACAACTGACGGAGTGAAGCCTGAGCTACAAGGCCCCCCCGGCTGCCGAGTCGCGCGACGAGAGCCATAACACCGTCCGTCCGGATAGTCGAACACCGACCGACCAGCACTGCTCGAGGGAACACTGGAAGGACACGGGAAGGAGAATTTAACACGGGCTGGGTATACGGTCGTCGTCATCAACAATATCAACAGGAGACACACGAAACACAGTGGAAATAGGTCCCGCTAATAAACATCACCTTCCGTTCAGCTCACCCCGAAAGGTTCCCTGGCGAAATAACCTTCAAAACTCGACAAAACTCACAACTCTCGGTCAGACCGCCGGATGTTGATGGCGAACGAAACTACCCGTCCGCTTGAAAACAAAAACAAACGAACTCGCTCGCGCAATGATTCGAAACTATTCGAAGGCAAGAGGTCAGTGGTCAGAGGGTTCGTTTCAGGGCAAATGGAACGCAGGATCAACCAGTTCACAAGGCCAATGCATTTAATTTGCACATTAGGATATCACATTAAATTAAATCATCACTATGAATTATTTATGCTTATTGTTATCATCACATTTTTGTAGAAAATTTACATCACCATGTATGCCATTACAAATCAGTCAAAGCACGATTATTAACAGTAGTTGCGAAATGTACCCTATTTTTTGTATTGGAAACTATCTAGAAAGCATCCCCAAAGTGGTGATCATACAATGTTACGACCTTAATCAAAAGGTAGCTTATTTTCTTAGATTTAGTATAAAGTAAGTATCGGATTGATTATCGCCAGCAGTAGTCTGTTTATCGAGTTGCACCGGTGTACAATGTTTCTTTCCCTACGATTTTTAATGGGTTGCTCATCTGAAAATATGTGGAAACTCAACTTTCCAGTGATTGATTCAATCCAAATTTCCCATGCGGGTTAGAAATCCTGCAATGAGCTCACTGTTGTTTCTGAACTGAACCTGTCGAGGACGATGAACAAGTAATTTCACCTATTTTGTACCAAACCGTAATCAAATTGAGCTCACCTTTGATATACCGAAAGAAACCTGCATACTTTTGACCAAGACAATTTGTCGCAAAGAAGCAGACCTTGTTGCTACTGATATTCTTGTATGTCCTAAGATCACCTTGTATGTCCAGCTATCATGCAATAATACTCTTATAGGAATAGCGTCCGCGTTGAATAATGAATCGGTGCTCGCCTGTGCTTCAGCCTACTGTTTCTGGCATTATCTACACCCACCAAAATCGTACAATGCCAAACCGTACACTGTGACATTCACCCTTCGCGCTTAGAAGGTATAGAGAAGAGGCCGTAGATCAATGGAGCGTCCACGGCAGGATGTTCACTATATAGCGCTATATTTGGTTATAGTGCTATATTTCTCACTCGGAAAGTGGCCACGGACGGTTCCGAAGGCCTGGCACACCCGAAGAAGTATATTCTGTCACGTTCATGAGATTTAAACGACTATTAGTATTTGAACTTGTTCCTGAGAATGAAATCGTAAATTCGGAGAAGTACAGTCATCTAGTATACCAGTGTAAACTAAATCTCTCCAACAGCCACCGGTATTGCCCATAAATCCTGGCGGCGTTTGCTTTCATCATAACAATGCTAAATTTTGTTCGTGATCCGAAAGGACATTAGCTGATATTTCGTGTTTTATTATTCCTATATCCACCTGGCTCCTTCCGATGATGATCTCCATTGATCCATTCAAAGTCATTAAGTCAAAGTCGTTAAGTCCTTTAACGATAAGAACTTCTACTTCTAGGGCGGTATATGGACAACGAGCTGAAATGTTAAAACTCTCCACCAGATCTTTGGAAACGATTGTAGATTCATTGTAAATTGAATTGTGTTATTTTCAATTGCATTTTATTTAAAAATACAACAGAACGTAGTTCACAACCCGTAATATTATCTATGAGGGCATCAGAAGGACGCAATATAAGCATGTCATTTACCAGTTTATTAAATACAGTCGTATCGATATTTTTCACTTTAATTAGTTAATTACGTTAGCTAATTAGTGCCCACTTTAGGCATTCTGATGACTTCGGTTTGGCGTTCTGGACTCATATTAAACATTTGTCCACCCTTTGAACCATGTATGCCATACGCTGGGTGTTAAACCTGCGGGCTTCAGGTTGGTAGCTACAACTAAATATGTAGAAACGTCGAGTTATAAAGTTGTAGTTACGAGGTTATCTCTAGTCTTCTTCTTATGTTTTGCTTTATATGGCATGTACCATTTACTACCTTAGGCGTCGACTAATAATTAAACAGAATTAAAGTTAACTATTCATAATTGCTGCAGACTATTTATTTCATATTGTTTTGAACTCAACTCGTCATAGTGATCAATCACTGCGAACTAGTATTATGTTTGCATAGCATCCAATCGTTCATTACATACGACACAATAAACCTAGAACTAATAAAAGATAAGGATGTGTACAAATTCTTCTTGAAACAACACGAATCTTCACAGTACATCCTGCAATCGTCTCGTCGACTTAACGGACGCTGCGAAAATAAGTACAAAATGTGTTACTATTTTTTCGTCGACACTACGCTATTTTCGCTTGTCTTCGTTCACAAACGTCATCTTTCCCTTTAACGTCAATATTACCCTCGGTCACCTCACCTACGTATTCTCTATCACATCCATTTCGAATATAGTATTCACCATTCATTTTGAGAGACTAGCTTCCCACACAGCTCTGACAAACACAGCGTTTGATTCATACAATTGAGTTCTAATCAAGAATCCTCCCCCTCCAATTATGTTTTCATTCGGACTTAACGAATCCGCACTATCAGGACCATTATTCACAGTGTATAATCATCAACAGTGCAATAAGGCCGAGCAGAGAAGCCAACCGTGAAAAACAGACAAGACCAGTCACGAGGCCAATTTAAAAATGTGGACGAGGCGCAATATAGAAAGAATTTGCATCAACGGCAACGCCAACTTAGATACAACTCAAAAACACTCCCAGCCAAAACGTAAGTAACAAATACAATAAGTTTGGTGGAAAAAATTCTGAAAATGACTCTCCGGGGGTATTTCCTCTGCGGGCACTCCTCATGCTGCCCGTATAGGCTGGCCGACTGAGGTCGCTATTGAACACAAGGATTCACCTTTTGGATTTTTTCCAGTCGTTTCGTCAGACTTTCTCCTCTGACCAAGAATATCGTCACGAGGCTAATTACGAAGTAATTTTACGGAATCTGAGTTTGAGGTTGGGCAATACACATGCATATATATATATATATATATATATATATATATATATATATATATATATATATATATATATATATATATATATGATACAGCGCAATATAAGCCCGTCGGCGCATTTTGAGTCGGGTTTTTTGTTGCTTTTCCGGTTTTCTTATCTATTTCCTATATCCTGCTTTGAAAACGTTGTTGCGGTGGTTGCATACGTCGTTGAACAAAAGAGAGACTTTGATATTGTGTAAAGGTCATTTGGAGTCAGCTCGAGACACAGAATGCTGGACTGGATAATGCCTCAACGCTTTGACGTCTACCTGTAGCGGTTTCGGCCTGGTGACGCTTCTTGTCCCTTGGATAACTAAAATATTCTTGCAGTAGAATTAGCTAATTGTTCTCCTAATTGAACTGCCCTCTGCAGTTTTCCGCTCCGCAGCGGCACTGGAACAGCAATCGGCCCGGGGCCGTCGAGATTTCTTCCACGGAGGCTCGAGATACGTCTAAGGACTCAGCCTCCGTTACTGAAACACAGGTTAAGTATAGCCAATCGTTATTACAGATAAAAGCTAATTGTGAATGTCTTCTCCCCACTGTTGTATCGTTCCCCGCCTGCTTTTCGTGACAGCAGCAGTAAAAATCGCTGCCGGGCCACGTCGATCTGCGACATTGGTCGTTGCCACTGGCAGAATATGACTCGGGTCGAAGATTTAGCTAGAACATTGATATCACCCTTACCATTAACGCAGTAATCAAACGTGAGTTCCTCATGCTTGCGAATGTCCCGATTGGCAAAAAACGCTAACCGCGGCATTAGTAGGTCAAGATTGTCCACCCAAACAGGAATGACGACCAAGTTTGGATTGCACTGAAATTCAGTCAGTAATTAATTCCACATGAACATCAAACAACGGTAGGCAGCTGCCATGATGAATGGAAGACTTACTCGAAATCAACAAGACAATTTATCTGGGCACCCGTTCCTCGTCGGTGATAATCGACTGTGCGCGAGTTTTTTCTACCGAGAACGGTACAGCTGGATAGATAAATGTGACTGAATACATACTTGAAACATGACTTTACGACACTATGTAAGATAGAACGATCACTCTTTTCCTATATGTTATCTATCATAGAGTTATATAATTGCAAACTACAAACATGTGTTGTATTTGTCGCTGTTTCGTATTCTATAGTATGTATAGTGGAAACGTTAAATAAGCAGAATTTCAATTAGATATGCAAAAAAAATATTCATATGCGTGTGGAGGAATATGCACCGAACAATAATAACGCTCTGTATATGTCCGAAACGGCTGAGCTCACCGAGTGATTTATGAAGTGCGAGGAGTTTCCATACTGGAGAGCATCGACGGTGTACTTGGCCTCGCGTTCCGTATTGAAATCGATGTCAAATAGATAGGTGTCATCAGTGCGATGGCTCGCCATGTCGGAGGTAATGACCTCGCCTAAATACTCCATCACAAAGCTCCAGGCGCGTATTGAAGCATTCGCACGCAATCCCCAACCTCGGCCGTTATCTGTTTTAAATATCGTCACTGGAACCTGTCGGCCTCGCTGAAATAGAACCGAGCCAAACGTAAACTTCAGCATGTGATCGCTTAGAATAGCTTTTCATGGGGAGAGAGGGAATCGACAAGAAGGTTGTTGATATGCGTACTATTAGTAATGTAAGTTTGTCTGGCGTCACTGTCCGAACACTCCTCGCACGGGTGCTTATTTAAAAAATTCCCACTCAAAACGACGTCAGCGAATATTGTCCACTGCAGGGGTATAATATTGTTCATTGTAGGGTTACTGGTGCTATGATTCTACCAGTAAATTTGTATACAGTTACCAGAATAATAGTAGATGTTGCATAATATCTTCTTATCGTATGTTCACTGCTATAATAGTTGTATCAGCGGTAATCTTAGCCATGGCTCAGGATCACGATTGTACAGGCAACAAAAATAGAAAGGAAAAAAGTTATCTGCTTCCAATAAAAGACGAAACAACAACAATTTTATTACCTGTGTGACACGGTTGAAACAGGACGCCGGACACTTGCAGGAGGCATTGCACTCAAATATTCCACTGGTGCTTCGCCGGCAGGCAACGGTGAGTATCCCCTTCTCATTGTAAGCCTTTTGGCCCTCATTATGTAGGCCGCCACATTCGTCCACGTAACAGTTTCTACAGCGGCATCCTAATTTGGCTAGCTCGATCTTAATGCCCTCGGCGTACGTGTAATCCTGCGTAGAAAAAAGCCGCCCACAAATAACAGGATAGGTGTTTAATAAAAATGGAATTCGAAGAGAACAAGAGATAACCCTAACACGTAGTGCGTTTATAGAACAAGATAGATATCCCAGAGGCGACACTGGCTGCTCTTGCTACAATATCTCGCTAGAAATATACAATCAGTAAAGAACGATTCATCTCGAAGCTACTACGTTTCCAAACATCCGGTAACTATAGATTCTAGATCTCTGAAAAGGACATGGTGATGCCGAGTTACGTGTGTACCTTGAACACACTCATTTGCTTCCAGTTTCTTAGATGTAGCTATAAATGGAAGAAATCAGGCGTCGTTATGTTGGGGTTGCCAATTATCAAAGAAGGCAATAATTCTGAAAGCGGCAATTCCTGATGTCGTACGTAGAGCGTACTCAGCTTGCATTTTCAACAGTGGCTCGTTAAACATGACCTTACGTTACAAAGCGCTTCGTATTACACACGACCATAGATTGAGTAATAGATCGTGGCCAGAGATTTGGAAGGCAGTAATTACGAGGAAGACAAATGATGCACCACGAGCTTTAGATAACGTTTTGCACAGAGAAGGACGCTCTTCTCTCAGTAAATTTTGAAGATTCCGCAGTTAGCACCACGTATCCCCACACCAGGTTTGCCCTCCGTCATAACTATCTAAGGCTTGCTCGTATTAGCTGGGATATATCATTGTAAGACAACTGGCGGGATACGATGCTGGCCTGTGCATTGGTTCACTCTCTGTTGTTCGACCCCTTCCTCGTCCTCCTACGTCAATTAGCTGTAAATAGGGTCAGAGTCATTCGTGGGGTCACAGAACGAGTCGTTGTCAGTAAATTGATCATCCCAACATACAGACATAAAGTGGAAGTTGGTAGGTGGTGGCTCGTTGTCAACGAAGTTTTCGACGAAAAGCGCTGCAGATTCTCGGACGGTCTTCTTGATCGATTCGCGCCAACTCTCCAGCTCATCAAGGTAGTCCTGACGTTCAAGCATCGTGCGAATAAATTCGGATGGACCTCCAAATCTAAAACATAAACAAAACAAAGAAAATGTTCAGGTTATTAACAGGAAGGTATCGATCGACTACTTCGATAGACTGTTCTCAATTGGAAGGGTAGTCAGCTGTAAAATGGCCAGTGCTGATTCAGGGGTTCAGTATACCGCTTGTCTGTGTATTGCAGAGTTATCCCCCACGTCGTCTCAAATATAATTTCATTCGAGACTCGATCGACTATTTCAGATCGGTCCTTATATAGGATTACTAACTGTCGCGTGGGGTTTCCAACTTAAAAAATGAATGATAAGTGCAACCGTAGACGGCTGTTGAAACTAACTTTTCGTGGATTCTGGATAGAAGCTGGCTGGGCCTCAAGCTCATAATGTCTCCGCGCATGGCTTTGAGACTCTTTTGCGTGTGCTGGCTTGCTTCTGAGAGGACAAACTCTCTCGCCAGAAGTTGGTAGGCAATCTTTAGGTCGAGCACAGGATTGTCTAAAAACGTTACCTCCATTACATGTCTCAGCACACCGGCGAGTATCCGATCCCTACGGCAAATGTAAGATGGACGTTGTACAACAAGTTAAGTATCTATGTAAGCTAACAAGTTGTTTTAATAGAACATCGTAATATATGTTAAACTAATTTGACTTCACAAATCACATTTATTTCAACTGGTCCGTGTTAACTAACATTAATCATCCAAAAGCTTATGAGACGAACGACAAGTCGAACAGCTGTAGACGCCCATCTAAGGATGCTTAACTTGGCGTTTGGTGAGCATAGGTATCGTCAAAAATATTGAAATTAAATAAATGATTACGTTTCTCAATTGCACCGGAGGTAATTGAGAGTACCTCGCTGTTCTAGTAGCAATATTTCAATATTAGAAATGTGAGTTTTAAACATAATGGAGATGGTTTCATTAGCGATACTAACGGGTATTGGTTTGCAATGAGGTAGTCAATTAGCATTTGGTGGCAGTCCAAGTTGTGTAGAGGTTCCCATTGATTGTACGTATCTTCCCAGCCCTTCCATTTGATTAGGCACTCGAACTTAGATTCCCGAAGACGTACCTTGACCACCTTTTCGACCTCGTACTCTGGACGCACACCCGCCCAAGAAGAAAATCCGAAAGGACATTCATAGATAATAATGAGTTAGGACGTTAGCATTAGGACATGTTCATAGCTTCAATATTTTTATTGCAATATGCAGACTTGACGTGTTATTAGAGTTTCAATGATAACGAAAAAAAAATATATATATATATATTTTTTTTATGACTGCAGGAATAACCAACTTCAGTTCTAAACCATAGACTGCCATGGTTTAGAATCGCACTTACAAAATCTAAGTGTGCGAAAAGGCACATTTTGAGAAGTTCTCATGGACCAAAATTGGATTCCTATTCAGAATGCATTGGAATGGAACATTCCCCTATGGAATATCAGCATAGAACATCAATCAAGTCGTCAAGCGCATTAATTATTCACTACTGACCCTCCAAAGGGCTTGTTTGTGCCTCAGAGGCCTTTTCCTTGCTCTTGCCTTGACTCCGGTTCGCTGATTCGTGCTCCCCTGTAGCCGTCCGACCATCTTGAGTCTTCAGCCGCTTTGCAGGAAACACTCCCAACTGCTCACATTCAATGCCGCCCATCCGACACAATTCCCTCAACTGATCCTTGGTCAACTTGCAGGCCAGGATGAGTTCTTTATGTTTGATTTCCGGGAGAGTCTGTAAGGTGACGCTTTCACGTTATAACGATGCTTGAATGATTCTCAACAAATCAACTTCATTAATAACAAAGCAATTGATCAGGTACAGACTTGAGTAAGTTGTATCGAATGCGATGGATTATGTGCCCGAAGCACCGAACTCAATTCTGGATGTATACACTAGGCTTTCCGTTAGATAAGCAAACAGATACTTGTCAAGATTATCACTCGCCAGGCGATCCTCAGTAGTACTACAATCCACATTGTGCGCTTCAGCTGAGGCAGCGCCTGCAATGTTGCTTGGTCCGTCGACCGTCCCCGGCAATTCCCCATTTCGATACGTGTATCCATGTGTCATAGTGGCATTCTTGCTCGGGCTTAGATTCGCGTCAACTGTACTGTTCTCCTTTGAGCTAAAGTTGAGTGATTGTCTTCCAGGGCTCGTCGATTGTTCAGTTTTCATCGAATCTCGCGAAAAGAAGCAGTCCAGTTTTAGCTGAAGGGCTCGTTTCGATGGACTCACCTGTGTAAAATACATATACAAAAGGCTAACTAGCATAAATACTCATCGGATCCTTCCCTCCGAATCATCTTTTCTCGACCTCGTCGCCCGCTAATTTGCTCATAGCCGTAGGCAAAGCAATCAAAATGAGTAATGTGAAAATAACATGAAAAGAAACATAACAAAATTGAGAAAGTTTTTTTAAAGAAATACGCGAGTGAGTTAACACTTATAAATTATTATCACACGTAGTAGTAAGTGAACGCCCGTCTCACGAGCGCGAGATAGAATACAACTTGTACGAAGGAAATACCTTCCAATCGATTATTCTAACTCCGTGTTAGAATGTGCCCTCTGCCGGCCGCAGGTAACGTCATGATAACTGTTATTTATTCCGATTGTAAGGATTTATCGTAAATGAGACAAAATGAGACTAGTGTCATTGGCGTCGTATCTAGTTTAGAATTTTAATTATCTACATTATTATGAACCTATTTTCCACTTTCTGTGTCAACTCTGTAGGAACCAAATAGGAACATATGAGAACGAACTGATTCATCTGGTGATATAAATTGGCACTAGTTACTCGTGCAGACGCATATACGCGAAAACCTTCGTTCTAATTCTAAAATTTCTTTAATTTAGTTGATGCCTCTAGCCCAATTCTTGTAAAGAGAACCCCTTTTTAGGAATACAGGAATCTGTACAGTTGTTATCGGTAGTTTACATGTCGATTTCATATATATAATGTAAAGCTGTATAGATATATATATATAACTAACTTAAAAACGGTTTGGGACGGCACTGTGGTTGACACCCTAGCACCTTCTTATGTCAACCACTGTGCAACCATCCCCGGTTACGCAGTAGCGCGTGCGGAGCGGGCAAAGCTGAGGAAGTACGCCGCACTCCAAGCAACGCACCTGTTTTCCCCCCTTGCCTTTGAGACCCTGGGCGGGCACGGCCCTCTCACTGCGAACTTCCTCGAGGGGGTCTAGCACAGGTTGATCCGCGCCACCGGGGACAAGCGCGCTGGCTCTTTCCTCCTGCAGCGCCTGTCCCTCGCTGTGCAGAGAGGCAATGCCATCGCCTTCCTCGGGACGTTGTCGTCCTCACCCCCCCCCACCCCCATAATCCCTAGAAATTCCGACCTATTGTAACGTTTAATATATTATAATAAATATATATCTACTTAAAAAAAATATATATATATATGTTCGCATATTTTTCGTTCGACAGATGTGGTATACGTCACGAATGTCAAGTATTGCGTTAATTTGTATAATGATATTCTTATTATTATGAATAATAATAATTAAAATAAATGTGTAAACACCGACTAGTCCCCGATATCTGTTGACCATACATTCAACAGGTCGCTTAATGTAAACAGCAAGTGTTGACAGTGTTCGTTGTTCGTTCGGCAGGTGATTCAAACAGTTCTTACCCCCGAACCCGACATGGTGATGATGATCCAGTGTTTGGAGATTGGCAAAGGAGTTCTTGTCCGCAGGCAGAGTAATATAGCAATCTACCGCCACAAAGACACAACTATCACGCTGCCAGCCACGACAGAACCAGCTATCCGTCACTTGACGCCAGGCCGCCAGGAGAGGAGCCTGTCCGGTTCCGAGCATCCAGCTCCGATAACTTTTTATCTGTGTATGTACATATGCATATTATGTTCGAGCCCGTACACTTAATTGATGTGCGTTTCGAACTCACGTTGGAACAATCTCACAACAACAACTCGCGAGCCAGCCCGCAAATTTTGTTATCGAACATGCGAACACGAAATGGCGCTGTAATTCAAATTTGCCCGAACAGATTACTGCGGATGATCAATGCTCATCGGCATGGGCAGAAAAGTAAGGCAAGGCAGGCGGCCACACGAAAAATGATACTCGAAAATGGCGATACAGTTCCGCAAATGGCAATAATTAATGCTGAATTGTGGTAAGATTCGTGAGTAAAACGCGTTCTAATAAGAGAATGCTGTATTTTAAAGTCACCCTGTCTAAGTCATTTTTAGTAGAATACGGTTTGTTCAAACATAAAATAACTTCTTGGTATTGGCAGATTCAGATAGTCTTGGTCTAAAATATCGTACATAACGGTTTTAGATATAAACATAAAGGACAAAAGTAGACTAGCTATGGTCAAAATTCTTGTTTTATTAGAAAGTACCTTGCACGCCGTTATGTCTGAGTAACGGCCGTCCATGGACTTTTCGACATTATCTATACGAGATATACTATTTTTGATAAAATTCAGGCATAAATTGGGCTCTATTTTCGGAATCCCTTTCTTCAGAACTCCCTTCAGCTCGTTGATGGTAGCGGGCTAACTGGTGTGTACGTTTCTCTTCAAAAACCCCACAGGAAAAGTCCTTCTTCAAAAATGGATCAAATAATCGCGTTCGAATGTTCCCTTATGATGATTTAATGAGAGTGGTCTATTGGACAGCTCTGGGACGCCGAATCTGATCACGATTGACTTGTCAAGAGGGTGAAGAACTTCAAAGAAAAAATAAAATTTTCGCGGAATCATCTTCAAGAATCATTCTGCATAAACTGTGTGGCCTTAAAGTTTTTTATTTATCAAAATTTTCGAAGGCAATGGAAGTACAAGATTTCAGTGAGAGATTCAGTCTTGATAATACAAGTACAATAGTACAAAATGAGAATTGACTGCTATATCGAATAATCAATATTAGATTATATTGTATTGTTAAACGAAGTCCTGATTATCCCACAAGTCTGACTCCAGCAACCTGATCCCCCGATGGAATACTCTTCATTCGTACTATTTTTGAACTAAGCTATACCTTTATTTAAAGTAAGACGAGCGCTTTTTATAGCCATAATAATTATAATCTGTTATAAGAAAAACTTCTTGAGAATATGAAACGAGTGGTAACATTCTCCACATTCTTTTTCCTCTTCTTTTTCACATCACATTACATAGTAGTGTTATTTCCTTGACGATAGACGCCGAAGATGTCCTTTCGTCACCTTCGCTTTACCTGCGGTCGATCCACGACTATTGTTGTACTCCTAAACACACACACACACGCACGCCCACACATATATATATATATATATATATATATATAGCGCGTTGAATTCGCTAGCTGCGTATGCCTTTATTTACAGGTGATGCTTCCCCAGTCACGGACGGGGTGTCTTTCGTCATCGACAGCTCGGCTGAATCTCCAGGTGTTTGCAGTATTTTTCCTCTATAGGGAACGGGAGGCCTCCAACTAGGCGGCGGAGATTCCAAATCCAGCATTTGCGGATCGTAATCGACGTTTAGTAGATAAAGTCCATGCGCCGGCGCGAGTTTAATACGGGGATTCCAAGCCATCTTGTCCGCTGCTGACAGCATCCTGGATATCTAACCAGGGATAACCCACAAGCAGAAATCATTTAACGTTCTATGGATACGGCACTTCTTTTAAAAAGGGAAACTTAAAGTGCCCTAAGAAGTTATTACTGTATCGTTTTTGTGACTTATTACAATTCTGAAAAATATGATGATTATTTTGATTATTCGTAATAGTTTATTCTTAAGAGACTATACGCTGAATAGTAATCTACCTCTTCAATAGGAATTGCACCATGTCCAATTGCGATGATCGATCCAACCATGCGGCGAACCTGGCGGTAGAGGAAGGACCTTCCACAGACAGTGAATCTCCACCAGGAAAACAGGTCAGCCAACTCAGGTTGGATGTGCCGTCGAGTAGCGACGTTTTCCGGAGTAAGCGAAAATTCTTGTATACATTTCTGCGTTGGCTTCGGATCCTTTGTGGTGCTTTGGAATGAGAGAAAATCGTGGAAACCCTCAAAGAGTTTGCACCCTCTTTGCATAAGCTCAATATCGACAGGCGAGCTGATTTCATAGCAGCGATTTTTTTCTTCGATTGGCAGCTGAGATAGGCACTGAGGTTGCTTAAATTGTTTTGGTACAGCTATCCGATAGATGTATGTCCTTTTGTGAGCACAATACCTCGAGTGGAACCAATGTGGTACCCTGAGCACATCTCTCAGTATAATGTCCTGCCCGTGTTTCAATAAAAAATTATTGACGCGAACTAAAATGGTCTCTCGACAAGTTTCCATCTGGTTAAATTTAGCGACGAGGTCGACATGCGCGGTATTCTGTACCGCGTGCACACCGGTGTCTGTCCGCGAAGATACTGCTAACACAGCCGGTGTTTCAAGTCGGAAAGAGCAGTTCAGCGCAGCTTCAAGTGCAGCCTGAATAGTGGGAAGCTCAGTTGCCCCATCGGTCGTCACTTTCTGACGCTGAACACCTGAGTACCGCGTTCCCAGATAAGAGAAACGCAGCAGAAATCGATATGACTCTTGAACAGATTGGCCAGAGAGACACATCACGTTGTTATTTCGTCCGAATATAACTAGCACGCTGCTCCTTCCGACGCTCAGTTTTGGTATTTCCGTCTGTCGCAAAGTGTCCTAAGAAACGACAAAAATAAAAAAAAATAGATTACACCGACATAAAATTAAGACTAGCCACTGAAGTATATACTCTCAGAGAAAGATCATAAAGATGATTTGACCACAATCGTTATCAGGTATTTATACTTCGACACAGGCTGCTGTTAATCTCACTTGGTCTATTGTCTGTCGTTTTTACACTAGACACGATTGCAACTCGGGATCCGTTCGATCCAAGTTTCCAGCAACATTCTTAAGTGATCAGAGCACTATGCGCCACAATGTCTTCTTTCTTCCGTAAACGTTCCTCGAGCCGCATCCACCGTCCGTCCCGGGGGATGTGCGTGGATAACAGCGCGCCTCCTCAGCTGAGCGGGCACAATAATAACACTGGCGTTTGTGATCTTATAGATGAAAATACCGCTCGCTTTCCGCGCGAGCCGTAGTTATATTGGATTCTCTCCACGAGAGCGTGCTTGACACGCCAGCACCCAACAGAGGCACGTGGAAATAACAGCTGATTCGATATATAGTCCATTTTTCGGGCTAGTCAAAGTTTTCGATATGTAGTCAACATTTAACTTCCACGGTACTGATTTCGGCATTACGTCGTAAGACGGACCCCTGTATGAAATGTAAATGTGCAACGGTGGGGATCGAACCCGTGTACGTACTTGTTGCGATTCTATATAATAGGCAATAGCATCAGTTATTTATAGGCTGTAATTTCAAAACTAACGTTACTACGTAACTGAATGTGGTTAAAAGATGATCGTGGTTGACAAATTGATGGAAGTAGTAGAGCTTATCACAGAACTACCTTTGTAAACAGGGCCCATCGGAGAACGCAAATATTTGATCATTCTATCTCGAATAGATTCTCTTGAGTTTTTTTTTGCTTATGCCGTGGTGGCCTTACGTAATATTTGGGACGAGAATGAAGAAGGTGTTGCCTCATTTTGCTCAAAATTTGACTTGAACGTCAAAATAGCGCGGTGAAATGAACGAAATATCGCCTGTTCGTCAATACTGTCGTTCCTGCAAATCGATCTTGACGAGTCCCCCTGAACATGATTTACAAACGAAGTCCAATTCACTCACAGTGAGGACAAATGTAGGCTTTGTAACAATGATAACTTTCAGATTCGATCGATCAATAGAAATTACGAAAGCCTTTCCTCACCACGATTTCACCTATAGGACCCTTCACAACAATTACTAAATTGTTGGGGACAGGAACCTCGGGTTCTGCTGTGTAGTGCTTCGACACGTAAAAATGGGATCCAACAAAACTTACTACACGGCTTTATAGGCATCTATGTAAGAGTTCGAGCAGGACACAGATCCCAAAATGCAGGAAACGGCGAAATCTTTCTAGCAGCTGTCTAGGCTCTCGGCATCCTGTGGCCTCGTTTGTTTTTGGTCTGTTTTGCGCTGTACCTCGCTCTGCCCGCTTGTTTTGCTCTATGTTGTGGCTATGTGGATGCATCTGTGTCAAGCGACATGCAATGAAGTTTGTTTACGCAGTTCGAAAGTGTGAATTTTACGGCGAATACTGTTGGCATAAAGTACAATGCCCATGTGAAGGTGAACAGAGTGTGGCGTGAGTGGGCGTGGTTGAATTCGTGTGTTTGACAATGATTGGACAAAATTTAGCTTCGGGATCAGATGGCCGCCGTGGTATCCCGGTGAGTAAGACAACATTGGTTGAGAGGGTCACTATGTTGCCTCTGCAACAAGCCACCGATCTTTAGCGCGACACACAATATCTCCTCATAGCCAGGTGGATCTAATATTATGGTTAAAGTGCATATCGTCGTTTATTTCCACACATTATGTGTCAAAATATCATCGTTCTGAAAACCACGCGATACTGAGCGTTCAAAAGTGTGCACATTCTCGGGGATTGATTCACATTTATATTTGTATTTCTTCAAACGAATTCACACTAAAGAAATGTTCACGGAATGAAAATATGATATATATATATATATATATATATATATACATGCCTTAGAAAGGTGAATAAACATTCCTTGTAATTATTTTATATAATTTAAGTAATTTATATATATGTATACAGTACTGGGCATAAACTTAAGTCACGCATATCGTACGGGCGCGAACAAGACCGCGTCTTCATGAACCCTAACTAAACTTCGCCCGCAACAATATGGCCAGAGACTGGAAATTGGTGGGTATGGGGCAACGTTTTTTAAAGAGTATCTTATGGGAGCAAATCCATCTAAAAGGTACTGTGTTGTTTCAGATCAGCTTCAGTGACGAAAAGAAGTTCAATTTGGACGGGCAAGATGATTTAACGGTTATTGCTATGATATACATAAAGAGCCGCGGTACTTCTTAAAGTGCAACTCGCTTTCACCTCATCTTGAATCAATAACGAGGACTACCAGCAGATGTTGACCAACAACCTAGTATAGTTTAGGAGCAGATTTCATCGACGCCAATTATTTTCCAACACGATAAAGCTTCAATTCACGTCAGCTCTAGTACACGTGCGTGATTAGGACGGTATGACATTGAAACCCTAGCATAGTGGCCAGAATGTTCTCCTGGTCTTAACCCGATGGAGAACCTCTGGGGCATTCTTGTCCGATGAGTACACGCGTCAAATCAACAGTATACATCGGTGGAGACACTAAAATAGGCGTTGTTGGAGGCCTGGAGAGGTGTCAGCGACCAGATCCTGCTAAATCTCGTTGATAGTATGCCAAATCGAGCCCTTAACGTTATAATTAGCAAGTGCGGGGTCACACGGTGCTGATTAGCACAGGAAAACAAGAATTATAATAATTCATCGAGAACACTCGATAACTGAGGATGCCTCATCATTTTACACACCCTAAATATGACACATTTTATGCAGCAGGTTGCATGCGACGTTATATGCGCTGTGCTTTGTGGTGTGTATGTTATTTAACACTTACATTAATCTGATACAGAATAAATTCCTCAAATGTGTGCTCCTTGTAACGATTTGTTGAAATATAGGGGTGCCTTAAGTTTATGCCCACCACTGTATATATAAATATATGTAATTATTTTATAGACCAAATATCCGTATTACCCTCCATGTTGCAAGGAGGGGGGTTATAATCTAAAGTCGATGCACAAAGAAAACCAAAACACTGAAATATTTTAAACTTTGCATGTATAAATAACTGGTACGATATATTTTATTATTGATATTTCTTATTTAAGCTATATTTTATTATTGATTATTCATATCACAATATATTTTATTATTTTGATACGTAATATTTCTAATTGAGAGCACCTACTTATAAGGGAACTGCCATGACGGCAGAGTGGTTAGGACAGCGATCACGAGATCCCGAATTAGATTCCCATCTGAGACAGATTAACTATTTAAAAGTATTCGAGTCCGTAATATTTCACCGTGCAGTTTCACTTGACCACCATGAATATCGATACAACGCTATGACCTTTAGCCGGGATATTCATTCTGTCAGGTTATATACGAAATATTTATCAGGCATATCTCACATGATTGTGTGTCTTAATATAAACAATAATTATTGGTGTCCTGTTTTCAGTGTACTATAGCTCACCCTTTGTGTTTGCTAACATATTTGCGAAAACGTCCACTCGAATAGTATTTGACCACAGTGTGGTGGTCGAACGCATCTGCGCCATGCGTCCATATGGCACATCATGTGTGCTTAATGTGAAAGTGGAAGTATTACCCTCGCTGTAAACGCCAATCAATATTAACTCGTACTTCGCAAACTGAACTCTGCCAGTATAGACAGAGAGTGAAGACATCTTCTTGTTACCATTGCGGAAGTCCGTAGTAGCCAAACAATGAACGGGTAGTGATGGTGTTCACAGTCAATTCTTTTACCGTTTGTGTGTGAAAAATTAAAAAAGCTTCAGTTCCTCACTTTAGGCTTTAATGAGTCAACCTAGGCCATACGAATATTTTTTGATAATTAAAAACCTCGTCGCTTTTCATTAGACTGCATGATTGACTTTCTGGTGTACATGCTTCGTTATTATTCGTAAAGTATCCGTTATTATAGACGTCACTCAATTGAGTTTAATATATATATATATATATATATATATATAAATCAATAATATTTTTGCAACGAGGATCTCTCTTTGAACTTCTGATATCCGTTTCCACATTGGTCCATTACCAGTTCAGGGCTAGGTGAGTGATTTTACAAGAAACGAGAAAGTGATTTAAGAAGCAGAGATGGCCGAACCATGAGCTAGAAAAACTAAGGATATTTGTTGCTCCGCGTTCCAGAGTGGGGTATGCGCATCAGGAAAAAACGTCACAACTGTGTTGTATTCGAAGGTTATCTCGCACTTATCACGCGCACTGTCTAACCGAGGAGTCAGGACGTACGCGCGTAATGGGACGATCTTCATGCATTGTTCATTTGTTGAAGCCGACCTTCTCATGTCAAATCGGCCCCACATCCTGCTAGACGGTGAAATGGAAGGTAATCCACGGCGTGTCCAGCCTCAAGCTGAGGCTGATCCAACAATGGAACAGTCAGATCGACGGATCAATCTGCGACGTATACTCCCTCAAGTCTATGGCTTGACTCAAATAGTACAGCTTACACTGCACGATCCGCCACAGTTAGCACAAGCAGATGTTTGCGCAAGATTGGCTGTTGCCCTCGGTGGAATTGGCAAAGTAAACGACGTGGTATCTGTTGCTCCTGACAGGAACACGTACATGGTGACATTTCAAGATTATGACTCTGTGGACGTGCTGATCCTCTTATGTATCTCCCAACGTGATATGGGTGCTTCTCTACCGGTCAGTGCATTACCGGGTACCGGTCTACGTTCTCCCTCGAGGCTGATATACAATTGTCGTCCGTCAACAACGGCCCTGTCGCATCTTCTCCGTGTTGGACCACCGAACCTCTCAGCAGTCGGTCTCATGTCGGTGCCCCTTAATGATGATACAAAGCTATCATCACCGGACGATGTCTCAACGTCTGATGGGTCGAGTTCCCGTTCGGAGGAGAGCTCAATATCGTCTTTTCTGGCGAACCGAAGCGGTCGGTCTTTACAAACTGCGTCAACAAGACCCGAAGAGGAAATATGTTCACCTGTGGCTACAACCTCGTCAATCAACCACGACGACACGAACAGCACAACATCAAGTCAACCACGGCCTCCCAAACGCCTACGAACAAGCAAGTCAGACGCTGAACTATTAAGGGAGCTAAAGAAGGAGCTTTCCCCACCATCATCATGTGTGAGGATAAAAAGTGAGATTCAACCGTCTCGCTCAAGTCAACAGGCACAAGTTCGGGATGAATCACAGCAAACATCAGCGCCAAGAGGTCAACGACGACAGCATTGGGAACTTCACAAATTCATTGGCGGGAAACGATGTGCAGGAAGCATTGACCTTGGCATACTCGGGTTTCCCATTCCAATTGGTCGCGATCCTCTAAGAGCTAAAATTCAGGTCGAAGGACCCAGTATGCAGGTTAGTCTCATCAACGTTTTCTTCCTCCATCATTCCTCTCGATGTTTGATCTGTAGCGTTTACTTATGGATACTGGCCTACTCAATGCATAAAAATAGCCATAGAGGAGGGATATGATTACAGGTACCTTATAAAAATACAATGTTGCATATTAATTTTATATGATAATGCTAAAAATAGTTCGATTGATCAGAAATTGAAAAAAAAAACGACGTATTTTTGGCAACATGGAACTATTGATTATTAGAACATGTGCAATAAAATAACGAATACATAACAAGATGAAGAAACAAAAAAGGAAATACAATGCTCGAATCTATAAACGCTATTTGCAGCACGTGAGTCGGCTCCATGTTGAACTCCATGAGACGAACCCTATTGGTGAGCCGAAAAACTCGCTGCGGCTCAATTGCCACTCATCTAATGGCACGGTGGTCGATGGAGTTTATGTGAAGAAGGGTGACCAAGCAGAAATATATGACGGCTCGACGTTCATTCTCGGTGATGTGTCCTTCCTGGAGGGCTCTGATGCGCCCAATCAGGAACTCCGGTTTACCTTGCATCGAGTTTTTGACGAGGATGCCAGTAAGGAAAATTATAATGGCACCGTTCATCGGAACACAACGACCCCATGGTTAGCAAGTTTGAGTGACGTATTTGTTACTTTTAGCATCAATATAGTATGAATAGACAATGGTGATTCAATGAACTCTTAAGTCATAGTAGTGTACATATGCTGATTAAAGGCCTCTAATTAGTCATTAAATCGGCTGTTTTGTCCAAATATTGTTTATTTGTGTGCTCCATATATTAGTTTTTATAAATAACCTTTTACCAACAGCGGAACAAATTTCGAAACTCCGAAGGGCAACACCATCACAATATCTGACTCGGAAGAGGAACAAGATACTAAACCCAACATAAAGAAGTTCCGAATTGTGCAGGACCCCACCGCCGAAGGCGGCAATCGATCAGAGGACATCTTTAATGAGGTGATCATCTTGTCGGATGATGACGACGTCTCATCAGATGAGAACTCGAAAAACAACCAATTTCAGGTGGGTTTAAGATGCATAGCTCATTTGTATTATGCGTATAGGATGTACCACTTTCAATATTGCTTTGAGCTATAGAGAACGACTTTTCAACAGTTGAACTGCCTAAGTATTCTGGAAGTAGATTATAGTCAACAGATTCGAACGTTCTTTTATTAAGCAGGGTCATTTTGTGATTTCGTACCATTTCTTTTCGGTGTTCCAATGAAAAAGTCGCAGTGAACTTTATTCCAAAAATATTTTGTCACAAGACTTAAGGTATTGAAACAAATTAATCTCAATGATTCGTTCTACTATTATTTACAGCAACTGGTAATGAAATTCAAGGATGAACCAACAGATGAAGAGGAGGAGGCGTCTTGTATTCCTTCTGAAGATGTTGCTGCCGCCGTTAAAGTTGCTCTTCCTGCAAAAGCACCCCTTTCTGCCAATGCGCCCCTCCCCACGCCACAACGACCAGCCAATGTCCAGATAAGAAGGAATCGTCTGGGTTCAGTAGGTAGTCCTCTTATAGGATCGAACAAAGTTCAGGAAGGTATGGTCCCTTCAGACGTTTCTATTCCCACTGTTGTGCCGTTCGGCCACTCCGGTTCAGGAACGCCGACTTTTGATCTCTTCAAATTGAATGTGAAGACATCAGAACGACTACAGCCCGTTCGTCGAACTTCGTCGTCCAGTGATTCGTCAGCGAGGCCCAGCGAACGCGGCCAAGGCGGTCAAGTACGCGTACGTCGACGGTCAAGTCCTTCACCAAATGGGCAGCCATCCAGCCGGCTGTTGCCTCAGATCCGCATCGGCTTTGACGCCTTCCGCCGATGTCTGCTCGACTTACGACTCAATTCAATTGAACAACCACAGCGGTGTCAGTCGAAGTTTATCAACTACGTGAAATATGGTGGGATTCCGACAAACACTTCGGACTTGGCGCGACTTCTCTTTTCCTGCTTTTGCCTAGAGGCTTCCGCAAGAGTGGAGATCGCGTTGTGCCGAAGAAATCGTGAAATACGTCAGGTACAACAGCAGCAGCAGCACCAGCAGCAGCGTGAGGCCCACAAGTCGTCTGTATCTTCGGCGCTTATTTCACAAAAGCAGGTGGCCGAGGGGGTCTTAAGGGTAAGGCTGATTGCCGCTTGCAACAATGGCGCTGGGCGACCTCTGGAGAGCGCATCGATGGTGCTGCTCCACGTGGCGTGTGTGCGTCGTGGCGGCAAGCAGCTGAGATCACGCAGTTTACTTGGGCTCGTGTACAGCAGCGAACGCAAGGATCGACGGGACCGAAGTGGAACAGTCGCGGTGCCTGAAGTTTTGGCTAAGAGCGAACAGGTGGTGGACGTAGTCGACGATGTCCTGGTCGATATGAACGCTTTCGAACTGGAGGGGTATGTAACGTGACGAGTGGATAGGTTACGTAGCAAAAATGAAATGTGCTGTGCCTCTTTCTTAGAGTGAGACATGGCAGGCATTTTGTTGCCGCGAAACGAACCTTTCACATTATATACATGAGTCGGACAAATCGCAATGGTATTTTAATAAAAGCCATGGATGCTGCAAATATTATATCATTATAATCAATAGTTTATCTATCACATTGTACAATATACGTGTGGATATGCGTGAGGCGAAGTTATTGTGCGCGAACTTATTAATAACCGTAGATATCAGAAGAAAGCTTAGCAACGTACATAAATAATGCACTGCTACTATGCTATGTTCAATCACCCTTGGTGGTAATTGATACTCCTCTCTCTCTCTCTCTCTCTCTCTCTCTCTTAGACTCCAACTACAGATTGATCATCTATTCCGATTGGAGCGTCTATGCGAAGTGAACGAGCTGAGGAAAGTCGTCTCTATGAGGCAGATGCCACCTTCCTGTAGTCTGTTTCTACTCGGTCCGCCGTATTCATCATCCCGATGTGCTATCTGGAGTCCCCAAAACGCTTCAGAAGCCCAGACGTCACCGTCAGATGCGATGCAACGCGCTATGACGCGTATTGCGCGCACCCCGAAGCTGAGTTCCGAAGAAAGCGTTGTTGTGTGTGCAGCTCTATCTCAAATACTCAGCCCTCCGACGGAACATACGAATGAGAACACTGTCATGACTGCCATGCTGGTCCAGGGTGCCGCGGGAAGCGGAAAAACAGCGACCCTGCAGGAAATAGCATTGCAGACAGTGTTGTCAAAACCACAGGAGACCGTATTAATCTTCTGCAAGTGGCCGCAGGCCGCTGACCAGGTCGCACTTCAGCTGTACGGTACGTAAATAGATATCAGCTGACTGGGGTAGCTTTCGCTACATCGCTATGTATGGGATGTGATGCGACTGACATTGGAATAGTTTCATTAGACGATGCTCAACCGGAACTAATTGAGAGATGAGGAGAAATTGTTCTGTTTTAAACCTTAACAACTAGGACTCATTTATGCACCAAATAGTTCGAACATAATGAGAATTGGGACACTTACGAATGAAGAAGATGATGTGTGATGCTGACGATGATTATATATTGATAATATGAAATCTGAATTGCCCACTCTGCAGGCCTGATCGAATCCCGCGGCTTCGGGGATCGTTTCCGCGTGACCCGCACTGGCAAGTCTCGACATCCGAGTGTTCTGCCACTTACCCTCACTGAACGGGTGAAACAGGCACACGCCAGGGACCATGAAGGCTCCCTGAACAGGCTTAAAAGCTCTGTTGGAGAAATGCAGAAACTCATCGAAGGCCTGCGACATAGTTTAGAGGATCAGTTGACCGAGCTGTCTCCAGCGGTCAAGAGGAAGTACGTACATATGTGCAGAGAGTTTCAAGTTAAAGCCAACACGAATATAATATGAATTTCTGTCGAAAGCAAATTAAGTACGTCAGGTCGTTCCTGTTTCACGCATACACGGTAATATTTTAGTGCGAAATAAACAAAATGCCAAGAGATCTACGAATGAATGACAGCTGCCTGTCGCATAGCAGTCTGCCGAACCATCGCCAGAACTGGCACTAGCAATTGTTTGTTTGTGTAGTCACTACCAGATGAAGTAATTATATTGATTTTCACTTTATAGGAAACTACAGGAGATTGCACAATTTGAGAAGGTATTGTTTGTTGATAAACAGCAACTGGCCCGGGAGGAGAAACGCCTGCATCAGGACGAGTTGATCCATGGATCCTTTGCCGCTCGGCGTCGCCGCGTACTCGAGTCGTCCAACATACTTGTATGTGGCTACGTTGACGTAGAGACATCAATTATAGGATACGCTTTCGGTAAGCGATCGGTGAGAAGAGAATTAGCAATACGCGCAATACGTAGATACGCCTGCTATACCTATATCCGATCTTGGTGGCTATTGTATTTGTCGATTATTACCTTATAGTTTATATGTTACAAATTAAATTTGTATATAATTATGTTAGTATAATTATGTACTGGCGATGAATGTGTCCCTTTGCCCTACTCTTAGACGGCGAGCCTTATCTAAACATTTTTTCTCAAGGCTCAATATTTCCTTATCTGTGGATTTACGTAATGTAAATACTGCAGTTCCATGAATAAACCTCCATTTGAATAAATGAACTAACATTATTTAAATAGACGTTTAAATGTTTGTGTTAACCGTGATAGGCCCCAATTTATTTTTCGGTCCCGTAACCACCAGTGTCGTCCCAAAGTACGCTTTTTTAACTTGTGCATATGAATTCGCATTTACTGTTCATTGCAGAACACGCTCACGGCAGGCGCTTTTCGCTAGTTTTGATGGACCAGGCACAAGAGATTTCCACAGCAGACCTCGTACCCTTGATGCAGCTTCCTGTCAGCCGATTCGTGTTTTTCGGTGATCGGTTCCAGAGTAGTTTTTGTAGACCAAAGCATACGACAGTCCGAAACACGGACCTTTTAAAGCGGTCTGCTTTCGAGAGGATGCTCAATGCATGTCCCCAGAAGGTCTTCTATCTTAGGACCCAGTGGCGTCTACCCGGTCCCCTGGCTGGGATTGTCAACGCGATGTTTTACGGAGGTGCGTGCCGTATATGACATATATGCATAGCTATTTTATACTCGGATCTGTTAATACGTCTTAAACGTCGAATGCAAAATGGTCCACTGTCTATTGTAATGTAACTCTGTTTAATCTATAATAACCAGTGTACTCATACAATGTCGATGCCGAGGTTTATCAACGATAACAACAAAAGTGCTTTCGTCACACGTTCGTTCTCTTCTAGGACGTTTGCGGTCGATGCGGGATGGATCTGTTCGAGGGACGGATGGAAATGGCATGAACGATACGAGCAAGTTGGCCGCTCTCACCATGATCAATGTGAGCACTACGGAGTTACTGTCAACTCGAGATCTTCCACGCGCCCCGATGCAGATGATTCGCAACGTCGTTGAAGCATTAGCCCCTCACTCTGGCCGAATCCAAGTGGTTCTCTCATTTGCCAGTGTCAATTTGCCGGCATCGCTGCTTCCAGCAAACTTGGCGGCCAACTGCGAAGCTCACTTTATAGGGCCCGACCTGTTGGCTCATGGTCCTGACCCGGACGTCGTCGTGCTGCCGTTGTTCAACAAGCCTTTTGTCGACGAACTCTCCCGCCTTGATCCGCCTCTACTCTGCTCAATCATGACACGTCCTGGCACGTCGCTTGTCATCGTCGGACATCTAACAGCGGCAGGTCTGACAGCTGAAAAAATTGAGGAACTGGTCCAGCGAGCGAAAAGGGCTAATCGTTACATCAACGAGAAGCCGGCATGGCTAACAGGGATGGCACCCCATAACCTGTCGCAGTACCTAATGCAGTAAGAACGTAGAACCAAGAGTGAGGTGAGGTGCCAAGAGTTCAAGGTGTGACCTCAGTGAAGTTGTGAGTGATTTCAGTGAAATGAGGCCTGCCTCAATGCTTCTCATTCAAAAGAGACGAGATGATGCTCTGATGACGTATTGAAGTCGTGAAAAATCGAGCAATTCAGTAATGTGATTCAGAAACAAGTGCCCTGAGACGTCGGTACAAATAGTTTCGTGGCTGGTGAAGATGACGATGATGGACGTTAAAATTCGTTGCAAGTATTAAATTTGGTCATTTACATGGGCAACTCACTTCGTTATAGCTGTGGAGGCTCCCTTTATTTTGTGGTGGACAAATCCTATCCGCTGTCCGATGCTTCTCTTTGATTTTTGGCAAATCGATGGATGGATTTTTTTCCTTCGAAAATGCGTTGTCCCTCTCGGCGTACATTAGTGTATCAATTCAACCTTAGCTTCGTGATCTAGCTGTGTTACAGAGATCTCACAGTGACTAAGCATGAAGACAATGTGATTCTTTGACCATTATTATCTTTATTATAAATGAATTTTATTAATAGACGTCACATCTGTTGCCCATCTGTCTATTTGGTCATGTGATATCCAGGTAAGTCTCAATGGAGGCAGTTCAGCCAATGCTGGTAGCAGAAGAGAGTCGCTTGCATGTACATTTGCGTGTGTATAGAATATATATACATATATATATTTTTTTTTTGTTCAGTGTGGTAGATCCTTCTATTAGTTGTATTTCGATAATTGTACTCTCATTTCATTTTTTTTCGTAGACCACAACGAGCTACAATCCATATTGTCAGTGATTTTCAACGAATTTTCAACCCTCTATTTTTTTTGTCACCCGAACGTTGTGATATTAACAAATGTCAGCGATGAACAAATCAATCGAGCACAAAGTTTGCCAGATTCACTGCTGTAGTCACTATGTGCATTTGCTTAAAAAACCGTTGCTTGGCTTATAAATTGTGCACAATGGCCGGAATTACGAACTAGATACGTCATAACAACAAAATCGATTTATTTATTCATTCAAGAATGAACGTCGATTATGATGTAATATTTTTATACTTGTACATACGATATCAACGAGTGCAGCCTGTGTCAGGTTTGCTCACCATATAGAATAATTCCATTTGAAGACCATTTATAAGAAGCAATGTTTACGGTTACATTGTTGTTACGTTATCACCTAGTTCAGCTTAGTTATATACAGATCGTGGTAATGTTTACATAGTGGGCTAGTGTGTCATTGTGAATAAACCTGTTGAAACTGTTGATGATATACATTCAAGTAAATAACGTGCAATTATTTTATTTATTTTCCGATGTGTAGAATAACCGTCGAAGAGGATTAGCCGTAGTGTGAAACCTGTAACATCTGGGTGGCAGGCCAATACGGGTGAACAAAAAACAGCGGTCTTCATATTTGATTTTGATAATAAGTAGAAAATCGATAAATAGCACCTTCATTCTATCTAGTTTTGAAACTCTATGGGCGAAACTCCCAACACTTTTTGCACTCGTGGCATTCGTGTAAGTTGACAAAGTGGATTATACCCTGATCGAGTTCGAATCTAAGTTGAAATTACCTTGTCGCAGTTCTCCTATTATTTCAGCCACCCTGTCCGCTGTTATCCCATTACCCCGCTTCATTGTTTCAGTAACCTCGTTATAGAACTGCAGTTAGCAAATTGCCTTGATTAAATGATTCGTCTTCGTTGTTACAGTCATCCGATCGCAGGAGCTGTCCCATGCTTCCGTTACTTGTCCCGTCTTAGCATTGCAATTTACCCGTTACCTTCGTATCGTTAACCTGGTAACTTAGGTGAAGTTACCCTGACTTCCCATTGGTTATTCCGTCATCTCTGGCTAAAAAAGATTCCTAGTTTTTAATATGCTTGAACAAATGCCCTTCGTTCAAAAAATACTTCTTCCTTTTGCGCATACTGCTGTATATTCGCGCCAAGCAAGGGTTAATCCCGAAAAGCCTTTTTTTTTGGTTTTCGTGCTGACCCTCAGTTGTTCCCCTATGTGATAGGCCTCAGCTCTTAACGTTTAGGATTGCTAGGAAGACCTGTCGTGGCCCTCTTTGCTTATTTTCCATTAAATCGTTTAAGTATATATATATATATATATGTGTTACCTACTGTCGATGTTTTCACAGTGGAGCGTTCAAATATCAACGATTCACGCCGATGCACTATTTAAGAATTGCATTCAGCTAGTCGTCAGCTTCCTTATTTATGTGTACTCAGCGGCATCTCGTGGAGCGTCTTCTTGAAGCGAGGCCAGACAAGCGCAGGGTGCAGCGTGGACACTGAAAGGGATTTCCAGCTATATTCTAGACTTTGTATGGTGGTTTTTAGAGTTTGATTATCTCTAGAATAAATATGTAGCCTACCTGACTATAATGTCGCATGACGATACCAACTCTTTTTCCTTGTGCGCAGCTGATTAATCAGCTACTTCATCTGAGATCTGTCTCAACTCTAGCTCGATAGCGAAATATGTAGCAGTTTCATTGATTGGCAAGAAGATACATCCTTGCCGTCGACATACGCAAGACTTGTCCATGAGGAAAGGGTCGCCGAGAGACAGTCCCAAGTTATCTCAGATCTATTCCTGTGGTTCACTCCCGGGTATATCATCCATATGTCCTTCCCTCTATTCCTGTTAACTAGTTGTGGTTATCCACTTTGACTTTGTTCAGCTTATGTGTCTGCCTGGTGATTGAAATGAATTTAGGTGCAACAAGCAGTACGACATGGAACGTATACGTCATTGGTAAGTGATAAAACATCTTCAATTCATTATTCGAGTGAAAAATCCGGACGGGGGCTTGAAGACAAGGAAATGATAAAAATAGATATGAACACCTTTATTGTACCCTACCGTTGTCCTGCTTTAGTTGAGCTTATTTCGTTGCCGTCACTTGTTTGTTCGAAACAAGTGATGTACGTACCTCAGACAAGGGGCAGGTGTTGAGACTTATACACTGCTTGGATTTAATGTAAGATACCTAACGAGGTTTTATCATTCAACTTTGGCATAATAATGCAATCGACTAGTACTCAGCGTCTAAAATAAAGACAGATTTGTGTGCCTCTTATTAATTTTCTTGATGCACCGTCGCCCCGACGTATACATATACTTCGTCTATTTATTCACAAGTTTCTAGCTGGAGTTCTGACAATAGGAACTGCGTGTATGATTAAAGACTGTGGTGAGTAGAGCTCCATTTATAGGGCAACAAGTTTCCTCAAACGACAACTTTGCTATAATTTACTTTATTGACGACACGAACAATTTGCCTCCAAACTGTCAGGTCAAGGTGTCGAATAAGAAAACCGATATCTTTCTGCGGTAGTAACAAGTTTGTTATTTTCTCCTAAAAAACAAGGAGTGCTCGATATCGTTAATGTTTAATTCGAATTATTTGTTGAATATCTTTTTTAGGTATTAATAAATTTGCTGACAACAGCGCAGTAGGCGGTGTGTCAAAATTAAATGCAGGAAGAGAAGCTGAATAAATTAATCCATCGTATCACGACGCAGATAGGTAGATAAAGCTAATAGCATTCACATTGCAATAAACGGTAATGAGTCCCGCAGAACCCCTTGCGCGTGTCAAGGTTAACCTTCTTCTCGTAATGGTAAAGGACTAGTTAATTGTGCTAGTGAGCGGCTTCGGGTGGTCATTAAGAGGGCAGCTAACTAACTATGCACGCAGTCAATATTTGTGAGGGAATAGGTCTCGTGCGTTCCTTGTTGATCGATGATACTTTAGAATCCATTAGTGGGACCGAGGTTTGTCACTTTTACAGTTTACGATTATCTGTGTACTCATAGTGTCCATTATGGATAGCTGTAAATGTGTAAACATTGAACCAAAGAAATGATCGAGATTAATACAAATGAGACAAGGTAAATGAGTTTCCCTAATGTGTAGGTATTTCTATGCGAAATATTAGCATATCATGATGTTATAATTAATGCAACAAGCAGCACAACGTTATTGTGTAGACCATCTATTGTAAATGCAGGGGAGTGCTGGATCAAGCCAATTATACAAGGTCACGTTAAATTGCGGCTCGTGTTTAAAGCTGAAGTGGACCCAGAGTGCCGCACGCAAACGATTCGAGTACGAGAAAAAACTGAGAAATAACTTAAAATCCGTTAGTTTAACGATTGGAGATCAAAAATCACTCTCCACTCTTCAATAACTAACTGACATCGCTCGCAATTTTCAACGTGTGGCTTGTATGTACATAAATACAACCAAATAGTAACATCCCTCTAACAAGGCATCATTGAATATTAGCGAGCGCATTCTTCGCCGTTAGCGAGGCTATTCAGCTCTTTGGAAATCGCACAAAGTGTTACGGTGAGCTGGGCTGCTTCAGCACCGGGGGCGCCTTTTCCGACTTCAAAGCAAGACGAGCACTTATTAGCATCGTACCCTGGGACCGGGAACGTATTAGAACCACTGTAAGTCATTTTAGAATGTTGAGAAAATCAGAAGTAGCATAGCACATATGGGAAGGCAGAGATTTCACAACCTAAGATATCTTCATTTTATTAATTGGTGTTATTAGTAATTCGCTGATGAACTGTCTAGCGGACACAAGTGCTCGCAGTTGACGAGGGAGAGAACCCTGCATTGATGGCAAGCGGCAGGTTAGGGGCGCGTGTGCTCGACCCCGAGAGAACTAAATATGTTACAAAAATGGTATTGCGACGATTAGAGCGACGGACGATCGCGGTAAGCTGGAAGGCGATCTCCGGTGGAATTAGACCTCTTTTCACCTCTTCCATAGAATTTGTCCACACTAGGAGATGGCACGCTTTCCCCTTCTGGCATGGCAAAATCGGCATCGTGTTTGACTGCATCCCTAGCTGCGGTAGTGCAGCTGTGACAGCCTCGCACAAATCCTTCGATGTCCTGATCCAACTGCGGCCAATACACGAACGTCCGAACCAACGTGTGAGCGATGATCAGTTAAGAGCGTGAACTTCCAGACTTCGCATTGTCTTTGTTGTAAGCTAGCTGATTACGAACTAGACCCTATGACGGGTCAAACGTTTATCTAATATTAATAATTCCATGCTCAGTCCAAAGCTTAAGAGCTGTCAATCAAGACCCGTATTTCTGACAAAAATGTTTTAAATTGATCGAGAATCTAAGTGTAGTCAGGCCTTTTGTCACATTATCACTCGTATTAATTACTACAGTGTAGCCCATCTAACACAAGAGTATCCAATTTCATATTAACACAATTTTAGTTCGAATTCTCCACCACTAAGGACCCCTCGCCTCGCCGCTTGCGTTACAGTGAGATCACTGAAGACTCTCTAAAAATTATCCAATTTGACTCAGCGCTACCCGTCTACATATTCTCTCATGGCTATTTTACGTTCACCAGTAAAGAAAAAATTTATCCGGTAAGGTTCGCGCTAAAGGTACTCTAAGTCAACACACATTATAGATCACTTCAGTAGAGCAGCTACAATCAAAACCGCACGCTGTGTTTGTCCGCCAAATCGTTTAAGAGGAGCCGTTTTCCTTACAAATCATGCCATACCTATGCTGAGATAAAATCTAGGACCGTTTCAATGTGACTGACCATTATATTAGGTTGAAACAAATAATGAGACACATATAAATTTCAATATCGGCTAAACTAAGTAAGTTCAAACATAGTTTTTTTTGTGTGAGCTAGAGGTATGCACCTCTTTTATTTATACAAGGCTCCCAGAGTTCTGACAGCCATCTAACGTCTAGGTATTCACCATTTCTATTACCATTTATAACTTCGTTATTTAAGGCCTCTCTGAGTAAATCGATGTTTGCATACCTTTTGCCACCTATAGCTCTCTTTAATCGATGGGGGTGATGCCATCACTCAATCATGTTGGCCTTAAGCCTGAACGTAATTTCATTGCTACGATGGACCTAGCATGTCTAGTGAAATCCATATCAAGGGCTATAATCTTTTTAGTCTCGAATCTATTTGGTACTGCTACCGCCATTGCCTGTTCACCTTCGTCGTAGCTACTGTTCCACTTGATCTTTTTCCGGTCCCCTATACAGGGGGATCCATGTCTCATCCGCTGCAACGGTATGCTCTAAGCGACTGTTTTACTGCCTATATATCTTCAAATTGTCTCGCGAACACTCCTCACAGATTTTCAGTTGGCCAGGACCGAGTTCATGAGGACCCCATTTTGCACTACCTGACACTTTTTTGTGAAAATAAAGTCTGAGGGACCTGCTCCGGCGGTCGCCATTTCGAACGCCCAACGAAAGCCGAATGCTAACGGCTTTTGCGCCGCCCGCTTGGTAATTGTTGTGTCTCACTACTCGCCAAATTTGGATTCAAACTGGCCAAAAATAAGAATTCGGCGCAAGAAGATAAGAGTCTCATTATTTTTGGTCATAATAGTTCTCATTATTTTTGGGCATAACCTAATATTTCAAATAGACACTCGGCGATCTGAAATTGAGAACGATGTCACATCTAATAATTGCTTGGTCCATTCGTGTGTATGGAGACTACCACTTGTTTGACCATGTCATGTTATCATTGCTAAAGGTGATCAGAAACCACTTTCTGACACACGTAAATTGTAACTTCATCTTCGTCGACTGGAGCAAAGGAAGCGTGAATGGATACTGGACATCGGCCGCCAACACACGAATCGTTGGGGCCGAACTCGCCCTGTTACTGAGGAAACTAATGGTAAGCGCTATCATATAATAGGGTAACATTCTATAGAGTATCCAATTTGTATCGATTCATTGTACTCCTGCGATAACTAACATTTACTAATCAAGAGGTTATAACTATAATTCATCATGACTGTTCGGACACACATAGTCATTTTTAAATAAATATAGCAAGTATTTCATTTTTACTTATTTGGCACCCTTTTGCAGAAATATTTCAGCATTGAAAAGTCTCGAATTCACTTGATCGGGCACAGTCTTGGTTCGCACATCATCGGCTATGCCGGGCAGCGTATACCAGGTCTGGCTCGGTTAACAGGTAAGAGAGTCGAACTGCGAAAGTAGCAGGATGGGATTTAACGGTAATCTATCGTACTTGATGGGCAAATCGTTGCGTTTGATCAGCTTTTGAACAGAGCAAATTTCCGCATTCGTTTCAGGAAGTCGTAGATTTAAGAAAATATATGTTGACTTTACCATTCGGCAAACATGAAAGTTACCCAGGCATACTTCGCAATGCAGGTCGACAGCCAGGCAGGAGAGGTGGAAACTATAACATCGCAGTTCAAGACATAATGCAAAGCAGATAATATACTTGGTCAGATAAAGGAGATTATTGTCTAGGTTCCTAATTGTTACGTTTGATCGTCTGCCCTAAATGGTTTGGTCGACCTTCATGTAGTTCGGCGTATCTGGCCAGATTGACCACATCAGTCATTAATTGACCGCATCAGGTGTACCACGTAACAAACCTGCTAAACAAATTGAACATTTCAGCCCTTGATCCAGCGGACCCGTACTTCGAAAAGGGTGCACCTGAAATTCGTATCGATCCTACTGACGGCGATTTTGTTGATGTGTGGCATACAGATGCTCGAAAATTCCTGCCTGACATAATTAATGGTGCGTGTTACACCATCAATATTTGGAAGTCAGCAAGCCAGTGAATATCAGCTCGTAGCTAGCAAACGTGAAACAATCTCGGAAACTCCCTTGAATTTGGGTAGAAGCTTATTCTGTAATTAGATGGCACACTTTCTGGTGACGATTCATTGTTTGCTATATTTAGGTCTAGGAATGTGGGACCCTGCTGGACATGTGGACATCTACGTGAATGGAGCAATCTCGCAGCCAACATGTGGCAGTCTGAAACCAGCACTGGTACTATTTGAGAACACTGGCGATTTAAATATTGTCCATCTTGGGAAGGAGGTGATTTGCTGCCATCACCTATATGTGCTTAAGTAAGTTTTTAGCACACGTTTAGCGTTTTTCTAAATGATTTTCGAAATACCCTATTGTTGTTTTCTTGTTTTTTTTTAAAGTAATAACTGTTCCCGCTCAAATCTGTCTGGTTCCTATGTAGCGTCAGCGCGAAATGTAGTGTCCCTAAGGAGAAAATTGTATTAAAACCAATAACTAAACTGCACGAGACAGCCGATAGTGGAATGTTTCGTTAACTTGGGCAGCTCAAAACGATAGGTGAATTGCATATTTTCACAGAGCAGTAATCTACGAAGTAGCAGAACAGTCAGTGCAATTGAAGTTGCTGACCACACCGGGGTGTCAGCCACTATTTAGTCTGGAGGATGGCACGTTGCTTTATATGATACTGTCTGTTTAGAACCAACAAAAAATGTAAAATATGCCCACCGTAAATATATCATGACGTAATTCAAAGAAAAAAATTAGTATACACTTTTGAATGTGTACACTATACCCACTTTCGCAATAACAGCTGTATAAAACATTTCTGTCTACTAACTGTCGTCTCTCTCTCTCTCTCTTGCCCTCTGCTCTAGGCTTATTGCGTTTAGTTACTTTCCCACAAAAAACTGTATTTCTGTTGCGTACCAATGCGCGAACTTCACCAACTTCATGGAAGGAAAGTATATCATAACAAGTCTGTTACGTTTACCCGTTCACAGGATTGAGATAGACTGATGAATTATCTCAAGCTTAAGTAACTGTATGGTTAAATAATAATAAATATATTAGCTCAAGGTGTGACAAAACGACAAAGGGATTCAAGTACGGTTGAGTGTTGAACGACGATTAACTCGACTCATGATGCGTACATCGAATAGCCATTGATTGCATGTGTCTCCTTTGTGGAACAGGACTCTGCACGGATTGTGGAGAAGACACCACCCGATGTGTTGAATTTGGTCATGGGATAGAACGTTATCGCAGCTTTAAAGATAGACATTCATGGCCGCGGCAATTTTTCATCCGAATGGATGCCGAGCCACCGTACTGCAGTATGTAGAGTAATTTGTGTAAATTTTTGTTTTGTTGCTTCGACAAATGATTTACTCAATTCCATCTCATTTCAAAGAAGTTTCACAGAACCGACTACGTAGAATCACTGCAGAGCATCTTGCAGCAAACCTATGAAACCTATTACGTTTGATATTCGTTATTAGTGCACCATTACGAGATGATCGTGAATTTAGCTGGGAGCGTGTCGCAGCTGCAGAGAAATGGCCGCCTTTTTGTAGCAATTGTGGACGCACAGGGTGGCGTCAGCCCATCCGTCGAAATGAAGCTCGGGTAGGCGTGAGCGTTTTCTTGTTTGACAACATATTTAGATAGATTTCTTGATACTCATATTTTATTATTTTAGTCATCGATGATTCTTGATGATCACATTAACATTTATCCATTAATGAAATGTCAGCGCAATCTAAACACTCAATAGATATCCAGTGCTTTACGTGGCCACCACTTAGCTCCAAACGGCAACTGCTCATATGGCCTGCTTCTGTGGCCCAAGGTATTTGTTTAAAAGTTCCTCAAGAATCTATCCAGGTCGTCCACTCATTTAGGCATGGATATAGCACAGAAAAACGAAAGCCATGTAAATCTCAGCGAGAAACAGTATTAGCCACATTTGGGTCACAAAATGTTGTTTCTTGCTCCGCAATTCAGGTTGACAAACAGTGAACGGAGACAAGTGCTTCTCTTGGTCATACCTTCATCTGTAGATGGCAATGTCACTGCAGTTCGCCTCAAATGGACGTTTGAGTCACCAGAGCCGTTAATTCTCGACCGGAATCACCGACCGCACTTATCGCTCTTCTACATGAACAACATCGTTCCCAGCAGGTACAAATTAGAACCATTACAGAGTCGGCCCTTCCTTGGACCTCTCCTATGAGGAATCACGGAACCGAAATATGATCGTAGGAAGACATAACAGAACCAAAATATTGAGAACGAGAGATGCATTTCGGGGTCTCACAGTGTCCCCGGCAATGATCCGTGTTAGGATTAATGTTATAGGTTGAAGTTACGAATATTGAGTAGTACAAATTAACCAACTGATCAGTTAGAGGAAAACTAACCGCTAGATTATTTCCAGGGAAAAGCCGCGGCTCACAATGATGTTCTGTGGCGCTAACACCGTCCTGAGGCCAAACGAGGAACAAGAGTTCCCTCCGTGTCGTTAACATCAACATGAAGAAAAATATCTTGAAAATCGATCCGGCACAAGTCAGCCGGAGCTCAATAAATCCTATTGAAATTTAGTTGCAACACATTTCAACTAATAATTGGTTAAAATCAAACGAAATAAAAAAGACGCAACTCTATAAATAGTACACAACACTACATATTATAGTTTATATAAGCAATCCCTCTTTTATACTGATCTTGCCTTCATCAGTCGATGCCCAACGAGGGAATTCACTTACAGCTCTATTAATACCGATGTTGTCTTTCGACCTTATTCGAATTTGCTCTGTTAAAAACATACGGTCTTATATTTCGAATATACATATATATATATATGTTCAAACGGCCCGTTAAGGATTTCTCTTCCATATTACTTGATATCCATTTGAAGTTTACTATACTACTTTTATCTCTCATAACCAACAGTCTATGTGGGTAACTGCTAAGCAAACGGAAATCTGATTTATACCTATGAAGAAGACAACAATATAAAGACTTCACTTAATCTGCAGATTAGTTCTATAAGCTAATTCGACTCAGTCGGTAGCTCGTATCGCGGTTTGCGATAAACTCTAGAACAGTTCGATACCGGATTATTATTATTATTAGGTTCTTGACCTCTAACTCAACTGGGAGGAGGTGTGATTGAAGGCGGGGGTTAGCTCCCCCAAGGAACGTAACCTCAGGTGAGTATCGTTACCGTTCTCCTATGCGTTCATACAATACAGTTCGCAATCGTCTATCGATCTCGATTACCCTGATTGACAAGGAGCCGGTAAATATTAGATATTGTCGTCGTCATCGTTCCAGTTTGCACAGTGAGGTGTTAATGCTGTCGAGGTCTTTAGGTAAATACACCAGCCGAGCAGCCGATCAGAAATCGTGTTTCGAGTTCACTGGGTCACACAAAGGCGCCAATAGCTGAGCGATGACCAGCTGTCGTGACATTGTTGCTCATTCGGAGTCTAGCTTAAGTCTGCATACGGCATGTACTGCAGAGTGCGAGGTGCAACGCGACCGTCTCAGATACAGTCTGTTTCGGCCTGCGTTGGCGAGATGGCATCAGTGGTGTCAGTGTATTCTCGTGCCGTATCCATCTGTATCAACGCTATTATTTGGGTTCGTCGTGCGACTGTCTCTATATTTGCTTAATATTTACTAAAACTGCTGTCGTACTTTTGTACTTATGCGTGCACGATTTATTATGGTAGACCCTTTGTCGTTGCAATTTTCAGTGAAATTCCCAGGCCAGACCCACCTCGTAAGCATGTATTTTTCATTGGCTTCATTCGCAAATAGTCCAAGCTTAATTAGCTATTTGGCAGCTGTACCGTGACATATTGTGACAAGCAGAATATGAAAAAATCAACAATCGACACTATACTAGTTTACCTCTTAGACAGTCAGGTAACAGAGTTAAGTGAGTTTCTTTCAACACTACACACAGGCAACAAATGCATTCCTCTTTTTTTTTTGATATATCACTGCATATTACCACATTATATCGGCGTTTTTTTCACAGCCGTCTTCAAAACATATCAACGATGTACGGCCGCCACTTCAAATGGCTTGCGTGTCCTATTCGCCACATTCGGGTTAGTGGTGACATGTAAAAATAATCGGCTGACACAAGTCGAATCACTCTCGGGACTTTACTGCTCGACGCGCTCGAACAACTTGACTGACGCTTTTGGTGGAACAGTTGTTTGTTTGTTGTTCAGCATTTTTTTCTCGAATACATGATCGTTTTCCTCGGATGAAACAGTGCTGGCCTTCAATAGTTGGATGACTCACCCTTCACTCTTCCCGGGTGTATTCCATAGTATTGCCTCGGCGGTGACAGAGCGGTTCGTCGATTGGATGCGATATTTCTTGATGCCGTCATAGCCGAAACGCCTTGAGATGCTTTTGTGGCTGCTTAAAGATCGTTGACCAAGTGAAGGTTTCTCGATAGCGAGGAAGTGTTTCCATCTTGTATAAGAAGGCGGAACAAGAACAAGTTCTATTTTTCTACCTCGGTTGATTACGCTTAGTCGTAATCGATCAAATACAGTGAATACACTAACGATGTCTTCAAGTAATTGAACACGTTGAGATTCAAGAAGACACTGTTAGAGAAGAGGTCTTAGAAAGTTAGTGTCCGACTGTAGCCTAATTGTCAATCTCCGATCAGATAAAGAGTTTTTGCATTTAAAGATAAGGCTGGTCACGGATGACTGAGCTCGCTCGAGTCAACTATAAATGACTTGGACGATGGTTCCAGATACACGCTTTCATAATACATGTATATTTTGTCCATACTCGGTGAATACAGGCTAAACTGGTATATTAAATCTTTGACGATGCATTTTTCCTCAATATGTCAGATACTGGTTACAATAATGATACCAGCATGTGTCACGACCGTTCATCAAAAGCCTTGTGTCACTGAGGGTAAGGCCGACGTAAGACCAACGATATACTTCTACTTCGTGCCTAACCGAATACACGTATGCTGACCTATATATATATGCTTGAACCTAAAGGTCACATTATCGGACCGTGTTTATACTCTCGCTCCAACAATCATAGCAGAACATAGTGATAGACGGATCATTAGTCCTCTAAACGTGATACAAAAATAGCATGATCTCAAGCCGCTTTACAGAGAGCTTCACTCGACGATGGAACTTGGGCGCGAGAAGTCCGAGGCAGTGTTCATCCTTCGGTGACAGCTCATAACCTAAAAGGTTATGCGTTGTCGGCTGCAGCGATCGCCATCGCTAGCCCGGTCTTCCCACCTTCGATATTGTCGACGAATCGGACGGGATTTGTATCGTCATCTGAGAGGCCGCCGCCGCCTTCACGACCAAAACCCGCAGAACTTTCAGCGTCGTACGGGTCCGTTCAGCAAGGCCCGGTAATGATTAGCGTCATTCCAGATCCCGTTCCTTCGAGAACGCACTCCAACAACTACCGTCCGCCGGTTTCACATCGGGTACCACCTTCCAGTACGACACACAATCAATACCCCGGGAGCAATTCAAGACTACCGAGACCACCGATCAGCAATCAGGTAGACAACTCAGATGTTGGTAGGCGAGTTCCAGCTGTTCAACATAGACATCACTGTAGACACGGATGATCTGCATAGATACACAACAGGTCGTCATTCCATTGCTGATTGGTTCAACGATACATAATTTGCAGAGGATAATGAATGGAGATCCTAAATTGTTCTATATATGAAAAACAACAGGCGCCTCCTCGTCCGGCTTTGGCTCCTCCCGTACCTCCTGGTGCTTCCATGCGGCCGGTGTTGATTCGGCCATTCTCAATCGGATCACAGTTGTTTGGAGGTGCCTCGTCCGATCTCCTGCAGAATGTTGTCTCGCAGGCTTCTCCGGGCCAGTTGCTTCTCTGCAAACCAGGCGAGATTCAGTTGCCGATGCGTATGGAATGTTTCATCATGTGAGTAATGTCCGAATTTGACAATGTCCGATATAGCATTCATGTTTTGACGCGATGTTAAATACTGCTTGAGAGTAATGGTGGAATTGGTGTAGTGGAATACCTCACTGCTAAACAATGGAGAATACTGTGTGGGAGGCGTTACTCAACTTAAATTAAACGCTCTAAGTTCAATCAGTTAAGCAGCGTTGTGTCAATCTAATGGTGGAAGTACGCGATTCGGTTTGAAAATGTTTTACGAGTTGTTAAATTTCATACTTATCGAATACATTAGAGAGCTAAGCGCTGATTTACACAGGTTAAACGCTCCGTATGACTACCAATTAGACTAGAATACTCTGAGCATTTGCCGGAATCTCTAGCTTCATATGTTCCTAGTTATGATATGATATGGTCGCCACTGCATAGTGCTCGTTATTTATTATTTTTAGCAAAAACCGGTGCCACCATTACAAGGCATCGAAGTGAATGTATCAAACTGGTATATTATATCATGTGCTTGCCGTTATCAGGTGTCGTCAGCTCTTTCCGACCAGCAGACTCCGTCGCGAATTGGCCCCGCCAATGACGCCATGCGTAAACGTCCTCGGAAGCCGAGGATACTGTGGCAAGCTTGGATTTTGTCTGTAAATGAAAAATGGATTTGATTTACGAACGCGCCTATGAAGCTGCTTGGGAACATCAAGTTCAAATGTGTTGCCGGTAACTGTTCGGTGAGCACGACTGTTCCATCTGACAGATTGTGCGTTATTTGGCACGACATACTCTTTGTGACAGCTGACATTCAAATGACGTATATCGATATTTAAGAAAACCAATTTTTGAAGAATAAGAACATGTCGTGGACGCTATGTTTGCTATGTTTAATTACGTATTCACGGCTCCGTTTAGCTGTGTAGTGGTGCATGATGTTCGTTTAACTACGTTTTATTATAGTATATGGTTAAACGTGTCGGGGTTGTGGTTCAAGCTGAGCTTGCCTACAATATTGTTATTGTTTCCCGTAATGTTTTGCGTGAAGCAAATGTACCTTCTTCACCACTTAGCTGCTCAAAGTTTGAACACTGACAACATATTTTGTAGCTACATAGAACACTGCAAAGAGAGAGAGAGAGAAAGAGCTACTAAGAAACAAAAAGCCCGAACTACAATTACTATTGTAGCATACGAGAGACCAATGTGTGTTGGGTTTCGCAGACTACTAAATATCACGATTCTTTCGTTACGAATCGGCTCAGCCATAGATAGACAGACTCGACTCAGACTGTGTGCTGATACTGTGTGAAGGTTACAGACACCGTGCAATGACATCACCGCTCCTATCAGCAGATTGTGTCGTCAATATGTCAAACAACTCAGATATGAAATGTTTTCTAAAAGCGCGATGAACACACAGATAATAAAAATGCTCAATAAAAGATTTTGTCCGCAGCCATATGCTGTTTGACCAGTGTGCTCTCCTCTTTCGAAATAGAATTAGTCACTGGTGCTGGATTAGTAGGCTTGCAGATTTGCATCTTCTGCAGTGACATCATGCTGCTCGAATACCGGGTACTCAGAAAATAACACACAGCTTTTAAGGGTGATTCTCATTTCAAACGATAGGAATGAATCACAAGATCAATTGCCCGAAAATGTAACACGAGATGTCTCATAATCGTCGATTCCTCCGCTGCCATCACATGAATTGATTGAACTGGACATTTTCGTAATTGAATGCTGTATTCCTCGTTCTGATCTGCTGTTTAGCTGAATTCAGTTTGAAACCTAATATTGTGATGTTTTTTTTGTGATATACCTATATATATATATTTTTTTTAATTTACCGTATAAGACAAGTATTTATTATTATTAATCCTTAGCTCTTAGCAGTCATTTAATGCTGTTATGTAGTGAGATGATTGCCAGTCAGATACCACGATGCGCTCTTCTCGTTGCATTGTATAAAATTGTAAAATAAATATATATATACCAACAAACAAAATAATAGTACCACCATCAACTCTATATTAAAATAATGAAAAACAGTGATACGACGATAACAATAATAGTAATGCTAATAGTCATAATAATAACAATATCCGGAATGTTCACATCACGTCAGAAAACAGAAAAACCTTGACGGCATTTGCAGGCCCCGCTGTCAGTGTTAGCTGTCGGATCCCCCTTAAATTATTATTAAACGCTGCGCGAATGATGATGCCTCGTCGACCGATCTCCCTTTCTTCTTGCATAATACGTCCGCCGCTCCCCAATATGCAGAGATGATCTCATCCTCGACACTGCTGCCTGCAGTGGCGCTTCTCGATGTTGGCACTGTCTGCTCGCACATACAGTGAGTCAGAGAGAGAGAGGTCGATGTGTTCTTTCTTCTCCTTGGATATCACTATACTTCAGAAATACAGAATTCCAAGAGAAACTCTTATTGTCAGCCCTCAGTGAAGACATGTTTCTGTGTGTGTCAGAGAGAGAGAGAGATGGGGGGGGGGGAGGTGGTGGTGGCTAGAAACGAAACAATAACGCCGAGTCGATACGCACAAAACGGCAAGTTCACAAACGGAGAGTTGTTCGGCCATACGTTGAGATGGTAAACGAGAACGTGTCTTTTTTCGCGTTTTGGATAGGGATTATATATCGTACTGTAGTGATGAGAAAATAATATACGGAACGTATTAGCATACGTGGTGTACGTGATGAATTTAGACTCCAGGAGAGACTTAATTATTTTCGCTATTATAGGGAATATTTGAGGAGTTATATAAAACGAGTCAACGGCTCCTGAGGCTATTTGATTGTAGGGGTCAGCTCCGGAACACGATGTCTCCAGTGCTCACTAAATGTAACGCTATAATTCCCTAATGAATCAGGTTCGATTATTTTACTGCTTGTATCGTACAGACAACTGAAATGAAAGTACACTTTGAGTTTGTGGTTTCGTATGACATCGAAGTCTGTGTAAGTCGGTGGAATTCTGGCTTTCCAGTTCAACAGTAAACTGTAGCTTAAACAAACAGCGCAACGCACACCGAACTGTCCAACGACAATTCATTCACAACACGAAACAACAGCTAGGTCCATGTCAGAGAAATACGATGTGCTCTCTCTTTCTCTCCCGCCACCGCCCTTCAATAGACACCGATGCGTCACCGCTGATTAGAAAACTGATAAAACACTAAGTGATAGATTTTGCATCCATCTGTCTCTTGTTCAAGACTCATAAACATATATACACTGGCCTGTGTGGCAATATTCTGTACAATTCTTATTTTTTTTTTGCTCGCCAATCGAATTGTGTCTGGTATCGCCCTCTACACAGAGATGGTACGACGAACGGAACGCACGTTGTAGCGCAGACGCACGGACGGACGAATACACGCGTAAAGCGTCTCATAGAAAATGGACAGTGTGTTCCCCTCGGCGCGAGATTTTTCTTCAACGAGAATATTCGTTCGATGCCAGCCAGCACTGCGTCTCTTTGCAGTCACCGCCCGTTATTATTATTTTTTTCTTTTTTTAATCTGACAAAATATAATACGATTATGGACAAGAAGTGCCTGTTATAGAAATAGGAAGAATGCTGCCCAATGACGAGCGTCCATCGGTTTCTTCTGGATGCTTTGCTATTGTGCGTACGGATGGCCGATCTGGCCCGGCGGGATTGTTACATGGTCTCATGAATCTTCGGTAACGTAACGCGCGGAAGGGCTGGCCATAGATACGGAGTAGTTGAAATACTGATGAAGTCAGAGAAGAAGAAGAAGACTAGAAGAAGGTAGGAACCTGTGTCGTGTCAGTGACAAACTGCGCAACATCGGTCCGCCGTAGATTGATCAGACAGATACCGCAAATACTGCGGATACTGTTGCAAATGAAGCAACCCGTGACTAATATTAGATAAAGTAGCTTAACAAATGTGTCGACGTCATTTAATGTCCGATATTGCGCATCATTATAACGTTGTTGACAATCCGTATTAATATAGACGTGTTGTTTACATTGGAAATTGTTTTGCCAATACACATCTGTGAGGAGGACAAATCAAGACCTAAGGGCGACCACATCATTGAAGATAGTGCGTACAAATTTGGCGTTCTCTCACGCAGTGAAGAATAGACAAGTAGACGAAACCATAAAAAAGTTATTTCTGTGTGTTCGTGGTGTGTTATCTGAGCCGGGGCCCATTGAACCATAAACACGAGTGGTCGAAATGGGTTTTTTCGATTTTGTTGTCTCTATTTTAAAACTAGACCAGAATTAAGAAACCCGACGAAAAACAACAGTAAACGATTGGAACATGAGTCCCGATTTGCACCTCCCAAAGTCCAGCCGGTCAGGTCGAAATCGAATCCGGCAGCAGCAGAATGCAATCTGGTATATACGTATTATATATTCGTTGCTGTTCAAGAGGGGCTCCATTGGACGGAATCTAACATTTTCAGAGGCAACGAACAGGGTTTCTGGGTAACATAAAAAGGGACAACAAGAATCGCTCGTTCAAGCTCCGCTATGCGACATACATGATACATCATACACGTGTCGTGTGAAATGAACCAAGTATATTATTTATAAAATGAAATGGTATATTGAACGACATAGAAGAATTTTGTTCGTGTAAATAATCGTTTGGTCGTGACAGAGCCAAGAAGACAATAAGATCAAGCGCCACCTTGCGATCCTGATATTGGCCACTAATTTGATTACATGTTCTGGAACATCGAGAGAGAGACAGGATCGTAGTTCAAAGTCATTCTCGTCTAATGCCTCGGAATATACATAGCACCCATTTCGGTTCGGTGCCGAGGTGTTGAACGGTAGTGCTGGATCCTTCCTTCTCGACGACGATCATTGTCGTTCAAGCTTATAGCTTTGCGTTGTAGTGTCCGTCGGCTCCGTTAGTATGAGGACTAATTAGATTTTCTGATTCTATGGGAGATGAGGTGAGGTCTTTGGGCTGTTATGACTGGATTTCATCAATCGACAGATATGTGTTCGACTGAACAGAATGAAAATGTTCTACTAAAAATCACATACTAGCATGTTAGCACATCGAGACGTGCTGCCTAAAACTCTTCAATTTGTTCACGGAAGTGATTGGATGAACGACACGTTGAAATTAATTGCGGGTCGTGACCACAATTTCATTGAGGATCGCGCACGACTCAGGCCAACAAATACTTCACATATATACACTGTCAAAATAACGTATGATTAAAAAAGCTTATTGTATACAGGGTGTACAATTTCTCTGAATCAAACAACACTGAAGCCAACAGGAAAGAGAAGTATAGTGGGTGATTTTTTATTGCGTTATCAGATAGGGCGGAAACAACGACGGGCCTCACATTTGCACCTCATTGAGCCGAATCCTTCAGACAACGATTTTCAGCGGACGTCAACATGCAGCTGTGTAATGATGCAAATATCTGGAAATGAACGCTTCTTTCGCGAACATTTCAGCAGATATTCTAACACCCCGCCGGTACGTCATCCACACAAGCTGAGGAGCCATTCAGCTGATTTGGATCGTACAAATGGTGCTTCGGGGTGTGCGCTAAGCTTCTTCACGGTATACAGAATTATTATTCGAACAATTCATCATGTTCATAGTGGACTTTTGCACAGCCACCTTTGATAAATACGCTGACCTTCCATACGAGTCCACTCCGACAGGTAACGACCTGCATGCCCCCCCTGCGGGCAATGGCCGTCGTCCATTGGAATCAGCTAAGGACGTTAGCGTCAAACCTTAACATCGTCTGTCAAAACTCCACCATCTGTGTCCGAGTCCAAATATCCATTTCAAGCTATGACGGCAGTTGGTTGTTATTGTTATACATTCTGTATTTTGTGAGCATTAGCAAATCAAGATAGACGCTGGGGGCAACAGCAGCGACTTTATTGGGGGACGCTAAACGGACGCCGAGACACCCTCGTGTATAGGCCGCAATAGTAGTTCGTCGTCTTCGAATATCGTAGCTTGCCTGCGGTTCACATCGGTCGCCTTGACACCACAGTTAACAGGCAGCCTCCTGCGTATGTGCCAACTTAATTATACGAATATCCCTTTTTATACCTGGTGTATGTTTATTGCATGTATGAAAATACAATCGTGTGCGTATTTTCTGGACCGACCAATGTGGACAATAACAACACTATATATATATATACACACACATACACACATTAACTTCCGCTCATGTCGAGTTGTGTTAATTTCAATGAAGAATCGCTGCAGGTCTACAAACGATAGACACACGCAAGACAACGAGAGAACGAAGAAAAGCTGCAATAGCAGTCTGTCCAACATCGTCGGTCGGTGGCCATAACTCAGTGTCCCCACATTCACCACCATTTGCGCCGCCAGCCACTCAATTTTCAGGCTATCGATGCGCGGTAGTGCTACCACTACCGCCTGTCAATGCGACGATTATTAAACGGTTGGAGTCGACCTGGACTCTCTCTCTCCTTCTGTGTCATGTGGTATCATGCATATATATATATATATATATATTGTCGTTGTTATTACTATTATTATGATTGTTTATTTGGCAATAAATTTAATACGACAATTACAAATTATATCGACGACGTCTAAAAACATAACGATTTTGCCAGGTTGTGCCCACCCTCCTCATCTCCGGCCCGATGAATGCCCTCGACGATTCTCGTCCGCTCAAATGGCCACAACGCGTTTAGAACGAGGACGCGGTGATTCATTCATCGTATGCGGTTGGATAAGGATCAATCCTTATTTCTCGCTACAACATTACACCCGCAACTGTCGCTCTATGAAATTGCAGAGTACTTATTGGCCAATGCAGCAGCAGCAACAACACCAACACATCCCATCGAAGTAGCGGTGACTTGAGGTCAAATGACGCGAGGTTGATTCTCTTCTACCGAAGCTGCAACAGAATGTGGGGTGGGCAGGGGGTAATTTAGCTGCAGCAACAGCAGTTTAAAGACACTTGGGGTAATTCTGTTAACCGTGCTTGTAGTAATTGTGAAATGATCAATCTGAGTAAACAGCGTAACCGTTTCCGGATACTGAGTGCTCTGTGTACATCGAATACGATGTCGACATGACGTTATCAGCGAATAGAAGCTTGCTGAGATCATCAACAATTACTATGGCATTCAAATGGCGTCGGGTAGCAGCTGTATCAATGCGACATTGTCTGCGTATACTTTGTCGGACTCTTCTACAGAAGGAGTAATAATTGTTCACTAATTAGGTAGAAGAATTGATGTCAATACGGATTAGAGTTGAGCGCGTCTAAATGAGATTCTAACAGTTAACACATTAACACTTAATGAATACTTTAATTAGACAGTTTATAGATTAATACATAATTAATACTTTAACTAGACAGTTAATATATTAATATTTCTTATATTCGAGTTATTTTCTTGAAACAACAGTAACAACAACAACAATATTTGCGGAACGGCACAATTGACTACTTGGGGTTTAAAATCCCATATACATACAATGATATAGTTGAATTGCTGCTGCAACCTTAATCTCATGACTGGATAGGCAACTTCGTAGCTGTAGATTTATAGCTGGATTGATAGATACAGAGATAACCCTAGCATTCACATAATATTTCAGATCTGTCTATAAGGAGGCGGGTAGTGCGTGCAACAATTGTGCAAGACAATCAATCATTTTACTCGGATCAGCTGTCATTGCCTTGAATGGCTTTTGCCCAGTTGATTCTGGTACGCCTTTGGCGTTCACCGTTTGAACCGGCCGCTTTCTTCAAGGATCTCTCCGGATGGCGAAGTCGGAAGTAGACTGACTCACGGCTAAATCACCCTATGGCCCTCATCTCCTCGTCTCCTGCTTTGAGACCGTTATACACTATCGATACAGCTCAGTGCTTACCCCCTAAATGATGGTCGTACAAAGACCTGCGTTAAAATAGAAGAGCAGCGGAAGCCATCACAAAGAAAGCATACAGCTAATTTCAGATGAGGCGGAACTCCATTCTATGCCAATATATTATATATGTATTAGACAATTTAGTACGCTATATGCCTAATAATCAAATTCTGAAATTATATAGAAATTAAAATATAGAAAAACATATTTTATCCCTGTCATCACGAACAACGTCCAGAAATGGTCAAAATCGAGCTATTGAATCCAACATATAGCAGTCAAAATATTTGGACATCGACAGTTGATGAAATACTCGTGAAGTCGCCTCTTTTTACTATCGGCATACATTCAAAATACAGAAGATCCAATTGTTGCTTCCGAACATCGTTTTCGGAGGGGTCGACATTCGTTCGGGTATTCAGAGACAAGGACATTCTGAATAGGTAACAAATCACAGAGGTTCGCGCAATTTCCAAGCAGAATTTTGAACGCAGTTTTAAACGGTCGTCATTGAGTTGTTCGGCTCACAACCAAAGAAGCAGTGCATGTATTACATAGCATTACCGAATAGAGTCACCATTGTTACTACTGTTGAATCATCAGTTGCGTCAGTACAGAACCATAGGTGGGTATAGAAGGTAGAATTGGACATATGAATGAACGAGCTTAATAAGTCTCTTGCATCCTGCAGGCGGCATTATCTATATTGGCGCTGTATCTACGATACTGCGATGAGGGCATTAAGTGACGACGGCATTCGAAGTTGTTGCCTGTGGCCGAAATATTTCGCTATTTCGGCCGTCCCGCTTTACTCTGCTGGATCAAAACTTGACAGGGACAATTGCTGATGCCGAGGTACCGTATATACACCATTGACCGAACGGAGAGTCGAGCGGCGCGTCAGCTGTGCTTCTCTTCCGGTCTACGTTGGCTCGTATTTATTACCTTCTATTTTAGTTTGTCGTACATGAACACTTGATGTATAAAATTTTTACCAAGAAATTGGACAACCGCTTACTTTCAAAGATCTACCACTTTAATCGCTATTATCTGCATGCTTGCCTATGATTAATTCGTTTTGTTTATCTATAATAAACATAAACGTATGTACTAGATGTATATTAGTATATGTTATTGTGTGTCCTAATGTATATATATACAGTAATCAGTGACGCAGTACACAAACTATATCCACGTGTTCCGAATCGCTACTCAGTTAGTGATTGTATTATCCGGCGTGTTTACATACACGGGGCTTTCTGCAGACACCCTATTAACCACAGTGGTCGTTTACGGACGGAAAGCGAACAGGGGTTCTAGAAAGGAAGTGTGGGGTGTGTAACAAAGAAAGCAGTTAGAGAGTTAGCTAACCACCTGATGTCCATACGGTGAGAAGGAGGAAGATGTGTGGTGCTCGTGGCTCGGCTTGTATACACCTCACCGGCCTTACTGAAGGAACGCGCCAATCGACACCGCGAAGGGCGGTTGTGCTGTTGAACGCCGTCAACAGTTCCAGAATGGGGGCGGTGACGGTGTTGTTATGCATTAGCATGGCAACCCAAAGCAAAGAAGGTGTTCAACAATACCAGCAATAGTAAACAAATATTTTTAAATAGAGATCTTCTGCCCACATTGCAGATCTCATTTTCGAGCTATATATTTCAAGCGTACAAGGTGTGCCTTTTTCAGCCACACCGGAAAATGAAAATGGCCACTCTTTCCTTAGTCGTTGTCGCAGTTGTTTGTTATCCTTCCTCTTCACAGGGACTGGCCGTGTCCACCCTCACACAAGGTGCTCACTTACTTCGTCTAACGTGACCCTCGCTGGTCCCTCTCCCTGCAAGCGTGTTCGGGGCTGTAGCAGTAGCAGTTCCGAGCGCAACCAACTGGCAGGGGTTACCCTACCGAGATAAGCGCGAATCGTTTCAGATGGCTTTTGAAAAGCTCCGCTGTCGTATCGCCTTTTGGTTGTGTCTCAAGAAAATGGGTGTATCATTCCACAAGGATGAGTGCTGTTCGCGCGCTGGAATCTTTCTACTCATTGAGTTGGTGAGTCAGAGCGGTAAACCATAGCAAACAACAGCGTAATAAGTAAAATCGAATAGCAGACACTACAAATATTAGATCTGACTTCGTCGCGCAGGTGTCTCGCTGCGTCAGCGATGCACGTGTATTGTGATGAGGTAATCAAAGGGTAGGCTGAACTAAAGAACACAACTTTGTGAAGTCGTCATGATCGAATGAATGCTCTCCGACACTTGAATCTCTCTCACTACGAAGGGACAAAATGTGTTCGTGGCTATCATTTTCGTGTTACTGCGCGTATCGGCTGAAAAGAATAGTGGCTAAATAATTTACAAATAAATAACAGCGGCCAGATTGCGAGATAGGGAAATACGCGCTGCAGTATTCAAATAATTCGAGAGATGTTTGTTTGGTGTTTTAATCTTTACAAGATGCTAACTGACAATGAGTTTGCCGGCGTTAAAATGGGTGATGCTAACTGACAATGAGTTTGCCGGCGTTAAAATGACTACTCAGCAATGTGAATGTTGGCAAAATGTCATGAATGGCTTTGCCTTAATTCAGTTACTTGGTTCTAGTAAACGATATATATACATAGCACATGTGCTCAGATTATCGCCGCCGGAATGGCGCCGAATTGCGAAGATGGCCCACCTCAATGTGACAACGCTGTTCCGACGAATACAGTTGAATATGTTGCCCGATTCTGAAATAAAGCGAAACGTATTTTCCTGACGACTTTTTACACTGGGCAAACATTTACAATGCAGATAGGCTAGAAAGATGCGTCTTCGCTACCACTGAACAGATTAATCGGTGTGTTTAGGTCCGGCGTGACAGGGGTGTCATATGGTTGTCCATAATGATGCACAGAGCTGGTTTTCTCATTTACATTGTGAGATCGAGTGTTAATTAAGCGTCTTTGGTTGCTCCCGGTTAGACGCAGTCTCCCACCAATATAGTCGTGTGAACGAAGTCGATCCGAACGAATGTCCGAATTCTCTCTGAACAACTGTTTCTTCCCGATACAGTCATGAACCTCTGCGCCTTAGGAAGTCATTATCTTGCTGCATTTTGCTTTAGAGAAGATTTATCAGTGCCATCTCGATCTCGACCAGCAAGCAACTGATATAGCGCTTAGCGGCAGGTATTACGAAATCCTCGATTCCATATTATTGTTTTTCTGGTAGCGATCTTCCATGTTGAGCTCACTACGTTTTCTGGGTTCAAATAGATCGGCAGTCTCTTGTGGTGCGCGGCACCTTTGTTCCGCTCTACAAACATTTACTTTTGATATAAATGCTTCCATTGAAGGTAGCCGTTCGTTGTATATTCTCAACATATTCCAGCAGTCCCGTCAGTATTCGCACAGCGTGTGCCATATCATAGATCGAAACGGTGAAAGCTACTAATCCTCTCATTGTACCATGAATGTAATATATGTTTGTTACGATCCGATGATGATTTCTGAGTCAGACCGTTGCGAAAAAAAATTATCTGCGACTTATCATACTCTGTTAGATGGCAAACGAACCCGCTGGCCGAATCCCAAAACGCTAGTTGATACAAGCGACTTAGCCGCTAAACATATTGTTTGTTATTATTGTTGTGTTCTAGACATACAGCTCCAACACAATCGGACCTTCAAATGTAAACTGTCTCTAAGCTATTATACTTTACAAATGACAACTTTCTCAGTATAAATGAAAGCGGCGACTAGACTATCGCAAATAGTCTACCATTACTGAAGGACAGTGATATCAATATATTATATTATTTTGCTTCATATACATATATATATATATATATATATATATGGCCACAGTGATATTTCTTTATCCCGGATCCGTTGCGACGAATAGATGTAAACCACGCCACGTCCAATTATACCGAATCTAACCGAATTGAACCAATGTCATTTGCACGTTCATTCACGGGCACCATATCATTCATGGTGTGATATCTTCTTGCGATTACAGACTCCCAAACACAAACACACACTCATGGATATAGATAGACCCTGATGCTCGCGTACGTCCAATCACAATGGGATGTCTCGATGTTGTGGGTCGGGTGAATTGTTCATTCATTGGATTATTTATTTGGCTGATTTGTCGGAACATCGCCCACAGTTTCTCCCCACGCCTCCGGCCGGGTGCCGTATTGCTCAACCTTGACATGGTCGTGGCTCGTTCGTCCACGGTGGCCACCACAAATGAGATTGTCGTATGTAATTCGCGATCCACTAATGGTAAATGGCGCATAGAACATGACCAATAATGCTTCTGAAATTAAGTACATCGTTCCTGATATGGGCAAAGATGATGGCATTGGGTCAGCGAGAAATATGCGGGGAGATATATATTCAATTGCACCCATCTAATCATCTCGGTCCTGTTAGAGTCGGGGTGGGCTCATTAATAAAGATGAAGATGCTATTAAACAAACGCATTGCTGACATCAACAGCGTACATGACCTAAGCGATCATCGATTGTGTCCCTCTCAAATCATTTCACTCCACCAAGAAGTGCTTCGTTCGATATTGGACTGGTATTGTCCATGTACAAGACGGAAATCAACTTTCACGCAAGATTCACGTTGACAGAACGACTCGCGATTGACAGCGTGCGCCGCTATAAATTGTAATAATAGTAATAACAATAATGAAAAATGCCGAATATTTCCCCGGACAGAATAATAACCTGCCTTCATTCAGTATATTTATAATCGCACATTCTAATCTCCATGAAACCAGACAGAACCTAGTCAGGCTATTATGTACATTGATCTGTAGCCCTGTGGTTGTTGTTGTTGTCGTTGTGTTTGTCACAGATACTAGAATATTGTGTCAGTTGTTGGTCGATCAGCCGGTATCCCACCCGTATGCTGATTCGACTGTCTCCCTGATAGCTCGCAGAGCTGGGAGCGCCCCTGATGTTCATCACTGACGTTGCCGGTGTTGCCCAGGTGTCCTCTCCGCCAGACGTCTTTTGCCCTCTCCGCCACGTAAAAGACGAAAGCCACGTACGTCATGAGGTGGATCTGGGCTGGCCGCGTAGCGAATGTAGCACGACGCCAATGATGTCCGATCGTTCTCGCGCCAGCGACCGTATCAGGCTGTTGTAGTTGTTGATGATGACGACGCTTGCGGTGATGATGATGATGATAATGTTGAGGAGGATTTATGTTGTTGAGGGTTGTCGTCAATGGGGCGAGATAGCCGAAATGGGAAAGGGAATGACAGGGGATGTTGGGCTTGAATGAAAAGTGCGCGGGTCCTCAGGCTCGCGCGTATTTCGTGTCAGAGTTTGGCCACGCGTGGAGCTGATCCGTCCGCAGCTGTTCGCACGTTCGTTGATAGTGCTTGTGTGATAACAACGTCTGTGCGTAACGCCTCCTCTCACTCTCGCTCTTCTGCCCGCTCGACAACCCCTAGCCCTCGACCTCACCAAGATGGGCGTATCTTTTCATAAGGAGGAGTGCTGCTCCAGAAGTGGACGATTCCTGCTCGTCGAGTTGGTCAGTGGCTTTATATGTGAACTGAGTATTGAGAATATCAGGAGCATTTAGTTGTATTCTTTTCGAGGCTGTTCAGATGTTTGTTGATTTTTTTCCATATCATGTATAGGTCGAACTTTACTTGAGACAAACTGCTCGATGTTGATAATCCTGTACCGCTGCATAGACCTAACTACTGAATAGTAGACATAGCTGTAATATAATCTACTAGTTCATTTGCTACTTAGAATAAATTGTCACAGCTATTGCGAGTACCCTTGAAACGGATCTTGATAGTTCATGCTTTACAAAACTACCATGTACGATCCGCATTAATTAGTTATCGTCAGAAGCTTTGTGTTGTCTTCAGTACCTATTATTATTATATTATGATAATGATAATAATAATGATAGGTACTGATTATCGTTGATGAATTGCACAAGTTCCACTCGGTCTTAAATGCAGCATATACATATATATATATATATATATATATCAGTCCACGATGTTTCCCATATACGTTGCATACTCCATAGCTTTCACAGAGCAATAACAGTTGCTCTCCGTGTTGATATATTGTGATCGTTTAACACTCACGAGTAGATCAACCAGAAGAGAAGACAACAAATAACAACAATAATAGCTACGTACGATTGTCTGTCGTCAACATCTCGTCAATGCCATGCAAATTACATTTGCAATACGAAGCCTCCTCACTGACGCTTCAATAGTGGCCATAATCGCTGCCGTATAGTCAACGCGAGAACTGATCCTGACAACGACGATGTTGTTGTTATTCATGAATACGACGACATTGATGAAGGCCACGAACGTAGCGCGCAATCGTACTTATGCTGTGTGTGAACGCGGGTGGGGTCTATCGGGCGATTTCTAACAGACTGACTACTACATGTATTGGTATGGCCGACACATTTCAACTGTGTCGATGCCACTGTGTGCTATTACTGAGCGGCCTTCAGATTCCTCTCAGCGGCACATGGCCTCCATTTCATCCGGGATTGAACGCGAGTGAACGCCTATTTCGGATCTCGTTTTATGAGCCAATGTCTGTCGTTACTCGGCGGGGTCATGCAGCACGATCTTCTCCTTTGGTATATTATCATGCACATTACTGTGTGGCTTCGCGCGGACGAATAACGTGTTGAGGAACAGTAAAACAAAGAAACGAACAGACAGACAACACTACTTATGCCGGGTAAGGCGCGTACGTGAAACATTTGACTTTAAAAATTATTTCTTCTTTTATTTGTATATAGATATATACATATGTTGTTGGAAAATTGTATGGTAACGCTTCAGGGACGCTTATAACGAAGGCGACACCGTTCCCTGGTCTAGGTATACCAGAACAGTTGCGAGGTTTCTATGTAGCCTACATACTCGGATTATGACCATACTTCTATTTCTACTATATATATATAAATATATATATATACTCCGAAGAGCAGAAGGCCTAGTCCTTTACAAGCCGGCGTCAATCAGTTGCCAGCGATCCGAGGATTAAGCCCCGAGGAGACGGATCGCTGGTGCGGGCTTTCACGGTTCGGTCGACTTCACAAGCGAAGGCAAGCCAACGGCTAGGATGACAATTCACCGGGTATGTCATCATCGTCGTCCACTAGACTGCTTCGTTCAGTGTTCCTCCGTCCCGAAAGTCATTTCGGCAAAGACGGAACCGCCGTGGGGCCCCACCGCTAAGGGGGCCGTTGAATGCCCATTGCAGATCCGTTCATTCGGTGGCGGCTACGGGCCACCGAGCACAGGGCTTCGCCTTCTCCGGGTCGTCTCGACCGCGAACACTGGCATCAGTGCATAGATGAGAAAACGCTTGAATCGAGTCGACAGCAAATGTGAGAGCCAGAGAGCTGACTACATCACAGGGTAGTGGTGATGTAGTCAGCTCTCTGGCCGTTGTCTCTCTCACAGCCGTTGTTTTTGCTGTTGTGTTGAATTTGAGCAATATCAGCAAAAATCTGTCCGCGACTTGAGAGCACAGAGAAGCAACGATTCCGATGACATGTCGTTTCGGACAGTGCTTGTTGACGCTATGTTTTGCTTGCCATTGCACGCTGCTTACCTAAAGCTTGGCTTACAAGCATGGTATTATAGACGCACGTTGTGGGGAGCCATATAACACATCACTATTTCAAGATAAAATATCATATTAAGCATTGGTAGTCCAACAAAACTTGAACGTCTGACGCTTCTTCAGAATACTAATGATTGTCACCGTGTTATTGCCGTATCTAAACCATCACCTTTGAAACAAATCGCAGCTATGTAAATACTATTACAGCAGGTGCTCAAAAGCGCTACTTGGCCCACACGATACTCGTCGTCGTCAACATCGACTCCCCTTCGGTGTGTTTTAACAACGATCAATATTTTTGAACGATCGCCTTGGTACCTTGAGACAGCTGCGGCTGGCTAGCGTAGTACATCGATTACCCGATATTGCTGACGGAGAATTAGATATGGACTGATGATTCCGTTGGAATAGATTTCTATCACCCAAACGTTCGCATCGAGCGGAGCTGCGCCGCGTCCCATTCGAGGAACAATAGCGATGACAAATCATCACACTGATGCCAAATTTCTCTCTCAAGCACAAGCGTATACTGAGGCAATGCGGCAGGTACTGTCGACGATCACCATCTATCGGGCCGATGTTGTTAGCGGTACAGGCATGCCCGGTTACTTGATCGCACATGAAATTAAATTGTTGCTGTGGATTGCATCGCCGCATCGAATGACTGCCCGGAAGATGCAATCGCTCAACTTCTGGCTCCGCAAAACAATCACGACGATTGGTCGATCATCGCTGGCGCATGGATAGCCAATATTTCTTTTCAAGACGAATCTACAAAGGCTGTGTGATCATCTCGTGCTGCGCATACTCTTTATTGTCCATTAGCCACGGCTCCAATTCTCATTTATCGTTTCATTCTACCTAAGTAAGCCTAACATAAGTCGTAAGAAAGCTAAACTAAATTGGCTTCCGTTGAACGGCGGCAGGAGAAGGTTGGCGAATATGAGATCCGAGCATTGTTATTTAGAATTCATATCATCTGACTTCCGTACACGTTTGTTCACCGTCTCTCGCAAGGGGCTCGCCCCGTGTTTACCCACAATTGTTTCTAAATTTTTTGAATTCTATATATGTCTGATGGGATTTATCACTGGTTGAGATCTTTTTTTATCGACTTGGAGCAGTCCGAAATAGCAGCTCACTATTATTTCCCTGTCTCGGAAAGTATAGGCAAGTCGAAGCAGCGGCAAGCCACGATCGCCAAAGGCGTTCCCCCGAGGGCTCACCAAAGCTGTTTTCGTCAGCGAGCCGCACGCAGCGTGATTTAGCCAAAAAGAGGAGACTGTCGATGGGATGGCCAACCGAAACCCATGCGCTATCCGAGTCACAGCACAGCAGCGATCGGTTGTCCAATATAAGATGTTCTTTGGCGTATACAATTTGGCTGGTGCTCTGACTGCCATACGTACCACGCGTGAGACCTCAGCCTGCTTCGGACACAGCGTCATGTGGCTAGGTATTCCGCCCACTTGACTGAACGCACATCTCACTGTTGGCGCCTTCACTGATCAACAGATATCCCGCTATGCGGCGTTCACCATTGCTGTAATATAATCTAAATAAAATTCCACCTGTGCTTCCTTTGGCACTTCCGCATATTTTGTTCTCGTTGTGGCGATTGACGCGATGAGTCCCCTCGCCTCTATCTTCCCTGAATGCGAATTGGATGATTTGACGAAGTCTTTTCAAGATCCAATATCCGCAAGGAGCGCCAAGCAACAACAACAACAGCAGCATACACATCTATTATGATACCATCATGATGCATTGTAGTGAGTAGCGGTCCTGCGCGGTGACACCCTCGTGTTTGCGCGTGACTCTGTTTGCTGCAGCAGGTGATGTTAGATGGATGTGGAACTATAGAATACGTAAGATCTTCGTATTATGGTCATCGCCACCGTGTTATCAAAGCAATCAACCAAGAGTTGCGGTCCTTTCCCCAGTGGATTACAGATGGGTGGCAGGTGCTTGCAGGTAACGTCATTGGTGGCATAACAAAGGTAACATAGTCGAGGCGCTATGAGTTGCAGCTGAAGAGAGTCGGTTTGTCATTGGACAATTAGCTTTTTGATCTCTGTGTGGTCATGAACGAGCAGCATAAACGCGTAAGATATTGTATATTTTGGACCCTTGACTCATATCTCCTGTTTCACCTGGATTCCAGCCTGGTTACAATTATGGTAGTGGCATAACAATAATAATAATAATAATAATAATAGTAATACTAATAATTGCAATCCCAATTCAGAAGGTTCTCCCATTTCTTCTTTTGAGTAAACATCAGTATGCCATCATTGAGAACGTGCGCTAAATGCGTCGAGGAACTTCATTACGGATAACAGTAATCGACACTTGGCCAAAAAACAGCACCATCGTCATGTAACACGAACATAACATTCCGTTGTCCGAGAAGCGGGACATATATTTATTTATTTATTCATTTGTTCTTTCTAACTATAGAATCATCATCATTGTCATTTCGTACATTCGCGTATACATTCGAAGATCCCTTCAGGCCATTATCGTACTATGGACAATAGTCAATATATCTTGTAACGCAAAATGGGTCATTCGAAACGGATCAGGATGTTTCACATTCGTTGTGAACGGTAATATAAACAGCAGTGAATATCGATCATCCGAAACATGATGGTGGCCGTCCAGCGTTGCGTACGTACGGCCATTGAGATCGATGTAATTAGAGCCTTTCGTAGAAGCGGAAGTGTCTTCCGTTGTCATCGACGGGGCAATCGCGTGAGCTTGCCAAAGATATTTGGCGGTCTTCGCCCACCAAACACGGATGGCTATTATAATAACGATTATTATTATTATTACGGTAATCTATTGATATCAACAGTATCAAGATACTCTACTTGAAATTTTCGCACCATATGAGAGGTGACCAGCGTGGTGCTTCTTCGGAAATGTTATTCATTATATCCATGGATAAGGTTTGCCGAGCTGTCTGTTATCGTCGTGAGAATCTGATGGGGCAAAACACGGCCTTACCGTTACTGCTCTAGACACAGACGAAGCTGAAATGGACGATTCCTTCGGCCATCCGATGTAATATCCTGTAGCCTATTTTCTCCGCTATTTCCTGCTATTGCGGTAGATGGAATTGCTTGCATTTTACTGCTTCGTACGTTCGGGCGAATTACGTAGGCTGTCATATTTCTTTTTTGTGACGCGGTAAGACAAGCGCAAGTATGTTAACCGTAAATTTTCAATGGTCACGTCTATTCGATTTTCTTTAACTTTTGAAGTGCTTGCAGAAAGTCAAGCTCGGATACTGTAAACACGCAACTGTCCAGTACATATTTTCATTCAAAATATTAGAAACCGACTGTGTCAGCCAGAATGTGCTATAGTTGCAATATCTAAATAAATACATCGAAACTATAGTTGCAATATCTGCCTCACCTCATCGCAGTACTGCAAATGGGTGCTTATTGATTGATTTTCCCATCACTCCGATGACGACGACGACGACATCAAAGTGGACGATGCGGCGTTGTTGGCCAAGCCGCGCGGTGAGACGATGATGTTTCGGCTCCGTTCGACCTCGTTCGAGTTGTCCCATCTACGGCCAAAAATTTTTGTTCGTTATCGTGGCAGCATCAACAGCGTCACTAATACGACTACTGCCACTCTGGCGTGGTGTGGTCGTCAATACGCGCTGATTTTTACGCTGATGTCGTCAAACGCGCGCGGCTAGTGTCATTGACATGAGTGGGAGTAAAAAGTAAATTGTGGACCAATAAAGCCGGACCCAGCAAACCCACAAGCAAGACATTATACTCCTGTAGTATATATATATATATATATATATATTAACCATATTTTGGCGGGACTAATCTAATCGTGACTACTTTCGATTTTTGCTACAAGAGAAGTGTCACGTTGTTTGGTGATGATAACAAAATGATAGTATTTCATTACATAAAGATTTTAGCAAAATAGTGCAAATAGATTAGGCGACATCGCAGGACATTAGATGCTCAGGCATAGAATAAATGTTATAATTCTATGAGGCAAAGAGCTTGGTGAGTTGAATTTAATAATTGATGACAGTTATGAAGGCGCGGCCTAGCAGAGTTTGATAAGGCAAGTGTTATTATCATCAGTGTCCTTGTTTCAAATAATCACCATAATTACGAATAATAATATTGAAACATTTGTATCGACATTTATAATGTTATAAATATGTAGTACTTGTGAAATGGGTTTGATTTAATCGAACATATATTTCATATAACATATGAATATCGAACGAGTCGTTGGGGGTTAGACAGAGCAACGCTATGGTGCACGCTACATATGCCACTCCACGTGTTATGCATCATATATATATATATATATATATATTATATATATATGGAGAATAAATATCGCTTTAGCGTGTCCAGGCACGAGCGCTGATCATTACTCATGGGGCCACTGTCATTGGAATCGCCTGACATAAAATAATTCCGCTTTTTCTTACTTTCCTTTTCCTATCACCTTCGACTCCTCCATACTTTGATTTGACTTGCAACGCGCTTTGAACTTGCAGGTAGACCTCAATATATATATCTATATATATATATATGACCGATGACCACTCCCTGCAAGCGAATTGTTCGAAAGCTGAGGCTGGGGCAGCCTTCTCTCCCATTCGTCGTTTTTCCTTCGCTGGCTGTGGAGCCCGCAACAACAACAGCTCGCATTTAGTGCGACCAAACACGTGCACTTCCCGCGCAGCGATTTCTTACAGTATATATATATACACTGTACACACATTCACGCTCGTTCCGTGAATCACTTTTGGCGCAGTTGTTCACGGCCCACACCTCGATCTTCGCTTTACTCTGATTGTTATACTGTTTGTTGACCAGCGCCAAATCGCGAGACCACTCTATAAACGAAAAGTGAAAGTTTGGTTTTGGAACGAGGCCAAATTTTCGGAGAAGAAATATTTTGTTTGGTAACGCTCCGGCTCCATTGTCGTGCTTTTGTTATTATTGTCATAGTATTTAATAGTTGTTGTTGTTGTTGCTGCTACCCGTCGTTGATATGGTGAGGATCGTAAGGAGATTGATCACGACGAAAAAAGGGACGGGTCAAAGTATTAACACTGTCACAATAATAATATTTACCTTGGGGTATGTTATTGTTGTTATTGTTGTTGTCTGATCAGATGTCAAGATGGACCTGCTGAAAATAGCAATCGTTAAATTTAACTAAATCGTATCAATCTCAGCCAAAATCTGACCTCTTTCAAGAGATAAAAGCTTTGCGAGGTAAAAAGAATAGCTGATTACTAGCTGATGAGAACCGTCTGTACACAGGCGGTCGAATGTGGCTAGAAAAAGATAACAATATTATGTTGTCCTTTATTGAAACGGCAAATAAGAGACAGAGAGATGAAAAAGGCGACAAAGGTCCAAAGGGGTGAATTATATTCGTACGTGCTGTATCGCGTACATTGACACCCCCTCATAATGCATAATTCATTTTGACTTGACGACTTGATGGAGAGTCGCCAATGGTGCTTCAAACGGAGGCACAAAGAAGCACATGTGACAAACACACTACATAGAATGCTGCATAACTAGATAACATTATTATTCAGTAAAACAAAGTGTTTGTTCTTTTCACGAAGCTCACTATCCCAGTGCAGCACAACCCCCCCCTCTTTCGCTGAGTGTCTCGTAACTCATAAATGGTTTGGACTGTCATTTCGGATTTTAGTTGACAACGACTACGTTGAGTATTCGTTTACGTAGGTCGGAATCGTAGCTCTGGTCATTCTTTGGCGAAGATGTCCACTCAAGACGGTTGGCTTCACCGCGAGTTAAAGCCTCTTCTACCGTGCGCTGATTTAAGCTTGTCCCTCTCTCTCTCTATTTCTCTCCTGGGCATTGGGAATAGATGGGCAAGGCGAAAGCATATAAGATGGAGCCGTCCACTGTGTCCGAGAAGACACCACGTAGCAGCTGTAGTGTAATCGGTCTGTGTCGTTAGGCCCATCCCCGACGATGCCGCAGCATTAGCAGCTACAGCAATAACAAGCATAACAATATCAGTAGATCGCGGCAGTGCTAGCAAGAACAACAATGGCTCTTTAACAAAAATCGTCTGCTCTTGCTGCTGCTGCTATTACTCAGTGATGTCTATCTCGAGAGTGGATGTTCGTCGATGTCGCTAGCGGATTCGTTGTCTGAGCAGCAACAAAAATTGGCACCAACTGAGCAAAACACATACGAATGTGACGAACAACATCTTGAACAATAGCAACGGCGGCTAAACAACAGGCAACAAAGGAAGATACGGGAACAGCCACGATAATAATAATAACAGTAACAACAACGACAACATCTGTACAAAAGAAGCAGAGAGAGCTAATAAAGAAACAAATCATAAGAGAATGACAGTTGTATAGAAGTGTTATTCGCGGAGTAAGCACCAACTCATAAAAAGTCCTTCTACCTCAGAGAGACACTTTTAGCTATGACGATCTCTCGTCTTTCGCCTAACTGAGATAGTAATTAAGATAGCTGCCGCTGAATATGCGCACTCAAGACAGCAATATTGATAATAACAGCAGAACAGGCTAATGAATGAAAGAACCAATTAAGTAACGTCAAGTTACACACCGCAGGCTCGAATCCCTCGACGCGACATGTAGACAACTTAGCCGCTGTAAAACTACAGTTCTATGAATAAACCAATAAAACTCTTACACTAACATGTACTGGTAGATATGTTGTGCCAGCTCGTACAACAAACGCATGTGTGCAACGGGTACAATCACCCTGACGACAACGACAAAACAAGTTCGATCATCATATTCATGAGTGCGAAGAGGAAAGTAAACAAAGATGCTAATTGTGACGATTTGGCTGAATAGAGAGATAGACAAAAAGAGAGAGATCGATGAATAAACGGAACGATTTCCCGTTGACAAAGAACTCTCTCTCTCCCTCTCTCTCGCATTGTAGAAAAGTAAAGCAATTGTTGAATTCTGGACTTCCGATTGGTTTTCCGAAAAAACAACTATAATATGCTGGGGGCGTATTCTGGATAATGTTTTCATTGGGTCTGGCATGGAGTTTAGCCTTTTTGTAGGTATCATTAGGTCCGTCACGAGGCTCGCTTCAGTTGAGCTGCATTCTGAGCTGTTGGCATTGATGGACTGAAATATATTATGGGTTATGTGCGCCAAACAATTGCACACAGATGGAATCGTAATATAACTTGAATGGATTTTTGGTGCACGCCTTAATACATTGCTAAAGCAATGTATTGGCTTATCAGGTTAAAATAATAATGGGTAATAACGTTCGCCTGATCGAGTTTTACCAAAATTCTTCTTTTATTATCAACTACTGTACATCTCCAGAAACTAACTCTAAAATTATAGTACTATGCTGCTGCGATCGAGCACGCACTCAATATTCACTATAGAAACACTTGAAAAAATCGATTTCGTTATCGATAGAGATCAATGAGTAAATGTGGTAGGTTCAGGTACTCTGCGCCCTCAGAACTAACACCAGCATGGTGCTATGTGTGAGATGGCAGCGGAAACGTAAAAACGAATGCTTGAAGCCCCAGCTGTTGCTGGTTGTCAACGCGGAGGTGGGCCCACGCTCCAGCGAGTCTTGACGCACAATTTTAGCTAGGCGAGGTATCAGCTTTAGCGGGTATGTTCGTGTGATCTGTCTGTGTGTGTGTCTGTCTCTATAGCGTCGATCACGATTTCCGTGGTGTCGTGCGCCATCTGGGTAGTGAATAGTTCGTCTATCGTTCACGCCCGCTCATTCGTTGGTCCGTCAACGATTATGGCGCTCCTGTCGTCCTCCCGAAGAAAAACAACACCTTGCTGCCGGAGAAAATTGGTCAGCCAGCAAACGCAAGAAGGAAACATCAGTAAATCAGTGCACGCAGATGAACTCAACTGATGGATGCGTCTGAATGCCGGCCGTTCTAGTCAGTCACTCACTACGTAGCACTTGAAATCGTCAAGTGTAGGAAATTTGTTTCGGTTATTTTTTTTTCGTCGATGTGCCGAAAACTGTCCGCGCTTGTGAAGGCATGACCAGCTGTGTCTCTCTCTTCTGATCTGCGAGTCCGCGATCTGTTATGGGGGAACTACTACCGGCGTTGCTTCGGAGGAATCAGGGGTCACGACAGATTTGTCCCGTGATGATCATCTTCGATGATGATGAACGCGAAAAGCGGACATTGTTCCGAGTGGAGCTATGTTGCCCGCTCTTTCGTACACTTGATACAAAAATGTACTAAGTAAGCGGCTTATATGCTGACAACCGGCAGCGCTGAAAGTGGTCAAAGTCGAAATCGTCAACTCATGAACCTATCAGATACCTAGATAGGTAAGGAAAATAAAATATAAAAAAACTGTTCAGCTGGTCAACGTCGAAGCATACAGTCTAAGCTAATATCATTCGGGTAGATTCATCAGTACGAGTTAAAAAAATAATATTTCATAGCTGTATTGTACATACATGTGAATAATCTCTGCCATCGTTGCTGTATCTCTTTCTGTCTCTACCTTCACAGATATGCGGTGTGGTGATCTTCTCAATCCTCAAGGAGAACTCGTTCTCGCACTCAGAGCCAATCTACTGGCTGCAATACACATCCTTCATGTTCTTCCTAAATTCATTCTTCCTCGTCTTGTCTGGAGCTCTCACCGGCGAGGGCGTGTCCGGTAGCTTCTACGTAAGTATTATATAATATTATTCACGTCAAGTAAGATGTCGATGATTTGATTAATAAATATAATATAATAACTGATCTACTAGATTAGCTATTGCTTACGAGCTGTCTTGTAACCTACACGTGTCCGCCTTCAGGTCGCTTATAATACAGACATTGAATGACAGTCGTCATAAAATCAAGTGATAAAACAGTTTTACTAACAAACTGTAAAATGAGCTGTCTCTATGGACCTGGAGCTGTCCGTGCACAAATATAGTGTCCTGCACCTTGATCGCCCGATCCGAGATTGCCTGTAACATCCTTGGCAAGTGGATATTGAAGTATATCTTCACCTATCAAAGACATAAGAGTATTAATATTGGCGTCTCTGAAATTGTAGTCAAACAACCAGAAGAGACTAATGCGATAATGGCCTTAATGGCTAACAATTCTCATATTCTCAAAAAAGCTGTATATGCTACACATGCATAATATCAATATACTACCTTGAGTAAAATAGCACAAATTGGAATGGACGTTTAGTAATAGACAGAATTGGACAATTTAAGATTCACCAGAAATCCATCAGGCGCATCGAACATCGACGTAATGCTGGAGTCAGTGATATTGGATGCGAGAGCTAGTAAGATTGACATTCATATATTGATATGCGACTGAATAATGGAGATATATAGGAAAATGTATTCTGACGAATATCGTCAGGAGAAGTTGTTCCGAACAGAACCAATAATTATTATTGCGTATACGTAGTAAAAAAACGCATGGCAATAAGTGAAAAACCAAGAAAAACCCAACCTCATTTCACCCTCCATTATGAGACGAAACGCATATATGTATACGGTATGGCCAAAAGACATTCGAAGAGTAAACGCGAATGAGTGGCTCGCACACAGTCTTGTGCGAGTCATTATTGTCCTGAGGCGGACACTCACCATCATCTCATTTATTGCCGAGATGCTATGACGACGAATGGCCATTCGCGAAGACAATAGACAATTAGTAATCGCCAGCTTGAGCTGTTCTATTTAATCTTATAATAATCATCTTAATTTGTTGACTCTGTGAAAAGCAGCAGAGTCACGCAGGTCTATCTATTGTGTTGTCCCGTCTCAAACAATATTATTTTACACAATCTTGAATACAGATTCTCAAATGTCGAGAAAAGAGGACAATTCAAGCAAATACCAAGATAGGTTTAAGAAAAGTTTAACTTTGTACTGCTCTCAAGCGTTCTTCCTCCGTAACGTTCGAAAATATAGTCCAGAACTAAATAAGCTTCGTGGGGCGACTCATAAAGCTTCTTACAAAAATGCAATACATGAGATAATGATGAAAACGATTTCAACTACCGCTGGCGAAGCTGATTAGTTGTGGACTATATGCAAATGCATTTAAATTACAGCACAACGTCTACCACTTCTTCGGTCTGGTCCTCTATTGCGGCCTAGCCATCTGGTCTATCTCAAAGGATGGCGCCCCTTCTGGAGAGAAACCCAAGAACCACTACTGGGCTTCAATGGTAAATTAATCGTCATACACATCATGTGACAAACTTTCAATATATCAATATGTACCAACATGATCCTTACCGCAAAGTAATGATAACACGATATTAGTCACCCTCTTTCAAATCTCATTGATAGGCATATCATCAGTCGAGGCAGTTATAACTGAACCTATATCTGCATATCGCTGTGAGTAAACAACAAAATTGTCTTTTGCAAGATCGGTACCAGCGTGTTACTCCAGTTCTCGACCGCATGGAATGATTTTCCATCTCCCTTGTTTTTTTCCGAGAAGTGCTACCCGCTCGATGCAAACACTTAACGATCATTGTAATTGACATTTACAGATTCTGTCGTTCATCGCCGCTCTCATTCACGGAATGCACGGAGTGTTCAACTGCCGCGGTTAAACGTCCGAAGATCCGTTATGTGCGATCCTCACCATCCTTCGATAGACATCATCAACGAGTGATCAATCATAGTCTGCATGTTTTTTCTTCGGATCCTGTTGAAGTTGAAATCGGACCGAAGACTTTTGTGCAAACATCATCAAGATCAATTCATTCAAGATGAACGCCAATATACATATTTACTAAAACGACCTTCGTTCCTTTTCGAGATCGAAGCGAGCGTTCTTAACATGATGAGACAGAAACTCCGCTGCTGAAATTCGATTTTTGAGTCAACTTATTAAAACGGGTCAAGTTCACCGTGTCATTGCTTTAGCCTGCGAGCCAACGTCTAGAAGGGGCTTTTTTTGGAAGCCAACTCTAGCAGCGAGTGTAGCTGTCCTTGTGTTGAACGCTCACCGGTCTAGCATCATTGTGCAAAACCAAATCTGGTTAATAACAAAACAAACTGACCATTTAATTATTATTATTAAATAAAAATAATAATAATTATTATTATTATATAATATATTATACCAATTGCCAAACTTAGAAGTCGGACATGCATAAGTAAGTGTGCAATTAAAAAAGCTTGAGTGCTCTCAAACCAATCAATGTGAAATAAAGTAAATAAAGAATAACAATGAAAGTTTGTCAATAACGCCTGTGCGAGTTTTTATTTATCTTACATTGATACTTTATTCATCTGTTTAAACCTCTGTTATGAAACTTTCCTGGGCTACTAATTCCAACCCTCTAGTAGAAATATGAGAGTGACAATACTCAGTGACTCTCGAAAGCAGCGTGGTTCGTAGGCCGAATCCGTGCGAATTCTCAGGTCGAAGTCATTCTTTTCTCATGAAGAGCAGAAACTGAAAATCTTCATTGTTGGTGCATGTGAGGCACACACATGCCATCGACTCCCTCGGGACCATAACGGCCTCGGCCTTCACCCTGTCCCCAACAGCTTCACTGATAATTGTATATTTTAAGACATACATTTATATGAAAGAAGAGCATGCCTCGATAGTTCCAAACCGGATAGGAAAGGCCTCCTCATTCATACACTGTACGAAGGTACGGCATTCCACGAAACAAGGATTCCGAGTTCGATAGAACTGCAGACGGGACGCCCCCTGTTCTGGTAAGTGTCATGCTTAGCTCTCTAGGAGACTGGGATAGTGTCCGCTCTTTCGAAGCATGGATCGATAACATAATGATGAGGAAAGATAAGCTAGAGAAAAGCAGGCAAAAATTGTTAAATTACCCGGAACAAAAGGGCTTCGGAAGGGGAGGCGCGGTTCACCTTTATTGAATCTGACGCCACTACCCAGGGCCAATAGTAGGGCTGTATGGTGGTAGTTTTATTCATCTCATTTTACATGTACTTATATTATGGCTTAATAATACTTGTAACGTTAAAAACGTTTTTCACTTTTTTCCGGAAAACAACTGCTTTCAATTTAAATGTATTCGAATTTCTTTATTTTTTTGTCCGTTTACCGCCATACAGTTTGCTTGTTTTGGCGGGTACATTTAAAGATCCCGCCAGCAAAATGTTTACTTTTGAGATGTGTCTGTCGTCTGCAGTTCAGTTGTCATGAACTTATCAGTGGTTGCAAATGTAGAGAAATTATCGATTTAAACATACCGGTACGTACATGTTAGATAAGCAGCTATCTAGAGGATCCGAATAATGCGCGGATCAAGTCTACAATTTGAAATTTGATATCGTTTGCGCCACTAGAGATAATACCAGCTTCGTAAAGGTTCTTGTATGGACATCCTACAGACACTTTTTTCCGAGCGGGTTCCCTAATATATTGCTCCTGTCGAATAGAAGAAGAAAATAATCTGAATGCTTGTACCACTATGACTACTATAACTCTGATACTCTTATATACATATGTTACTCTCCACTAACGTTTAGTTAAATGTGTACTCCGTTTGGTTTAGGATAGTTGAATTAATGGGCTTTGAAATCGAAAATTAGGATATTTCTGAGTTCGTATTACTGAGAACCGAGTTAAATTTGCGAGAACCGAGTTAAATTGAGTTCATAGCGGTTTAGGACATTGTATATTTAAATTACTGTAATAATTTAGATACTCTATACCGCTTTTTTTATATGGGGATGGCGCAGGCGAGCGTCGAAGATCTGGAATTATTGAGTCCTCATACAACGGGTCTTTTACAAGTGACACATTGACAAGTTAATTGGAAACGTTAACGTTTATATAAAAAGCGACTACAGAATGAGCCTCGTTTACTACAGATGTTACAGTTAATTTTAGAACACAATGTCTAAGTATAAGGAGGCTCACCATCACCATGTCATTGTCTACAATCGATGAAAAAATCATCTATGGCTAATTATGTTCGAGATGTCTACCTATCTCCTTTTTATGAAACATTACTAAGTGCTGTAATTATTCTAATAACAATGAGCTATATTAATTAGTGCCATATATGTACATGCAGTTATATATTGCGTACCTTGAGCCGTGATTGAACCAGTATTAGATATCGGGTTCATGGTAGACGCAACTCGATCATCTGTATATACTTATGGATAAATCAACGCACGATAACATGAGCAACGCTTGAAAAATGTAACTAAGGTTTGCTTCGATTCTTTTTTTGACTGTGTGAATTTGTACGTATTTCAAACCGCACGTTTCAGCTTTTACAGTTGTTTGTCAGAATGTCCTCGGCCACTTGTGAGGAAGCCGTGTCTGGCGCATCTTTGGTTCAGCCATCGGTTGTATATGAGATCGAACAGGGACCGGGATCAAAGCCGAAGAATGGCAGACAACCCTTGCCATGGTGGTGTGACCTTTTTGGCCCGTATGAACTAGCCGAAATGGGAAAGACCACCGATAATGATGGCAACGAACCTGAGGCCGACTCGGCTTCTACAGTCAACGCCGTCATTAGGGGAATTGGTGCATTTACGCTAGTGTCTGTTTTCGATCATGGCGGTGGACGCTTCATGTCACAGTGTCTGTGGGGTGCCAGGGCTGCCTATATTAAGCAGCTGCCACAAGCCTGTCCAGTTCGAATGGAACACCATCGAGACGGAACGGTTATTACCAGGTTAGGGTTTTGCTAATACAACATGGAGATTGAAAAATTTCCATCATACTAGATTTTCATACATGTACGACTATGCTACATGATCATACTATAGAGGTAACCTGTATTGCTTCTAATACTACAACCATTTTATCTACTGTTTTTTTTATCGTTATACGAGGTTTTACTAGGTTGAGTACCGTTGACTTTCTCTTGTTGAGTTTAGACAGGGTATTCATAATCATGGGCCAGAGCAAGAGACACCGAGTCCGTTATCTGGTCACATGCCGGCTCTGCCAGAAGTTGCACCCACATTCGACGAACTCTATGCCACTGTACAACCGTTCAAGCGGCAATGTAAACGAAACTTTAAGACCTACGTAACCGTACTGGATGCTGACACCCAACAGATCGTCCAGTGAGTATTGCGCGTACAATGCTCAACTTTTTCACAAATTATTTAATTATTATAAACGGACACGATCATCCACATACGCGAATCTAGGCACGGAAAAATTCGTAACAAGAAAAATATTGAGATTTTCTTTGCAAACAATTAGATGCGCAATCATCGCTCAGTTACAACAAGGAAAAATAATCTTTTTGCAGAATGCCAATCACGGTCGACAATGTCCGAAAGGTGTTTGACTCTGCACAGCAAGCTAAGGTGGACGGAAAACTCCGTGAGTATAAATTACTCATTTTCATTAACGAAGTTAAGGCGTTTATGGTTGTTATTGCTCATATCGGCAATTTGCTACCGGCGGATGCTTCGCTATATATTGGTATAATTACTGGCGTTGTTGTAATTATTCAATTTTAGGATGGTGCTGCCCGGTCGATGATTGTGGTTCACAAATGTTAGGTAAATGGAACCTGTTTCGTCATTTGCAACTCTACCATCTGCCAGAAGGCCAGCGCATGTGAGTCTTGATTCCACAGTTTAACATACATTGTCAATTTTTTTCGATCACACCGAGTGCATTAAACGAGTTTGGACATTATTACTTGCCTATTTATACGGTTCTTTATATAAACAGATGTATTTCCATCAAGGCATGTAAGTCACGAAAAATTCTTCTTTTTTTCCTCATCGCGCAGCGTGACTGAGCAGGTCAAATCGACATTGAAAATATCCGGTTTATCTATTGTGTGCCCCATCTGCAAAGAGAACTTCAAATGGCGTCGTAAATGTCTCCAGCACATTATAGACGAACATCAGGTGCCCCTCAAGGTTTCCGAGTGAGTTATCTTCATTCATTATTTCTATCTCCTATCTGTCTTTATATATTATATATAGTAGAAACTCAATCGAATTAACAAAACAACAGAGCGTATCCCGTTTATTCTGGAAACTCTCAGTTAGAGATATAGAGCATGGCTCAAAACGATGTTCAACGATTTCGACTTTTTACCCAGTTATGCTGATTGCAATATTGTTATTGCTATTACCTACCCTTTATTTACAGGCATGAGTTTGCTTCGTCGGATGACTTCTGGGAGTGGAAAGCCCGTACAGAATCTGAGGAAATGTCCACCTTCTCTCGTCATAAACAATCGAAACTGCATGAAATTGAGGGGATTTACCAGTGTTTCCTGGGGCGACGCGCCGCCTTCGAGCGGAAGGTAATAATGTTTTTCATAACGACAAATTTTGTCAACTATATATCGACTAATTAATACAGCTTAATTGGATTTTATAGTGCAGCCGGGCATCTCTACAACGTCCGGGTTGTGTCACCCAACACCGGGACGACTATGTACGGAGTGTTCGACGAAATGGAGTTATTCTCTTTCAAAGTTCGTTTATTCTGATTTGAGTTCATTGCCTTTGCACATATTGCCATACGTCTCTATTTAAATGCTTCTACTTTTTTGTTCTTCATCTTCCTTTGTGGTTTAGTGCGAAGGTGAGACAAAGCCCCGAAAGAAGGCTCGTCTATTGAATCATTTCTGTCCAGCGGTGATGGACGTCAAACTTGGGCAGAGCCATGGTGAAAGAGGTGGCGGCAGTACTGGCCGGATTCACGTTACTTTCTACAGGACACACATCGGCCACACGCCGTCTCCTCTCGATGTGAAGTATGTCCCAGCTTTCCGATATCTTTTGTTGGTTTTCTAGTTCCGGGGAAGATTCTAAATGAAGTCTTCGGTTCAATACCTATAATGTTACTGTTTTTCGAGCTGACCCTCAGCTGTTCCCCTATCTGACAGGCCTCAGCACTATGGAAGAAGTCAACTTTCCCTATTCTGCCCTGTTGGGATAAACGTTTAACCCATAAGGTCGTTGAGTACAAAGAGAAATTTAGTAGAAAGACAATATTGCCTATTGAGATACACATCAAAATACTGCGCTACTTTAAATGTAATCTCATTTTTCAACCGCCTCGTCTAATAGTGCATTTGTTGCATCGTTTTTTTTGGTTGTAAAAAACGAACGTATTGTTTTTGTCGAATGTTCACTTTTTATTGTAAAAGGATGACCAATGAAGATTCACAGTGGCTTCGGGAGCAAATGGAAGCCGGAAAGGATCCCCAAGAAATCATGGCTGAAGTTGCACGTAGCTTCGACGGGCGCGGTCCACTCAGAAGGCTGCACGTTCTCGATCTCGGGGATATCTCGCGGACGGCCTTTCGATATGGACTTCGCAAGTGGGTGTTTCTGCATCGTTTTCTCTCTTCTCACACTCCACTCTTGCGGAGTAAAATTACGAAGTCCATCTTTTCCCTCTATACCTCGTTTCTTGGCCACGTAGACTTAGATTATTTGTCGCCTGCTTCTATTCAATTAGTACAATGTATTCTCGCCAGCGATAAGCGTCTCATCGCGTTATCTAGACATTATGTCAGTCACTAATGTTATGCAATAGTACTTAAAACGCATTGGTGCTCAGCTTCGGCTTGCGTCTTCTGTAGCATTCACAACAGCAGACACAAGCCGAAGCTAAGCACTCAATGAGTCCCAGAAGCAATCATCTTAGCAATCAGTTTTTTAGTTCGTTTGCTTTCGCGATGATAACGTCGTCTTTTTTATTTGTTGAACGCCACACCCGATGTACATTTGAACTCAGCCCCGAAATTCGACGGGCATATGAGTGGTGGCGAACGGTGGATTTCAGCCGTGACCTGAATTTGGCTCGTCGTCGGCTCGTCGAGGTGATTCGAGCTAAGCTTGATAGGGAGGAACATCCTGTTGTAAAGAAAACTGAAAAGCACCAGTGGGCCGAGTCGCGTATCAAACAGGTAGATATTTGTTTACAGAACAAATAACGAATGAGGGGGGGGTACATTCAAATCGAATTGATTTCGTTCTGAATTCATCCTGCCCGTTTATCACGAGTGTGGGTGGCTAGTCGGTTGGTTGGCTAGAATATCGTTGTGAAATTACAGTTCCATAAATAAATCACGCTAATGAATGAATGAGCGCTAATGAATGAATCTGTTCCTGATGCTACGCCTCGGAAGGTGCAAAATGCAATCCTGTGTTCATTTCCTTTTCCGTTCTGCCGTAGGTGTTGGAGTTAAATGGAGTGTGTCATGTTCGAGAAGGAGATGAAGTTCAAGTTGTGTATTCACGCAAGGCCGATCATGCGACATGCGAGGACGTCTGTATCTCGTGCAACGTTTGCGTACATAGGTACAATCGTATCTTCGTTGAAACTATTAATGTTATCCGTTAGACACATACGTAAACGATACAACCACAAGTAAAACAATAGAGAAATAATTGTTGGTTATTGACTTTGTTAAATTTGGCTGTTACATATCTCAAAAATTATAGGTACGGTTGCACCTGCGTATCACACGTCATTGACGGTCAGATGTGCCAGCATATTCATGCTGTGGCGCTTCGTAAAGGTGCACCCGGAGCTGAGTTCATCTCTGAGCAGCAAACAGATCCCGAGGAAGCGTTCAATCCCGAACGAGAGATTCGCGCACTAGGTCGAATCAATTACAACCAGCGTGTGCAAGAGATACTCAAAACTTTGGTGCCTCGGATGATCCAAGCATTACAGGTGAGTAATCAGTCGATTTTACACATTATCAGCTGTATAAGAGATTTAGTTGTTTGCAGGGATGACATGATCTATCATCAACTTTCAGGGAGATCACTTCGTAGATCTGGAAAGAGTTGCCCAGCTCATCGAGAACGCCGCTGAAGTGTTAGAAGCAAGCGGTCCCGTACCTAACATCCATGTTGAGGAGAATGTCCCTAAGCCCCTACCTCTAGATGAGTTTCGTGGCCTCGTGGAGAAAATTCGCTTTAGTGCCGACGACAATGACGGGATAGCCGAGATTGCTGACGAAGGTGACCTCGTAAATAAGGAGGTTCAAGTTGACCCTGCTGACATAGAGAAGATTTATGCTGATCTGAACGAAGAAGAAAGCTACTTCGAAAAGCTGATGTTATCTGTAAGTAAGAAAAAGGCTGGACGTCCCTTTAGTACTGCTCATAAAAGGCAGAAAACTTCCAACAAAAAAATTACAGCGCTTGAAACAAGGACCAAACCAGAGCTGAAAGCTCTCCCCAAGCCTATACCAAAGAGAGGACCGGGACGGCCCAAAACGGTCAGTATCGCCGTAGAGAAAATAAATACTCCTCCAGTAGCAACCCCAAATCGACGGAGCAATCGAATCTCTGAACGACGTGCTCTCTCTGCGAAAAAAGCTGTGCCACAAATTTCCAAGCGGAAGAAGGCGGTCGTATCAAGGGCCGCAAACAAAAATCCAAAAGACTCGGCTAAATTAAAACAAAGCAGTCGAACAGCTGTCACCCCGCCAGAAGACACAGTCGAAATCAAGGTGGAAACAGATACCCTCGAGCCAGTTCCAAGTATCGTCGTTCTACCCTATCAAGAAGGGATTCGGTCAACAAAGCCATCCCTAGGCAGGGGTCGTGGTAGTTCTGGCATAGACCAGACGCAAACTGTGCATGAGTTCGTTATCACGCCGGCGACAAAGCGGTCGCGGACCCATGAAAGTTCCGAGGAATCTGGTCGTCCGACAGAGCCTTCTCCCATGCAAACCGTTGTTATAGAGGTCTCTCCTGCTGACGCGCCCATCTCGACAACGTTCGAGACAGCTGGTACGTCGAAGCCGAGCGACCCTGAAAAGTCTCGTAACACGCCGGCGGTCAAGGGCTGGATTCACGATCATATATATCTGTGAATTTGTACAAGAACTCCAAGATGTTCGGAAATAACGGTTCTATATTTCTAGACATCTGATATTCGGAATCTGATTTAGATTTTTGTATTAATGATTAAATTAGGTGTCGAAGCTAAAATTCAAGCTAGTAGGCAGGTAATGCCGTAGTCTGTTTGAATCACATTCGTCTAAATAGATAAATTGCAATTTATTCATGGACATATATTAAACCGTTTAAGTAAAGATTATTCAAATTCGGCTTCGTTATTCATTCGCTTCTATTTTAGAGTAGGGCAATGAGTAACGAGCTGATAATAATGTTGGCTGTGAGTCAGGCCGGAATAATTTACTTACTTACAAAACAACATGATACTTGAATTGTGATTCTTCCAGCAACAATAGACACAAAGAATTGAAATGGAGAAAGAGAAGTAGGAAATTTGTATAAAGTATAGAAATGGCGATCACAAAGCAAAAACAAAATGAAATGGATGACGACGGGACGTTGAATTTCGGCTGTTGTATATGAAGGCCTTGTTACAGTGATTTATCTTCTGAATAGTGGTTGCAGGATCGATTCTTGTGCTTCGCTTTTCTACTTCCGAATGCCCTATTAGGTTGGGATTATTTTCTTTAATTATATATAATGCTTTTTTTATTTATCACATTTTTTTTCTCGCCTATGTATACGCTGATAATGATTATGAATATATTATATGGTTGTATGCACACCTACATGAAACACTAAATGATAATGTTTAGGATGCATAAAGGTAAAAGGCATTTCGAAAGAAAATTGTAAATCAAACCTACGCTCTATGAGCTACTTTCGAGTTTGCTTAACACGAACGCAACTGTTTTGGGTCGAAACGATTATTAATCAAGGCCTATACGAAGAATGTGAATTAATAATGCCGTCCCTCAGTATATCTATGGAACCTATCGATGAATTAATTGATTTTATTACTTCGAATGACGCAGCCAACCGCATGAACGGACGTGATCTCTAGAAGTAATTAAAAAATGTGACTGAAAGAAAATCGTGTACAACTACACGATTTATGTGGACGAGAAAGAGCGTTAACTTGAATTACAGCTGGAAAACATTTCCATATATATTCATGTACTCCTAGAATTTCATCTTCCTACGTAAGCTTGGTAGATTAGGACAAGCGTATACTATCTCAATCGTGTGTTATTAAACTAATTTAAAAGATGCTCGGAAAATTCCAATCCATTTTATGTGGGCTAAATTGAATGTGTTAAAAAAAGAAAATTCTCTGCATTTGTTTGATCAAAATTGAGTAAATAAATCGATGTCATTACAGTGGTGCCTTATAAAATTGTATTAGCTGAATTATGTGCGAGTCGAAATCTAGAATGTTTACCTAATGTTCAGAGACAAAGCGAAACACATATGTATCTGCTCATCAAAGTTCAATTGCAACAATTTATTCTGCCGCATGGCTGGAGAACTTCTCGTTAATTTCTAACAACAACGACAGCAAAGCGAATCACTCCTCAGATCCCACCGCACTACATATCGACAGTGCAAGAGGTGCCGTTGAGGCTAAAATGTAAAAAGCAATAATAAACATGTGTAACATCTATACAAATGTACAGCGAACTATTAATGATACCTATCAAATGGGGCACAGTTGAACTCCAACCGTCATTCAGCTTACATACATACATATATATTACGAGTGACCAAACTCTTGCCCGGGTGACTATTTTCGCCAGTGAAGTTCTCTACCTTCGTAACCACTATTTTTTAGGTTTGCTAATCGCTTTGTTTGGCTGAGTTTTGCTTGGGGATTGTTTGGACTTTTTCTTCGAACAATCCGATATTGACGCGCCTTTGATCGCCTTGCTTGAGGTCCGTGTTCGCGTCTTTACACCTGTCGATAATGCTTGGCTTTCGCCAACGGGCAAGGTGATCGTAGTTTTAGTATCGGAGATACTGTTATTACTAACCTGTACTTCCTTGTTATTCTGATCAACTGTCATGATACCCGCTTGGTCAATCCTAAATCCCGATACCGTACTACTCTCGCAGCGAATTTTATGGTCCCGAAATAGATTAATCGATTTCGTGGCGAATCCACAATTGTAGCACGCGAACAGGGCTGAAACAGTGTTTCCCTTCACGTGTTTCTCCCACATATGCTCCACCAACTCCTTGATTGATGACCAATTGCGGGTACAGAACGCGCAACAGAAGCTTTTTAAATTGTAGAATTGCCGCTGTGGTTTCGACTGCGCTGTGCTGCTCGAATGATGCTTGCCATCGTCAGCTTTTAGACAGAAGCGCTCCTTGTGTAGTTCGAGGCTTTGCTGGTACCTCGTCGTAAAAGGGCAACGCCCACACTCCAGCGACGGGGTGATATGGCTATACACATGGCGTAGCAGCTCTGCCTGTGATGCAAACATTCTGCAGCAGTGCTCGCAAACCGCAAGTTGGACTCCGTTATGCTTGTTGTAGATATGGGTAAGTACGTCCGGCAAGGCCAACTCCGCGTCACATTGAATGCAACGGATTGAGTCTAGCCGTTCATGGCGGAGCGGTGGTACACCATCGATGTGTGCGGGATTTCGAAGCGGGTGATGGGTGCAGAAATGATCGACAATTGACAGTGAGACGATGTTCTGATCGCAGAAGGGGCACGGTTCGACCGCCTGATATGCCACTGGATCAGGAGGTGTGGGCGAGCATATGCGGAACTCCTCAGGTATTTTCTCAGAGGATGATCCGTCGCCACTTCGACTGTGGCCACTGCATCGGCTGGCGTTGCTTGTTCCGCTCCGCTTCGTCCCGCTAATGCCGAATGCATAGTCGTGCAACCGAAGGTAGTCCGACCTCTGTTTGCTGTCCAGCATCGGCGTGCGATCGGCACTGCCGGAGCAGTCGTCAACGTGACGCAATCGCTCCTCTTCGGAGTCAAGATGGATGAGACAACGCTCACAACGAAGTTTGCTAGATACGCCCGCTCTACCACATTTAGTTCCACCTTCCCCGTTTTTATTTCGATGTAGCAGCATGTGAACTTGAAAATGGTACATTGACGAGAACTCCTTACTGCAAGTTTCACATGTATAGTGCTTATCGTTGTCAATGCCATGAGAACGAATATGTTTACTCATGGCCGCCCAATATCGTGAACGAAAATTGCACTGATGGCAGCTATAGTCCTTCTCCTTGTCTTTGCGGGTTATTGCCTGTTGTTCCTTGTTATTATTATTATTAATATGATTATCGTCGTCGTCGTCGTTGTTCTCCACAGTAGAGGTGTCATGGCTCTTCAAATGTCGATTATAGTCGAACTGGTACTGAAATTTGCGGTTGCAACGGTCACAGGCAAAGCGGAATTCACCTGTGTGCTTCCGACGATGTTCTCGCAGGTACTTTGCTGATTTTGTTGTGAAGGTGCATTGTTCAAACTCGCACCGAAACTGCCGGTCGGGATTATTGTGCCTCTCGATGTGCGACATCAGATTGGCTTTCCAGGTGAACCGTTTCGGGCAGAGATGACAGATAAATCTACCCTCCTGCCTGTGCTTCTGAGCATGACAGCGTAGGTTTGTTCGAGATGAGAAACCTTTCCCACAGTCGGAGCAGAGAAAAGGTCGCTCGTGCGTGTGTCTTGCCCGAACGTGATCTTCGAGAAATTTGCTGCATGACGCGCCCGCATAATCACAGCCCTCGAATGGACACTGTAGACGAGCTGTCTCGTGGACTGCTCGAACGTGAGCGGCCAGTCGGGATGCCGCCGCGAATGCCTTCCCACAACGGTCGCAAACGTGATCTCCCAAGCCGTGCACACGTTCCTCGTGTACTGCTCGCAGGCCCTGCTGGCTGAATCTGAAACGATAGCCAGATAATCACAATAGGCACGCTGTACTTCAAGACAGACGTTGAGATAGACACACAGAATAGAGAGATTACAGCGGAGACCCGCAGCGCTGCAGCGTGTCAGTAAGCGCTACTCCTATAGCTGAATGTTATCATTATTCGAAACTGTTAGCAATTAACTCTTGCTTAATTCGTCATATCTTGATCCATCTCCAATTCGGAAAAAAAACAATTTATGACCTTGGGGCCTTCTTTTATATTTGTGGCCACTTTTGACTGACAAATCTGTTCAATACAGACATTGAGCACCAATGTTTACCTATCGCTTGTCTGTTTTAGCATGTGAAAACGATATATATATATATATATTTATATATATATACGACGTACGTTCCATTATATGTCCGAATGAGTATTAGTTATTATACAAAAATAGGCGAGCTCAAGATATGCCATTATAAAACTAAACCAATAGGGCGCAGAGCTAAACTCTGACACCTATTCAAAGTAGATTCTTGATACGCGAGTGACCTAAATGGAAGAAATCGATTTAATTTTGACGAGAATTGCCATTGAATATAGGGGATCAATATCTTGCCATTATCTTAGCGAAACTACAAATTACGTTAGGCCATTTGCTGAGAGCTTCGACAGTTCGAGTGACACATTGAAAAGGGCACAATATTCATGGTACAAAAGACATATTTATTCGCATCTCTATTACAAAGCATCGTTTGTATATGTTTTTGTGCAAAGAAGTTTATATATATATATATATTTATAATTGATACAATTTGTCCAGATTGATTAAAATACTATCAACATCACTGATTCGTTGAGCGGCTGTCTAACTGCAATTCAAGTGAAAGTTTTCATTCGTTCCTGCAGAAAACTTCACAGTATCTCATCATCAGGTAAAGCTTTTGACACCATCAAACTCCTTTTACCAAAGCGTATATACATTCTAACAAGTTACAATAACTTGGAAAGATCTCTCCCATAGAAAGTTACCAAGTGTTCATTCGTATGTTCATGGTGTTTTCACTTAGGTAAGTCAATGCGTGTTGTAACAACTACTACCAGACATTATCTAAGTTATAGTGTCACTGTGTAGCTTTTATAAAATCTACCTTGCAAAATGTCATGTTGTTGCCTTAGTCGCCTACGCCATTCAAAAATATCTTACACCAGTATTATGTGTATATATATATATATATATATACAACGTAACTTGACAATTAATTTCATTTCATGGTATATATTGAGTATCATTTGTGAAATCACACAAGCTCCGTTACGCGATTGTAACCCGTTTCCACTTTCGAGATTGAACACATCGAATGATCAAAGAGTCACACAGGCTGGACTCTGCTTTCGATAAGTGACTGACGAAGCCTGTGAAGCTACAGTCCATCGGCTTTTCGTCATCGAAGGGGACTCCGAAACAGATACAGCTACACACGCACACATTCACACAAACCGGAGGAAAAGACACATACCTTTTTTTCCCCCACATGTGAGAACTTTTTGCTCATTCTGTACGTGTTCCACACTTTGCCATTAAGTAGTATTGTTTGTTTGAGGCAAACGTGTAATTAACTATGCAAAATCACTCAACGCGTTGCACTTGTAAACAAGGATCGTGTATTTCATTATTGTATTGGACAAGCTCGCTTTCGTTCCCGTTGCGACATCTCGCTACGAGATCTAGTCTACATAGCGCTCCTTCCTCTGTAGATGAACCCTTGTGTAATCTACAATGTGCACCAGTTAACTGGGTCGAGTTAATTATAACAATCAACGTGTTTATTACCGTACATCGTGTCAATAATTAGTAACACAATAGCGGCTAATGAAGTGTCCGCCAAAGGGAAAAAAATTTGTCAATAAGCTGGCTAACGTGATTGATAGAGTACAAGAAAAAAAGACACAAATGATCAACGTTTGATAAACATTGAAACGTCACTTCCACGTGATGCGCTATATACAACCTCGCATAAAAAGTATCCGCGCGAAAGAGTCTTCATTTTACTTCATGATTGAGCGTCTTTTCAAGTTGGCGAAAGCAACGAAATATGTTCACAGACGATGCGCAGCTGACAAATCGGCCAAACGTCTTCACTCAAACCTAGAACGCTCCACAAGACTTCCTTCGATTTAGGTCGTTGTTATCTTGACTTTTTTCATTATTTATTAAATACTAAGGTCTCAGTGCTGACTTGACTTTCACTAACACGACGATATTCGACGCAGCTTTAATCGACTACACATGTCATTTGTGTTATGCTTCTATGCAATATACTGGCCTTAACCCCTTATAATGTAGGCAGACAAGAGACATAATGAATAGTATTCAGTTGTTAAACAAAAACAATGGCATGTGATGCACAACTTAGGACAAAACTAAAAGAAAATAATAATTATTATTATAATAATAATCATAATAAACAATACTTAACAAAATAATACCTTATTACGTTTGTTATGTATACATTGATAGTTTCGCTCCCACAAGCTGATCAAAAAGAAATCAAGCATGAAGCGAAACCATAAACAAAAATCAACAACCTTATCAAAACTTGTTCCATCTCATAGTTTAGATAGCTACAGTTCGCTCTATTCCTATTTATGTGCTCTCTTCCACTCCTTTGAGCCGACTCGTATTTTCACTTTGTTGACATGAGCCTCGACGATGTGCGACGCGAATTTCGTCTGGTCCACGAAGAACGTATCGCACTGTGGACAGGCAAACATCTCGACTTCATCGTCAACCTCATCCGCCACAGCATGGTCGACCTCATCACTGTTGGTTTCAATGATTACCTCGCCTTCGCCGTTCACCGTGGCTGCAATGTGACTACTTCGAATAGAGCTACAAGCTTCGTTGTCGGTGTGTTTCAATTTACAGGGTGGCACTAATTTCATGTCGACGTACCGGTGTAATGACTCCCCTATTGTGGGTCTATTATCATCCTGTCCAACACCGTCGTCGTTGTCGGTGTTCGTCGGCGTCCCCTCAACTTGCTTAGTGTCGTCCTGGCTACCTGGTAGTTTGACGTTGACGGGTGCAGCCTCAGTGCACACCGCGTCAATTGATTCCGAAGGCGAATGGCCCTCAATGAGGAAATTGACTCGTGGATCGTGTAGCCGCTCACCCTTCGTAATCCTTCGTATTGTCTGTTTTTTCCGTTTCATTGACACTTTGGACCCTTGTGCCTGATCTCTTACCCGTGGCGCGTAATCGGAGTCGGAGTCGCTAGCGTAGTTGGTTTTCTTCGTTTTTGTCGGTTTAGCACGAGTGCTTCTCCTTTTAGGCTGCACACCTTCGTCCGTTTGATTCCGCACCGTGCGAACCAGTGCCCCTTGGATCAGTAGCTTTTTCAGCACTTTTGAATGACGTTGCGGCATTTTCGGCGATTCGACTATCTTACTTCCCTGCAACTCGTTCAGTTCGATTTGCCCTTTCTCCTTTGCAGAAGGTTGAGGCTTGCCTTCTACCATCGTCTGGCCATTTGCAAGTTTTGGCTCCGTTCTCGCTTTCTTTGTTGCATGCTTGACAATTGATTTTGACGCAGTTAAATCTCTCTTATCGCCCTCCTCCTCATCATCGCTACTTGCCCAGTGCATCCTTGGTTCTTTTACGACGACGACACCCTTTGTGCCGCGCTTCTTAGCTGGCAAAGCAATTCTCACGCGCATCGGCTTTATAGCAGCTGCTTCTTCGGCACTCCCACTTTCGTCCTCCCATGGCATGTCCTGCTCTTCAATTTTCACTTTGACTTTCCGCAAGCGCCCACCACTCTTTAGACACTGCTTCCTTTCTCCGTCTGCGGGCCCGCCGACCTCACCGGTCTCTGTTCCTCCATCGTCGGCCTCCGGCTCGCAACCGGCCTTGTGCGCCTTCAGCAAGAACGGAATATGTGTTGTGAAGTCGCAGCGCGGACACTTCAGAGGCGTCTCGTGGAAGTTACAGTTGCTCTTCCGATGCCGAAGGTAGGTTCTCTCTACGGCCGTACTAAAGCCACAGTTCTCGCATAGATGTGTATGCTCATGGGTATGGCGTACCGCGACGTGCTCACGCAGCCTTCCCGGCGTGTAGAACATCTGCTCACAGAAGCTGCACTTATGCCGTAGACGGTCCTTCGAGTGCACGCGATGCTCGTGAGCCCTCTGGTTGTTTCTATCGCTGAAAGCACGGTCGCAGTGCTGACACTTGTAAGGTTTCTCTTTGGTATGGACGGCTCGCACGTGCGCGGCGAGACAGTAGCCCTCGAAATCACACATCGTGCATTTTCTTTTCCCGCTGGACGCAGCCAGATCCATTCCAAGATGCTTTAGCCGGACATGCTTGTTCAGTTGCTGCTGGTATTTGCTCTTGTAGTCACATCCGTCGTAGCTGCACGCGAATCGGAAATCCTGATGAGCCAGCATCGTATGCTGCTTCAGTCGGAAGGGCGTACTGAATAGCTTGCCACACTGATCGCACGTACATTTGCCAATGTTGTGCTTACCCGCGAGGTGCTCGTTCAGGTGACCGCTCAACTTGAACCTACAACACAATGACAACAACGACAATAGCAACAATAACAACAACCACATCGGGAGGTGGGAAGATGATCCAGTAATACACTCAGACAGACATAGACCGACATACACGCACACATAGATGAAAGTGACAGATCTGAGACAAACAAATGTGCTAAGAAATCCACGATTGGCGAAACAGTCACAAATCGAACGGTAACTGCGAAAAACCTTAAGAGCCCTCAACCCGAAACAAGTGGGGGCAGCTGTACCTCACATGTACCTCAGCTGTACACACACATCACAAAATGAGTGGTACAACCAAGTTCGTTTGTGAGTTGTGCTTATAGACGATATCAATTTCCCCATACACTCTCTCTCTCTCTCTCTCTATCCCGATAGCGGTCGGGGCTGAAAAGAACTGAAGTGTTTGGTACGATGTCATACAAGTATATGAAATAATGTTCATCTAGTAGTGTTACTGTGGGTATGTACAGAGCAATTAAAGAGGCGATGATAGTGGTATCTATGTCTAAAGTATATATACATTTTCATGGTATATGTAATTTATTATTGTTGTCCTTTTTTACATAATAACGCATAGCAAAAACAGGTCATTTGCTTCGCTCTTATTGAAGAAGGTCACCTAATTATCGCGATCGCCTACCAATCAAATGAGTCTTACGAAAACAATGTTAACCTCGTAATCCTCTACGAAAATCGGATTGTATCCAAACATAGGAGGTGTTCACAGCTCAAAAATTACTTAAGCTATCCTTGGCCACCTTCGATAATTTGGACATCTTTTACACTGCGTGCAATTTTTTGTTTTCCTTATAACAGCCTCTTAGACTGCCAGAACGGCGCAGGAATACACTGTGACGTTGACTCCTCCGACGCTGCCTCCGCAACTACAATGCTGACATAGTGTCATAAAAGTGTGCGCTGTTAAGAGCGTCCTAAGTAACCCGATCTGTTTCCAGCTTGCCCATTTGCCGGCAATCTAATGTGCGCATACTAAAATTTAACCAGATACATATTGGTACTTACTGCAGAAGTATTTTCGTCTTTGACGCCACTCAGAAGATCATTGGCAAAAACTAAATGCAGTGAAAAACAATGACTCATTGGAGCCATTAAATAAGCAGTACTATTAACTCCAGTGAGGAGTGCAATAGCTGTGAATCTCAGTTGCATTGTCTAACGTTATTTTCGGAACTTCTCTTCACAGCGTTTTCTCAACCCTCCTAATTCAGCGGTTCATTTGAGCTTGGTATCTAGCTCTATTCGACGCAACAATGAAAACAGAACAAATATAATATAAATCATTTTTGCCAACTCGGCACTTTATTTCTTCTATTCAGGTAACTGTTCGAAATGTACAGGGATGCCCAAGTCAAAAAATATTTTAAGTAACTTGTGCTCTCCATAGTTCACGATTAGCACTTTAGCGTTGAAATCGTCTCGCGTCTCTTCTCATTTACTCTTACATAGAATAAAATGATAATCATACTAATGATAATGATGATAATAATAATAATAATACAATTATGAGTATCTTATCGTCTTCATAAGCACAAATCAACAACTACTCCAGTCATATGCGTGTCACAAGGGCCAGATAGAAGAAAATGACTACCTCTCGTGTGAGGGAATGACGAATTACTCATGCACATTTCGAATCGAGAAATTCTTCGCTATTTCCTTTTACCAACATACAACCTAACTTTGTTGTTACGATTTAAATATCGCTCTGTAGATAACTGATATTTGCAAAGCAAACCAAGAAGGATTTATTATGAATAACACAATTCATAATAGTTCTACAATAGGAAGAGTGATGACTTCTCGTGGTTTCTGTACATTCAGAAATAACAACATTCGATTGGATTCGCTCATTTGTTACATCATCCATTCGTTCACTCACACAAGCATACAATCAACCACGACCCACGTCATTTAGATCTTCAGAGTATATGTACACTTGATAGTCGTCACACCAACACGACGAATCTGCCCTCAACTATATATATATATATATATATATATATATATATATATACATATGCTTATATCATGCTTAAGTACTTCAACATAAACGCTGTTCGACGCAGGTCGCAATGGGTGCTCTCGACAAACGCCTACTTATTCCCCAAGTATTGTTTCCTCGTTAGTAAACACTTGTCATATGATCAACCGTCCTCGAGCGGTCTTCTCTGTTTATTCTGCGGGGTGTATCTGTGTTTTTGCAAAACGTTCTCTCACTTGTACAATCTCCTCTCCGACCAGACGATATTCGGAGGATGGCATGCTTCGATAGGCAATCGAACTAGTTGGTGGTAGGTACGGCAGGGCGTGTCGGTCAATCCCTGCGTCAGATTTTCTTTATAGCTTCAGTCTATCATTGTCATAGGCAGCGTCCGCGTAATTCTAATCCTGACACCCATTACTAATCTGTTAAATGGGCCTTGTCTCAAGTTTTATCCAAGAGCAATCAAGTCCACCTTTCGCGTAATGTTATATTTGTGTAAAAATCCCAATCAGAAGTTGTATGCCAATCCGAATTAACTCTGGCTTATGGTCCTACTTCATCAACATCTGGTCACGAAATCCTTCCATTAGGCAGATAGAAATTTACGATATATTAAATCAACTACACGATTGTGGGTGACCAACAAACAGTGACAAATATGGTCGCTCCATTAATCAAAAAAAAAAAGGACAGATACGCAAATGAAATAGATGAAGGTATCCATTTACCTATTAATCAGTCAGCAGTGATAACCATCTCGAACTGGTGCTCGGTTTTCATATGTTCCCGCAATTTGTCTACATCAATGAAGAACGTGTTACACTCAAAGCAGTTCATCATGGTGATTTCTTCTTCCGCGTCCACTTCGTCGCCAAACGATATCTGTACAACCGCGTCATCGTCATCATTGACAATCTTTTCATAGGTCTTGCTTTGAGTCTTAGGGGGAGGCTGGGATTCGATCATGTCGCCGGCCTCGGGAGCACCCTCATCGTCCTGATCGCCGCCACCGCCACCGCCGCCATAGACGGATGCTTTCTCTGATATCGTACTACTGCTACCGCTTGCCGTTGCTGTCGTGCTTTCCACGGTAAGCACCGCTGCGTCAGCTCCTTCTGTCTCCGCTCCTGTGGTCGAGGCAAACGCAGTCTTCAGTTCAGCTTGCGACGCCTGTTTTTTCGCTGATGGTTTTCGGCCAGCCGACGAACTCGCCCGTGCAGGTGGTAGGCGCGCTTCGAACATTAACTCATCTTGAGGTTCATGCCCTCGCTCGAGACTGGCCAATGTCGCTTTCCTTTTGGGTGGCCGTCCTCGCGGCCGTTTCGGTGGAGGGGCGGGTACTGCGAACGTTGGTACAGATTGCTCGGCAGTGATATTTGATAGAACGGCGGCAGCATCGTGGGTCGTAATCAACGCTTCTCCGCTAACGCCCTCATCAAGAAGCTGTTGTCTCACCGGTAGAGGTTCCTTCTTGACGCCGTCGGCAACGCGCGAATGCCTTGAAGGCAACTTGCGATTCCCATCAGCCGGCTTGAGTTTCTTTTTGTACGACGTCCTCGGCTGATGTCTTGAGGGATTATCGTCAAAGAATGAGGAACTATTGGACGCCGCTCCCCGCCAACTCGCATTGGTTCTCTTTCGTCTGCTACTGCGCCGTTTCGTAGATCCCTCATCGCTATCGTTTGCTTCCAGCTCGCGAAGAAATCTCGCCTCCTCAAAATCGTCGTCATCCAGATCATCCGACATTTCCGGTTCGTCCAGATCGCTCAATTCTTCTTCTTCTTCTTCCGAGCTGCTCTTTCTGCGCTTCCTTGAAACCCGCTTCTTAAGTGTCTTTCGCTTGGCACCCCTGACCGTTAGCTTAGCTGTCTGTGTTGGCTTCAGCGTGACTTTAAGAGAGGGCACCGTGGGCGGTGCCGAAGCCGCCTGATTAGATGCTTGAGACTTGCGCTGTGACGGCTGGCCGTTCTGAGATTTCGGGGGCCTACCTCGTTTCCGAGGTGGATTCGCCGGTGGCGGCACAGCAAGCGCAGCTGCTTTACTCGGCCCACCAGCAGGGCTCCCTTCGATGGCTATTGTAGCCGGTTCCTCGATTGCAGGCGCGGCCGCTTTTAACGTGGGACCAGCCTGTGGCGCTACCTCGTCCAAGAGCTCTTGTTTGACGAAGGCTGTGGGCGCCTCCTCAGTTTCGTCTCCGATCTCTCCATCTGAGCCGCTCTGGGCAGGCTTGACGGACCATGGCATATAAAAGACTTTCGATGATTTCTTTCTGCCACCTTTAGCCTGTGCCCCTGACGACTGATGTTCCGCGTTTTCGCCAGTGGCAGCGGCGGCGTTCGTCTCCTCCTCTTCAAGACCCTCGTCGCCCTCTCCGTCATCATCGCTATCGCTCTGCCACGCTTTGCGTTGCTTTTTTCGTTTCACTATGTGCTTCGGGTGGCATTCCTCCTTGTGCGTACGCATTGTGAACGGGATTTTGGTCTCGAAAGCGCAGAATTTGCACCTCATCGCGGCTTCCTTCTCATAGCAATTAGCGGCCGTGTGGTCGCTCATTGTGCGCCGCGAGGCGCAAGAGAATCCGCATTTGACGCAGAGATGTGGCTTCTCATTGGTGTGCTTACCAATATAATGATCCTCGAGCTGGCGTCGCCGAAGAAATCGATCGCCGCACACATGGCACACAAACGGATACTGGTCAACAGGCAGATGGACCTTCTTGTGTTGGCGTAGGTTACTGCCAAAATGGAACTTCTTGCCGCATGTGGGACATTCAAAGCGCGGCTCAAGTCCGTGCATCGCACTCTCGTGGCCGCGAATGTCGTAACCGACATACTCGCAGAAGCGGCACTTCTTCCGGAATTTATTGTCGACGTATTTGCCACCCTCGTGATTGTAGCTCACATGCCCCTTGAGCAGGTATTTGCTGGTTGTGCTGAACTCGCAACCATCCCAGGTGCACCGAAAGCGAAAGTCCTCGTGCACGACCTTCATATGCTCCTCGAGGGCGCCCTTGTACGGGAACAGCTTGTCGCACAAGTCGCATTTGTGTTTCCCAACATTGTGCTTGATGCTATGGACGCGCAAACCACTGCGCGATTTGTACCTAGAACACAGACAGACGAAGGCACCATATGAATACTCAGCGGGTTGCAAGGAATAAGGACCACCTTTGACAAAAGCAGCCAGCGGGTAAGAGGGACCCTCCTACAATTTTAGCCAAATTGCTAACGGTGGCCTGGCACAGAACATTAGCTCTATTATGTTTGCAAATTGAAAGGTCCTTTGGACTGGAACATTTCTAAACACTTCGACCATTTCGAAATATGTTCTTAAATCTGATAGAAACAATTCTAAAATGAAACGTCTATACGTTCGGTACGCCGCAAGGGAACCGAAGGCTATTCCCGACTACATCATAATGAAATTATTCCTCTCTGTCGAAGTACCGTGGCGATCAATGACTCTATTTTGGTGCCCTCTCTCTCTCTCTCTCTGATACGATATCAGCATTGCGATAGATTCGCCTCTGATTCGAGTAGGTAGTGGTCCTTGTTCCTTGCCCCAACGTGCCATTCACACCGTCTGACGTGCACTACACAACTATGTACTTGCATACAGCAGTAAATATTAATTACATTTAACATTTATGCTAGAACAAATACTTGTTCACTAAACCCGATAGGTTCGGTTCCAAGTAACGCAAGCTGAACTATCACTGGGTTCGATGGCTGACCGAACTAGATCGATTTGAACGAATTGCATGCAAATGCCGTAAATCTCAAGATTTTGGTGTGTTGGCCAATGAAGTGATGAAGTCCTTAGTTAAGCTGAGTTGACAAACTGGCCCTTGACTTATATTTTAGTATAAGTAATCAGCCGGTACTTTGACATTTTGCTGTCCTCCTACGATTTAGGGGAGCGAAATTGCTACAGAATAATGAATCCCCATAACCTCCCATATTTATAAGGCATGTTTTCCACAAACATGCATTGAAATCCGCCCTTATTTTGTGAACTAACGTGAGCCCTATGAAACTAAGACACACAAAGTAATGTAAACAGATACACCCTCCGAGACTTGATACTTCAACCGAATGATTAAAGGTATGAGCCACAATGTCCTCTAGTTCGAGTAGAGGAATAAGGGACATTCTTAATGAGCCTACAACATATTGATTGTCATCGTAACGAGCCCAACAAACGGATACACAACAAAACCGTCTAATTTTGATCTCACGCGAAAAAAGCTGACGAAGTTAAACCTCGAAATAGCACGTCGATTTGAAAAGTTTCGTTGTGCCCCGGCGGTGTGTATTTAACATGTTTCATTAAGAATATCTGAAATATAGCCCGACAAGGTTTGCAGCAGAACAATGCTAATAATTTTGTGGATTACTCTATATTTCATAAAAGCCTGTTTAAAAAATGGGGATTTCATGGCTTTAATCAGGTGGGGGAGGGATCCCCCTTTCTGCCCCAACTTGTTGCGGTCAACAACACATATTGAGCCAAAATCAGCGATCGTGACCTTTGGTATGATGCATTCTAACCGGCCAGTTCGTAGCTCAATTGCGAGGCACATACATTAAACACAGATTGATCTGGTAGTTACACGCATTGCAGAAATATAAGAGTTGACGACAGACAGCAGTACTCACTTGGCGTCGCAGTATGGGCAGGGGTAGTTCCTCTCCTGCGAATGAACCGTGGCCAGGTGCCTCTTCAACATCCGTTTCGTTTTGGCCACATGACCGCACTCCTCGCAGCGGAATGGGGGTCCACCTTCGACCGCAACGAGCTCTTCCGTCTCCAGAACTCCCAACGTACTGACGTTCATTATGCCACTGCCTCCGAGGCCGGCCGAACCAACTCCGCCAGTTAGCGTCTGAACCGTTACCCCACCGCCGACGGAGGCGAGACCTAACGCGTTCAATTGACGCGAATGTACACAATGCATGGTTACTAAATTTAGATCACGAACAGGCTGACCTTGATCTACGTTGAACAAATGTTGCTAGAAAAAATGACAATATTTTTGTAATTTTGCTAGAACTTACTAAATCATTGAGTGAAAATGGCGAGTTCTGGTAGAGTGCTATGACCCACACATACCTCCAATTTGCAAGGTCCCGCCCATGCTAACGGCAGTCGCCGCTGCAGCGTTGCCTGCCTGTGTCGAGCCGGCTGGATGATGCAGCACCATGTGAACGAGTTGGTGGCCCCCTCCGGGCGTTTGGGCTACCACTTGCTGAAGCACTTGTGTTCCACTTCCGGCTGCTTGTCCTCCGAGCTGGCTGGGAGTTCCGCCGATCATAGTTGCAGCTGTACCAGCTTGAGTTACGTGCAGCTGGGCAACAGATGGTGTTACGATATGATGGCCTGATAAATGTAATGTATGATGTTGCTGTTGGACATTCTGGCCGGGGACTGAGGTCATCCGGCCAGCCACGTTAACAACAATCGCCTCGCTTGGCAACGCCCCACTGGCGGTGACAACTGCACTCGAACCTCCGGGTGCTGACAGGTGAATTGTAGTAGGAACGCCGCTACCTCCTAAAGAATTAAACATTTCCCGAGAGACCAAAAATTGTCTCTGTTTTACAAACAACTCTTGATGTTCAAAAGTGATGTTTATATACATTACAGCGAGCTACCGAGCTATAGTATTGGCCTCGTCTTAGTATATGTTAAGAATACGATCCTTAATCGGGTATAACTGATGAGTTCATGTAAAGCAATCGGCATTATATTTGCCACTATGTTTACAAATCATTAATTCAAATAGCAGATGTATGATACAACGCTTATCTTTCTCACGTCTTCATGCGCTTACGCCCTTGTACAAGGTAACAACAGCTGCAACCGATTAGCCAATTCTCCCATAAGGCGGATCAAAAGTGTGAGTCATACAACCAAACATTAATACGAGTAAGATGTTATGCGAACATGGCGAAGCATGAGTCTATCCGTCTGGGCTTCTTAAGCAAAGGTCTGTCGTTGTCATTCGTACCTGCCGTCGCGGTTCCAGAAGACGGGCCTGCAGCTTGTCCGGCTGCATTGGCGCCTCCAGTTGCCGCGCCGGTGGCACTCGTCTCCCCCGGCTCATGCTGCTGGATTATCGGCGTCCGTAAATCCGGATAGTCGCCCGGCGGTAGCCGAACAAGATTCGATGTCGATGGAGCTTGCGGACCCGGGGGTAAGTCTACCGAAGGGTAGGCCGGTGTTGTTGGTGTTGGGTACCACCCCAGCAACAGCGAGTCGTGTCCCTCCATCCTTGATCACGACTAGCCACTCGCCACGAGCACGAAAAAGTGGCTCACTTCTAATTAATAGCTTAGCGATAACGTCGCCCACACCCACCCACACACATGAAGCCAGACGATATGTGTCCGACGGTACGAGCAGCTTTTGCCATCCAGTTGAGATCCTGAAAACGAGAAATAGGTCCAGCAAGAACGAATAAGTTGTACGATCCCTCGGAGAAGAAACTCAAGCTGGGAATCAAATCGGAAAGTTGTTGAATTTGACTTCGATGATAATCACTGTTAGAATGTAGGGAGGTGCAGTTTAAGTCGTCCCGATGTGGGTGAGGTGTACGGAAATATATAAATAGAGCTGTCCAAATTTAAACTTGTCATTATTTACTAAGCTTTACGATGTTATTTATAAACAAATGACTGAATGTTCTATACTAGTCGACTTGAATTTGCGGATTATTCTGCCCGCGTTCCAAATTGTATTCGGGCTAAAGCGATAACGTGAAGTCAAGAAGCCCGTTGTTCTGGCTTATATTTATCCAATTAGCACTATTTCAACACAACCATATAAGTGATCATAAATAGTAATTAAAATAATAACAATACTTTAAACTAGAGCCAAACGTATAAAATTATCAACAAAGTTTCGTCTACAGAAAATGCATCGTTGCGGCGGGAAAAGCAACTACTCGAATAAATCCTTAAAAAATATCACCATCAGCATGCACTCGTTCAACGACTACGTATTCATTCCGCTGTCGGAATAAAAACGATAATCTTTCCTCTCGACTTTTTCTAACTTTGAACTAATACTAAAATAAGAACAAAATAGAAACGTAAGTATCTTCCCTCGAAATCCCGATTAAGAGCAGTGTAAATCGTGCAAACGTATACGCCAACGCTAACTGGAGCGTAACATTAAAAAAGGTACTGTTAGCAAAAATATGCCGCCGCACTATGATCCATATTTTTTACGATGCACGAAAAAAATGTGCAAACAACAATTTGTGGTTTAGAAAAATGAATAAAATCTCATAGAGAAATATCACCATTTTATCGTTGCATATAGAATTATTTCATAGGAGCGCATTGGTCTGTACAGTGACACTAATATAAGGGAACTATTTGTCATCTGCTATTGACGCCGATCCGCTGCACTGCCTCTGCAGTTGGAGAGCCGTTCGGCTCGGAATGGCGGCTTATCGAAGGATACGGCGAACAAAACATTGTTCCCAGCGCCCATCCGCCGGTCGAGAAACAGCGCTCAATCAACGTCGCGCTGACAGAGACGGCCAACTTAACTGATGCTCCATCAATAATCAAATGCCTAACAACGACACTGATTCGACAAGGTCTGATTGTCGCGGCCGTGCTAACTCAGGAGTGGAGGCAATAACATAACAATTCTTCTAATCAAACACTGATTAGTAAATAAGGACAGAAGATTTACAATGTGGTTCCGTTCATTTTGCTCTAAAACGCTATAGACTGTAGGCTTATATTAAATTGCGACAGCGGGATTGTATCCAATATTCCGAGTTGTATTTATGAAAACAACACAATTTGTTTCATTTAGAGGATGTGGACAAACATGTTTAATTGATGGGATGGCGGGCAATGATGGTTAGCTAATCATTGTTTATCAGATGCGAAACTCTCGAAGCCAATTCACGTCTTTCTTATACATCAAAGCAAGTTACCTAAATATATAAAGAAAAGTTGGCAAAACCCTGCTTCCAAACCTCATTTCTCTGCTCACCCTTTTCATTTGTCGAAGAAGTAGTGTCTCTTCAAACTTTTCATACACACAAACGATATTTCTCCTCTCTCTCTCTCTCTCTCCTGTTTTATTATTTATTTAAGTGGGATATCCAAACACTGCCGCACCTTCAACATGATTCCAAAGCGGGAACAGAGGTAGGCATTGAAGGAATATACAGGCGGACTGTCAACCAGAGCCAAATCAACTACACAACACCCGCCATCAAACAATCACGCCAGGAAGAACGAACTGCGCTAACCGAAACCTTCGGTGCTTATGCGGGTGCTTAATTCGCTCTGCGATACAACACAGCTGTTTGACAATATATTGACTGCTCCTGCCGCCGCCTCATTATGGTCCCCTGTTTTATGCTGTTATACAAGGAGCCAAAATGATTATTTAGTTAGCGTTTAACGACTAACTAATTCATAATAACTCGCTTCCGGAGACGTCCAAGTCGAAGATACAACCGGTTCGGATGCACTGCGATCGACAAGTGGCAACTGAATTGCATCGATCATCGGTTCTAGCTGTAGCAGCAGCAACAGCAGTTGAGACGGCACAATGCAATGGGGCATTTCGGTAGGTTTGCCCCTCTTCTTGTTCTCCTTGAGGTTGTGTTGAACGCTTCGCGATCGTGATACTCAAATTGCACGTTGCTGTCGCCCGATGCTGTGTCTTGCTGCTTGCTACTGCGTCTTGGTCATTATCATCATCATCGTAGTAACAGCACCTGCGTGCACTGCTCAACATTGTGTGTGGGCCGCCAGGATCACGGGTGAACGGAATAAACTCGTCGTCCTCCTATTTGGGTGGTTTGTTTTCAGAACGTTCGAAAATTCAGATCGCCACAGCAACGGCGAATACACGCTCGTACACGAACACATGCACACGAACACACACACACGCAGAAAATAACGTCACAACTGCGGCAATCAAGGAAAATCGCCGTTTGACGCACCAACCGATTCGTAGTGGCTTTTCCTATTCCTTGCGCCGTTGTTCTTCTTGCACTGCTGGCTTGCTTGCCTGCTCCCCTGCCTGCCTAGCGTGGCTTGTGATGCCTGGCGGCGCCTCCGTCCGGTAAGGGCCACACCACTGGTAACACTCTTCGAAGACGCCACCGCGCTGGGGCTCCGCTATAGAGGGTGCAACGACAAAACAAGATGGCGGTCTCGCCCAGCGGACGCTGCAGCAGCAGCCACAATCGCCCGTCACAGAGTCACTCTAACAAAATATAGCTGCAGCAGCAGCAACAGCCATCAAGGGACACAGCCACACTAACGCACCCACAGGCACGACACATATATACACATACACAAACAGTCAGGCACACACACGCACAACGACCCATACGCGCTTAACTAAGCGACAGGCGGCGGCAGCTTTCCATTCAGGCCGTTCTTTTGTCTGCTTTGTTTTGCGGGGCAGGGGAGAGCCACGAGAAGGAGGGAGAGGTTCTTTTTTGCTCTCAGGGGTTTGATGCCTTGAGCGGACTCGGACGGAGGACGATGAAGATAAAACTCGGCCAAAGGCTTCAAAGATCAGAGGGAAACTGAAAATACTCGATGTGAAATCTTTGCCGATCGGCAGCTTCTTGAGCTTCAACCCTCTGCTAGAGGTTCCCTGCCGGCTACTTTTGAAACTTCGAGTAAGGAAACAAAGGAATATGGCCAAATCCCCCCAATTGATGGGACATCCTAATATCCTATTGAACTTTGAATATAAATGCCCATGAGTAGGGTGTATTATATTATATTAAAATAATTGCAAAACAAAATTGTATCCACTTTCTCAAGGTGAGAAGCATAGGATGAAGGTATCTTTTGTCAATTCGCAATGGAAAAATTAAGGTAGAGCAAATATAGTACATAAGTGACCTTTTTAATGTGAAACGCTAAAAACCGTAAAAACTACAAAGGGATAAATATTCTCTTTAGGGAAACTACACAGGAAAACCGTGACCGCTAACGAATTTCTCTTCTTTAATGTTTAGTTGTAGCACTACAATTGCACTCATAATTAGAGTTTCGAAAGTCTTTGCATTAGTGTGTCCATATCTAGAATTAAGGGTAATTATAAAAATACAATAGTTATTCAAGAAGTGTTGCATAAAGTAATGATGTCTGAGATATGAAGAGTAGCACATCAGTGTACTTAGAATAAAGAAATAAAGCCTGAATAAAAATCCATGAACGTCAATTGATCTCAGAAATCAATGAGACTTAACAAATGGACTAGTAAGTGTAACAATCCTTAAAATGTACCAAATATTTAAGGGATCTATATAAGGAGCGAACATATCTTCCACACTATTGACTAGTGTTGTAACGAGGTCGAAAAGACCGCCCTAAAACTTGTTCATTAACTATATCGAGCAGTTCAACCCGTTGAAATACCTGTTTACTCAAAAAAGTCACAGTCGCCTAAGACAACACACGCTCGTAGAACAAATATCACATTGTACATTTATTATGGTGGATATCCTTTTGTGACCGATATTCGCCTTACGATATAGGACAATATATTTCTTAAAATCCTTATCAGATGCGCGGCGCAGCGTCAATTTGTTCCTTCGTTGTTCTTCTGTTTTCTGTTTCTATTTCACATCAGTAATGATATAACGACTACAACTCTTCGCCCTAAGTAGCGCCTCTGAAACAATCATCTAGAAATTTCGACAGCATCTTTCTATAATCTCTCTTTCGGCATTTTTGCCGCTCCCGTTTAACACATGCGCACACGATAGTATTGATAGCATTACAGCAGCCCTAAAAACAACTTTATTTCAAGTCACGCTTGTCAAGTGCAGTCATCATAGCAAACAGTTGCACCGTTTTAGTTATACAACATGTACGGATGTACAATTACATAGAAGTAATATAAATAGTATATATATTTATATATATATATGGAACATGGACAAAATGGATTAGAATAAATATTTAATATATTAATGTGTCGTCGGTATCGTCCAGTTCATCAATATCCTATTTGCATCAGTAATATGAAGTCTGTTTACTCTACACATTATTCTATACAGAACTAAGTTGTTGTTGTTGTTGCTCTTTGCCTTGCTTCGGTACAGAAGGAAACTTGGATTGCATTTTACGCAAAAGACCATTGTCTCATTAAGAGGTAATGATAATAGTACTCAATGGAAAAGGCTAGTCATTAATATTGGCGATAGTATTGGAACGAGCGCCAAGCTTCGGTCTGCCGAATGTTGATTTCGATTGCGTCTGGATTACCTGCAGACAGAAAAAAAAACGCACAGTTATTAATCACACTCATAATACCGAAAATAGTTGTCAATAAAAACAATAAAAAATACACTGACGTAAAGCGTAGCTGGGTATTTCTAAGTAGAAGGACACAAACTCATTCAGCTGGTGCCAACTGAGATGCTATATCATGTTAACCACGCATTTGACAAGTTGCGTCAGAAAGTCTACTAATTTGACCTTGTAATAATATACATTTGTAGAATAAGATAGAGGCAGCCACTCCACCACCATTGCTCTCAGTGTTTATACAACGAAATGATACCCTTACTGTGTTGGTACTGTATAACTGAATTCAAGCCAGAGGGTGAATAATAAATTTTCTACCTTATTCATGATATACTGTAGTGGTTCGATGAGACTTCTTCGGTCAAGTGAAGACACCTCAATGAGGCGGACTTTTTCACGAGCGGCCCAGTTCAGCTGAAACAAACAACACAACAAAGATTTGCAGCTAATCAGCACACTTACGAACTTGTACAATTAACGTCTCATCCAAACGTAACAACGTTGAAAATACTATTTTATACCGATAGAAAAACCTTTTCCTCATGAAGAGAATGTTGTACACACAGCTCATTGGGAAATCTCGTATCCCAGAAACATTCATATCACATCAATTGCCAAATGGCTCCCGAATACCTCAACGGGTGAACGGCCCCTTCAATTTGTTACAAGAGAGACAAGTCAAACTGGACAAATTTGGCAAATTTGACGCGCTTAATTTTGTGCGCCTATTTCATACTTACAGCAACCGCCGCTTCAACTCGCCGTTGCTTGAGATCTAATTTGGTTCCAATGATGAGGAAGTGAACGTCCTTCTTCGAAAGATTCTTATCGATATCTTTTTTAAGCTGTTCCATGATGTTGTAGGATTCCACGTCGTTGACCGCGTAAACCTAGTGTAAACAAAAATAAGACAGTGTTTAGGAATAAAAAAAAACGAAGAAACACAAAAATACGTGTTGGTGATAGAAAAAAATATCATTTATGTTAGAGGTATAAGGCAACTGCATTATGACAAAATGTGCGATCCGCACCCACTAAACCTTGAATCTCAGGAGCTTGCGGCATAGCCTCGAAGTAATTTTTATGTTACGTCGGACGTTTTCCAGGGAGCGGCCTGATCCTCTAGGTCCATCCTTTCTTCTTTGAATCGTTCTTTACAAGGTCACAAGCTGACCTCGTCTATGGCTACCATCAAATCACTATCAGAATATGTACGGCCTCTCGACTTGCGACAGTCAGGTAAATACGCTTATATTATCCCTGTTCTCTTCGGAAAAAGGTGGCGATCAGGCCGTCGTTAACAAGAAAGAGACCTTTTTCTATCAGTCTACGTTTCCCATTAACTAGCGTGGGAGGTCCACGTTATCCTTACGACATTGAGTTACTGCGTTGATTTACTATGAATAAATTGACGCATTGACGTTTCACGCAGTTTCATTCGTACAGTTGAAACGTCCTTAATTACTTTCTAGAAACGCTTGTTTATTTTAGTGAAATGACAACGAACCAGGATGAAGGCGTCGGTGTGTGGCATAAGCGTTCGCGGGATATCGTAGTTTGATGAATCAATTCCTTGCGTATCGTGAATAAACACCTGTTGAGAACGATTAAGCTCGTCGAATTTAATGTTGATGACGAAAGGCAGAGCATTGTATACATGGGCGGCATGGAGGGGGTCGATACAGTTTGTATTTGAAATATCAACTATGAAAGGAGTATCACTTCTCGAATTGTTATTCCTTCCAGTTAAATTAAACCTATAATGATATTAAATTATCTATTTATCTATCTATCACGTATCACAACTGCAAAATGTTAGAGGCCTTCGTTTGTGCCAGTGCCAAGTATACGTCCACTTTTGGCTGGTACCGTCCAACCAACCTTTTCCCTTACGCCACGTTCCGTTTCAACAAAACAGGCATAGATGTCTTCAATGGTGGCATGGGCCTTCTTTCGTGTTGGCGGGATCCCATAGACGAGCTGTTCGACTAACGAAGTTTTGCCACTTCCACGCGCTCCGCAGACCGTTATCCGCACGAAGCGGCTCTGGTGATTCTGGTTTTTGAGCATCTTTGGAAACTAAACGACACGATTACACATGGTTACGATGACGTTGTCAACTGGCTGGTATCTATGGTCGAATATATATATATAATATGCTTTATGTTTGGTATAACACAAACAGGAAGGACGTATCAATGAACCCTTTCTCCAATATATGGTACCTTAGTATTATGGGACGTACCAGGTTTTTATTATTAATTACTCCATCTGAAGGGAGCATGTAATTTCTGCAAACATTATAACTTAATGCAGCCTTCGAGGAGCAACGAATTATCCCATAGAAATAATTCTGTGTACAAAATTATAAGCCACAACGAGTACAATTTAAGTTAAACGTTTGGTGCACTATGGAACAATAAGTATATAACCTTACATCCATAAACTAAAATCTTTCTTAGAAAACCTACTGCCTAAAACGCGCCGATCCTACAACCTGCACATTCCTGTTCCTCTTCTAAACATAACCCGTATGTCAAATTATTAAAAATAACTTCATCTAATAAGCATACGTGTTAGTATTAGCTTATACTGATAGAAATGGAAACAATAATATATTAAATAACGTCGAAAGGGGGCTTTCTTTTATACTGATCCAGAATTCAGAAGGGCGATGGAACTTTCTTCCTTGAAAATCAGCCCGCTACAAAATCGACTTGTTTAAATCTTCACGGCGATCTTCTTACCTTGTACTTTGTTTTTGTCTAGCGCATTGATGTTGATAACAGGACGACATACAACTAACCCATGGATTTCAAATGAAATGTCGTTCGTTCCGTTTTTCGCCACAAATCAGCGACGTGTCACATAGTCACAACAAGTAACAACCTGAATTTCATTCACGCAAGCAGTTGTGTGCGAGTCATTCAAGCACAATTTTGTCAATTAATATGGACCTTTATATTGTGATAGTCATAATAATAATAATGATAATAGTTGCTTTATTACTGTGTGTCAATAGAATTCATCACATCGTAGCACAGGGCAATTGTCAGCTACATTTGACAACAACAATAACAATAATCGGATGCTCAGAGATGGCATCAGCTGTTTGGCAGGTCTTCCCTCTCTCCGTAACGGCACAATGAATGCATAGCTCTGTGCTGCTCAAAGTATCTTTGCGGACGGGCGATTCCACCCTGGCATCACATAGCTTCCACTTGTCCATTCTTTGAGGCTATGCAAGTTATCATAAAAAAAAAGCATCGAAGCACAACGGGCAAAATAGATTTGAGATACAAATATGCCTGCTCCGAACGCCGTTGTAATATACACATAAGTAGCAATGAAGCCTCAAAAGCAGCCGATACATTGCCAATAAACGAAACGGAGCAGTCTCAACAAAGTGAAAACATTTTCGTTTTGGAAACACGATATTTCCAATTTTTAGTGAACTTCGAAGAAATGTTATCCAATCATCTCCTCATACCAATATTTGTCTTGATCATTGTATTTAGGCTATTCAATTCACGTGACACTTTTCAGCAAGCGGAACCAAATAACAGAGATACGAGCTTAATACGAGGCTGCTATTCGGGAATCTTCGCGAAAATGTGCTCAATTTTTTTCATTTCATTAGTGGTTTATTTTCAAAAGTTATCGTCGACTATTACGTACAGGGGGGATTTAATGCAGCACAATCAAAATCTCTCCTAGGCTTTAACTTTCAGGCTAGACACATATTGCCTAAATCAACTTTTGAATTAGCCATATGTTTGCTAAGGTTGTTACCAGATTTCATGTTAACTGATTTCTACAAATTTTCCCAAACCTTATTTGCGCACTTACCTCAAATTCGTGCTTGACAATGGCAGAGCAGAAATGCTCGAGTTTCTCCGCCATCGTGTGACGAAAACGCTGAGTGACGAACAAAGAATGACCGATAGTAAATTGTTAAACAATTGTTAATCTTGTTCGATCGTCGCAGATCGACCGGCATCGAAGCTGTTATTGTTGACATAGACATGTAGTTATTGATCGTAGCGAAATTTTCCCATTCGTTGTAGTTGCACATTCGCCGATTCTTGTTGCATATAAACCTACGCCTTGTATACGTACAGACTCATTTGCATGAATACAATCCATTTGGATCACGTTTTGCAACACGACAACTCTCCCAGGTACAAGGTTGTAAATACGAGATGCGTGAACAGCTGCGATGTGTTATAATAGAAATTTGCAGCTAGATCAAATCATTGATGATCAAACCATGATTTTATCATTGCTGTCTGATAACAATTTATTATTGGTTGTAGAAGCAGTATGTAGGGGCGCCGGCGATCTTTTGGTTTCCCATCTTATAGCCTAACCTAAGATATAGCGATGCAGGCCGGAGGATTAAAAAAATAGCTCTAGCACTTCAATATCAACTCTTGACCTGAGCGTCTGCTAAATATAGATTACTAGTACATGCAGGTCCAGGGTTTTTTTAATTCCTGAAAGCTCTTAGCATTAATACCCCCCCAAAGGTCAATACTGCCTGTGACACGTTAGGAATAATTTTTGCGTCTATTTGGTGTAGGAGGTGTATTATGCTTGTTCAACGTAGCTGCTTAGCAATATGAAGAACTGAAACTCTCAAAACCAGCATTTTCTACAGCTCTAAAGGACCGCTCACGAAAGGGGTAGACCTCAATCATATCACGATTAGACACTACGGTGCCTAGAAGTTCAGTGAACATACTGATCATGTCGGAACTAAGTGTTCTCCCTAGGGGTTCTTATTCTGACATCCCTGCCTGCCTATCTGAGACGAATTCTCAAGTTGTCGCCGTACCTATATACGCCAGCACTATATATTATAGTAATATATTATAGCAATACAATATTTTATAGTAATATAAATATCACAAGTCCATCACAATAGCAAGTCATTTAGTACCGAGGTACTCATGTCCGGTTGGTCAATATGTGGTATTCGCTGCCTTCGGATCTGCGGAACTTGACATCATTACTCAACTCAAGTGGAGACATAAGTTGTTTCTGATAAGTTCCCAATAATATTGCATACGCATTCTGATTGATTTTCTATTCGAGCTCAACCATTGTGGAAAGAATCCCGTAGCGTATGTTGGTTTATATTTTTGTGAGCACTTCATAAAACTATTAAATTGTGATAAACAAGTCATACAACAATTGGAGCTTGTCGTTTATAGTAAATTGGAGGCTGAGTCAAGCTGAAAGAGCCCTTATAAAAACGCTAACTAATGGTAGAAAGCATTAACGTATGAAATTTCCATATAATAATTGTTATGACAATATGTGCTATACAATTAAATATATGTGACGTGAATTAATAGAGTTCATTATAATAATTGTCTCGAACAGCCGAAAAGCTTCTGTGGTGAGAATGGAGGAAAATACAAGAAAAAACGTTTTCAACGTTTCACTAAGCTGCGACGCGCCGTTAGCACTGTAGTTCATTGGCGTCAAGCGTCCGTGATAATAACTTTTGGGGTTTCTGATCCGAAATATTAAGAAATGCCCGTGAGACGGTCCCGTTAAGTATTCTGAACTTGAGGCAAGAGGCTCAGGTGGGCTTTGTAGTGCACCAAAACAGAATTGGCGGAAACTGAACGGATTAACAACCTATTTGTATGGGATTCTTCTGCTTATGAAACTAGAATGATTAATTGTGTTCTTACTCGGTGAAAACAATTTCACTGATATTGTTTACTGAACCAGTAATGATCTAGAGCGGTACACCTCAGATTGGGTCAGCAGGAAATCGTTCATTGAATTCTGAATCAGTGTTACATTACCAGTAAATCTATCTGAAAGGGCTATATATAGCATCTTGACAGGGTTATGCAGAAATTTCCATCTTCTCATACAGCACTTACTATGGAATATGAAGAACACTCTCCTAAATGCTGGTGCCCTTAATACATTTTTGTAGCTCAAATTAGAACATTTCCAATGAGGAGTATATCGTTAAAGTTTCCAAAGATTGATTCTATGATCGAGAGAAGCATAACATAGCTATTTCGTTGTTCTCTCAAACGAACCAGTGAATTAGAGCAAGTACTTAGTTGAGACTATGAAATTAACTTTATATTAGGGAAATAAATAGTAACAATCATATTTTATTAACACCGGACGTGTACGCATTCCTTGTCCTTGGAAAATATTTCATCTCTTCATCGTTATCCCATTTCCACCTGTAAGGTTTTGATTTTCCTGGCACATTGCAGTCCCTTTCCTGTTTCAGGATCGATCTCAACAGTAGTCCTGGCTTCGACTTCTACACATATATCATAGCCATTAACTTGACTCTAGTCAATATGATTCGCACAGGAACCCAGATCAACCATTCGATTCATTGAGGTGTCTCGTGATCTCCATAACGGGGACAAATGGTCAATCATCATCCACAATCAGTCTGCACATGTAGATTCGTCAGGAAAAATAGTTCGCCTGTTATTCTCATGGACCAAAACAGATGTTATCGAGCGGGCACTAATTAGCACTATGTACAGTATCTATATCCTGTGTAGCCCGTCTCTATTTCTGTCCCGTCCATGATCTACTAGCTAAACTGTACAAACTGGCAGTGGGAAAAAACAACGGATGTGGTATAGGAGTATACTTTTCATACAGAACTTCCTTACAGCTACACACTCTATGACAAACGCTGTACAAACATTGATCACACGCACATGCTGATGAGCATGTGGAGGTGACCCCACATGACTGCTCTGAATTGAATATCATTCTTATTCTACATTTAGCGCACGCACGAAGGCACGTCTTATGCATGACTCACACCCTTTCAATTGTTGTAAAGAGAACCTTCTGAACATCAAGAACAACTTCCCTCGAAACTATGGTCATAAATTATTAATCCAATATTGCACGCAATAAACTAGTTTCTTTCCACACTCATGTTTTCGCATATTGGTTGTAGACGATAGCTGCCATGGGTGACGCCTCCCGATGGCGGTCAAAATAGACAATAGGTGGCATCCTTCGGCAGGGACGGTCGAACATTAGCGCTGAGAACGTTGAAAGATGTTCTGCGAAGCGAGAAATTCATGGAAATTCACGTCTGCAGGGCAGAGTAGGAAATCATGCTCAAATTCATCTTCCGCATGCTTCAAGTGCATGCGATCAGCTTCCGACATCGTATTTTTCTTTTTCTCGATAGCCACCGCTGGCTTTTCAACCTGAAAGCAAAGAATGAGAAATAAAACGGTATAATAAGCTAATGTAACAATTCAACACCCGTTACAGACATTCAATGAACAGATCGAGGCTGTGCATACACACAACGCTCGAACCGGTACTTTGAAACGGCGGACAGAAGGTTGTAACTATTCCAGCTACTCCAACAGCTGCGTCCGTTAGCTAACAAGAAAAACGGGTTTCTTGTATGTTGACTCGAGACCAAAAATTAAAATACGAAATAAACTCGCTATTCTAGCTCGATTATTATATTTCGAAAATTGTGCTAAGATTTTCATTTACCCGCTTTGTACATTTGGTAAGATAGGCACGTGATTAGGTTCTCCTGAAATTGAGCATGGCTTTAGTGAGATTCACTAGGACACTCTGGTGAACGCTTGTTGAAATGCGAAATGCGCCGAGTACCTTGTGTTTATTTTACAGAGGACTCGAAATTTCGATGGCATCTACTTGCGCTCGCTTTTTGCTCGAACGGCTAAAATGATTCTTCTAATGATCTCACAAAATTGGTAACGATCACTAATAACTAGACACATCATGAAAATATAGTCAGATTTCAACATAATGCCAAAATGAATGAGTTATGGCCTTCTTTCAGGCGAATTTAGTAGCCCTCTCAGCAATGTTTCAATGCGAATGTGAAATTGTGTTCCATTATTGATATTGAATATTCAAAATGATGAACGAGATATTCAAGTTCATTGATAGGCAAGATTTCAAGAAGGACACAGCGGAATCAGCTAAATTTGTCTGAAATAAAGAAAACTACTGGAACTGGTTGCTTCGAAGGGTGTAGGCGCATTTGAGTATCGTGTTTACGAGATGCTATTTTTCTTAGGATAGTTTTAACATGACGTTCGTTGATGAAGTTAAGTTTGAATATAATGAAACAAGCGTACACCAGTGACTTCCTGCACTTTCGCCTTGTGTTCAGGGCTACGGTTGTGCTCCATAGCTGCAGTGAGGGAAGCAAACTTCACGTTGCAGCAATAACACTGAAGACATTTTGGGGCAGTTAGAGCTGATACCTCACTGCCGCGGTCCGCCATCACTGAAAAAAAGATAGAGCTTATACAGACACACACACACCAGTACATTACTTGAAAAGAATAACAGAAAGTCGTTCATAGAAGCTGTTTCATCGTTAACAGTGTTATACCGTTATTTAGTCACCCTCCGGAATAGTGATGACAATAGTGGTAGAGAGTGCTCTCAGACATCGAGAACCCACTACACAATTCAATGGGACCTCCAAAACCCTTATGCAAATGTCGAGCTCCGAGCGACTTTCTTTTATCTAGCGGTTAAAGGAGACATATTTATACGGAAAAATAATAATAATAATAATTTAATTTTTTATACTTGTTGAATAATAGACTTTTAAAAGTTTTCATACTTGTTGAAATCGGTTTATCCATGAATTTCGGTTTTACTATACTTACTATCCTGATTAAGTATATTATCTAATCAGGATAGAAAAATAAATTGCAAAATACGTCAACCATAATAAGATAGATACAACTGGGCGGTGGGCTGAAATTATAGCCTCCGATCTAGGAACTTGTTCACAGCATGGGCAAGAAATTTCCTAAGTTCCTAATTTTCTAAGTGAAAGCGCACAATTAAGACGCCATGACCTTGCTCACATTATACTTTAGCCAGACGATTCATTTCTAAACTTCTGGCTATTTCATTATCGACGAACCATTTCTCGGAAAACTACCATAGTGAATTTTCAGTTTAGACTAACAGCTACAGACAAAATGATACAATTTTTATAAAGTCAGCATCACTATGATTATTCGCGAAGGTGTCCATCCGTAAAGGAGACAAGAGTGATTAAGTTACAATGTTTGACTCTATGGACTTGCCAAGTTCAAGCATTCCTTCACACCGAAGCTGTTATCCCCACTCGAGAGGGTTCATCATGAAATAGAAAAGAAGTTGGATTTGCTTTTCGGTAGAAGATTTCCCACATCGCACAAATTGCACACTCCACGAATGTATTGTTACTTTTCTTACCAAATGGGTCTTAACGTGTACTTTATTCGATAGTGTCTCATTGATGCATGTTGTCAATATAATCTTGTAATACCTTCGTAATTCCCGAGCAAAACACCTCCCTTGAAACTGTCACGGACACGTTGAGCAACACTATGATAAAACACGGCCCAGCTAGCACAGGTTCGAACAGTTTAGTTCAAATCAGCGCTCATCGGCGGGATGTTTAGTTCCGACAATAACAACGGCAGTGAGAGTAGTCGCCGGCAGTCTACGAGCAGACGACATTTCGGTTCAGAAGCCGGTTCCGTCCCCCGAAATTGCGGGTTTGGCTGGAATATGGTTAGCAATGTCCTGTCGTCATATAGGTCTGTTGAAGAAAGCCCATATAAGTCCAGCATTATTAACAGGCACGTCCTTGAAGCAATGCTACACAGTGATTCAGAGGCCTGTTCTGGGAAGATAGCTGAGGGTCAGCTGTGGAATAGAAGGCGCCCTTCTAAATATGTTGAAGATCCTTATTATATTGCTTTTCGAGCTGACCCTCAGCGGTTCCCTATATGACAGGCCTCAGCTCTTAACCATTTAGGTATTACTACACTTTTAGGCACTTGCCTAGCAGTGATGATTATCTGAGACGTATTGACACATGCATAACAAACGGCGAATTCTTTAGTTGCGGTATTGAGAGATTTCCGCGCCTTAAAAATAATATCTCATGTGTCTGTGTATGTGTACTGGTATTTAAATTGATAGGAAACTGTCCGATGGATTTATAGGACACTAGTGGTAGTATTTATCGTTTAGAAGATGAATGTAAACTGGATCACTTGCAGTCTCAGAAGAAAACAAGTCAGTAGCTATTTACAGGGAAACGATTTAATAACTATCAGGAAATATTATTTTAATGGCAGAAACACTTTTCAACTAGCCTGTATAATGAGTTACGTTCGATGTTGGCTATTTATTTATTATATATATTTGTCTACATTAAATGCTGAGGTTCTGTAACAAATGCGCCAAGAGCTGCGGCCGTAGTGCGGACCCTGTCGCGACGCTTGACTACCACGGCCTATTGTGCGAGCGCAACGCCGGTCGACAGCCGCGTTTCTAAGCTACGGAAATACCCCGCCCTCCAGGCCACTAGTCCTATCAACTGTCGTGTGCCGTCTACATACGCTAACAAAGCTTTAAAATGAAGGAAAGTGGGTGCTATATGACGTCTTAACTTACTTATTTTATTTACTTGCTCGGCAAGCAAAGGAAGAGTTTTCGTTACAAAATTATTACCGGACGTGACATAATGATCCTTTACGATAATCCCCAATGCAAAAAGCAGTGGTGAGACCTAGGATTCATGGCCATAATGTAGTCTTGTTCATTTGGCATGATCAGAAGGGTGTCCCCAGTTATGAGCCGGTTAAACCTGGTGAAACAGGTAACGCGGACTATTACACAAAACAACTCAGCAAACTAAGCCTAGAAATTGACAGGAAATGGAGCGAGAAAGTCGAAGGGCGACGGAGAGTCGATCGCTTCCAATGGCAAGACGTTTTTTTCGCCGCGGAAGCCACACGCTGCCTTTTAGATGGGCGAGAGTTGCGGAAAGTGAGGGGCGCTATATTGATTAAGATCCATTCATTGCTTCAAAAGATACTGTAATTCCAAGTAAGCAAAAAAACGATCATTATTTTTCGGCCAACCTAATATATAAAACTAGCATATACATATGGTTGACTGTAGTAAAGCCAGCCCTCATTTGGAGAACCTATTTTGACTAAATATTTTTTGTAGAAAACTAAACTGAGCTAACTGAGTGCTAACTGATTAGCGAGTCAGATCCAGCCTTCATCTAGGCTGCTAAACATCGCAATCGTTTTCCTGCATATGTCACAGTGAGCGGATGCCTTGAGACAGATTTGCAAAGGGACAAAACCGGGAACAATGTCTACACACAACTCGACGACAACACTTCATTCAAGCATCCGAACGAAACATAGCTCAATGCTTGCATAGATCAGCGAGCACAGCCCAACGTATGGTATATATTCAGGACGACAATGGTTACGGGCGGGTTCTTCTACATGCCTAGTGGGCACTGGACAGATCGGGATGCTCCGCTGAGTTCGGACGTCTTCTCTCTGCCAGATCTAGGGTTTCGCATTGCAGATCGCTAATCCGCCATTTGATCGGGGTCTGAATTTCAGGTCAACAAGAGGGGGGGGAGGGTAGGATGGGGGTAGGATTTCAATCCATTGAGCGCCGAAGACTCATATGGCCGTGATCTCTTCGAGTTCGTATCGTGCTCACTTCGAGTGCGATCTAAGATTTCATCTTTGCTTCGTTTTAAATCCACCGATCTCGGTGAAGAAATCGATCGGATCGCTGGCGCTGGACGTCTGTCTAATGCCTCCCCACGGTGTCTGAGCGCGAGACTGGCGGCGAATCTGCGGATCCTGGCGACCTCCGAAGTCCTGAAAACGTTTCTATAGACTCAGCGCCTGCGTTCGGCTGAACGAACTAGATATGAACATGGTTACACTATCGATGTGCATCGAACTGACTCGCACTCAGATAAGCTATCAGAGTTTCGAAATTTCTGTAAAATAGCCAGACGTTCTTAACTGATTCGGGCACGGTCAGCAAACATCACCGTATGGTTTGTGGCGTTCCCCATTGAAATCTCGTCGGCAATAGCTAGCAGTTACCTGACGAGTTCCTTCACTTTGAAGTGTTTGCCGCACACTTCCCTTCTTCTTCTTCTTATCATTATTATTATTATTCCAATTCAAATCTTCGCAATTTGATCAGACGTCGGCGTCTCCTGTCTAGACCTAACGCTGTCCACAATTATTAAATCAATCTCTAATAGTAATAATCTCTACTGTACGATTCACTTTTGCCTTTTGTAATAACAATAATAATAATAAGCATGCACCCACGTTTTATTAACAGAGTGATGATTAAAGCTTCGTGTGCGTGCCATATGAATTTTAAGATTGAGACAGCCACCCATGCAAAACCCTCTGGTTACAAGAAGCACAATGTTTGAGGGTGATGAGCACGGAGAAATGAACGCTGCTGATTGAGCGTTGCAAGGTGTACTAAAGTGCAAATTGTCAGAAAATAAAACCAAGAAAAAAGCGAACACCAGGGCAGCGCCTCATTGGCAAAACAGGACCAGTATAAACAGGAGTCGAGTTAGCCGCCGCCCGTCAGCGCTGTCAAACTCGGACTCGAGTTACAAACTTGGTCAAACGTTCGCTGTGCCTGCCGCAGAATGTTCTCGAACATCTTTGATTGCCACCATCGGAAGGGGATTCCTAGGACGTGTACGTGATCAAAGTCAAAAAAAGCAACAGTTTAAGTAGTAGCAATGCAGCCGTCATTTCGCCGATAAGATTAGATAATGAATCCCGAAGCTAACACTCAGTTAGCGTCTCTGTTCTCGTTAGTCCATTAATGCGGCCACAGAAATCGTAATTTCAAGTGTGAAAAACGATCGATAGGAAGCGAAAGGTCTAATTAATCATTCGTAAGAGCCATTGCTATGGTCAAATTCGCCTAAAAATATATAAATATATATATATGCTTAAAATCGTATATTGCTAGCAATAGGTATCGATGTTTGGAGATTGGTAGTGGCATTTAAAGGGATTGTCTGTCTTATGAAGCAATGCCGAAAGCAGTTGTACCGTGGACGTTAAATGTTGGCTGTGAGTCAGCCTGAAAAATTTAAAAAAAAGGTGCCACCTAGTTTTGCTTATAACTTGATTAGATTGACTTTATCCGTTTTCATCCGTGGCTTTTTATTGTGCATCTTTTTTCGCGAATGTTGCTAATAGTTTACGAATCCTGACCCCGTTTTTGTAGAACTTGTTTGCTGTCGTTAGTTCTATTTCTCTTCGTTGTGTCACTCGTATGGGCCGCAGCGCTCATTTACTGCCCCGGTGGTCTTCCTGCATTTGACGATCTGAGTTGCCACATGTGCCATTTAATTTCATTGGTAATTAGTTTAAATTCTGACCCTAGATATTCCGCCCCTGCGTTTGCAAGAATCGTCCTTCCAAACCTGTTACCATTGTGGTTTGTTTTTAATAATAATTGTCACAGTATATATATATATATATTATTTTAATAAAGAAAATAATTTCGTAATGTGGTGAGTATTGCGTGATAAGGGTACGGCGATCAGGGCCCTCATTTCTATGACTGCGACAGCGTTGCCTCGCCGTTTTAATTATTCTGAATATCGGCTCGGCAAGGCGAAAATGATGCCAGCTGGAGAATACGCAGCGGATGCTGATAATAATGGTAATGACTATATGACTCATCCATAATAGAATGATTGGTATATTAACAGCTGTGATACTTGGACAATATGCAATAATAGACGATTTTTTTTTATTAGTCTGTCGTTTTGTTCACTTTAACCCTGACGTATACACACTCACAATCATTAGCAGGGCTTCAGATCTGCCAATTGATAATCGATGCCGAGCCAGACGTCTGACGCTGAAGACCGAAGACAACAAAAAGTGACGCCGCGAGAAGTAACCATTTGCGCCGTAATCACAACGACGGAAACTTTTAGAGACAGTTATTGATATCTTAGCTCAGCAGTGATAACACATAACGGCGACTTTATTTCTGATGGCTCTGATTTGCCTCGAGGAAAATTCGCAAGCCCCCAAGGAAATGTTATCTTTGTTTTAGTTTTGCCTCACCCTGTACACTCTCCTCAGTAAAGTATCGTTATTAATAAACAGTGTGGGTAATGGTCTCGACGAAACGAGTGATTCTATGATTGTTCAGGGCCGCTATTGGTGGGAAACCAAGGGTCAGGTTTAGGGTCAACGTATAATAGATGTAAAACTAACCGGGCGAGACGAAGAACTTCGCGACTTGAAGACACAGGGGTAACAGACGATGATTGATTTGATTTGGTGATCGCACTCGATCGCAGTGAATAGTCATGAGTGGGAAGAGGTTAATTAGTCGCTGTCATTAGGCAGGTGGTGATATTATTCTTATTTACAGCGTAGTGCATACAAAGCACGTGGGGGAGTGTGATAGAAATCGACCTTGTAAACCCTGGTCGTATTCAGTACTATACGATCTAAATTTCACGAACAGGGCGATTTCAAAAAGACGTTTTACGCTTTCAACGGCATTTTGCTCTAAAACTGTTCCTTATTTTTCAAACACATTTTCTATATAAATTGGTATGGAACGAATAAGATAGTATCAAGAGTATTGTGTTTGAGAGCTTAAAATGTCGACTAGTCTGTCATATGGTAAAAAAAAAAAAAAGGTTTGTTGGTTTATTGAAGGAGCTGCAATTTTATGGTATGGTTGCACTTATAGCTTATGAATCTGTTAGGAATATTCCTGCTTCGGGGTTGTTGTAACCGTCATAGTGGATAAATTCGAATTTCATCCAGTGACCAGCTCCCACGTTGTTCTGCAGCAACCCCACTGGAAACGTTGGGCGGGCCTTATATGTGCTCATGCTATGTTTATTCATACATTATTCATGGGTGCAGCACGCTTTTTCAAGCTAGCTGCATACTCATTAGCGATTTCTGTTCACTTTTGGCACTCATTTTAGCTACCTTGCTCTGTCCACCAAAACGTATCAAAAACCAAAGAATTTCTTCAATTTCTATTGCCCGAGGAAGTGGCTGCCGTCCAGCGTTCGTCTCTGATTTCTATTCTCTAATATCTAAATTCTGCGCAACCCCTTATCCAGAAGCAAGTTGAGCAGCATATCTAGGCATCGGCTACGAGGACACCAGCTAACAACGGTAACAGGAAGCTATCATTTCGACTCTCGCTACTAACTAGACTGTAGCCTAAACAAGCAAACTTTTCTTTGAGATCATTTCGAACAGAAGTCGAAGATGAGCACACATCTAGCGGTCGTGGGCTGCCCCTTATCGGCAGACTGGGCTAACTCCCGGAGCTCGGAGAGAGCCATATTCCCCTCCCATCTTGCATCCTCGGGTGGCGTTGGACGAACTAACGAAGATCCCTGGGCCATGGCGGAGCTTCCGAACGGCGTCAATCTCTCTCGTCAGGCACCACCAGTTCAGCCTAGACTGCAACAGTTGAGCCCGGACAAGTCGTTCTTCTTTCTGTGAAACAATAGAGACAGATTGATACGAAGTGAAATAATAGTGGGGAGCGGAGGTTGATTCAAGGACGACCGGACAGAGAGTGTCCAATCCGCCAAACAGACGCTTTGCTTGCGTAGTGACTGCCGAACGCGAATACGTCAGCGAGGGCGAGCTGGTGAAAGGAAGGCTGTTATTTTTTTCGATTGTCTAGATGACTGGTACGCAGCTCGTAGGCGACATGTTTTTACGTGCGACTCTCGATCGCCGGATCCTCTACCTGAAGAAGATCGAGCAAATGAAAGGGCAACACGGACAACCACGACGTGCTACGTTCATGCTGCCAGGCTAGGCAGAAGACCGCCTTAAGTCATGAAGACTGGTATCTGATGCCGTCTGGCATGGACTATCGAGAGGTTCTTCTATAGGAGCCTTGACTACGTCTCTAATTGAAGGCTGGATACCACCGTCGGCGACGCCTTAGTATCGGTCGATACGCTTGAGGACCACAGCGAACTGCGTCAAGGAAGGAAGGCAGGCAGACAGGCAAGGTGGAGGGTTACGGACCAGCCCGGACGGACTAGTGAAGAACGAAGACAGCAGGAAGAGGTGGCGCCAGCGGGCCAGACGCTCACTGATCAGACTCTGATGAAGACGTGATGATACCGAGCCGCCATGGCGAGTCGGACAACGATCGAGTGAAATTCGGTCTCAAAATTCTCGTCGTCGAGAGATTCCGCGTTGCAGAGAGACTGATCGGCCGATTGACGGGGGTGCTGCAGAGATAACGAACTGGTGGCATCATTGGGGAAGATCCGTCGAGGCTGACGTTGCGAGATTTCTAGATGACGAAGCCACTCAGCTAGACAGCAGTGAGCCAATGGGAAGAGAGAGAGAGAGAGAGAGGGACAAAGCGAGAGAGAGAGAGAGGCGATCTATCGGACCGCGCCAGTTAGTAAGCGGTGCTATTTGAAGAAGGACCAACTCATGGATTAGGCAGGCCGCTATGCCACCGACTGGTTCCCGTTCATATGTTGTCGCCGTCACCCCGGGCCGCGTCACCGTATGTCGCCAAATGCCGCACGATTTACTACTGCCGTTGGTTACTTCTTGAATTCGGTCGACGACGCCTACAAGTCGGGTAGCCTAAAGTAGTCGGTGTTGGCTATGTCTCGTGAGGGGTTTCGTGAAACATTCATGCGTATGTGTATGGATATCATTCTCGACAGTTCGATTTTTATTCTGTTCTCAGGAGAATCAAACGATGATGGGCTACAGGATACCGGTCGTGGTTGTTCCCTTGCGAACGCACATACTATAGTGAGAATATATTGAAAGCAGTTTGTTGCAACGATTAAAACTAGCCGTCAGACTATTACATTGTCTAACGATCTGAATAGCGAAGGTTGACTTTTTTTAGCATGTCCCATTACGGCTGTTTCTACATCACGGCAAATATTATTATCAAGCTTCTGCTGAGCTTCGTTTTTAGCAGCTGTGTTCGATAATTTTATGTAGTATCAAGATAATCAGCTCGGCTCATTTAAAGTTAGATAAGCATTGTTTACGGATTATTGCTTATAGTTCCAGTAGGGTATAGTTAGCTATTCGAGCTTTGCGGTTAAGTCGGCCATAAACGAGCTACTAAGATCAAACAAAGAGTGCATATATGTACAGATCAAGTGATGTGATATGCAGTGAGTCTTATGTAATCGTTTGGAACGACTTAAAAACTGGCTTTAAGGCGCGAATGTGTATAGCGGATCGACACCATTGTAAACTAGCCATTTCATTTCGCTGAGGCTACACAGTGGCACATATATATATATATATATATATCTCCTGTCTCGTGGCGACCTGTAACGGTAACCTAACGTCTCATTGCGATCTCCTTTGCAATAACTGACGGCCGCCTTAAGACTGAAGTGCAACCCGTTCGGAAGGTTAGTCTCCGCCTTTCACGATTGCGTAACGGCCTCGTCAATGCTACAGAACGCAAGGTGATCGGCATCAACCGCTTGAGCTATTGTGGCTCAGTCGAAGCTCTGCGAAGCCATTAAAAGAGGAGAGGAGCGTTTACTTTCGTTGGGTCAGAATGACATCATCATTCTGGTGAACTGAGAGCTCAAAATTGAGTTCAGCATTCTATAATATATGGATAAGTATATACAGGCTCGAGTGAGAGAAAAATCGGAATCTTCCTTTGGTGGGTCCATGAAGTAGTTTTAAGACCGTCATCGGTACACATAAATATTTACAAGATGCGAATCTCGCGAACGTTCCAATTTGTGGAACTCGATTGAATCGAACTATCGAATTCATTAGTTGGAACTGAGACTCTATCTGCTGGGCCCGTGTTTTTTTTGGTAAGTGATAGTACCCAAGAATGCGTACTAAACGTATTTATTGCTCAACTTTACAAATATGAATAAAACTACAAATGGTGAAAGCTGCTGAAAGTATAAAATTATTTGGGCTGAAGCAACATTTCTCGGTGGTCACCATGCTGAGCTGGATACTACTGCTACAAGTAGTGAGCTACCTGTATCCTAACAATGAGGTCTGCCTATCTAACTAAAACGTATCATCGTCAATCATATACAAGTGTAAGCTATGAATCATTCGAAGTCCGCACGATTGCCCGGGTGACGGTTACAGAGTCCTGGCTACTAGACTTCTAATATTGAGTCGAAGTTCGGAAAAAGTTCACATTTAAGCTGACGTGACGCACTCTAATTTCTACAAAATATAATAAAAATATACACTAGCAATAATAATAATAATGTACGCTACTTATACAAATTTGATGGCAAAGTGAATATAAACCGATATATTTCAGCCCTGAAACAAATCTTGTAGTGCTCGCAATAGCTGCTCTGAATGAGTTTCTCAGACTTATCCACAGACAGCTGACTTCGATCTAAAACATTCAATTTATGAATGCGCGGTACTGTACTTCGAGCATAATATCCCGAGGAAAGAAGCTCAAATTGGCTGCTGTCAACCGAGTGCGTGGTATAGGGATCATTATGTCAACCAGTATCAAATACAAGCTTCATATATCATTGCAGGCATTGGAACTTGTGCTACTTTGAAGTACTAAATTTATTATAATTAAATTCAATTTAACGATATTTTAGAAGCATTCTGTAGAAGGATGTATTGAACATGCGGCGAGGATTAATAGCAACAAAATCAGTGTGAACAACTGAACGTCTGTTCTTGGAGATCTCGCAGATAACCAAAGGTCTTTGCCTTTGTTTGTATATCAAGTCCAGAGTAGTATTATATGTTTATGTAACGATCGATGGGAAACAGTTTAATGGCGTAGTTGCCTGCCTACTCTTTAGTGCGTCGGTGTCATTCGCTTGCACGATCTACAGGGTGATACAAAATTAAAACGTAGTGCAGATGCTAGGTGAGCTAACAGTGCTGAATAGAGGTTAACCACTATTTTGTTCTTTGTAATTAACAAATTATGCTTTGAGCGGACTACGAACAGGTAATCATTACTTGCTTATCTATATGCATTATAGGAAATCTTGTTGGCAAAATATATCACAACACATGGGTTGATTTTTTTGTGTGAATTTGAATTTTGTGTGAACAATGTCCAGATGTGGTGGCCATTGGAAGTGTTGTATTTATCATATGTTGCACCTTCTAATCGTCGACCTTCATTCTAAGAATTGATTAAATTTCATTATCTAGTAAGCCATGCGTTTATAAAGTCTCAAGCGTTTGCATGGATTGTGCCTAATGGCACCGTCCAGCAATAATCAATCAAAACCAATAATGTGCTTCAATAAAACCGTGCCTTGATCTTTAGATGGTTTTTGTATGCGAAGCAAAAGAGAGATCTATAAGGTCACGCGAGACATTGCATCGTACCAGTTACGCTCAACGCACCAGCCGAATGTGAATCACTATATTTGTCTGAGGTGATCTTCAAACGAGTTCTTCGGCATCTATTTTCCTTCGATTTTTGTATTTACTTTGTTCGAAATGGCTGGCCTCGATGGAGTCTCGGGGCGGTGGACGGCCAAGATAATAGTAACGTCTTAAGCAGCCCACTATCCGCCCTAATGAGTGCCCCATGTCTGCGTTTGACCACCCCTGTTGACGGCAATATCACCGCTCTGATTTCCCTTCACGTTCCTGTTTGCTCAGTTTAGTTTAGGCTTCATTTTACGGCATGTGGGACAACTACTATTCTCTTGATCGTTACCTCGTCTTCTTCTCTGTCTCTTCTCGTCAACTTCTTCCCTCCTTCGGGCTATCGTCGCCTACTTAAAAAGTTTCAAACTTCCCATCACTATCATCACCAACAGAAAGCAGCAATTGGTGTATCTTCTGATCTGCTGCTTCTGTTTTCTCGGCACGTAAGTATTGGCAGGGGTTGGATTAGTGACAGGGAGGTGGGGGAGATTTCGAGTCGGCATCCCCGTCTCTGCCCCAATGATATCCTCGAGGATCATCTAAAATATTTTTAGGGATTGGACGCATTGCTAATCAGTGTGATCCTCGGCCGTTTTCTTCATTGGGCGGCCGCAGCCAGCGATCGGTAGTCGCGACGTCATCGGCGAGATGCTTCAGCTGGTACCACGACGAGGGCTTTTTAGTGGACGACGTTGATGCTGATATCGCCGAAGATGATACTCGAAAGATATGATAGTAGCCTGCAGTAGTAGTGCGCCGAAGTGTCCTCTCAGTGACTTTCTGCTATGGCAGCTGGGGAGGACCGCAACAAGAGAATCGCGGCAGCCAGCGGCATCAACCGCGGTTGGTGGCGGTAGCAGCAGCGAAACAGCACAAGACAGACGTCACCGTTCAGAGAGGAAGTTGCCCGAGCGATCATCGAAGTTTTCTCAGTCACCGCAACGGCATTAGCTGGCCCTACCATCTTTGAGGGCACACGGCGCAATAAGCAGACAGACGGAGACAGAGAGAGAGGGATGACGGTCTTCTGAGCGCATAACGCATCCGCCGACTGTGCCGACTCGTCAATCCACTACCCCCAAACCCCAAATCTCCAACCGCCGTCCTGAGCCATTATCTGTGTTTCTTTCTCGCTGTGCCGATTGCTTCAGCCATCGATGATCGTAGTCATCGATAACGTCTAGCCATTGCGACCGGACGATGCCTGGGGATGGACTGGGGTTAAACAAACAGGCACCGAAGACACCAAAGCGCTACCGATGAAGAAGTTCGCTTGCCCGTTGCTAAAGAGTCAACCTGCAGAAGGCGAACGAAGTAGAAGAAGAGATACTTGAGATGATACCACCACCACCACCAGCAGCAGCACGACTACCGCTGCGGCAGCAGACCGCCCGCGACAGCCGATCCCGGCGCCGCCGCCGTTGCTGCTGTGTCTGATACCACAGTCGTCGTAGTGGACCATGTCCGTCGAACGATTTTCTCTAGCCGGCTCGTCGGCTGCCTCTCGCGTTGGCCAACAGCCACAACCACAGTAGACAGTGAGCGTCCATCGATCCACCACCGGGTAGTCATTCAGGCCGGCCGGCAATCATCCGCAGTAATCTCCAGCGATCGGCGGCCACCGAGTCTGTCTGTCGCCAGAGGCTGATGCCGAGACGCCAGAGTTGTTTCTACTGCTGCTGCTGCTGCTGTCGCCGCGACGACGACGGTGATTGTTCTACGGGAGCGAGCCCAACTGTTCGAAGCAACGGCGGCGGCGGCGGCGGCGGCCGCGCGAAGACGAACCACCTCCTCGCCTGGCGCCTGTTCCTCCTCACCCGTCGAGCCGGCAACGCGCGCTACTGACTACCTGAATACCGAGCGGCGGCAACAGCAGATCTGCTGGTGAGCTGCTGGATAAACGAGACGCGGTTCGCGCATAAAAGATCCAACTTAGTGTCGAAACGAGAAAGCGCACGAGACGAACCTACTGTCAGATGAGATCGAGCTGTCGAAGGCGTCGAACGTCACTGCCGGAGAATTGTAACGCAGACACATAGGCTACCCTGGTAGCTATAGTATCTAACTAGTAGTTGATGAACTGGTGAAGGACAGGCTTACAAGTGGGTGAAGAAGTTGATGTACTGTGAAACTGTTGTCGTGGCTAAATTACCGTGTGAATATTCTATGTATGGACCGCTTCCTGATGGTAAATTGTTGCTCGATGCAACTATCTAAGGATATAGTTAATTTCATCTGTTGATGAGTCGAAGTTCATTGGTAATAATCAGTCTCTACTGGAGACCGAAAAAAAGATGAAGTTCCTGTTTATCACCGCGCTGTGCGTACTTACAGTCGTCGATGGTACGTACATTAATATTTGAATGAGATCGGTTGGGATTACTATATATTGTGTTCAGTCCTTGTGGAAAGATTAATATCCATCGAAGTATCATTGCTGCAGTAAAACAAAGCATGATTAATTAATTCACCACTCATATTTCTAATTACTTACGGAACATACGTATAGTTCATATTTTATTAATTATGGACCTCCATTGAGACTTTGTTCAGTTTTAAACACTCAAGAAAACCGCCATACAGAGCGTTGCTAGTGTCCCCATGCTTCCTGACTTACTATTGTATTGCTGTTAATGAATTGTAATGGGAGTGCAGAACTTCTTCCTGTCTGCGCAATTGATTTATACCAGAGTGTACCTTGAATTATCCCATTGTGCTACTTTTAATATAGAAAGTTCAATTGCGTGCGTCTCTTTTCCATATTATAGTGCAGTCCGTTTTTAGCGTGCCACATGCTATATGCTTGTTATTACGGGATTTAAACTAAAGACTTCCTTAGCACTATGCAATATATATATAATATATATATATATATATATATATATAGGTTAGAATAGTGGCTTAACTTGTTATATCTCTTCTATTTATCTATATTAGCACCGAGCAGTCACTATAAAATACTTAGTTCGTCAATATGATGGATCGTGGTGTACTGTTTTAAAAAAAGCTCATCGATTCGATATCGGTGTCTGGGCCGGTCCAGACATGAACAGCCAGGTGAACATCAATAGTTAGGCAACTAAGCTCACCGTAGTATGAGGACAACATAGGCGAGCGCGCAGTCAAAACAGTGCTCCCATGCGTCTTTCATTGCCCGTGAGGTGGGAGCATTTCCAAACTCGCCAGGTCTCCTCTCGACAAAGGGGTAGCCACAGAAAAAAACGCCCAGGCTTGAAGCTTTTTGCTATGACGTTTTTTTTTGTCATTTGTGAATAAATGATTGCCCTCTGATCTAAAGAATAACAGAAGTTTAAGGAGACAATGAATTGATTGACTAAATGGAAACACTTCCTTTAGAACGTATTAGATGGAGCCTCGTACGACATTTCGCAACTCGTTAAATGCGCGTTAGACAGACCTGGAAATCGTTGACCATTCATTCACGGCGATTCGATTGATGATTGACATAATGCTTCGCCGTCACGGCATGCCATTTTGTACGCACTGAGTTGATATCAGACTGATGATAAATATTCTAGTTAGAATCAGGATCCCTGGCAGTGGCGTATCCACACCCACAATCGATTCGGGTGTCGAGATCATCCGATTCAGCCGTGATGTCCGTTGCGTGAATCGTCAGATCGGCACCGGCATCACGCCTTCCGCGGTCTCATTCAGTACTAATTAATTTGGCCGTGGCGGTGCTGAGATATAATCCCACCATGTAGCCGTATGCCGTGATCTGTATGCTCGAACAGTTCACTCACGAATTGTGAGCCGAGACACAGTTGCAACAGTGATTAGAATGCTTTAATTTTTCGTCAGCCCGCAACAAAAGCGTTGGTCAGCTGAAAGATATAGTCTATGTCGACAATAAATCAATACTGTGAACAGAGGTAGGTAACTCTCTTGGGTAAATAATCCCACAGGAAGATGTCTAGCTGGTTGAAGCCAGCCTATAAACTTGAGACTGTTTTAGAGAAATGGATAGATAGGCGACAAGATGGTAGATAACGAGAACCGATTCGTCCAATCTGATTAACTTACCAACGAAAATCGAATGGGAAATATGTAAAAGCATTGGTTTTCACTCTTGTAAGATATAATCTAAGCGGATTGTGCACTTGTCAGAGTTAAGCGTTTAATTCGGCGTTTACGGTTCGCCGGTTTAAAATGGCAGACCGTTTTGGGAATGTGTTCCGTCTCGGTTAGCAATACAACTGTTGGGGGCAGTCAACGTACAAATGCCTGTGTTCTAGGACCCCGGTCTGTAGGACCCAGGGACGAACGGCGCTTTCTGTTATGATGTCAGTGGACGTAACGAACTCGGCAACAGCAGAGCGGGCTGGTCACAGTGTTGGTGTGATGGCGCTTACAGAGTCAGGCTAAACACAAAGCATTCATTCACCGGGGAGGTAAAAACCCTTAGCGCCTTCAGCGGATAGTGAAAAAGCACCAGCCTTTGGGAAGATCGAAAGGGCTCTCGTTTACTGTTCACAGTGTGAAAAATGATGCCGCGTTCTCTCATTAACGTAGGTCTGACAAGCGTGCAATACTATATGGGCCCTAGGCCCTAGGCCGTGGGAGACGTATCCATATGTATGTAGTTAAGGGACACATAATCAGCACGAGTCTATTTTCGGGGCACCTTTGATTCCAATGATTAGAAAGCACAAATGCACGTCTTCTCGTTGACATTGTACGTTTGACTACGGAAGGTCACACGTGATCCTGCAGAATAAGCCAATAGGTGTTTGCCAATAACGAGTCCGAAGAGCTCACATTTTATGTAACCTGTGTACCGTAAAACATTAGTCCAATTAACTATCTGACAGATTTAGATGCCACGAAATACATTTAGGCTTCTTCAAGGGTCGAGCTCAAATTGTGTGTCAGCTGATTTTTGTCGATGTGGCGGTTGGCAAAAAATGCTCAACTTGTTCGCCAGAGAATGCCATACGCTCAATACCGAAGTCGAATAGATGAACATTATATTGGGATGTTTAGACATAGTTGGTACATCCGCGATTCTGTGACAGGGACCTCTGATAATCTACTAGGGACTAGTTGGAGGAATTCGGCGGTCGAGGAATAGAAATAGGACAATAGCAAGGACACATAAGGACACAGTCCGGCGTGATCAAGTATGTCACATGCATGGTATATACAATAGTGCTCGTCGGGAGGTCAGAAACGAGTGCGTGTGTATGCATGTGTATAGGGATTGTTCAGCCAATGGTAGATAGATGTCATAGAAGAGATACTATGTTCGATGCGCAGTTGGCGGACTCGATGTGACGAGTGCTTGTATCAGGGAAGTGCATTGTTCATCGCGTGCGCCCGTGCAGGAAAGATCGGGCATGCTCAGCTCGGCATCATCGCATGACTGCGCAACCCGTAGTCCAACATTCAGTATCTGTTCGCTACGGCGTCTCGATCCCAAGTGTCTGATGAGCATTGCGCCTTAGCGAGGAAGTACTTGAGTTCGCCACTTCAGGGGAGTGTTTCGATGTCTACTCCTCAAGAAGCACAACAACAACAGAGAAGTAGCCCTTAAGAATGACACCATGGTGCTGTGATCACCAAAGAAACTATGGCACTACTCTACAAACGACCTCATACTACAACTGCTACTAGTGGACAACTCTTCATAGCCTAAGTTAGCCAATACGAACAGTGTCGAGTCTGACCTAAGTCTGACCGGGATGCCCACTTCATTACTCTTCACATATGGCAACATATCGGTCGGTGTTTGCTGCAGACAGAAAGTTGAAGGGACAAACTTCAATCGACGAACTTCAATGAATGGTCTAGTCGACTCGTTCCTCAGTTCGTTGTTCGCTGTTGTCGCTGTTGTTGTCGTCGACGACAACGAAGCCGGTCGACAGGCGCCGCCGCCGCCGCCTGCCATCGGGATCGCTGCGTTGCTCGTGTAGAGACGACAATTGTAGCATAAACGAACAGACATAGCATGGAGGACGACATTAGGCTTCTGTCTCCTGGTTTCGGTCGTACAGCAGAGCCCCTTCCTGTAGGAACAGCAACACGAGATTCTTTCTCTCGCTGAAGCGGTAACAGTTTCTCATCGTATCGTGAAGTGGCTGCTGAGCATGGCACTCTAGATACTTGTAGAGAAAGAAGGGTGTAACGCCAGACTGATCTCTATTCGTTCGCTGATCTTCGATAGAGCGACCAAGTCTCTCTCTCTCGCCGGTCTTCGCTTCGTTGCATACTACGGCAACAGTGACATGCATCGCCGCAACTTTACTCGGCCACGAGTAACAGCAGCTTCAGTCGCGCACCTCAACCGCTTCTGTCCGCTCGAGACTATGGCTTTTGGTGGCTGTGGCCGATAGACCCTCATCCACCAGGCGCCATTGTCCTGGATGGAGTCCGTCGGCGTTAGGGGCTTTGTCTGTACGTCTGTCTGTATATATATGTGTGCGTGTATGTCTGTCTAGTAGTGATAGATATCTACTAGATGCCTAGTACTCTTGAGATCTTACGCATATCTCTTTCTCTCTCTCTCCCTTCGACCTCACTCTATCCTGTCTTTGTCATCGCCCAAACATACGGTGGATACGATTCGGCCTAGCTGAGCCTAACCGCTGCCGAGGTACTGAATTGACCGAATCAGTAGAAAGTGTCTCAGAGATTGCATAGGAGGGCGGGGCAGTGGCCCGCGATGTGATCCGAATAGTGGATGTTGACGCTACGCAGACATCGGACAGATCGCGTGGACTGAATCGTGGTCACATCTATTTACATTGATACATCGGTCTTAAGGTTAAACATTCAACATACAGTTGGCCGTACATATAGTAAATTCTGCAAAAACAGTTATTATTATTATTATTGTTATAATGTAGCATTCTTCTGTTTAAGAAAAGGCTGCCTCAGTGTACCGAAACATCTTGCACGAGCGTTGTGGCATTAACTCATTAATTAAAAAGAAGTTAATATTCGCTTTCCTTCAGTATCGTTGATTTGTTTAATATTGTTTCATAAATGGTTATGTGCATATGTATAGATATGCATGTATATCAATTTTCTATCGATATATGTACCTTGGCCGAACTCAAGATCTCAGTAAATCTGTGCTTGTTGCAAGCGTCACTCCCATACGACTGGTTTCAGGCTCAAATCACTCCGTTTCTTACGCGGGCCAGCCAATCTTCGCGTGTCTTAGGGCTGAGTCTCTTCGAGAGTTCCGTGTTTCCCTACGGAGTAGAGAGAGATAAGAGAGAGAGAAAAAAAAGAGCAGGAGTTCTATCTATAACCACTCACCCTGTGAGGTGGAGACCGTGTGCCCGACGGCCTATCCCACCGACCGTCTGGACAGGCGCCCGCTGATAGAGTCTCCTGCCCAATGGCTGTCTCGCCCTCGTTATTGTCTCTGCTTACTTGACCTATGTCGATAAAGATTTCTGCCGTTGCGACTGAAGTTGGCTGGAGTGAGTTCACGACGAAGAACGAGAATGGCGCCTGCGACCCACTCGCCTCCCCCACCTTCTTCTAGTGATACTCGATTCTGTTCGGTTTACTGAGTGGCTACTACTTAGTGAAACGCCCCAGCGGGAGGGGGGGTCCGCAGACACCCATAGTGGTGGCTGCTTCTTCTGCAACCGGTGGCGACCGGCAGCCGGCAACGTATCCACCTAGTCTGCATTGATGTGCTCCCGTCGTAGTTGCACTAGTCTCATTGGCCGGGATAAATAATGCCGAATGAACTGAGCCAGCCAGGGTCAGTCGTTCTTTTTCGAATGATTCGATCACGTTCGACTGGGAGAGGGAATATTCGGCGTTGGCGATTTAGTGGTGACAAAGTTCCAACAATAACCAGCTGACCAGGAGTAGAAGTTCGCACTCCCGCCGGTCGTACTCCTGCTGGTTACGGTTGACAGCTGATGATGATAGTAGTCGATTAAAATCGATATAATTCGCACTGAACGAAGGCAAACTCAACACAAAAGTAGACTATTATTCTATTAAGATAACTTGAACACATTCGTTCGGAGGAGAAAATGACTTGAATGTTTCGTGCCCACGACCACTTCAGAACTGGTGTCCTCATTGTTATTATTATTATTAATCACAACCATCGTTTGGCAAAATGCATATAAACTTAGAGCGCACAAGTTGCGAGCCTCCGGTTATATCCGCTATAGTATTGGTGGACGCTTTAGACATATTCGAGGATTCAGGGAGTTTCTCCAGGAACATATTGCTACATTGGCGCTATCTCCGAACACTCTCCTCGTATTTCAACCAGCGAAAGGAAGTCACCCTCCGCTCCTCTCTCTCGCTATATATATCTATATATATATATAGGGGTGTATGGGTGTGTGTGTTTATGTTCCCTTCTCTAGTGGGGAGACAACGACGGCTGGATTGTTACGAGCAACGTTTTCAACTGTCGCAGTAACCCTGATTCCCGTGGCTCTCGTCAAATCTCGAACCACACGATGCTGTTGAGTTCGACTGAACAGCAATAATAAGTAGGGACTATTTTCTAGATCGGCAGGTTAATCTGATATAGAATTTTGTTGTGCCTAAATAGACCGACTCCCAATGTGGGATATCTCAATAAAAATAATAATAATAATGAAGTATCTCCCTGTGAGAGATATCAAAAATAGTGAAACAGTTATTGAGTTCAATCGAAGAATGTCTATCTCATCCATTCTGCTGCATCTGGCTGTCTGCTGTCACTTTACCTTGCCGTTGTCTAGAGCATATTATAAACTCTAGTATGTGCGTTCAGCTCGAGGAGATCCGTAGACAGACATCACAGCAAGTGCTGTCTATATGGACAGTGCTTCTCCTTGGCTGAATCGCATAGATATTAGACCCGTGTAGACATTATTTTGCCAGACATAAATCGCAGCCCCCCACAGGCCGTCCCTAATGGCCCCCAGAACCACGTAAATTATACTTGATCGCTCGCTCATCCGTCCGTGCGATGATGTTGATCGCCGACGAATGATGAGTCTCCATTGGTCATGTTTGTTGTTGCAAATCTCTCCCGCTTCCAGGCCTTTCGCAGCCGCAAAAAAGCTTTCCATCCATAGCTCAATAGGTTAGTCCCTACCTATCGTTCCTGGTCTTCTTGGACTGTCTATATATACACCTACACGAGCCATATATATATATATATATATATATATGTGTATATATATATATATGTTTTTGTGTTTCCCAACAGAAACCCGAGCTGACGCCGGCGATGAACCGGGAGCTTTTTAGGCGGGTATATGGTTCAGCTGTGGCAATTTTTGTTGTTGCCGGGTGGACACAGCGGCCGCAACACCGCACCGGACGGTTGATTACTCTAGCTGCATTATAGGCGACGCTGTGCTGATCATGGCAGGCAGCAGTCGACCGGGCTTTGGAAACTAAACTGGCGTTATTTTATCGACAAAGGCTTTCTTTTGAAGATTGCTTTTCTGCTGCCCCATACATCGATGCGGAAGGGTAGAGCTAGAGGGAGAAATAGAGAAGATGTCGGTGTGGGAGATCATCAACTCTCAAAGGGTTTCCTCATCTCGGCTCTGTTAATATTGAAGGGAGGAAACGGGAGAGAAACGCCACGGTATCCCCTATAAACATAAACCAAGGGATATCAAAGCCGCGTGTAAACAATTTACGAAGCCACCAGCGAGCTCGCCCGCGTGGTTCTCATGATTCGCCCTATGAGATCGACAAGAGGGCTACAAGAGCAAGCTCTAAGCTGACTGACTGATTAACTGGCAAAGCTTCGAGGTTAACGCGAAATGAAAAAAGTCAAGCCTTGACCTTCCAGTACTACTAGTTATATATATATATATATATATATATATATATATATATATATAATACGATAGTTTCTATGTAGACATGGACCGAGAAAGAAACAGGAAGAACAACCATTCACGAAATGTGACCAAATTGAAAGTGTCAAATTTTGGTTAGTCGCCCACAGGTTTGCGGAACTTTCCCAACACTCTGCTCATTCATAGTGATCAAATAAGATACTCAAATCTACATCACGGTACAATCTTAATGGCCTGGCGACCTCAGTAAAGAGCCTCTGCAATAAACAACCCGCCACTCACTAATTTGTGGCGTGTGTGTGTGTGTGCGTTTGTGCTTGGGCATACTACGATATATGATGACATGTATTATCCCCGTTGCCTGCTTATGGCATCGCAAGATTCAGTTGTACTTTGTGTGTGGGTATCATGTAGATAGTGATCATATACAAGCCATGTCGTGAGGCAGACAGACGAGTGCCTATTGTCTGTATGATTTCGATGAAGGTTTCACCATAGTTATTATCCACCATCCGTGCGATCGAGTTGCTACGAATGACGATTCGGCTGTGGGTCGGTACCGAACAACGTTGTGATGGTTGTACGTAATTTGGGGGTTCTCGATCCTTCGCCACCGCGGCCGGCATCCTCGATCGTCGGCTTCGTCATCAGCAGCAGCATCATCATCGTCGTACCAGCATAGGAGGAGGCTGTGTGATTTTATATATATATATATATACGACAAACATGTGCGGTGAGTCTGTCCTCAGGTCAATTTGGCTCACGCTACAGTGAGGTACAAGGAAGGATAGAAAGAAAAGGGAACGAAATGACGAGATCGTAGTTACTATTTAGTTTTTCGACTGTCGGCAATAGACGTACACGAAATCTGAAGGACCAGCAACATGAGAGGTGGATATGGATGAAGCCAAATAGGGAGGACAGCCGAAGTCCAAGGTTTGGCTACTTCAGTTACTTTTACGTTATCTTTTTGGGATGTCTATTGAAGTCATTCCGTTGAGGCGATGTGCGCGGTGTCGACATCATCGGGCTCGACCATCATTGCCCTAGTGACGACTGTCCGGTACCGCATTCATCATCAAAATCGTGTGATGCCGACGAACGACTTCAAGGATCCGACGTCGGACGACGACTGATGGAGTTGGCTTGACTAAGAAAACGGCACAGGGGTACCAGGACACGAGCAAGTATTTCATCTCCTTCGTAGGTGAACGAGAAGGCCACCGGTGACAGAAAGGTGCGCGAAGCACCCGCAAAAGCAACCTTGATGATAAGAGCTTAGCGACGGGCAAAGACGAGCGACCCCACACATGTATACACGATTTCGGTCGGCAATGTATGCGCATAGAGATGACGGGACCGACAATTCGTACAATTCCTTCAATTGTGAAGCAATATGTCTTCGTGTTTGGTTTCGTCTTGAAGATGTCTGCAGATATCTACAGGCGACAGATTCACTGAGCGAATCGCAGCCTTCTGTTCAAAGTGGTCAGAGCATACCATCCGTCTACGGTAGACGATGAGATATGTGTGGGAAGAAAATGAAGTGTGAACAGAGTCCCTCTAATCAATAGAGCGGCGACTCCGTTTGTACCTGTCCCCGTCTGGCAGAACAGGCTGAGTCACGACAAACTTGGATTGTCCTATACACCTCCATAATTAACCGCCAACCTATACTGGATTGACAACGTCGTTTTAATTCCCTCTAGCAGGAACATTCAACGTTTAAGTTTCGTTCCTCGACGAGTGCGTGCAAACATGTATTAATTGACATAGGTATATAGTGTCAACCTGAGTTTAGATAACAGAGCATAGATATGGCCGTATGCCTGAAGTTGAAGGGTCTGACCAATATGACTAAGTTTGTCCCACTGGTCAATGATACTCCTTCCCCATCTCCATCTTCGGCGAGTTTCTATCTATCTATCTCTAGCTAGTGTCTCCTTTAAACTGCAGGTCCCGTTCCGGTGTTGTTGTTGTTGTTGTTGTTGTTGTCTGCTGAGGTGGTCCTTGGTGTTCTCTCGGTTTGTCTCCTCCTCTTGGTCGGCGTTGTCGCCTATTTCTCAGTCATGTTTTTCTCATCGTGTTTATAGCGTCCACCATCACCACCACCACCGCCAAACTCGTTTACTACTCCCGCCCATAGTTCTTTGCCTTTCTTCGGTCGTCCCGGCTACTCAGCAGAGACGAATATAGGGTGCTCAGGTGACCCCCAGCTCGAGCCTCCACCCCACTGGCATCTTCTCACTCACTCAACCAGTCACTCATTCCGTCCTGAGTCCTGCGTGGCTATCAGCAACAGTAGACAACAAGAACCTTGGGCCTGTTGGACTCGCTGTGGTTACCCGTTGGTTTTCAGACTGCATAGCAGTTGTTGCCTACTAGTAGTACTAGCTGGAGTCATTGGTAGTCCCGGCCGGTCGCCGGGAGCAACCGGAGTTCGCCGCCGGTCGCGTATCTCGATCCGGCATCGGCAATTCGTCTCGGCGGCTCGGCGTGGCTCGTCGTCTACTGCTGCTTCTCTGTAACATGAGGTGAGAGAGAAGAGGAAATGCCCGCTGTTGTGCGCCTACCGACGCAGATACCCGTACCGATATCGGCAACCTACTTGCTGTCAGCCACGACTAGAGACATGGGGGGTGTACGGAACTATACGGAAACACTGGTGGTGCCGCTTGTGGATGTTGCTGATGGTGGCACTCTTGAGCGCTGACTGACTCGGCTCTTTTTGCCGAATGGTCGCGTCGAGTTCGGGCCACGGCCGTCGACGGACGGTAGCGGCCGACGACGACAGAGACTTAGGAAACGACAGCAAAAACGGCACAGGCCAAAGAATTTTGGATACTTTATGAGGTCTTCAGATACAGAACCCTGTGGGTTAGGTCGGTTGCGTCGACCGTCTGTCGAAAACCGGGCCTTGATGTTACATATTTAGTAGCCACATAGTGTGGCCAAGATGTTTGTATGTCTGACGAACGAACTCCAAAGCTCTTGACATTAAATTATGAGAGGAGCTATGGGCTTGAACAAGATGACACAAATGATATATAATACGTAAAAGAGGAGTTAATAAAATAATAACAATGGTATATTAACGTAACAGCCGGCCGCTCTGTATCGATACAGCGGGAAATCGACAAGGAAGAATCACCGCATGTTCGGGATAGAACAGTAGTCTTAAACCTGAAACCTAAGAAGGTCTCAGCAAGGTTTCTATTCATCACGATGCCTTGGAAAGGTGCTAAGCATCTGGGTGCCCGTCATCCCACATCGTCCAGTTCTCCACAGCGTTAGGCTAGATTGATTATGGTGCACTTGTGCGTTCGGTTTCATCATGTAGCCTCCTGGCTCATTTCGCTTCTTAGGGCACCACTGCGCCGATGCGTGGCTCGTGCGCTATATTTGACAGGTGCCCTTTAAATGGTGTTCTTGTATTGAGAAGATCTTCTCCCACTTCCACCCCAACTGAAGAAACGTTTGCGTCATTGTGAAAACAAATCAGCACGATCGTGGCATTATAGTGATCTTGACTAAACAAACGCCTTTGTCGAATAATCAGTGTCTATCGCAGTGGATACCTCATGGTTCGGCGTGGGGAACGTCATGGAATATATATATATATATATACATATATATTAGATTGAGATGGCTGAGATCAAATTACCAGTGGACGCTGGAATATAGCAGTATTTTTACTATATTTAGTGAATACATTTACTCTCAGTGAAAAAATTCACCCTATAAATAAATAAAAAATAAAACTTCCGTAAACGACAACTGATAACGTCGATAAGACAAAAAACGATTGACAAGTCGAATACGTTCAGGAGGAGCTATTTCAGAATGTGCAGTTACGCCTAGATTATGTGGGTTCGTTCACAGCTTGTTACAAGGCGATTTTCCTTCGCCCTGGTCCCTGCGTCATTGCCTGATCATTCTTGGCCTTATCAATCTCGCTTCTGACGATGACGACACGACGCATACGGAGCTTCCCCGTCGATATGCGGCTCGATACGTCGAGCTGGTATGCGACACCAATTCTATTGGAAGTGTTCAATGGTCCAGGTTCGTGCGACCCGACCTTCCCTTATCAACAGGTCGCTATCTCCGGTTTATTGCCTCTAACAACTGCGGCTAAGGTTGCAGTCCCAGTCGTTGTTTGTGTCTTCGGGGGGCTTTTCGTGGTATTTATTGGTCGATAAAGAATCGAACACGCCAATATAGATAGTCTGGGATGGGAAAGCTTGAGACGGCCGAGATAAGCAATTGAACAATTCGTTCTTATTTGGGAAAAAAATAGTAGAGCTATTATGATATAACCGCCGAAGCGTCTAGCGGTGCAGCAAATGGTTGGTGAATATAGCGATACGAATCGCGCTCTGAAATCGAGCCGCAATGTGGCTTCAGCTCATGATTCACGACCGTACTGAAGTGGCGTAAACACTAGCCATAATTTTTTCTTATCCGAAAATTATTTTGTGGTTAAGTAGCAATGTGCCTATCAAAGGCTTTTTTATGATCCGAACGAATGCTATGATCGACATTCTATAAAATGGAACGTTACCCCGTCATTTTGCATCTATAATTCGCTTTGTGATCGCGACGAGTGAGTCAGCCCTTGATCGTAGGAAGTGGCTTTATTTGATTCTCTCTCTCTCTCTCAACAGACGCGGCTTCTTCCCCATAAAAAAGCCTCTTATACGTAGTGGTACGCTGTATGTTCACGTACGAATAAACACCTAACGTACGCGAAGCCCAGATCGGATCGAATCTCGCTTCCGAAGCGGTCACCAAGGGAATCCGTAATAGTAATAAGGCTAATCCTTAAAAATCATTGCTCTCGTTCGTCTGTCATCGACTCGATTTGAGCCGTCGAGTCTGAGCCCAATGCGTAAATAGCCAAGCTGCCCGAAGCGCTGCCAGCTTTTCGACTTCATCAGATACTTCTGAGCGTACTTCGTGGAACTTCTTATCTAAGTAGCTTTAGCGCTTGAGTCCTTCAACGCTGTTCGCTCGTAGTTCAAGGTTTTTTTCTCTGCGATACTCTCTGCTGGTCTCTTGTCATGTTTTCAACCGGCGAAGTGTGTTCATTGGTGTACTTAGCAGTTGTGGTGGTAGATATTCGAGTTGTCTGGATCTAACATGAGGTTAGCCACTTGTTGTTGCCTCGCTGCTGTTATTCGTTCATCATCGTTGCAGTGGCTCGGCTCAGTCCCTCGTACCCAAAGGTACCTCGCGTTCGACAGGGCCCAGGACATTGGATCACTTAAGCAGATCCAAGCACCGACGACAAGCTTTGTCGCTGGCACGTATTTAGGCATCACTGTTGTCTTGTGCTCCACTGAATGACCGGGCATCGCGCGCGTGTACACAGGGTCCATTTGCCGCTTTTTGAAGCAATTTTGATGTTTACTTGGCGGGCCACCGGGCTCCTCTTTCTCGAACAGAGTCATAACAGTCTTTGCTGTAGGATTTCGCTTTCTTCTCGGGAGATTCGGCTTTTGCGCGGCTTCGCTCGACGTGCGCTCTGCCGAACATTTGCGGCGACGTCTTACGCGATCAACACGGCGCGTGAGGAAGGTCTAGATAGCGAAGACCGCTGAGTATTAGGTTTAGTAGGTCCGCTATTGTACACCCCACAAGCTCGAGGCAAAAATCCTGATGAGTCGACTTCGGTAAGAGACCGAAGACGACGCGACTGCGACTGACCCTTCTTTACTCGGAGCGGCGGAGAAGCGACAAGCGGTGCAGAGGGACAGTGTTGAAGAAAATCAAGTTTTCTTTCTTTCTTTTTTACCTGATCTGTCTCATCTTAGCTCCCTGTAATAGCGGCACGCATGAGGAGGCCCCATCCTCCCCTCCTCGCTAATTTGCTCTAAGCATTTGTTTACTTTAGGATTCAAGAAAAAGAGAAGCAGAAGAAAGACAAGAGGCTGAAGATAAATTGAGGAAATATATGCGCATTAGCTAGCATACATATATATATATATATATATATATATACATAGGGCAAAATATGGGTTGTCAGGAAGAGAAAGATCAATGCTGGGTAACCGAACAGCTCGTCGGTGAGGCAAGACATATAGGAGTTTGGAGGACTTATCAGGGTAAAGGTGGAAGTCTACAGTTAAAAGATATACGTTTCCAGTTGAAGTATGGCCCCTTTAACTGGATGCTAAAAAGCATGCTACTTCTTTCCTAAGCTCACATTTGCCCCACCCTATCTATCTGTGTGTACGTGCGAGTCTCTAGCTATATGTGTGTATTTCACAGTTTAGGGCAGTTGCGGAATACCCATTTGATTCGCAATGAAACGCCATAGCTGCCTGGATGCAGTAAACCTAAAAACCGCTACTAGACTCGTATATCTAGTACAAATGAACGGGCCACCGAGGGCCTGGTGGCAGCGGCCGAAAGAAGATGAACCATTAGAAGGTTGACAGGAAAAAAGGGAAATAAATAAAGCTGATGACGGTAAAGGAAAAGTCTAAGCACTGAGGCTTATCGGCGACCGTGACGTTCGGTTCTCTACCATTAGCTTAGCAGCGGTGGGCTGATGTTTTCTGATGTCTGTCGGCAACGGAATTGTTGGGTAATAGTCAGTCGGCTGATGGAAACGAGATCTCGACAGCCAGTAATAATCAATGAGAGTGAAGAGAGAGAGAGAGAGAGAGCAGATAGAAGTGTAGCTAATCCCTTGTGGAAGAACTTTTAAATACGTCTTGAATGAGGCACTGTGGGCTTACATGCCGAGAGTAGCTCTTCATATATAAAGACTGATCATTGATGAGTTGCTTGCTTCATTCGAGCACATATATACATATACACACAAACCATTTCTAGGAAGGCATTACCCAATATGGAAAAAGGAGCTAAAAAAAACTAAACCTAAAGGCAGTGTGGACCTTACTGCACGAATGCCTTGCTAATGCATGGAAATACCTTGACAACACTGATAAGCTGTGTCGGAGCACCCGAATGGGTCGACTTAAACAGGTGTGTGTGTGACAGTCCTATGTATGATACTGTGTTTATATATATATATATGTATACATATTATTAATAATACGCTTGCTGTATTGTTCGTTTGGGCCCATGAATCATATTGGTGTGTTCGGATGTTAGTTTGTAACCAACTCTTTTATCCGGGCGAATGGATTTATTCGATATCATAAGAGTGTGCTATCCATTGAAGACCACATCGGTGTCCTCTCTCGTGTTCTTGTGTTCGAGCGACTTGGACGGAACTTTCATGTAGGTTAACCTTGTCTGCCGCTGTCGGCGCTGATCATGATATGAGTACGGTTTGATCTGTCCAGCTTTCTATGCAGAGGCCAACCAAAGCTTTTTGGATCATTGTCGAATCTTTTCCGTTTAGTGCTTTGGGACAGACGATAGCTGGTGAGATCGTCAGATCTTCTCGTAGTTAAAGCTCCGGCGAGAAGGCTCCGGTCTCCCATTTGCTACCTCCCTCGATTTATTGTGTACTTCTCACCGGAGTGAGAAAGCCGACAAGGGTCTGGATCTGTCTGCGGTCTGATCCCGGCTAAGAGATATGCCAGTGAGTCGTCTCTGATCTAAACCATGCACGTCTCCACACGAGATCAATCGAAGCTGATGTTGGCTGGCATGCACAAATGTTCATGATGTGATCAGCAACTCTCTTTGTTGCGGAAGTAATTTCGATTCCGGCGGTTGATGGCTATATGTTTTTGTAAATAGCTAGACAAGGCAGACAAACTTCACGGTTAGTCAGTGTAGGAGGGGGGTGGGTTGGGGGGCGTCTGTTTGACTTTGCTAGCAGACGTACGGCCGTCGGGCGTCATCAACGACGTCCACCGCTGTCGGGGTACCTTCGTTAAGTCGAAAACTTCATCTGATATACGAAGAGCGCGGATACTGATGACATGCGTTAGGGCACAAGCGACGGGATTCCCACTGGTCTAAATTACCCGGAGAGTTGAGCGAGCGAGCGATCAACGGAAGGCACCGTTGGCGGGACCGCGAGAGGCCCAAACTCCCTGAAGTCGCATGGTGGGTCCAGCCATCATCAACGAGGACCAAGGATGACGACAGAGAAGAACCGCCTAAAGTCGTCTGGTTCGGCAAGCAGAGACGGTGGCCAATGTGAGGAGCTGATGACAGCAGCCTCTGGCTGATACGATGGACCACCTAAGCGTAATGTTCCCTCAGTAGAAGTCGAGGGAACGCACGGCACTATCGTATGACGCTGACCATCATGATCTTGATTTGGCCGTTCAATATGAGGAATTTGATGCGAGACCGTGTCTAACCTCTGTTTCGAGCTTCGGTACGAACGAGCGAAGCCGACGTCTGTCGCCGTCCACGATGATGATGATGATGATTTGGTGATTTCTGTTGACGAGAAATATCGACGTTAGCGAGACACTCTGCGGGAGGTCTTCTATAAATATCAGGCCCACAGGCTCAGCGAATCTATTGATCGAGGCATTCTGTCGCATGGAAGCTGTAGTCAACTCTCAAACACCGATTTTGACTATTACCATTATTATTATATTATTATTAGGATGTAGACATAGAGATTAAGTAATTATTGTTAATTGAGCAAATTACGTTGAAGGTCGGAAATATACTCATTGTGTAGACATTAGTAATTAGCTGGCTAAATTGAGTCCTGTTAACGTATCATGATAACGACCACAGAATTATACATAGAGTGGTCGGTGATGTAGTATTAATGGATTCATTGTTAATTATATATCATTAATCTTAGGTTACTCGGTGACTCTGTCCGCAATGACAATACATTATCCCGAGTGTGTCACAAATTATGAGCGTCGATATCGATGAAGAAATGTCAAAATCTCGTTGAACGAAGGGTGAAAGTTGAGCTTGAGCATTTTGACAAGCGACTTCCGTTTGTTTAAAGGCTACAGCCATGATGCCATCTAGACTGCGTTCCTTCTTGTACTTCGTCTTACTCTCAGTAGACAAATTGAAACAGCTTCTGTTATAGGCACATTTGTTTACTAGTCCGTGGTGGCTCCTGTTTCTTGTGGTCACCTTACGTCACTCTGCAACTGTGGTGGTAACGGCGGCGGCGGCGGCGGCAGCAGCAGTAACAACAACGAAACGGGTGTTGCTCGATTAATCCAACTGTGCATTGTGCGTCTGTCGTCCTCTTCAGATCGACAAAGTGAACCTCGTGTCGAGTTGAAGAACGTTTCCCGCGAGTCCAAGGGTAGCACCAACCAAACGGAACAGAAGGCTACGTTAAAGCAATAATCACTGCCTCCGTCGATATTTGTCTATTGTGCGGTACAGGTCTCTATCCGATGGGGCTGGTATGAGTCTGCCAGAAGGACTACTGCACCAGTTGAACTGTTCGACTGCCGCCGAATGGATTCGCGGACGAAAGTGGATGGATAAGATTGAACTTTGAGAGCTTCGTAGCCGCAACAGCAGCAGCAGCAGCGGCAACCGCAGTAGTAGTAGTAGTAGCATTCAAGCGGGCCCGTTTTGCAGTCGCATCTGTTCGAAAGTTTAGATTGTGCGGCCTTCTCGATGCCCATCTCAAGCCACCCTGGCGCCATACCGCCAACCGTTCACCCGCTCGAGCTCTCTCTCTCGCTCGCTCTCTAACTCCATCTCTCTCTCTCTCTCTCGTCGGTATTCTCACACGGAACGCAACGATCACCGAAATGTCTGATCAGATGTGTTGACTTTATTCCGCAGATAGCGACGAATTATCTGAAATGAAGGGAGCCGCGATATAAAACTCTGGCTAGACAGGATCAGTTCTCACGGACGAAACAATTCCATCAAGTGGTTTCGTGCATATTGCGAATTTCTTTGATTAAACATATGCATATGGATGAGCGTGAGTTTTCCTATACAATATTGTGCAGTAAATTGTTGCTCTTAGTTGATTTATTACGTTGAACAAGAAACTGGCCACGCGTGACAACTGACAGACAGAGTAGGTACGTTAAACTCTTGATAATAAAGCGAACTACTCACTTAGCAGTTGGCAAACATTGGTCTATATTGGCACTTTTGCTAGACGTCGAATCTAGCAATAGATCACGATGTTCAAACATCACGAGTACACAAATAGACGTAAGTCCTGTAAAGGCACGTTTTCCCGTACATTACATCGGCTGTTCGCTCGTCTTCATGTCCATCCATTACATATATATATATATATATATATATTATTGTTATTATCGGAATTCATTGTCAGTTATTTTGTTGTGTCAGGCACGCTTCTTTATTGGAATCGATAATCAAGAAGCATCATTAATCAATAGAAGAAGAGCAACCGCCAATCCTCCCTTTACAACCGTTAGAACGTGCGAGTTTAGATCGTGCCGTAATGTCTTCAGTTGGGCGCCGCGCCACGTCGGCGTTTTCTATCTTCGCCAGGAATTCGCCTGCGTGGTCACCGCAGCTGGCATCGTAATGTCGTAATAGACGAACGGTGGTGAGCCAGATCCCATCTTGCACGAGTAGCGACCGATACTCAGATTGGAAGCGCGAATCTTTATAGAGACAAGCGCGCGCGCGCGAGAGAGAGAAGGCAGAGACGAAGGGGGATCAGTAAAGTTAAATATTCCACGGTGACCCGAGATTCGGGAGCAACACAGAAAGCGAAGAGTTCTATTGATTTTTTCGTAATCGTCAACGAGTTTTGCGTAGCATTGGCCGACGACCGACAGACGGGCTGCCATTTTGCGAAACTAAACAAAATAGTTCTAGCAATACAATTATATCATTGCGTCGGCAAGATTCGTCCGAGCCATCCGATTCGATGTGTCTGAATATATATTAGCCAACGTGAATGGTATCTCGAATTATTAAGTGCGACCTTGCCTTATGATTAGGCTGGCGAAGAGTTGTTGTAATCACAGTTAAATTTATTTTCCATTGCTTTCGTAAATGAGATCTTTTGCTAGTTTGATTAAAGTTGGCTTGAATCCACTTGAAAACGCGTAGATACTGTAGATTTGAATTGAGCCACTAATTTTACACTTTACATTATGCATAATAGATGTTCGCGTCCACACGATGTTTTTTTTGCCACAAAGGTCGCATTCATGTGCGCTGTCATTCATCTGCATACGTTCACCATCAATCCTAAATCGTACGAGTGCTGTGTTGTTGCTAACGGCCTATTGTATTGTTTAGGAGGATATGCCGCATCTGTTCGCGGGTCGTTCCAGTGTGCCTGCAACACTGACCATTGCCGCAACGAGAATCGTACAACGTGTGAGGACGCCATGTGTTACACACAGTATCTGAAGAAACGGGATGGAGCCGATCCGATCACGAAAGGCTGTCTGCCAACGAAAACCTCGCTGCTTTGCGAGAATCGAAGGCCAAAAACCGCAGCCAACTGGCCAATTCTTGTTTGCTGCGAGAAGAACATGTGTAACGATCAGCTGCCTCCACAATTGGCCCAGATCATGGGGGTATATCAACATGCAGGTGCGGGCAACGTCACTGCCGCTGCGGGATCAACAATAGCCAGCAATGATCTCGCTTCGAATACGCTCTCGCGAAACTCCAACGGGGACAGTACGTATGCAATCAACGATTGCCACCTATTCAAAAATGTACAGGCGTCGATATCTTGCTGGCGTTCGAGAACAACTTCATAATTATAATAACTCTTTTTAATTAGCATCAATGAATCTCGACGAGATTGGTCAACCATATAACCTTGAATGTTAGTGGACAAGGGCGTCACAGCTAACAGATCTTGGCTCTTTGTCCTCTTCCAGGAACGTCGGCAGGCAACACCAACGATCTCAGCAGCAGCAGCAGCAGTCGAACCGGAAGCGTAAGCAACAACAACGGCGACGTAATCGAGGACCCTCGGGACGAGGAGGCCGAGATCGATTTCAACCCGTCAGGCAGCGCCAATCAGGATCTTTCAGGCAGTAGTGATCCCGCGGACACAAGCTCACTCGCTGACAGCAACAAAATCTACAACAACCCCCGTTTCATGGACACGATCAAGCGGAAGACGACGATATCGGGCTCTAGCGCCAGTGGTAGCGCCGGCGGCGGCAACGGCGTCAGCGACCTGAACGTGTTGCGTCCAGTGCCTGCCGATAGCAGCGCGACGGGCCTGACTGCGTTCCATGTTGCCGTCCTGCTAACGGCTCTCGCCTGTCTCTTTCTGCTATTTCTTCTTGGCTTCGCGATACTGCGACGGCAAGCGCGATTCTTCAACGGGACGCCCTACCTCGTCGGGCAGCCTGTCTACACGAAGGAGCAGACAACACTGACTCGGCATGATCATAACTGTGTCGCCACTCCGACGAGGCTGCCCCTACCGTCTCATCATAGCTATGCGGTGGGGGTCACTGTTCCGTCATCAATGCATCACCACCAGGCGCCAACGATAGTGAGCCAAATGTCGACGAGTCGGGGCAGCAGCCATCACGGCGGAAGCCATTTACAGCAGCAGCAGCAGCGGCAGAAGCAGTACCAGTCAGTGATAACGGCGTCCACAGCATCGTACGACAACAACGTCCACTCGTAGAAGCCCACTCGTCCGTTGTCTATTCGTTCTTGACCAGTAGCAGTTATAGCAGCAAGCCACTCTCGAATGAGACGGTCCCAATTGCGGAAACGGATCAAACATGATTCTCGTTTAGGGAGGAGAGGGAGCCTGTCCTGCTTCAAAGTTAACAAGATGTGTTTTCTCGGTTTTTTGCGTATTAATTAGTCCGAGGACAAAGTTGTCAATCTGCGTTGCAATACGTACAATGCTTTTGAGTCGATAGGTAAACACGCAAATTTGTGAATAAGCGTCGGTCTGCGAACAAACCTGATCTGTATACATATGCGCATATATATATATATATATATATATATATATATATCGCTTGCTCTCCACTGGTTCAACAACGAACGTTGTCAATGCGAGAAGTATACACGTGGTGCTATTCGTTGATAGAGTCGAAAAATACATTGGAGATTTAAGGTCGTGTCCAGGGTCAGTTGGTGAATAATAATGATGATGATGATGGGAAACGTATTAGTTTATCGTTAAGTTTATGTTGCCATTGGTATAAGAATAGATGTCCGAGATGTAATTCATCCTCTACGGACGCAGTGTCAAAAATGGCGTTCAAACATTAATCGTTCTTTAAGGCACCTTGAAGTCAATTATCCTAATAGATTTCTCTGGTTTGTTATTGCAATGAGCGCTGAACTGGCCAAGAGCACTATCCTGAATCTCCAAATAAGGTCGACCGAATTTCAGTCGAACGGTATAATTTGCACGTTATATTGTACGTCTTGCTTATCTCTATTAATTTATGAGTCAGACACATATAAATATATATATATATATATATATATATATATATATACATATATATATCCTATAAGTTGAGTCCTAAATACGTGAGTGTACGGTACACCTTGAAATCACCTGTGTAACGCGTACATCTTCACTATGAAAAGTACTTTGTTCAGCCATTAGCCTCCTGTCACGCTGTCTCTAATTCTACCGGCCTGCACCGGGAGAAGAGGCCGCGTTAACTAACGCAGTATCAATGGAACACCAAATTATATATATATATATATATATATAAAGAACAATGGTTCTTCCCGACGTGAAGTATTTTGCTGAAAATTCTCTCTGTTGTTTGCGAGCTCGATCGTGATGCCACGAACATTGTGCAGTTGCAGCAGGAGCGGCAGCGTCACCCGCGTATTTGATTGATATTGTTAGTACAGTATTACGCATCAAATTCGGATATTGTTATAATCATAATTCCTTGGCAAGTTGGCTCAAGTTAAAAGTCGTTCGTATCATTAGATATTGTTTTTGGTCGAATAGTTTTACTCACGCTGTCACCTCGATATGAGCATTGATCTGAGAGGACACGCACACGACAAAGGCATTGAATGCAGATAACGAATGATTCATGAGAGTATTCTTGTTGCTCACAGACCAATAGGGGGTCGGCCTTGCCCGAATGAAGGCAGCCAGGGACAACTCTAGAACTCAACTTGTCATTGGGTTGTATATAAACATGCACAAAAGAATATACATTATTGTAAATATGAAACTGACGTAGTAAACTAATGAAGTTTTTGGTAGCTGAAGCAATTGTTAAAACAATAATCATCGCGGTCATTATCGCAAATAGTAATAATGATAAATAAGAACGACCTCTTGCGTGTACATATAAATATATGTAAATACGATATGAGAATAATACCATACGCAAGCATATCATCATAAGCGAGCTATTTATTAGTAGTATACAGGCAAATTACATCGATTTGTTAGGTGAAAACGCCACAATGTTGACGAGTTCGTGTCCGCCTGATGACGAGTGTTCAAAATGCTCGGCTATATACAAAAGTCATGTGTTACCGCCGGATTATGGCGCTGTGTCAGGAAATGCAGAATAAATATATATTGTCGATATACTATAATGAGAGGATTAAATTATGCCTTATGCCTTACCTTTGACAAGAAATAAACGACCACTTGAGTTTGAACTGACGTCCAGAGCAACTTTATTTTGTTCACTAAGAAATGAACGAATACTTCTGCGGCGCACATATGCAAATAGTAGGGCACGAACGGCCAGTTGCCGGAGATCACATCTGTTATTAAGGCATTTCTACGAAGCCACGCTGAACGTGTTTTGCGTTTCACGAAACAGAATGACGTATTTTGCGTTTCAAAACACTGATCATGTAGCGAATCTTCATACGGATATCAAATAGATCAAATCTGCTGGCAAGGAGACATCGAGGGTTTGGGAGGATGATTATAACGTTCCATCTAGGTTTCTGTTCGAAGTTAGAAAATCGAAAAGTCTTCTAATTTACATCTCTCAACTACAAACCGAACTAGAAACCAACTCTGATTTACTCTAAACATAATCCCCCTTTGTAGATGGTTTAAAATTAATGTTAAAATATCGTTCATCGACAAGCCGATTGAAAAGCAAACCAAAAAGCACGCCCCATTATAATGAAATTGTAGGAGTCTTCAATGGTGTTATTGTACATAGATGAAAATTGGAGCTAATCAAGCGGTTACGTTCAGTATCTTGGCTTATGGCCTTTTGTTCTAACACTTTCACAGCATTTGGTAAAATCTTCGCAATTTCGGAAACATGTGAAAACGTTTTGATTTAGCTAATATAATACTGTATTTGATATGGATTCGTTCGGAAATTGGCAGGTCTCAAATTTATCACAAAACTTGCCTGACCTACGCCGCTTGGTTTCCAGGTTATAAACGGCTTGTTAGAGGCCGAGGTAGCGATCAACACCAATGAACATGCATTCCATTTTTTTTGTGTATGCTTTATTTGCCTCTATTTTTAATGATTGGCTTTCTAAGTAACAGAATATCTGTGGTCTTTCGAGTCCATACACCATCACAATATGGTCCTAAAAATAGGGTAAAGTATATTATATGTATACATACCTATGCATGTCATTACATCGTCAGTTTATGAAATCGGTCTCGGCTATACATGTATAGGTTCACGACAACCGAAGCAAGGGGTTATTTACAACGTAGACATCGATCCCAATCCTAAAAAATAGCATAAAGATACATACCTAAAAGATACATAGCACACATATATATATATATATATAAATGTATATATCACGAACTGTCATCAGTGATGCAATTAGAGTCTGCTATTAGATTTCTAGTCACTTATTTTCTCTCCCTGTGATCGATGGATGGATGATCTTTCTCTCTCTCTTCCTCCTGGGGATATCAAGCTCTCTGTCCAATAACCTCTGTCTGAGGCAACCCTTAATTATTCGTTCAGCCGTCGAATGGGGATGTATACTAATTAACATTGCTTCCTCAAGATTGCATTTGCCAAGACTAAAGCCCATTTGACTTCGACCCGATGCGACCTTTCTATTGTGTAATAGTTAGGTACCTGCTCCACTCATTTGAGAACTCCTCCTTTTCCAACCAAACATGTAAAGGTAACACATGGATACAGTGATTTGAGTAGTTTCAATTTCAGAAAGTTCATTCGAAATTTCGACTTCCAAGCGCAGATCATCGCAAAGATCTACTTAGTTTTATGAAGCTGCTCTCTCGGCAGTCCGCTGGCAGAAACCACCCAAAGCTAAAATAATGTATGGGCATCTCATGTTGGTAACCCCTCGTTATTTCATTTGTTGATGATATCCGTGTTTAAAAGATACGAGTACCAATGTCTACATAATTAATATACATGGCTACATGAGCGTAATCTATTCATAAATCGATCAAGTTAATGCATAATTTACCAAAACGTTTCCTTCAGCAAGACACGGGCGTTTTCCCAGACTATGAACATAGAAGAGATAGCGTTGTGTGCCCTCGCCTTCTAAGGGCCCCGATCATAGAATCTAGATAGAGTGTCGGCATTATGCTATTTAGAACCAACTTGTCAGCTGCTTAAAATGGCATAATCTGGGAATAATTCATTGTACCGTTCTAAGGTAACTGTTTCCTTCGTATATTTTATATACATACATACAGTGCCAGAGCCGATGACACGATACAGCTGTACCGAACTAATAATACTCATAAAAATAATAATGATGAAATCTCGTTGTCCTGAAGAACACCCCCACCTTCTTGTCTCCATGGTCATGGAACAAGAGTGAGAGTAAGGTAAAGGGAATCTTCATCCCGATTACGGGTCGTACAGTACACGAAGGAAGTTAGACGCGCTTTAAAGTAACCCGTGTATGAGAGGAACCGGCCCTTCGTGTGATCATTTAAAGTAGACACATAGCGCTAAAATGGGTATTCGATTAACTTATACTTCACTGATTCTTCGGCTCAGTCCGTTCGCCCTTTGTCGTTCCCTATCAGAGTCATTGAGGAAGAGGTGAACATATTCTGTCCACCGTATGCAATCATTCGTCTTAGCTACCGTCGTCGACGAAAACGCTCCTCTTTATCGTCCGAGGCAAAAGGAACCACTTCTTCATCTCGCATTGTCACCGCGCGCATTGTACGGATGTTAACTATTATAGAATCGTAATAGCATTCAATATATAAATAATTACCCCCAGTTTGCCTGTGTCCTTTCATGCTGTCCCGCCGAGGAGTATCTCACTAGCAGAGCTGCTATCGAATTTCTGCGGGTCATTTATCCTGGTCATGCGCTGCCTCATCAGATCGACATGCTTCGTAAGAGAGCCCTGTCGCTTCGGAGAACTTGTACTTGGCATACTTGCCCGCAGATACGGCGTACACCGGCAGACGACCGTTGTTGTATGAACCGAAAGCACACAAGGATTCCCTGTCCGGCGACACTTTAAAAGTCGCCTGTGAACGCGCTCCAATTAGGTAACTTAGCGGCCACCAACTCCTTGATACAGTGATGAGAAATAATAGTTGATTAATAATATTATTATTACGCTCTTATTAGCCCTATGGCACAAAATATGCCGAGATTGCCAAATATATTAGCTGAAAAACACATTATTGTACACATGACTTTCGTCGTGGAAAACACAAGTTACCCTCGGAAGGTCCGTATATTTCTCAAAGATCGCATTAGGCTAACGTAAATAAAAATGTTACGTGCTGTTCACGCTATAGTATAATACAGACATTTCGTAGATCTATCAGTTTTTGAGTAAATATGTCAAATCCGTCAAGCCGAATCTCGTAGCATAATGTTGAATAAAATACATTTTTTTTATTGATATCGATAAAATCGCAATCTCGTCAAATTACCCTGTATTATCGAGGCTGAAGATGTGTACGGTACCCGTGCTAGAAACGCTGCAGAGGTAATCGTTATCGGGTGCGAAATTGATGCAGTATGTTGTTGCAGGGCTACTGCCACGATAAAATTCGTATAACGTTACCGGCGTCCCCGTTGTGACGGAAAACACCCTTATATAGTTTCCTGTAAGCACAGAATTTATGAAAAATTAAGGCTAGTGAAAACAGAGGAAATTGGTAAATCATAGCTAAACTGGACCTTACACGGAAGCTTCGAGTTCAAGAGAACGAAACAAGAGACATATATACGGAGTGTGCTCAAGATTAGACAGACATCAAGCAGCTATTGCAAGGTACAGTGTGTAATTATCCAATACTTGGCGTTTACGACTATTGGACTGCCAAGTCAAAACCCCTTTCATATTTAAGATTAGGCGTTTTGACAAATAAGTAAATTATTCTATCGATTTTTTGTCGAATAGTAGTCAGCTTCCCAGATAATCAGGTACAAAATATGTCGTTCATAAGTAAGCGACCTAAGGATTTGTTTGGGATACGGAAATACTTTCGGAACTTTCGTCAAAGCAACAAACCGTTCTCGCTGGCAGTGGCGATCATACGGCCGGTTTGGTTGAAGGTGATACACGCGAGCTCATGTTTATGGGCATCGATCGTTGTCGAAATCATGGGCGGTGTGGATATGTCCTCGATGATTATGGACCCAATTTGTTGGCCAGGATAAGCCTAGAGAGAGAGATAGCGAGAGAGAGAAGTGCAACAATGGTAAGTTTGAATACAGATAAAACTGAATTCAAGAGCGGAGGTACTGACATTCAAAAAGGGAAGGTGTATGGCAGCCATAAACATTGAGCATAGATGCGACGCAGAGGACTGGCGACTAGTTTTAAATAACAACAGTTATTGTGTATATTCCTAAATGTCTTCATTGCATATTTACTCCTATAACGACACTTGTGTGTTTATTGCACATGTGAATCTGGCTGTTTGAATATGTTAGAATCTTGTGTCAACGGTTTATAACAGTAGCATACATCGAACATACATGAAACTATGAGCCCTTCGGCAAAATGAGAGTAATAACTTCATCTGTCAGAATATCCCCGCTCCTCGTTGTACAAAGCGAAATATTACTCAAACATTGAAGAAGCCGCCGCGCATCAGACGATCGTCCACTTTTATGAACAGTTCTTCCCGCCGTAGAGATACGACAACAAGTGCTCCCCGGTATTGAATGCTATTTGGGTTATCTGAGACACTCTGCCAGAGGGACATGGTGGGTATGAAAGACTAGATGACGTACCAGAATCGTGCGATCATATTTTGAGTTATAGGTCACTTCGCATAGGCCTCTAGGGTTTGGCCGTGTGCCACGCTCAAGGAGCATTTGTGGGAATGACGCGTCTGGGAACGGGTATACTTGAATTCGATCAAGGCGAACGACAACCAACATTTCACGACGCATACGAACAGCCAACACCTGCAAATCAAATGTAACGAGCTGCATTAATTAATCACAAATATTCGATTAGGGAACACCAGGTTAGTTATCTTCTGATCTTTTATGCCACTCTCGTACTGTGATCATTTTAGTCCACAAGTTTGAACAATTGCAACATAGATATCATACATGTGACACACGCGCGATGAACAATAGAGGATATTTAAGTGACTAATTTTGGGAGCAATTAGCCACTCCGTTTGTTGATTCGCTAGCGTTGACTACAGGTAGCTAGTTTAGTAGTGTGTATTGTGGCGCAGGCAAACGTATAGCTAGTTTCGTTGTAAAACCACAGACAAAATATAGTGAAGATTAATATGTGTTCACCTCATCAGAGAAGCCCAGTTCATGGACAATGGTCATTCTCATTAAGTCGAAGACTAATACAGCGTTTGCCGCGTTGTGGCCATCGCCGCCAGGTACCAAGGCGAGGTACTTGAAATGATCCTGAATATCCACCTGAAGCAAAATGAACAGTAACAACAAGCATAACAAGACTAGTCAACAGTAATTGGCCATTTCATATGCTACCACCGTCTCGCTGTAAGTGGAGTTATGAAGGGAAATGCAGTTATCTGGTTTAACAGAGAATCAAATTGAGCAACACCCTATTATTGAGATACATATAAACAGCCTTAAACATATCTGAAAGTTAGATATTGGTATATATGTCTATATGGTTAGAACAGACCCTGCTAATTATGAAAGAACTTAAAGCTTTCTTTTGTTTATTCAAATTTCAAATGAACTTGCCTTGCTAATTGGGGGTTGATCTGGACTATTGGGTATGTGTATAACATGCTTGTATGGCTGTACGGAGCACACGTGGACTCCATCCTCGGCAACGTAGACGTAGAGGGCTGCAAGTAAATCATCAGGGTTATGTTGATCTCGTTAATTGGTTACAGCAGTGCAACTTGCGAACAATGATAAGGACGCATCCCTTGTTGTACTGACAAACCTTAACATATATGGATTAAATATATGACACCGCGTACTTTAGTAGATTTCGCTAAAAGCGAGCTCACACCTCTCAAACATCTGACTCATTTGACCTTCTAATCAATCCCAACAGACATCAGTGAAATACGTATCATTTATGTTCGTATTGACCAGTCAGCACGCTTATAGGCGTTGGCATAGACAATACCACATCTTCGGCCATTTATTTGAGCTGCGGCCACTGGACGACAACTACATACTGTGGTTTTCGTTAAAACGAAGCGAGGAAGTCATGGTTGGTCTTTGGTGGCGTCTCGCTGAGTTTCAAACGAAGAGAGACGAATCTACCGCTTGTCCATCGTTTGTTGGCGAGTATCTCCAAGATCAGCTGGATCCCCGCAAGGAAAGGGAATTGTGTTCACGTGACGTGTTGTACAGCGGCATCCTACCTGCGAAGTTTGCCACTTGTATCCCGCATGTCACCACATCGAATGACCGGAAAAATGCCCGGAGCATACTTTTTAAAGGTAAAGACATATGAGTGCACGTGAATGTATGTGTATGCGTCGTGCAGAACATAAAATTTAGCGGTCATAGCTCAAAATGTACGCTATCTAATAGTTGGACACCGAGAAGATGGCAATGTACAAGCAGTTGGGGCGTGGAGAAAAGACAATAATGAAAGATTAATAAAAACAAAAACAAGTGGAAACACCTAAAACTTCAGATATTGAGTTAATTATATATGTAATCAGTTGCACGTGGCACAGACGTTGTTTCTAGTATCGGGTGTATGTTCTAGTATTAAAAATATCGCAGTTGAGAGAATTTAGTTTCCCCAATACTGTCAAGCCCGGTGGCGAGACGCATTCGTGTGTGCGCCTCGCAATCAGAGGAGACACAGATCCCCACCGTTGCACATTTGCATTTAAAGGGGTTGTCCGTCTCATGGATCACTGCCGAAAGCAGTTGTACTGTGGACGTTAAATGTTGCCTGTGGGTTAGCCCGGAAAATTTCGTTAGTCTCCTTAATACTGGTATGGGTTTCCCCCATAGATGATTTTTCTTCACGTACACAACTGAATTCAGTTCGGCGTTTTTTATCGCTCCATTGCATGAGCGCTGGTTGCAGTTAACGACAAAACTACCGCAGGGTCATTGTGCGTTTTGTAATACCTCTGATACTCCGGCCGCGTTTTATAGGCTGTTACAATTTTGCTTGATAATGAATTTCGAAGTATGAATGATTTAGTCGGATAACACCATATAACCGGCTGTGTAAATACGGGGAATGATTAAATATTGCTTATGCTGTGTGATACGGTGTTTAAAAGTAGGCGTATTTAAAAAGAGGAGACAAAGTGTAGTAAAAATCACATAGAACTTCATCTAGTTTTAAATAAGTTTCAAATAATTGTCTAAAGGTAATCCTAGAGTTTGACGACTTTGCAGCACTGCTGGCTTTTTCTCTTCGTCTTCGTTGGCAGTCACAGTCAATTGACGGCGAAATGGCCAAGAAGATCGCAGAGTGCGTGAAAGAATATCATAGAAAAGGAATACAGACACTTGGTTTCATTGCACGGACATCTTCTTTATTATTTTAGTACTTTGTTAATTTAAAGCACGCAGCCATTACTGCGCTTTAAGTCCTAAACGTAATGTAAAATGCGTTATATATATAATATATATATATATAAGTCGTCAATATATTAAATTTGTCAAATAGCCCGCAGCTGGACATGCATCACCGTTGGCAAAAATCACTCGCGACATTATCATGCCAACGATAATTGGAGGCTTGCTGTGCGGTTAAGTACACTTAAAATTCGCTTTTATGATCTATCTCGATTTTAATATTGGCATATTCAAGGTCACACGTTCCGGTGTCAATGAATAGGTTAGCTCTACTCAGTGAATCCGTTCATAATTTCAAAAGTTCGGTTTCAGCCACTACAGTTACTACATTTCACACATGCGGCGACATCCCCCATTACAGTAATATTAATATGTACACATGCACACGCGTATTCTGGCCGTCAAGCCAAAAAATACACATCTCTGTAGTATATCGGCAAATAGGACAAACGTGACTGATTATAGATGTCATTGATTTTCACATCGTTGGCGACGCCCAGATGTGATACGGCCATTTAAAAGAATTGGCAAACTACCTCGAATTTGTCAGTTAACTCTGATAGCGGCGCGATATCTGCCGCTGGATATTCGTAGTTGTTTCTGTCGTAGTTATCCTATAAGAGTGGCAGAGCAAGCTAAGAAAAGGAAGCGCTGGGTAACTTTTAGATGTGGCGGTCCAATCCATTGAAAATCTCTGTACAATCCAATAGGTTTGCGAAAAGAAAATCGTTGATCCCGCTCACCCCTTATTACCTCAAGTGATATACTGTTAGAATGGCGACTAGATACGCGTGTAATTCACTCAGCAGGTGTGAGCGTTCGAGAAGATTCATCAATATAAAGTCGCCAACCAACTCAGGCCAACCCCGTTCTTCAGCATAGGTGCTGAACTCTATTGTCATTAACTCGAAACTGGGTTAAAATAACATCCGATTCAAATCAGTCAAGGTCGTTGTCCTCCTACTGGCTACAAGTTGCTCCTAACATACTACAGCTCACCGGGGTAATGAGGACAAATATTGACAATGTTATCAAGGTATTCATTGGTGATTGAGCCCGTTTCTGAGAAAGTGCATTTGTGAAGCATCCCGTCTTCGTAGAGAGTATACACAACATAATCATCGCCGTCCTTCGGCCCAAACACGCACAGACCTGACGCGTGGGCCGGGAGCTTGAATGATTTCATGTCGAGTATTTCACGCCGCGGAGACAGGTAATAGAGCGGATTGAACAAATTGACCCTGTAAATAAAAATATCATACCCATAGGGTGTAAGTGTGCTAGGATAAGCCTCATTGTTACAGTTATAAGGCTTTGTAAGGACTCCTTATAATTCCAATAGGCGTCGACTTCGACATTTCTTCATTACTCCTTGTGATATTCAAAGGTTCGAAATGGTCAAACAAAAACAGAGACAAATTCACAGTAATGCTATCTAGCAACTTTTCATGCGATGCTGCCATAGTTGTTCATGTTGCCTATATAAGATCGAGAGTTATGTAATGATGATGTCTGTACAATGCCCACGTGTTTGCGAGCACACTTTGTTTAGTGAGCCAGTAACGCCGAGACGGGATGGTAACAACGCAGCGAGGGCATAACTGATTCGAAAAAAAATGGGCAAAATGATTTCGCTCGAACAGAATACAATACATAAGGGACTACAGATTCGAAATTTGTGATAATCCGAGTTCGGACTGCGTATAATGACTCAGTATATATATATATATATATATATATATATATATATATACATATAGTAATACTCTTGTTATGTAATTATAATATGCACATCTATAGGAATTATATAACAGATAGATGTCTACAAATGACTGAGTTGCTGACAGTGAAGGAACTGGCAATCTCGTAATTTACGTTACCTGTTAAGTGATGGGTCGAAGATGGCGAAGATGTGTATTGTTTCCTTGTTAGATGAACAGCAGAGATATTTGTCATCGGGCGAAAAGTTGATACTGCGCATACTGACTTGGTCAAATCCCCGTCGAAACTCAAACAACTTCGAAAACGGCCTTAGGATGTCAAACACGCGTATCAAAGTTCCTGTAACGATAAAGCTGGGATGCTATATCATGCTTACTGGCTCATTTAACTACATCCATTCGAATTCCTCAACAATAATCTCGAATAATATACAGGCGTTTGCACAGGATGTGACGAATCACGTTATGTGTGAACGTTCGGTAATATAGTCATAGTGAGTGAGACAGCCTTTGACTGTTCATATCAATGTCAAAACAAACCCTTTTCGCTAGCGGTCGCAAGCATGGTGCCGTTTCGGCTAATTGCGATGCACACGATGTGAGTTAAATGAGCTGGCATCGTGAAGCCAGGAGAAGACCACGAAGGGAACTTTTGGATGCTGACGGTGCCGATATTTAGGCCAGGGTATGCCTGTCAACAGAAACACACACATGGCAAATGCGCATACTGAGGCGACGAAACAGATATTGGCGTTCAATGACAGCGAACATAGGAAACCAACAAAACACCAGCAGAGAACACTTGGTACTCTAGTATGCGTGGTAGATTTCAACAATATATTACCATATAACAAAACACATATCGTATATATTCAGGGCCGCTTGCTACCAGATAGAGCTTGGATATTCTTCTCCGTATTATAAACTTACTATTATTATTAAAATTATCACTAAAATTCTACAATGGTGAGGGTGATTTGAAGAATGGGTTTCGCCGTGGTTGACTGCAAATATTTATCCACACTGCTGAGCCTGCTAGGACTTACTTGACACTAGGTATTAATTAGCTCCTGTCCTAATAAATACATCCAGCCCAAGCTGATCTGCCCCACCCGGATACCAGCGTTAACTATGCGAAAAACAAGATAGCAGTAAGCAAGCCTTCGAATATGTGAAACCTCATTGCAGTCTTTCATTTGCACAAGAGGCAGCTCCCATGTCGGCGATAGAAATTGCTCTCGACGAGACGCTATAAATTAATAAGAATATCATCTAGCAGCGCTATACGATGAACTATGATGGCCATAACAACGTACCAGAATGAGAGGTTGAGAATGACCCAGTTCGCAAATCCCTTTCGGGTTTGGAAAAGTTTGAAAGCGGATTAGATATGTACAATCTGGAAAGCTGTACATTTCAATCTGGCTTGTGAAGACGACAGCCATATAATCGAGTCGTAGACGGACGGCAAGCACCTGCAAGTGTATTATAACAATCGGGAAGGATGCACGATCATCCAGCGGCAGAATTTAAATTGAATGGATTATCAATCTTTTCATATATATATATATTATACGCGCTGAACTTTTATTTATATCAGATATCACCTGTTACGATATCGTCTATTCAGTGGCACTACAGGGGCCATTAATACGAGCATAACATAAAACTGTGGATGAGTGGAGAGGTGGGACTGCAGCTGACTATCAGTCGAAATCCGAAATCTTAGGAAGATAACAAGGACGCTACGGCAAACGTCTAGGCAAAAAAAAAATATATATATATGTACGTACCTTTTGATAGAACTTCAAAGTCATGACAATTCGTTTCTTCTCATGGTCATACACAAACACCCGATGTATCATCTCGGTTATAGGGGTGTCCGGTACCAAAATGAGGAAATTGCTGCGGTTCAACATTTCAATCTGAAGCAACAGCAATAACAGGTACACAGATCCATGATCGATTGGGATTAATACATATATTTAAAGAAAAGAAAATAGGAAAACTTAACTTCTTTAATTAATTTGGACAGGGAGTCATAATTTTGTGTTGTGATTGCTTTATGATAGTTGATTATCTTCTCGCTGTTGACGGTCGGTTTCTGCGAAACTCATTCAATCTGATTACGTAGTGAAAGCAATGCAAAGGAGCTAGTAACTGCATATAAGAGAGCTTAAGCATTGTAGAATTGCAGCTCCTTTAATAAACCAATAAACCTTTACTATTACTTTACTGCATTTCCGTTCCAGCGGACGCCGTTGATTGAAGTTCTTTCAGTTCGACCTAATTGTGGAGTAGTCTTATAGAGTTTCACTCAAGTGGCGGACTGCACATTGGTTTCCAGAGAAATATTTAATATATATTGTTAAATTTATTTTTTGCTTCCTCCATAGACTCGAATGTGAATCGGTATCAAGGGTCTGTTCTGTTGTTGCAACGAATTTTTTGTGTGGCGATTATCTCGACAAGCATTAACGCTTTCGGAAATAGTCTAACAGAAAAGTTTGCAAACTTGCGAGTTATATATAGGTTAGACAAGGCCGAGTTTTTGAAGGATGAGCTTCCTCCTTTAAAGGAGAGAGTAATTAAACAGCAAACTTATTTAACAAGTTAGAGAGGAATAGACAATGATATTCGAGCACGTTCCTTTAATCAATACGTTTACATTAGCATACAGGAGACACTGCGGCAAGGAAATGATCACTGGAAAAAATACCACAGCGAAAAATGTATCGGTATTATCCAATATGAGTATGCAAGAACTTACCTTGCTGATGGAGATCGGACCATGATGAATCCTCATGTGTTCAAGTTCAGCAAACGGCTCCACGTTGAACACTTGTAACATATTGTCGGAATAACATGCAAAGGCATCTAGTACAAGATGAAGGGAGACACAATACGGGGGTATCTTGTTTAGGAAATTCGTACACGGTGTGAAATTAACGATAGAGGCTCACATGGGCCCGCTTCATTATACCAGCAGGCAACGAGACAACATTGCGAAGGTCATTATTTGCCATCAAAGTAGAATAAAAATGTACTAATCACCCGCCGTCCTGTCAACGACAATTCTTTAATATGGGGCTTTCGACGGAGTGCGTAGGATCGATGCAATTTCGAAGTGAACAAAAAATTACCCAATTTTAATGGGAATACCAACTGTCATCGGCAAAACAAGTGGACTTTGCTGGTAACTTGTATTTTGAGAAATAAATGGTAGAAACGCAAATTCGCATTTTAATTGCAGGTGCTTGTATAGGCCTACAATATGAGCTTTCAACAACAACAAGTAGAATATTGATATTTGCCATAGCCTAGCGAAGGCCTTCTATTGACTGTATGATGAGATGCAAAAAGCATACCCCACTCGTTGCAATTTTAATATAACAAGCGAATCTTGCAACTGGGTCGTTAACACGGATGACTGTGCTTATCTGTGCTTATTTCAAACTTAAATGATGCTCGTCTCAGGTATTCAAACCCTGCGGACTTCACCATTTGCTCCGAGCTCGTGAAGTTAACAAAATATACAGCTGATATCCGCGTGACAAACAACAGCGTGGTTGCACAGGGTTCCTTGAACGGTGATAGTGCATTACGATTACTAACTAACTATGTCGTCCACGTCAGAAATGCACAATACGGATTCGCGCACGTTTTGAGACGTTTTAGAGGAGGCTGTTGATCAAATGAAGAACTCCATGAAATGATTTATCGGTTTGAAACAGAACACTAATACATACCGTAACTTTGGTTAAAAGCGATTATTCTGCTGTCACCCATTTTTCCCAGCAGAGATGTGCAGCACACGGTGGCTACGCAAGGGTCTGGTGTTTGTTTGACCCGATCAAATTACACCATATACCATCATCCCCCCAACCAGCTGACGATTTTAAAGCTGAACGAGAGAGAGAGAAGGAAAGGGGCGTGGAATTACGAAGGGTATTGGGACCTTCAAGCGGTGACCGCCTTCATCTGCGAGCGAAACGAGCACATGTCGAATTTGTTATTGACACGATTAATTAATAATTAATTAATTGATAATTAGTTATGTGGTTGTATTCACATGCTTGTTTTAGTTGTAATCATGTACAGTTCAAAGTATATTATTTGTTCAGCAACTAAATCTAAGCGCTGACCTAGAACTAGCAGCCGTATTCATCCATGCACTTCAGCGTATTTTGCAACTTCACACGCCAATGTCAAACCAACTAACACGGATCAGTTGAACGTTGCTAAGAATGAAAATAAATGGAATGCACAACAACTATCGGCGTCTACAAGTTCAGGAATTGTACGAACGATTTAGTACTAGCGCCAAGGGTCATCTTAGTTCTTTAGAACAACATCAGCTGAAGAGCCAAAATTAATAAAGTAAATTATATCGTATGACGTTACTCTGGAGGAGTAATTCTCCATAGCTGTTGTTCGCTGGAGCAAATGGGCTAGAATTTAATTTTGTTCGTTGGATATGGGGGAGAAAACGCTTGAAGGGTCAACCTGCAGTATGAACGTCCGCGAAGATTCTTGAGGTATTGTGTCTAGCCAGATTCGAAGCGATTGTGAGTCGATGTAGAAGAGCTTCAATGTGAACGGTACTTGATGGGATCTTATCAAATCCAGCTTCGAGTACTAGCTGAAAGGACTGCTTTTAGTGATGTTAGTTAAAAAAGTAGAGGCCACTGTTCGCTCTGTACGGGATTATACAAGCTGAGATTTCTTTACATTAGAAAGGAAATTCGTTTGCTTGACACTTGCTTTAATGTAATACTTGTGATCATTTATGATATTGGATCCGCCTCAGAGCTATGCGTATTTTCCAGCGGATAGAGCTGAGCACCAAAATGATTGAGCTGGGTAATATGTCGAAACACATTCATGGAATGATTTGAATGTCACCGTCAATGAACACCGTTTTATTATGATACACTTACTGCTTGGTCTTTATTTGAGCGTGTTATTTTTACTGCATACACACTTTCTTATCACCGAGTCCGAATCGCACTTTATAATACAACTCAAAGGGTACTACTAATAATATTATAATACTAATATATACAGTATAAAAAAGTCGTCAATTATTTGTACATGCACCAACATTGGAGAAACCGCTCGTGCACCCTTAGGCAGTGAAGGTTTCTACAAAATAACTGACTGATTATTCGTAACACGTCCCTTATATATATATATATATGATATCAATTACACTCTGTGATTATATTACTTGTAGTATGGCATTCATTATTAGCCCTATGAAACGTATCTTCTTTCCATTTCCTCACACTTTTTCCCTCACTGGTTGATCGACATTTAGGCCGTCCATTTCCTTGTCCTTGTTGATATATAGGACAACTATTTTGAGAGACGCCTTCCCAATCTCGATGCACATACCTCAACTGTTTTCGAATCAATCAATCCGTCCATTTCCACGTTCAATTTTATTCTTTATTCTGTACGCATATACAGGGTGCGACAATAGTCACTGTTCATAAATAAGCCCAAAATTCGACATAAAAGTTTGATGCGACCTACGGCGCTGTAGTCATAGGAAGCATATCGCTCTACGAATGTGTAGCGTTCACTATGCCACATCAAATTAATTAAGATGGAAAAATATAGATATTTTTGGTCCAGTTCTACAGCAACGTTGGAGGTGACCCTGGACTTTAACCACTTCAGTCCCGTCCGCCCATAGATGAACTAATTATCAGTTCAAAAAGTTTCGAGATTATATCTAAAAACTCGTTCGCACAGCAGCTTGAACTTAAATGGCGTTTCCCAGTTAACCATCAACCCTGCCCTCACGAGAGAACATGCGATCCATTCTTTTGTCGTTAAAATGTGAGCTAGGTATGCGAGCATTGCGGGGCTAATTCAAAGTATTGAAATACTCCGTTGGCTTACCACCGGAGTAGGGATGCAATGTTCTTAGTTTTCGCTGAATTTCTCACCGAGTCGGTGCGCTGGCAAATACCCCCAGAAAAAAAAACTCACGAAGCCAATAATGTACGTGTATCAGCCCCGCTTGGGGACTCCCTTGATCAACTCCGCTCAAGAAAAAAAAACACATCCATATTCGGCAATAGTTGTTAGACGTATGTACAAATGCAGTGTGTATACAACATGCTTCAAACATATATATCACACTTCCACGCACCATCCGGGGCGAGAAAGCCACACATGTTATTATCAACTCTATGAATAGAGCGTTATGCAGCATGCATATCCGCCCATTGAATTGTTTTTGGAACAATTTTTGATAGAAATATGGTACGCTGTGCGGCATAACTTATTAGCCACTTCCTGACGGTGGGATATTCGGCTATTTTTATGCAGGTTCGTTTTGAATATATCGTTTATATGAGGCATACATTTGTTTATTCTTAAAATCGCAGCGTCAGGCCAGTTGTCTCCAAAGTTATATTGTCTTTATTCGGTCTGTTTGTTCGCTAGTTAGTAGTGCATCAATGAGTGTTCAATACAATTGGTTTGTTAAGTCGATTCATTCAGCCGGATGTACTAATTAGTTCAAAGTACATGCCGTTCCCCTGTTTCGGCTCTCGCCTTCAATTACATCCTACCCGAACCCGCAACACTACATTCGTATGCGAGTTTCAGCCATTCAGCAAACTGCAGTGTACCTCGTTGATCTTTCTCCTACCTACATCTCATCAACTACGATAAGAATATCTAATAGAATCATCACAATTACACTCTCTTTACATATGATGAACGACTCATGTTGGCTTATGCTCTTCGACACAACAGTGTTACCTAACACAGTTCCTGTTTATCGTGTGGGCAGACATCGAAGAAGCGGTCGAATGCTTCAAGTGAAGCTCGGGTCGTTTCGGAGAAAATGTATTTGTGAAACGTTCCGTCGACACAGACAGCGTACACGATTTGGCCACGTTCAACCTGTGGCCCGAACGCGCACATGCAGGCGCACTCCGCCTTGACCTTGAATGAAGCCAACGCTCGTACCTCGGTGCCGAATGACGCGAATGAGGTGAAATCGAACGGATTGATTGATCGCCTACAAGTATTAACAATGATTGATCCGATTATTAGGAGCGCATTATTTGTCTAATTGTAAGACTCATTGTCCCGTATGCATATTGCATCTAACCATATGACATGCTAATTGATTCAAATTGAAATTGTGATGACAATATTTTTGACGATTATTTCGGTTAGCATTTCTGTAGTTGGTAACTATAGAACAGACATTTATGCACGACGATTTCGCAATGTGGGCAAAAAGAAGAAGTAGATACCTATTAAGTGATGTGTTGAGAATGGCGAAGATGTGCACAGTGCCCTTGTCAGACGAACAGCAGAGGTATCTGTCGTCGGGCGAGAAGTTGATACAGTACATCGTGGCCGGGTCATTTCCCCGTCGAAACTCGTACAACTGTGCAGATGACCTCGCGGTGTCAAACACACGTATCAGAGTTCCTGTAACAAGAAGAACAGATTTATGTTATTTCATGATAGAAGTGAAAACTGTTGCCCAACTAAATAGCATTTCAAGTAGTTAAGCCTTGCTTACACTAGATAGAATGACAACTGGCATAATTCGCGAATAGCTCGTGTCCAATTAGCGATAAATTACGTACGGCACCTTATTATGTCAAAATACCGTTCCTCTGGTCAATGGAAACTGTCCAACGATTTGGTCGACTGTATATTTTTACAATATAACTGTCAAAAGTAATATCCAATCAAAATTCGAATAGTTATTGTAATATTTTTCATATTTTCACAAATGCGTTTATATATTTATTGTATATATTGCGGCAGTGCTGAATATAAGCCAAAGACGAACCCTTCTGACTGGCGGTAGCAAGCATAGTGCCACTTTGGTTGAGAGCGATGCACTCCAGTTCACTTTGATGAGCATTGATCGTGATTGAGTGAGGGGGCGATGAGGATAAGTCTTCAATCATGACGGACCCAATTTTTTGGCCAGGATATGCCTGTTAAATAAACCATACATAGATGCAAGGTGAACTCTTAATGTTCCATAAGCAAATGTATGAAACAGTTAGAACAACGTGAATGTGTTCTCATATACACTGTATTCGATTCGACTAATAATCCATTAGATTTATTATTTTTGAACGCGGTGACATACGAGAATGATCCGCTGTGAAGTTGCAAGGGGACTCAGCTCACAAATCCCTTTGGGGTTTGGGCGCGTGTCACGAACGTGAAGAGTCTTCGGTACCCCCGGAAACGAGAATACACTGATCTGGCGACTGCGAACGACGACCATCTTATCACGGCGAAGACGAACAGATAACACCTGTCAAATAACATTAAACGGGCGCCACAAATTACAAAAGTCGAATGAATCAGATCGTCAGCCTGCGATATATTATACATTTACTCCTTTTTAAACATATATACACTAATAATTCCTTAATATATATATATATATATATATATAGATGTGTATACCTTGCCAACGAAGGCTGAGTCCATGCAAACACTGTTCTTGTTTATATCGTAACCAAGCACGACATTATCGGCACAGTTTCCACTGCCGTCAGGTATCAAGGCAAGGAAATTTGAACGGTGCAACATTTCGACCTGAAAAAAAATCAGAAAAAAAATAATTTATTATCGTATTGTGGTATGTTACCAATTCGTGTAGCTAGATTCATAAAGATAAATAATAAACTAATAAAGGTGAGGGTAAACGGGCATTTCTATGAAAGAGGTTACCAACAACTAGCAAATTGGATAGGGTAAATAGTTCTTATCAAGATTATTTACAATAACATACCTTGCCAATGGGGGGCAGATCCGGATGATCAGTGATGTGTTCAACTTCAGATAACGGCTCCATGTTGAAAATTTGTATGCCATTGTCGGATGCGCAAGCGAACAAAGCTGCCATAATGAATTAAATGAAACCATGTGTTTAAAGATTCTCACGAAGCGTTCGAAGAAATCTAGACACTCCGAACATCACACAGACTCTGTATGGCTTCACGTCATAATGTCGATCAGTAGCGGCATTGTCTCTTTCCAAGATAAATACTTTCAAAACAACGTTACACAGAAGTCTTACATAGACGACAGGAGGCTAGAATTTCTATGTTAGTTCAGGAAGGTGTTCTCATAAACGACGCGTTTGTAATACATAAAGTAAGGGTTTCCAAATGAGTCACATGAAGATCGTCATTTGAATATTTTCAACAGGAAATATAACACTTTCCTTGCAATGAAGCGGGAATTAGAAATTAAATTAAGCCCCCCATGGTTCTTGACTCACATAAGGCAATGTGGATGTTACTGTCACGATACAGATAACTTGTAGTTAAATAAACTGGACAGGTGAACGCTAATACAGCGCCTAAGAAATGTTGATTTCTGGATGAGCTATACGCAATTTGTTAATTGCGATTTTTACTGTCGAATTTTGAAGTAGATAGATTCATCTAAGGTCACCGAAATTATTTGGACCGATAGTAATATTAGCAAGTAAATAACAAAATCGTATCAAAAGCGCAACTCTAAATAGAACATATTTTATTTTGAGAGTGTGACCTGCTACAGCTAAGTTCGCTGTCACTGAGCTGCTGTCAACTTCTGCTAGCTAAGCAATCGATTCTATGTGACTCCTATGGACATAACTGGAGCATACGCTGGAAAACAACAATTGTTCTTATCAATGACGAGATCGCCAATGATTGGTGGAGTTGAACTGAAGATCTACTATAAGTTACAAAACGCTAAAATCGTTCCACAAAGTCGAGTCAAAAGCACTGAGACATAAAAATACAATATTATTTATTTTGTAATCATTCAAGCTTGGGCTGAATAAGGTCTACACAATACGCACTTGCACTAAGCCAATCAACATACCGCTGTTCTTTTCTTAATGATCTTGTCCAAAACAGAACTGGCTTTCTCTCTCTCTCTCTCTCTCTGCGTCTCGATTTCCAGAAACCGAAAAGCGTGCCCTTCTCAGAAGTTTGAATCCCACAAACTTTGACAGCTGGTATAGGTCGAGACACAATATGGACGCTTCGATTCAAGTATTCTTATTGACAATTGTTATTGTGCGAAGAAAAATATCCCGAGTTGTCGAGCGCGTAGTTTCCTTCTAAGTAAAAGTGGTTCTGGAAATCCACAAAAAGCTTCACACGCATACACTTACTTTGGTCTTGGTTAAAACGCAGAGAGTGGACTTTTGTGTTGGAATTCATCGTTGATATCTAGCATATACAGAACACTCAGTCTCTCACATATGTACGTGTACACACTCAACAAACACGCACTGTTTCGTTATTGATCGAGTGTGCATTGGTGTGTGTGCGTGTGTGTTACTGTCTCCAACATCAGCTGACGGCCTGCACGAAGAGGGGAAGGGAATAAGAGACGCAACCGCACCCGGAAGTGTCTATTGGAGATGTCAGACTCTGACAATAAATTGACGAAAACAAATCCGAGGTGGATCTTTTCGACGCAGAATTGAGAAATAGCCCTTCATTACTGCTACAGCTGCTAGAGTTACATTGAATGGCAGAAAAAGTGTACTAAGCAGATGGGCTTCCGGGTGACGCGCGCAAGTGCGTCTGCAAGAGCACAATACAAATAGTTGGCAAATTCAAACCGCCGAGAAAGAGGAAACATGGTCAATTCGCAAGTTTCGATACTGTTACTACGAACATCCAGTTGACACTAATTGTCACCCGCACGGTTGCATTCACGGCGTCAGGTGGCAGATCAAGGGTCACATCCATATTTAAGTGCGTCTATGATTAAGAAGCTTCTGCAAGAAAGAGACGATAGCGAAATGCCAATAACCAATCCTGTTGTTGTTATCCCTGTCAAGCAAGATAAGGCCGCTGCTGCTGATGTTGCTGCTGTGGTCACTTGAGTTATCCATACACTTTCAGGTGTTGTCGTCAGCTGTTGTTGGTGGTGTTGCCAAGTCGGGCCTGTCTGTGTGCCCATCTATGTGTCTCTATGCGTTTGTTTATTTGGAGTATTTCGCTCATCTTGGTTGTCAGTTCTCCCGTCCGATTACGATTTCTGCTCAGTGTGTTGGGGATGCTGTTGCTAATAAGTGTTAGTGGATGCTCAAGCCAGTTTCGACGACTGCCAACGAAACAATAAAATGCGTCCGGACCTACCGGTGAAGGAGTCGGAAATAAGTTGGTATCGGGAACACATTTGTCGATCGGCCTGCGAGAGGCCTTGAGGGCGGCAGGATTCTAATTTTGCACCCGCTCCTCCTTCATCAACATCTTTTTCTGCCGCTGACTGTAACTCGAGTGAGCCTCAGCCGGTCAATCGCTCGGCATATTCGTGCGTATGGATGTGTACAGATTGCAGAGGCAGGATCTGACAACGAAATGAGCATAATGTGGGGCTCTGTTTTATGGATCTTGGGGTCTTTCTGTTGGTGCCTTGCATTCAGTTGGGGATTTCACGGATTCGAACAGAATGGTGAGTTGGGATGTTGATATTTTTCATGCACTCATAGCGTAGAACGCATGTGATTACGCGAGGCCGCCATTAGCGAAGTGCACGCAGTTAAATAGACTATAGAGGGGTCGACTAAAAAAATTAAACCATTCATGTGCCATTATCATTTGTGCCATTAATGGGTATCGCGATATCTACACGGTACCGAGCATTTGCAGCAGTTGGAAATGATTTATGCGTGATGCTCTACGCTGCTTACGAATCAAAGCTGGCGGTGTCGATCTTACTAATAATAATAATTATTATTATTATTATTATTATTATTATTATTATTATTATTATCATATATATGATTTCTATTAGAGTACCTTAGGTGACAAATAACAAAATCTTTAGGTAGTGTTTATGACACGCTTTCATCTTCATCTGAAAGATCATTGCGTAGCTATGTATTCTTGATACATCACTGTTATCACCTAAATATGAATCTAGGACCCATAACCTACTCGCATAACGATTCTATTAACTGGTACATGTTAATTTATTAATTTTTTCCTATATATATTCCATTCATTGTTAGTTCTTTTCCCGTAATATGGGTACATGACAGATACCCATACATTGCTTCGCTTTAATCGCAGAAAAGACCGCTGTCGAGAGATCAAACGCGATACATTTTGAGTACGAATGACTGGGTTCATGGTAGTGATAAGCCTCGGGTGTATTTACGAGCGATCGTAAGCTACAGCGTAACTACTTACATAACATTACCCGGTTTGACGGGCATCTGTTTTAACTATACTTGCTTGTATGTTTGTCTGCCTCCGTTTTGGACTTATTGGCACGGACTTCAACTTCGATGACGAATTCATTCGTTGATTAATTCGATCACAATCAAATAGAATGGCCGGCTATGGTCTCTCGCGATTCTACGCATCTGAGCAGTTCCCATAAGACTACGGTCGGACAAATAGACTTCTTCGAGACACTGTCTCCTAAATGAGCAAAGTAAGAGAAATATGAGTTTTAGAAAATTCTTTGTTATACAAACTAATTTTAATATATATATATATATATATTAAAATTAGTTTGTATAACAAAGAATTTTCTAAAACTTTTTCTAAAACTAAAATTTTCTATATATATATATACACGAACGGATATGTATATATATATTTGATTCTTAAAGACGCAGTTGATCGAGTTGTTGTTTTGGAAGCCCGCGCATGTTTCCATCCTCAATTGTTTATGCATTTTCAGCTGACAATTTCTGAATGATATACATATCATAAAACAATCCAGCCTCTGTCCCAATTTGTACACCGTGGGGTGGATCAATATTATAGTTCATGAGATTTTCCCGTCCGTCAGGCTAGGCATTGAGGAAAGACGAGTCTTCATTTACTATTAAATATAATGGGAATGAACTGATCAACGTTCGAATTGGATAACTCATCGAGAAATAGCACCACACTGTGTCGGGGGAAGACGTGACAACTATTTTTTAGGAAATTGTTGATTAAATGTTTTTCCTGTTTGGGTAACTACTACACAGTTGCCGAACCAGATTTACCACAATATAATAGCTTGTATAATACGTCCCTCAATTCGGGTGGATATGGTTCTTAGGTTGCTAGTTAAGTATTTTTTTCATGAAATTTTGTTGCTTCACCTTGCGTCATTGGAACATTCAAAGCCTACAGATGCCACGAATCATATGTTACAGGTGATTGTTTAACAGCTTAAGAAATAGCTATTATTATTATTATTCATCATTAGTTCAAAAACAAATAATTAAGATAGATAATAGATGTGGATTTGTGATTGTAGCCACGTCAGACAGCTCCTTTCCGCACCTTTCGATGACGTGAGTCAAACTGGTGCCTTCATGGTAAACCGAGGCATGGGAATTAATTCACGAAGGTGAGTGGGAAGCCAACATATCTAGTGACATCTTCGCAGCCGATATATCCTCCACTTCTGCCATGTTCATTGCCATCGTCTTTGTTTGAGTAACGGACAACCCTAGTTCTGCAGAGGCCTTAGGCAGGCCTTTGCAGGTCAGATGCTGAGCAGTTTAATAAGCGAAGTCGAAGGTTAAGGAACAAATGCGGTGGTGTATGCGCTCAATTTTCGAGGAAGAACGACTCGCAGATGACGTAATCCATGAGTTTCCGAGTTGATGACATATATTATTATTATTTACTGCTACTGATTCGTCGACTCAGATAGGCGATGCGAAAAAGCCAACTGTTGAAACAGAAAGGGACAATGTTGCTATCGACCACGAATATATTTCTGTGCCGCAAGTGAATGATTGGCTCCTTTGCTAGATCATTGGGTCGAGGTGAGCCCTAAAACTGAATCACCGTGTATAATTTATTAAAACCAATCTAATCCAAGCGCTGTGACACGACATTTTCCGTCCTGGATGATTCCAACATGCCTGCAAACGGTGCAAGACAAACAGATGTCCTCATGAAAACCGTACTTAGCCAGTTACGATATTGTTCGTTTATAGGTCCGTAATATTTGTCCTTTTGAGACTTTTTCGCTAAAAATATGCTTCCTCACTTATTACTGTTTAAGGATCTAGACTTGATGTGCCACACAGACGACCAAGAAAAGTTTTTAAAAATATTTTGTTAGTCACCAATTAGTGCGCTGACATCATTGTGCGATGCTCCTACCAATTCCCTTCTCATTATCTTCTGCCTTAAAATCGTCTAATTGAGATTTGATTCTTTCATTTGATAGTACTGCTTCGCGTTTGCTAAGCAGCGGCTCTGTTAGTACCGCTGTAGAGGTTTACGCCTATTTACGATGTGGACGATATATTTTTAAACTCTTATGGAGCACAGGTATGATAGTCGAGTGGTCGATAGTGGTTGACCAAATGGACGGTTAGATAAAACTGTACGAACCAGCTGCCTGTTAATTCAGTTTGCTGTGGCCGTTTCAGAGGCCTGACAAAGAAGATCTATGTGAGGGCGAACACAAATTACACAGTTAATAAAATACACGAACATCTCACAATACATGCCTGTGATTCAAATGACGTTCTATGTTATGGTAACCTTTATTGATTATAAATGTGCATCTTAAAATATATACGTTAGGTTATAGATATATTGTTACTAACCTTTGAAGTAAAGTGTTCGTTTGTTTAAAGAGAAGAGGAACATGTTAACCAAGCGGAAGGATCTAGCACGGATGGTTCAAGCACGAATGCTCTCTTTTAAATAAAGGAGTGTATCAAATTTAATGCTTGGCCTGCATTGACTGCTGATTAAAATTGCGTGAAGTCACACCTCGACCCCGATTCATCTTGCCCATTGCGACCGCGCAATGCAGTCACTCTTTAGGGAAACAATGAGGTTGCCACACGCCCAGTGTAAATAAAATAAAACCTTTATTTTCACCCGTATGATGAAGTCTGGCCAATGCGCAGATCTATTCATTTATTGTGTGCCTGATTTATTCCAGAAGCTTTCCTGGCCCACATCAAAGTTATTTCTAAAGCTTCAAAACAAATGCAAATGCCCTCTAGCCTAAATTTATTTGATATAGGCTCTCTCTCCCAGACGCGATTTAGTGCGAGTAACCTATGCCCAGAGCATCATCGGTAGCATCGCTTAATCATTAGACCTAGTGCTCCTCATTAATTATTGACTGATTGAATGATCATTAAATTAACAAATACGAAATGACTGCCACATACAATGACTGCCATATCTGCTGTTGATGTGATTTTTCAATAACTTCTTTTTTGATTATCGAACGATCTCTTTCACATCTTCTACCTGCTTGAGTAGTCCTGACTATAGAGAGAATATATCCAACTATCCCCTCTCAAGCACAGTGTCCCTGCAACGAATAAGGCTTGCTCCGTTATTCTCAGTGTGCGCCTCCCCCTCAGCTATGAAGTCGCTTTTCAAAGTCATCATCGGCCATACGTTCTAATCGAAGTGCTAATTTTGCATGTTGCATACTCGAATTGGATTTCCACAGGGCAGAACGAGTGACGCTATTCACTGGTATCGCTCGAAAACGGCAGGCGCGTGGACACAAAGACGTTTTCCTCGTCGATGAATCGGCTATATATTTTCCATTCGTCCATTTTGGTGCTACCAGTCAAAAAGTGTAACCACTCACACATAGACACACCTATAAGATCGGCATGAGCATTATGCGCTTTTCAGCGCACACAGCGTTCCATTCTACGCCGCCCACTGACAGGTTGCTCCATAAATCAACACAGTTCCATCACGGCACCTGCTACGAAACATGAACGGGCGACAGTGATTGCCAGACTAAATACCACCTATCTCAACTTGGTTGAAGGGGACGATGCCAATTATGCCATATATTAGCTAGCAACCGGTTTCAGAACAGAGTCATGAACATCTGAACATAATCATTCTTACTCGTTTAGTTTTAGAAATTAGCGGAACCTCAGTACTGAAGTAGTACGGCCGTGTACGGATATTCGTGATTACCACCGACCAATATTTCGGTCGACGCAACAATGTCATAGAGTAAAATAATTTCAATATTCTTGTTACCAATGCTACTATGACTGTCGCCATGGCTGGTTGCGAAGGGCGACAGTTCGACAGAGATGAGTGCCCGGGTTCAATGCCCCGCCCAGACCCAATGATTTACCAAATAATTAAACGTTTTTATTTTTATTTATTTCATGCTTAGAGTTTAGAAAAGTTAGTCATTTATGATAATTCTGCAATGTGTTTGTAAATAGCATGTGCTTCGTCTAAATTTAAAACTGAGTCACTGAATGAGTCGACTCAAGGAGGAAAGTGTTTGTTAAGGAAAATTTTTCGATTCTGTTTTAGAAATACACACGTAACAAGAAGGGCTATTTACTAACCCTTGTGACTAACGGAGAGTGAGAGAAAGAGAGAGAGATGAAGCTGTTGACAGTTTTACAGTACGTAAGATTCATGTGGGGGTCTCCCTGGTGAATGGCACGACATTCTACTTGTGAGTCACTGTGTTGTATCTACAGGACTCGGAAATGCAAGCCAAGCGCTATTTGATCCTAAAGAAGCGCTATGACTCACCTTAATTGGCCAAGCCTTTCCTGGCTCCATATCTGTTAGCTGTGGCAAGAGCAAGGCGTCGGGATATTCTACATGGGAGTCTGAGTCCAGTATTTATATAACATAACAGATGAAGCTAATGTGACACTAAATTAAAGAAAATCATTATAGAATCCTTATTTGTGGGTTGTTCCAAGCCACAAAAAAAATGAATGCAACAATCGCATACAGAGTATTTATTCAAAACCACAAACATTGCCGTTTCGGGTCGAAGAGAATACTTTGATCACAGGGTCGGTGGGAATCGCTGCAGAAAGCTACAACCTATCCGCATCGTAAACGGATAGAAAACGCTCGACGTCGTCAAAACACTCCACCACCCTTAAGTTGTGTTTTGACAAAAGTCTACACCAGCATGTAAAATAGACAATTGTTTCGATTTGACACCAGATAGGATTCAATGTTCCAGCTTGGCTAGAGGCCACGAAGGAAGTTTCCGTCTGCTCGGGCTGAAAATTCAAACATGCTAACACTGTTCGGCAAACTCTTGGGCGTATTGACAATATTTATTTTAAGAACGAGGGAGGCAAATTAACCGAAATAATCATCAGCTCATTGAACTGACTGAAAATGACTCATGAGGTACTCACGAATGCATCGTTAACGTAAACAAATAAACACTACGAAATCCAAATTGTTTTATGAAATTAACGGTGGGTTTCTAACTTAGTTAGATTCCGTTTACTACTTTTCTTCGACAAGTTCTAAATTAAGCTCCAACTTAGGGTGAGGCTCAAAACTGGATACGGAACAAAGTTGCCATGGCGATTTTTCATCGCTTAGTATTTTGATCGTGTGCGACGTAACCGAGAGATGACAGCTTTGAATGTTGCATCTTGAATCTGCGTAAAGCTTGGGCGAAGAGTTCCATCGGTTAAAGTAGATCATATTATATATATATATATATATATATAATCACTGTTGGGAGGCTTACTCGGTCGCCGGGTAGCTAGCTGACATAACTACATGCGCTGTATTGATCTGACGGTATTCAGTGAGATTGCACAACCGCGTGGCGTAACATCGTCCCAAGCGCGGATGGATTAAGAGCATCCACATATTGATACGAGTTATCCTGTTAAATACCGATATGCTCTACTTATAATCTCACACACACTTGGGCACTTGCATGAGTTTTTCGGTAACGTTATCACGAGCTATTATTATTATTATTATTATCTTATGTTGTAGCCATTCTTGAGAACATTTGTGTCAGTATTATTCGTTTTATCGTACAGTACTGTATGATATGCTCAATATTTCAATATCCTCCTGAAACCGCAACTGGATAAGCTATACCTAAAATATGCATACATTACGTAAGCGCACGCAAACAACAACAATTGGGAGATCAAAATGCTTTCTAGGAAAACTTGAATGGTCACTATACTGAATGCTGTGTTTATCGTTAACGAATTGCAAATTCATATGAGGTTGACAGTCGTACCTACGTAACACTGCCTTTGAGATAGGGACCAGCAAGGGGCACGAAGGTCGCCCGTTGTGATTATATTAGAACTTACCGGTTTCGCCAGCCTCTTTGCGCACCTCGTTGTCTTTGTCTAACGTCGTCAAGTGATGGCCCTTGGCGGTAATCTCTTAGCTTTCGAAAAAATCTTATATTATTATAAAAACACACGTGGCTTCTTTTATTATTATTATTATTATTATATTACCCATCAGAATAATGGTTACAAAACCAGCTGTCGCTGCAAATGAACTCTTCGGTGCGAAGACGACTATCAATGCTACTGAGAAGTAAGTGTCGATATTCGGCTTCATGATTCTCTTGAGTTGAAATGAACACTGAACAAGCAGCTCTGATGACAAGTTCTCGGGGATTCAGAATACCCTCTTCCAGGTTGTACCGCGATAGATTATCACCGGTGTCGCTCAACGCATCGAAGACAACTTCCAGAACTTAGATTAAGTTGAAGATGTGAAAAAATTGTAATACGCATTAACTCAAAGAATCCGTGGAAGCAACTGCTCGTTAGCTCGTCAAGAAATTTTAATCCTACCATAAATGACGAGAGAGTCATGCTTTTCGACGGCTAAAATACTTTCGGTTGAACATTTACACATATTATTATTATTATCAAAGTAAATAAAACTCAACGCTCACCAAACACTACCATAACACGAAATATATTCTACCCCTAAAGTGCTTCGCTCTATAGTTAGATGGTTTGAAACGGTGTTGTGATGATAAGCGTTGTCTGAGAGGTTTCAGCGATTGCTTCTAACATTTGAATCTATATCCCTGCGTTCTTAGCCTCGCTGAAATTAAGCAACGATGGACCGGTGTACTTCCGCAGTCCAATCACGTTCACTGCAGAGCTGATTACTGATCAGCAGAACTATCGCGAATATCACTACTACTTCGAGTCAGAATGGCCCGCGGAATTGGATTACAAACTAACGTCTGGAGAACGGAAAGTTCAGGTATTTGTTTTCTGTCAGCTGAAGTTTTGATTTGCTTTTTACGTGTTATCTATTTCTGGGTCCAATTTAGAAAGTCACAATAAGGTTTTCGTATGCAATGCGAAATACGTTGTCTGATTCAAAACATTTTGGCCTTGCCTCACTTTAGACAACTTATGAAAAATATCACAGAAAATTGCACAATAACTAGGGGTCTCTATTTATTTATATAATATATCAGGCGATATGTAGTAGGCGATGGCCTTGTCTCTTTGCACAGATGGAAGGACCTTGCGGTCTTATTCCCGATGGGGCGAATCGGCCTTTGGCAGAGCCTTTGGAGGAGATTGGGAGTTTGGTGGGCGGGGCCGCCTAAGGTTTCGAAGGAAGAGGGCTAATGAGGTGCTATCTTTTTCACGATCGATCTATGATCACGTGTCTGTGATTTCAGATTACCCATACATTCGATATCCCGAAAGAGAAGGCTCAGGGCGAATTCCTGTTGTTCGTTAGAGTTTCCTACACCGAGTTCTTCATAAAGAGAACTGTTGCCAGAGCGAGGATGAAATTTTCGCTATCGAGTATGTACACTTCATCAGATTCATAATGCACAGACAATTCCAGTAAAAAACATTTAGTTCAAAACACATTGGTAAAACATTTAGTTACGATGAGAGAGAATCCTTAGGTAAACTCAAGTGTCCGATCATATATACTCTTATAGTTGCTGATGTTAAAATATGCACCTTTATCAGAAGAAACCACAAAAGTTAATCTTGAGTACAGAAAATCCATTATTTAAAAAGGCATAATGTTGTTTTTTACATGAAATTGAACACAGAGAAGCATAGAATAATCACTAAATTGATGATTCGTCCGAATTTTTACAATATGTTTAGACAAGATCCCCGCCAGTCTTATTCTAGTCCAGAATGGAACGACCTTGGGGGTTGATCCTAACCCTGAAGGCAAAACTCTCGTGAGTTCCGCGATCAATGTCACTGCTTCGTGCGCAATCAACGATCCGGCCGGCTATTTCGCTAATCGAAACATGACCTTTACAAACTACTGGAAGGTGAGAACGATGCCTGCAAATTGCCTATATATTGGAAAGAGTTCTTAAGCTGTGGGTTGACTTGGATGTCCCGACGTTTACTTCAAGGGGGACGATTGGATGATACAGTAATCATGTGACATAATCCATACGTACACTTTTCATAAAAAGTTACATTGCACATCGTCATGGTCAGTTTGTCAACCGAATGACCTCTCACAAGATATTATACATATAATATAATAATATATATATATATATATATACCTAGAGACAGCATTTGGAAATGTATTCTAATGAAAAGTGTTTATCTTTGCCTGATTTCTATTTTGCAGTTGAACAATGGCATCGGCAACTATAACATATCGATGTCATATCGGTTTCCGTCCCAGCCAGGGAAAGAGTTCGACTTCTTACAGGTTTTCATCGCCGCGTTCGATCCCAATGGGACACAAATGGCCGAAGGTGTTCTCAGTCAAAACATCGTCGCACTTAGTAAAGTATCAAGACAATATTGTGAACATGGGGGACATATAGTCTAGTCTATCTATTATTGATTCAGCAAGCTTTATTAATTTCAGAGTATAAGAACTTAACAGTTGTGATTTCTGTCAAACTCCTGTGATTCCGTTCGAATGTTTGATTATGGTCGATGTGGCTCTGTAAACTAATAGGCGGCAACTTGTTGTTGAACTTCAGATCCGGTATCGTACTTAAATAGGACAGGTGATCTGTTTTCACCGAGAGGATCGATAATAAAATTGAACTTCTCTTGTGATGCCAGGTAAGGACGTCTTCTCCAAATAGTCGATACTTTAAGTGTGATAATGCTAGAAGCATCGATGTGGTTTGATATATAAATATATGTATATATATGTTCCTCGGATCTATTGATCTGCGTCTTTGATATTAAGTATGTCGCCATTTTAGTACGTTCTCTGTGGAGGCGTTTTCCAACTTGTTGGTCTTTTGAAAGCCACGTATTTAGTGCTTAAGATATCCTTATTATATGGTGCTTTTATTTGTCTACCTCACACTTGTTTTCGGGATTATTTAAATTTATCGAATATGTGATGCCTTAGCTTTAAAGAATATTCAAAAAGATTTCTTTGTCTTCCTGTGTTTACTGGAACTGGTAAAACAGTCTTTCGACATTTGACTAAGCTAACATATTCATTTCCCTTCGTGCGAATACAGTCCGCCAATATACTATTGCTTCGACCCGGTCAACGTTCCTTCGCCAGCAAATACAACCGACTTCAATTGCACTTCTCAAGTGCATCGCTTCGAGACCTGCTCTTTTGGCGCTGTGCACTATTTCGGGGAAGTTGGAGACCACGAAATTAGGGTACGTAAATGCAATACTATTGTCTATTGAGAGACTTCTTTATATCTGCCAGACTATATTTCATCAACTATACTTATGCAGATACCTTAAATGAGAAGTCCCAAGTTTCATAGTGTTCAGTTTAGTTCTCGTACGGTTTGGCATTAAAAAAAAAAAAATTTGGCATTAAAATGAGTAGAGATCGTTGACGAGGTGGCCGATTTGATCATTAGACCTTTGCTCTAATCGTTGTGGGCGTTTATTGACGAATTTGGGTAGGCCCGAAACAAACTGGTAGCGGGCTATATACAATCCATGTGCATATATATATATATATATATATCTAGCTTTAAAAGCTCAGGTCCTTACAGTTTTTTTTTGTAATATAAATTTCTACATGCTTTTAAATCGTCTCTCTAATTACTTTGTGCTGCTTTTCCCTTGTATGTATAAATCAGGTGTTAGTATACAACGAGGTCAATAAGTTTCTCCATATCGAACCATGGAGAAAAATCTATTCGATTCATATTTATGAAGGTAAGTAATTTCCCTGCGTCTTTCATACGTCGCTTCAGTCAGTAGATAGGAATCGATTGAGGCTCTTGCAGCTTTCATTAACTGGATTCGTCTCATTATTCGGCGCAATTTTCTACCTTGGAAAATGATCACGGCCATGCCGAAATAAGGTGTTCGGCACCACTTGTCAGTTAGTTCCGACTCAACAACAGGGGTCATACACGTTTAGGATTGCTGTGAAAATTTAGATTTGTGAAGCTACTTGGATGCATTCTTGCGGAAATCTATACGGCCATTAGCAGCACACCATGTAGTGTCTTATCTTGACTTGTTGACTTTATTTCTCGTTTGCGTTTGCAGTCGAGTCGAAGGGCTTGCTAGGCCTGTTCATCGTTCCAATATCATGTATCATTTTCGGATTTGTTGTGGTCGTTGCGGGAGTTGCATTCTACAAACATACGAAAGGGGATATTCGAGTTGAGGTAAGCCGCTGTTTGACTTCGTCAATCTGTTTGATGTCGTTTGCGAAGTCTGAATCCTTCAAGGCGGACCAGGTCCAAGGACAAAACATGTCTGGTTTTGCTTCCGTATTTCAAATATCGTCTATCCTGTCAATCGATTTCTCGATAGGTCGACAGGTCGCATACGCACACCTGTGCGTTGTATTCCCGCTAAATTGCTACGGAACGATGTCTAAACATTTCGCTGTATTCCAACAACGCCTGCACGTGTCGAGCAGAAGTGTTATACGTATCAAACCACAATACATATCTTCTTGCTAAATATAGTTACTGTGACGTATTAACAAGAGAGCATTCTATCCACTCAATGCATTTCTTACTTCTAAAAGGTGGCCGACTTCGATTTCGGCGGGGCGTCGAATTCGTTCGATTTCGACGATCCTGTTCAGGCTGCAATGCTCGAGGAGCGAACGTTCTGGACCCATCTCCGGGATGAGTTGGCGGAGAGTTCGCCACTATTCAGTTGGCTGGTACGACGACCGAAGCGTTTAACGACCCTCAGTCTAATAGACGATGACTTGCCGGATAGCGAGAATGCCCCAGGAACAATGGCAGATCAAAACCGCTCTCGTGACGTCGTCGGTCCCAGCAGCAGCAGCAGTAGCAGTAGTAAAAAGAATAACATTAACAGCGAGAGTGTCACCAGCATTGAGAGTCTTAATACAAATGGCGACACCTGCATAGCCAGTAATCGTAGATAGATAAGTAAATGGGAGAAGTACTAACCATTGGATCTATTCTACACTATTTCTCAATATATGAAAACGATTCGTAGGTTGGTTACGGTCAAAAAATAGACGACGGCGTGTTTGCTGTCTCTAAATAGAAGGAATATTTCACCTCTGCGTAGAGCGGTCCCTGATCAGGATTTGTTTTCGCATTCGTTGAAGGGATGTTGATGTGACTATAAAATCGTTGAGTTTATATGTGTACGCATAACATTATCCCATTAGCACAACAATAATAGTTATCGTTACTACCCCATGGTAATGTAGTATTAGGTACTGTTTTCACTCTGAGATAAATGTCCATAATAGGTAATTGCGGGTTCTTGTAAAGCGACGTGTTGCAACATTGCTTTCGCAACAGAATTGGTTTCCGCTCAGGTGGGACAATTTTATGCCTTAGAATATCCATTGTCTTCTTTGCTTACCCATTGCGAATAGTAGGCTGGAGAGGGTCACCTACTGTACGATCCGCCGTTGGAGGATTCGGGAAACATGACAAACGATGCAGAACACTTTGAGGTGAATTAGGTAGAGAAATCTGTGCGTATGTGAGGGTCCCGCCGGACGAGAGAACAGGACTCTTCTGCTGGTGACGTTTGGGACCTCGCACGACTGAGCTAGTCTGAGCTAACCAATTTGAGTATGTTGACGTAGAACGGTATATGCGATGAAAACTAAGGTAAAAGTGAACCCGTCATCAACCACCATCGCCGGCATACGAAGTAGTGAGAATCTGAGGCGACAAGCGACAAAATAAATCGACTTAGAATTGCCATAAGAGAAGTAGAGACATAAGAATCTGCTAACTCGAGACGGCAGCAGCAGCAGCAGCAGCGGTACAGAGCTCAGGTGAAAAGAGTTCAAACTATACATACATATATACGTTGATTCATACATACAGATAATATATATATATATGTCGGTGCGCATATGGACAGATTCATTCATTCATCCAAATGATCCAGATGCTGAAGTTGGATATAACACAGACGCCTGAGATGTACGCCAAACAACTCAACAACTGTGCTTGAGTTTATATTGGTCGAATTGTTGAACAAACAGTGCTGTGTCAAACGAAGCGGTCGACCTGACAAATGATGATGCTGTTACTAATGTGATAAACCACCTCTTGGCTTCCACTTGATAATCTCAGAATAACTGGGGAAGAACCAGAAGACAACAAAACAGGCCAACAAGATGAGTGTGCAGACTCCTGCGTTTTCTGAACAACATTGAGGGACAACAACACATTGCTCGTGGCCGTTACACCTTCCAAAATGCAGAAATGACTCGAACCCATCACACCGAGGGCAGTTCATGAATTTCATGAATAATTAACACGTGATAGTAACTACCACTCCCTAATATAGACCATCTCCTGTGGAACTCTGTGGAAATATTATAGCAGAGGATAAAGGGAATTAAAACACGTCTTCCCGGCAAAAGATGAATGTTTTTCGACAAATACAGATTTCCTGCGAATTTCCAGCACACTCGTATACGTGTGTCTACATGAGTCTGTTTACTTGGTCCTATTAAGCGTTGAAATAACGTGACTAAACAAAACATGAAACAAACGACGGGATAGGCCAGATGAGGACGAGATGAACGAGCTGTCAGTTATAAAAGAGGACGCATGTATCGTTAAAGCCATTCATCTGTTAATTAAAAATGAAAACCTCTTCATTAGCCTACGATAGCTAGACGTGTTGGGTTGGAGCGCTCAATTCTCAGTTGAACATTATGGATGGACATGACTTTGTTGGGTAGTTATATCAAGTTGTTTATAAATGGTTCAGCCCCTCCTATTCACTCCGTTTGCTGTTCTGTTCAATTAATTTAATATATATATATATATATACTGAACTATGATCGGATCGAATCACGACGATCTACTCAATCACTCAGATGACGACAGTCGTTTATGTGTTTATTCGTCTTTCTGGTTTTTGGAGTTATTATTGTTGATTTCATTTGTTCCAATGAAAGACTCTTCGTGTGGGTTTGATTTAACCATATGTGTCACTTTCCATCTATTAATGCATTGATACTTTACTTATAAAGTACATTATACCTATCAGTTGGCCAATATGTGCATTATATATATATATATATACATGTGTGTGTGATGTGGAGAGAGAGAGAAATAATGAGAGACCAAGGCACATCCAGTAGGCCTAAAATATACCTAATAATAACAATAATACTGTTAATTACAGAGAGCAAATAACGAGAGAGTGTGCTGGAAGATTTGAAAAATGCAAAAAGGACATAGGTAGAGAGACATTCGACGTTAGGAGAACAGACACCGTTTGATAGAATCGGTTAGCACCTCGGGTCCTGATCGAACGATGACGTTGCTTTACAGGAGGGGGCGAAATCAGAGTCACAGTTGGACACAATAACACGCCTAAGCAAATGTTGTATGCTTTACCGCAGCCACTTTTAGTAATGAGATGTATAGTATTTAAGGCGCGCTGTAACCATAAATATGTAATGAGAGAACGAGAGAGAGAGACAGTAAGAGCTAAACAAAATGAACTCAAATAAGTAAATAAATGCTATTTTTTTTTATTTGATGCATTTTAGACTTGATGTGTGTCATGATTAGGTGTTGCTGTAGATAGGTACCATGTGTTCATATGTTAGAAAGATCATACGCAGTATTGAATCATAGTACCCTATGTCCCCCGACAAAAAAACGGGTTGGTTAAAAAATCATTTCCATTGCAAACCTTTGGCGAGAATTGATGGTGAGAGATATATTTCTATTATTATTATTATTATTATTCAAATTGAACTTTCGTTGTATCAGGTTGATGCATGAGCAGTTTCGTTTCTTACTCACATTAAATTGATGCACCTCTGGAAACAATGAACGGACCTTACTAAAATATAGTTCACCCTTGTTTTCTATGATTCTCGCCCATGTATCAAACAGTATATAGATCCCGCGGTGGAAAAAGTACGGAAAATGATCTACACATCGAGCTAATTTCAGATCTCTGCTTCTGTCTTGAAGCGCTTCCCGTGCACGACATCGATTTGAATAGTAGTGGTAATCTGATGGATCAATATCTGGGCTATACGCCAGTTGCAGTGGAGATTCCTCGCCAGATAGGTAATTGTATGACCGGGTGGCAACAAGCACATGGACTCAAGTGTGTCACGTTGCAATATCGCTCTCCTTTGAAAAAAAATTGCAGCTCCTTTAATTAACCAATACACCTTCACCTTTACCCTCTCCTCGACCGTTTTCTGTCAATTTGTCACTAGGCTGACTTCTTTGACTGTGGTTTGCCACTTACCTAATTATTATTTCAAAGCAAGCCGTGCAAGAGCGATGAACAGGTTAGTCCTCGTTAGCCAACCCGGTCCATCTTCTTGCCGGGTTAATCGCCCCTCCAAATGCACTAGGTCCCGATAGCTAATTGGTCTATTTCCATCCGTTGGCGATACAGTCTTATTAAATTTTCATTAGCTTGGTATTACTAGAGTTTTTTTCTGCAAAAAGAAACTACATTTTCTTAAATACGCCAAAACGTTGTATAGTACATCCCAAACGCCCGACTGACCAGTTGACACAGATTGCATGTATGTAAGTTGTAGGGAAACACATAATAAGTAGACTAGATTCACTGCTCCCGTTTGAACAACTGAATTTTACCGTTGTGCTGAAAAAAAAGCAATCTCGATTTTTTGTAATACTTTAGATCATTCGAACTTTCATCATCGACCTGTTCAGCAAACGATCACTGTTTTCAATTTCCACCGTCACTTTATTTAGAATCAGGATCGGATCTGTAGTTTGTGCTCCCCTCTCTCAGTCAGATGTCCAATCCGTCGGAGAGTAGCCCGGTTGTGTTTGATGCACTACTGGGTCTACCACCAGCCATAATATCCTGGGTAATAACCGCCGTAGAATCCACCATAACCACCACCGTATGGGTATCCAAAGCCGTAACCGCCGTATCCGTAACCCCCATAGTACGGGTTACCAAATCCATATCCACCGTATCCGCCATAGCCGAACCCGCCGTAACCATAGCCCAGACCATAGCCAAATCCATAAAACGATCGCTTCGTACGCCCTGAACGGACGTTACCGCTGAGGGGTGTTGCGGGACCATCAGGGAGTGCTGCCCGTGGTCCAGGAGCTAATGGGACACCCGGTGCTGGACGATCTCCTGGCTCCGTCTCTTGGGTCAAAACTGCACCAACGAAAAGGAGAACGACAACAACACAGGACACCTATATTTCGGACAATTGAAGAAAGAAATAAATTACATTTAGGCGAATTTCAACATAATCGCTCCTTCATTCGTGAATATGCGTATCCACCTATGTACATGGGTACATATCACCCACGAACGTCACCATTTCTTTGTGACCTGAGTATACGGTGCTGCTGTAACCTGTTGCGTGATTAGAACATTTGGTAGATAACAAAACGTTAGTTATAGACCCGCACTAATGTTCTGTGGTAAGCCCATGAGCGATATACAATTAGGAAGCCTTCGCTAATTTTGGCAATTCGCTGGAAATAGGCAGAGCTACACCCATTTGAGCTTACCTTGATCCTGTTTGAATTCAGCTTGAAATAAGTGTCCTCTTGTTTTTGCATCTTGTGGATAACCACTAGAGCTTCAGCTGTTGTGCCATCATCTTCCGTTGCGCCCGAGATTATATACGGTTGAATATCAGGGTGGGGGGGGCGGGGCGATTCTGATGAACGTAATAACCGAAGACTCTCCGCGGCTCCATCTCACAGAGCTTCTATCGCTGATACGAAAACGGACAAATTGGTAATGACAACGTTATGGGACAAACCACTTCTCATCTGCTGGTTCGACTTTACATTTCTACAGAATTCAAGATTTCGATATCCTTATCCTATATCTCTGTGGCGATAAGATCCAGATGACGATACCCACTCACATCACAGATTGAGCAAAATGGCTCTTGTCCACATCAATCTTCCCCTTTTAAGGCTATTTTCTATGTCTCTCTGTCTCCCATGAGCTTACTGCTACTCGCTGCACTAAGAACATTTTCCGCTTACCGTAGATATCGCACGATCAAGTTGAGCTTTAGCTTATTCTATACTATGCTGTTGAGCTGGACACGGAGGCTTGCTTCTCGTTGTTTGAAGAAGATGCCGATGAACATGAAGACAATGAAGGCGGAGTGTAAAGTCCATGATGCCCCTTTTCATTCGTTGCTTTGTGTCGGCTGTCATCTGCCGCTCGATCTTAACACGCTTGAGTGACAAGCAAGAATAGATTAAAGGACAAACCTCCTTCTAATATTAGAATTCTCAATTCCCCCACGAAACAGGCACTTTGAGCCCTTCCCTTGTACTGATATGGGAACATGTTTATGTTATATTGCCTTAGATGATGATCGTATGGAATGGCTGATATAAGATAAATCATGAGAAAATGTCTCGAGCTCATAGCAAAGCATATTCGTTACCAGGTTATATGGAGATCATTGTTTTCTTTAATTTTCGCGATATACAATACAAACTCTACTTTATTCAAAGGGATGATGCTCACTAAGTAACTATATCGAATCCAGTCCGCCAATCGCCTCACGGTGGTTCGTCTCTATATTTGTCTATGTAACTGTACTCAAATGTCGATGGACCAATACTCCAAAAGACAGCCATTAATACTACCTACCACGGTTTTGTGAATCGTATGATTAATCGGGATTGTCCGCAGGGAGAGTGAGAGAAAAAGGGATTTCGTAAGCTTCAAATATCGATGTTTGTAGCAGCGTAACAAAAGGATCATTGTCCGAGGCGTTTCATTGAGCCGAGAGACATTACTGGTGTCGTGGAAGGCGGCCACCAATTGGCTCACAATCGTGAGATTAACGCCAGATGTTCGCTATGAATTGCAAGATATATCGAAAAACTAGTGGATAAAAGCTAGTGTCCCAAACGGTCCGGTCAGTTTCTAGGTCTCTGCGAAACGCATGAGAAATGTCTCCGAAACCGCCCCTCTGGGTGTCAGTTCTACTGGTGCTGTTAGTAAGCGTTCGTTGCCAGATTTCGAGGATCGACAAATATCGTAAGTATGCTGCTAACAAAGCCCTAACTTGTATTGAAGTCATGGTGGTCCATTACGTTCAAATGTGCACAGCTTGTTTGCGCAACTCGAGCCAATATTAAATTTCGAATAGGACATGCGCGTGCGGCGGGTAGTTGTTTTTCAAATGGTCAACTGGAGGGACGCTGAGAGGAGGAGATAACTGTACTTCACAAAAAGCATTGGAGCTGCCTTTGGCGAATTTTAAATAGTCATGAAAATGAATATTTTCTTTTTGACGTCGTCATTTCTGTGCCCCAAAATAGTGCGAGGTCGCAACACAAATTCTACCCCTTTAGCGTTTCGTTTCATAGTTAGATGGTTTGAAATGGTGTTTTGAAGATAACCGTTGTCTGTAAGGTTTCAGCGATTGGTCTCACGTTTGAATCTATATTCCTTCGTTCTTAGCCTCGCTGAAATTAAGCAACGACGGACCGGTGTACTTCCGCAGTCCAATCACGTTCACTGCAGAGCTGATTACTGATCAGCAGGAGAGTCGCATATATAACTACTATTTCGAGTCAGAATGGCCCGCGGAATTGGATTACAAAATAACCTCTGGAGAACGGAAAGTTCAGGTATTTGTTTTCTGTCAGCTAAAGTTTTGATTTGCTTTTTACGTGTTATCTATTTCTGGGTCTTATTTGTAAAGTCACAATAAGGTGTTCGTATGCAATGCGAAATACATTGTCTGATTCAAAACATTTTGGCCTTGCCTCACTTTAGACAACTTATGAAAAAATATCACAGAAAATTGCACAATAACTAGGGGTCTCTATTTATTTATATAATATATCAGTTTTCTGTGTTTTAATATATACAATAATTAGAGGCGCAGTTGGGGCTGAGGCCGTCATGATCCCGAAGGAGGTGATGGCCTTGTCTCTTGCACAGATGGAAGGACCTTGCTTTCTTGTTCCCGATGGGGCGAATCGGCCTTTGGCGGAGCCTTTCGAGGAGATTGGGAGTTTGGTGGGCGGGGCCGCCTAAGGTTTCGAAGGAAGAGGGCCAATGAGGTGCTATCTTTTTCACGATCGATCTATGATCACGTGTCTGTGATTTCAGATTACCCATACATTCGATATCCCGAAAGAGAAGGCTCAGGGCGAATTCCTGTTGTTCGTTAGAGTTTCCTACACAGAATTCATCATTGAGAGAACTGTTGCCAGAGCGACGATGAAATTTTCGCTATCGAGTATGTACACTTCATCAGATTCATAATGCACAGACAATTCCAGTAAAATCGTATACTCTAACTCTATAAAACCTTTAGTTCCGATGAGAGATAATCCTTAGGTAAACTGAAGTATCCGATCATATGCACTCTTATACTTGCTGAAAATATGCACCTTTATCAGAAGTGCCGGTAGATTTTCCAAAACCACAAAAGTTTATCTTGAGTACACAAAAAAATCCATTATTTGAAAAGGCACATTGTTGTTTTTATATGAAATTGGACACAGAGAAGAATAGAATGATCACTAAATTGATGATTCGTACGAATTTTTACAATATGTTTAGACAAGATCCCCGCCAGTCTTGTTCTAGTCCAGAATGGAACGACCTTGGGGGTTGATCCTAACCCTGAAAGCAAAACTCTCGTGAGTTCCTCGACAAATGTCATTGCTTAGTGCGCAATCAACGATCCGGCCGGCTATTTCGCTAATCAAGACATAACCTTTGCAAACTACTGGAAGGTGAGAACGATGCCTGCAAATTGCCTATATATTGGAAAGAGTTCTTAAGCTGTGGGTTGACTTGGATGTCCCGACGTTTACTTCAAGGGGGACGATGAGATGATACAGTAATCTTGTGACATAATCCATACGTACGCTTTTCATAAAAAGTTACATTTCACATCGTCATGGTCAGTTTGTCAACCGAATGACCTCTCATAAGATATACTCTATATATATATATATGCCTAGAGACAGCATTTGGAAATGTATTCTAATGAAAAGTGTTTAAATTTGACTGATTTCTATTTTACAGTTGAACAATGGCATCGGCATCTATAACACATCGATGTCATATCGGCTTCCGTCCCAGCCAGGGAAAGAGTTCGACTTCTTACAGCTTTTCATCGCCGCGTTTTATCCCAATGGGACACAAATGGCCGAAGGGTTTCTCGGCCAAAAAATCGTTTCCCAATTTCCTAAATGTTAGATCGTCTATGCGCATGAAAGTTGGTTTAAAAGCGACCTTATACATACAATAGTTGTAGTCTATCCACCCTGAGCTCAGTTGTGAAGTTTACCTGGAATATTTTAACTAAATAATCTCCATTTTGGATGATGTCAATTCAATTGGTTTTCGTCTTTGTATATCTCTAACAATATCGGGTCATTTTCATCAATGGTCAACGTTTCGGTATAACGGACCTTGTCAATTTTAGATCATTCAAACTTTCATCATCAACCTGTTCAACAAACGATCACTGTTTTCAATTTCCACCGTCACTTTATTTAGAATCAGGATCGGATCTGTAGTTTGTGCTCCCCTCTCTCAGTCAGATGTCCAATCCGTCGGAGAGTAGCCCGGTTGTGTTTGATGCACAACTGGGTCTACCACCAGCCATAATATCCAGGGTAATAACCGCCGTAGAATCCACCATAACCACCACCGTATGGGTATCCAAAGCCGTAACCGCCGTATCCGTAACCCCCATAGTACGGGTAACCAAATCCATATCCACCGTATCCGCCATAGCCGAACCCGCCGTAACCATAGCCCAGACCATAGCCAAATCCATAAAACGATCGCTTCGTACGCCCTGAACGGACGTTACCGCTGAGGGGTGTTGCGGGACCATCAGGGAGTGCTGCCCGTGGTCCAGGAGCTAATGGGACACCCGGTGCTGGACGATCTCCTGGCTCCGTCTCTTGGGTCAAAACTGCACCAACGAAAAGGAGAACGACAACAACACAGGACACCTATATTTCGGACAATTGAAGAAAGAAATAAATTACATTTAGGCGAATTTCAACATAATCGCTCCTTCATTCGTGAATATGTGTATCCACCTATGTACATGGGTACATATCACCCACGAACGTCACCATTTCTTTGTGACCTGAGTATACGGTGCTGCTGTAACCTGTTGCGTGATTAGAACATTTGGTAGATAACAAAACGTTAGTTATAGACCCGCACTAATGTTCTGTGGTAAGCCCATGAGCGATATACAATTAGGAAGCCTTCGCTAATTTTGGCAATTCGCTGGAAATAGGCAGAGCTACACCCATTTGAGCTTACCTTGATCCTGTTTGAATTCAGCTTGAAATAAGTGTCCTCTTGTTTTTGCATCTTGTGGATAACCACTAGAGCTTCAGCTGTTGTGCCATCATCTTCCGTTGCGCCCGAGATTATATACGGTTGAATATCAGGGTGGGGGGGGCGGGGCGATTCTGATGAACGTAATAACCGAAGACTCTCCGCGGCTCCATCTCACAGAGCTTCTATCGCTGATACGAAAACGGACAAATTGGTAATGACAACGTTATGGGACAAACCACTTCTCATCTGCTGGTTCGACTTTACATTTCTACAGAATTCAAGATTTCGATATCCTTATCCTATATCTCTGTGGCGATAAGATCCAGATGACGATACCCACTCACATCACAGATTGAGCAAAATGGCTCTTGTCCACATCAATCTTCCCCTTTTAAGGCTATTTTCTATGTCTCTCTGTCTCCCATGAGCTTACTGCTACTCGCTGCACTAAGAACATTTTCCGCTTACCGTAGATATCGCACGATCAAGTTGAGCTTTAGCTTATTCTATACTATGCTGTTGAGCTGGACACGGAGGCTTGCTTCTCGTTGTTTGAAGAAGATGCCGATGAACATGAAGACAATGAAGGCGGAGTGTAAAGTCCATGATGCCCCTTTTCATTCGTTGCTTTGTGTCGGCTGTCATCTGCCGCTCGATCTTAACACGCTTGAGTGACAAGCAAGAATAGATTAAAGGACAAACCTCCTTCTAATATTAGAATTCTCAATTCCCCCACGAAACAGGCACTTTGAGCCCTTCCCTTGTACTGATATGGGAACATGTTTATGTTATATTGCCTTAGATGATGATCGTATGGAATGGCTGATATAAGATAAATCATGAGAAAATGTCTCGAGCTCATAGCAAAGCATATTCGTTACCAGGTTATATGGAGATCATTGTTTTCTTTAATTTTCGCGATATACAATACAAACTCTACTTTATTCAAAGGGATGATGCTCACTAAGTAACTATATCGAATCCAGTCCGCCAATCGCCTCACGGTGGTTCGTCTCTATATTTGTCTATGTAACTGTACTCAAATGTCGATGGACCAATACTCCAAAAGACAGCCATTAATACTACCTACCACGGTTTTGTGAATCGTATGATTAATCGGGATTGTCCGCAGGGAGAGTGAGAGAAAAAGGGATTTCGTAAGCTTCAAATATCGATGTTTGTAGCAGCGTAACAAAAGGATCATTGTCCGAGGCGTTTCATTGAGCCGAGAGACATTACTGGTGTCGTGGAAGGCGGCCACCAATTGGCTCACAATCGTGAGATTAACGCCAGATGTTCGCTATGAATTGCAAGATATATCGAAAAACTAGTGGATAAAAGCTAGTGTCCCAAACGGTCCGGTCAGTTTCTAGGTCTCTGCGAAACGCATGAGAAATGTCTCCGAAACCGCCCCTCTGGGTGTCAGTTCTACTGGTGCTGTTAGTAAGCGTTCGTTGCCAGATTTCGAGGATCGACAAATATCGTAAGATGCTGCTAACAAAGCCCTAACTTGTATTGAAGTCATGGTGGTCCATTACGTTCAAATGTGCACAGCTTGTTTGCGCAACTCGAGCCAATATTAAATTTCGAATAGGACATGCGCGTGCGGCGGGTAGTTGTTTTTCAAATGGTCAACTGGAGGGACGCTGAGAGGAGGAGATAACTGTACTTCACAAAAAGCATTGGAGCTGCCTTTGGCGAATTTTAAATAGTCATGAAAATGAATATTTTCTTTTTGACGTCGTCATTTCTGTGCCCCAAAATAGTGCGAGGTCGCAACACAAATTCTACCCCTTTAGCGTTTCGTTTCATAGTTAGATGGTTTGAAATGGTGTTTTGAAGATAACCGTTGTCTGTAAGGTTTCAGCGATTGGTCTCACGTTTGAATCTATATTCCTTCGTTCTTAGCCTCGCTGAAATTAAGCAACGATGGACCGGTGTACTTCCGCAGTCCAATCACGTTCACTGCAGAGCTGATTACTGATCAGCAGAACTATCGCGAATATCACTACTACTTCGAGTCAGAATGGCCCGCGGAATTGGATTACAAAATAACCTCTGGAGAACGGAAAGTTCAGGTATTTGTTTTCTGTCAGCTAAAGTTTTGATTTGCTTTTTACGTGTTATCTATTTCTGGGTCTTATTTGTAAAGTCACAATAAGGTGTTCGTATGCAATGCGAAATACATTGTCTGATTCAAAACATTTTGGCCTTGCCTCACTTTAGACAACTTATGAAAAAATATCACAGAAAATTGCACAATAACTAGGGGTCTCTATTTATTTATATAATATATCAGTTTTCTGTGTTTTAATATATACAATAATTAGAGGCGCAGTTGGGGCTGAGGCCGTCATGATCCCGAAGGAGGTGATGGCCTTGTCTCTTGCACAGATGGAAGGACCTTGCTTTCGTGTTCCCGATGGGGTGAATCGGCCTTTGGCGGAGCCTTTCGAGGAGATTGGGAGTTTGGTGGGCGGGGCCGCCTAAGGTTTCGAAAGAAGAGGGCCAATGAGGTGCTATCTTTTTCACGATCTATCTATGATCACGTGTCTGTGATTTCAGATTACCCATACATTCGATATCCCGAAAGAGAAGGCTCAGGGCGAATTCCTGTTGTTCGTTAGAGTTTCCTACAGAGAGTTCTTCATGGAGAGAACTGTTGCCAGAGCGACGATGAAATTTTCGCTATCGAGTATGTACACTTCATCAGATTCATAATGCACAGACAATTCCAGTAAAATCGTATACTCTAACTCTATAAACCTTTAGTTCCGATGAGAGATAATCCTTAGGTAAACTGAAGTATCCGATCATATGCACTCTTATACTTGCTGAAAATATGCACCTTTATCAGAAGTGCCGGTAGATTTTCCAAAACCACAAAAGTTTATCTTGACTACACAAAAAAATCCATTATTTGAAAAGGCATATTGTTGTTTTTATATGAAATTGGACACAGAGAAGAATAGAATGATCACTAAATTGATGATTCGTACGAATTTTTACAATATGTTTAGACAAGATCCCCGCCAGTCTTGTTCTAGTCCAGAATGGAACGACCTTGGGGGTTGATCCTAACCCTGAAAGCAAAACTCTCGTGAGTTCCGCGACAAATGTCATTGCTTAGTGCGCAATCAACGATCCGGCCGGCTATTTCGCTAATCAAGACATAACCTTTGCAAACTACTGGAAGGTGAGAACGATGCCTGCAAATTGCCTATATATTGGAAAGAGTTCTTAAGCTGTGGGTTGACTTGGATGTCTCGACGTTTACTTCAAGGGGGACGATGAGATGATACAGTAATCATGTGACATAATCCATACGTACGCTTTTCATAAAAAGTTACATTTCACATCGTCATGGTCAGTTTGTCAACCGAATGACCTCTCATAAGATATACTCTATATATATATATATGCCTAGAGGCAGCATTTGGAAATGTATTCTAATGAAAAGTGTTTAAATTTGGCTGATTTCTATTTTACAGTTGAACAATGGCATCGGCATCTATAACACATCGATGTCATATCGTCGTTAGATCGTCTATGCGCATGAAAGTTGGTTTAAAAGCGACCTTATACATACAATAGTTGTAGTCTATCCACCCTGAGTTCAGTTGTGAAGTTTACCTGGAATATTTTAACTAAATAATCTCCATTTTGGATGATGTCAATTCAATTGGTTTTCGTCTTTGTATATCTTTAACAATATCGGGTCATTTTCATCAATGGTCAACGTTTCGGTATAACGGACCTTGTCAATTTTAGATCATTCAAACTTTCATCATCAACCTGTTCAACAAACGATCACTGTTTTCAATTTCCACCGTCACTTTATTTAGAATCAGGATCGGATCTGTAGTTTGTGCTCCCCTCTCTCAGTCAGATGTCCAATCCGTCGGAGAGTAGCCCGGTTGTGTTTGATGCACTACTGGGTCTACCACCAGCCATAATATCCAGGGTAATAACCGCCGTAGAATCCACCATAACCACCACCGTATGGGTATCCAAAGCCGTAACCGCCGTATCCGTAACCCCCATAGTACGGGTAACCAAATCCATATCCACCGTATCCGCCATAGCCGAACCCGCCGTAACCATAGCCCAGACCATAGCCAAATCCATAAAACGATCGCTTCGTACGCCCTGAACGGACGTTACCGCTGAGGGGTGTTGCGGGACCATCAGGGAGTGCTGCCCGTGGTCCAGGAGCTAATGGGACACCCGGTGCTGGACGAGCTCCTGGCTCCGTCTCTTGGGTCAAAACCGCACCAACGAAAAGGAGAACGACAACAATACAGGACACCTATATTTCGGACAATTGAAGAAAGAAATAAATTACATTTAGGCGAATTTCAACATAATCGCTTCTTCATTGGTGAATATGCGTATCCACCTATGTACATTTGTAAATATCACCCATGAACGTCACCATTTCTTTGTGACGTGAGTATACGGTGCTGCTGTAACCTGTTGCGTGGTTAGAAGAGTAAACCATTAGTAATAATCGAGTACTCCAATGGGTTAAGCTCGACCAGTTAACCGGGTATGATACGGAACGCATTTGTAAATGCACAATGTTCGTTCATGTAATTAATCGAGCTTTAGCTAATAACAATGGTACGCCATGTCTTCCCTAGAAAAAGCTTGTTTCTATGAGCATTTCAAAACGAAGAGATTACCATAATTATGTTTGTGTTCATCTTCAGTGAGTATCCTTTTGTTTTTGCCTCTTGTGAGTAACCGATTAAACTGACTCGACATCATCTCCGAATGAATTCGACTTTATATACAGCTGAATGACGGAGGAGGAGGAAGAGAATTGATAACGACGAAGTTACCTAACACCATTCCACGACCCCTTTCCAGATCTTTGTACTGTTCGTAGAGAGAGATCGAACCGACTAAGAGGCAGCAAATGGATGGGTGGCGTTAATATGTTCTCAATTTCCATATTTCTCCTTGAATTTACAGAAACCACGATTTTCTAATATCTTTCCATTCCACAGCTGTGTGATAAGATCAACATGACGACACCCGCGTATAGATATTGCGAAACGCATAGCCACTGTGTGCATTCGTTGATTTAGAGATGATTCACATTGAATCATTATTACTGGACTACTACGTCAGCTGGCTGCTGCTTCTGCGTATTCGCTGTTCACAATTTCGTTTCTCGAGGCTGCGCGAGCATAGTTGTAGTTCCCTATGGATCTTGTTGCGTAATGTAAGTTGTCTGTAGCCACCTGCGTTAAGTCTAAATTCGATCGGTCTAAGGCTCCCGTCCATTCGTCGGTTGTGCTGGATAGCCTGTGTCGCTTCTCGTGTTGTTGTTCGGAGAAGGAGTCGACGAACACGACGTTGTTTCAGCTGGAAAGTGATGTCCATGAGCACCGCGTTCGTTGGTGCTCATTTTACCAGTGCTCATCTGCCAGCCGATCTGGTCTCGCTCGAGTGACAATCCAAGCAAGAAGAATAGTCAAACTCTCCTTTTAATAATGCCAAGCAATGCCTTCAACAACGAGATATGACAATATTCAGAAAACGTCACCCCTTGGGAGGGGTCGTTTCTGTGGCTAGTAGCTGGTCTCTGTGTTCGCTTTGTTCATTTTGACGGGGGCGGGACAGCCAGGTAATAGATTCGAGCAGCGATTAACACGACACGCTTTGAAGTTCTCCTCACGTAACTGGCAGTGTACGACCTCAAGTTCTCTCATTTCAATCGTGATAGAAGTAATTGCGTGATAGCAATCGGCCGACGCCATCGGCAGAGATGGACGCTTTCGGGTTTGCTACACCAACCAACCGTCGGCACAACATGAGCATGTAATAATTCTGACGCAGGCTGCCACTGACGTATGTCCGTAGCTAAGCGGCCAGACTTGCATGAATGAGGCTAGCGCTTAATCGTGTTGAGTCTATCTCGAAAGGCGAAGTGGAGGTTCATGCCTGTCGCTACGAACAGTGTTGCAATCGAACTATGAAATATAATTTCTGAGGCTTGTGAATGTCGTAAAAAAAAACTCCGAAGACACTTCGAATCAATTGGTGTAATGTTCTGCAGCGCGAGTCCAGAATTTGAAATGTCTACAAACGTGTATTGTCCTTGGGCAGACGGCGTTTTGACGTATCTCAGAACACTAGTTGTTATGAGAATTCATTACACAATATGAATTTTATTTTGGAATTATCAATTCACTCTGTCCCGTTTGTATTAATACATTGTTGCAGGAATCTATGAGTTTTGTATATATAACGCGCATACGAACTGTGACAGCGAACTCTGTTTAGACCTAAAATTGATTACTGTTGTTTATCGAAACTGCAGAAGGTGCCGCTTGCTGTTATTTCTCGGAGTTCTCAATCTGGGGTTGTTTGCACGATCAAATGAGAAATACAGACGGTATTATCGTAGTAGTGAACAGCACGTCTGATGTTAAGGCATAATATAATTATTTTTATGCATTTTTAAGTTATGGAATATATGCTACGCTATTAATTGGACCAATCATACTCCGATCAGCTATCGAGTCTCAGTTGCGAGATTTGTTAGTAATTTCAAGTTATCACATGATTATTTGATGACGACTGTAGCGAGAACTGTTATGGATTCAGAAAGCTTTAGGGTGTGATATAGAAATGACAATAAGACCCATCAAATTTTGATTGAAATCTCTCGCGGCGTGTTCCCATTTGTGGACAATGTATTCGCTATTATATCATTAGTAATCGTAGTTGATATTAAGGGGGCTCATTGGGGGGGTCATGGCTATACAGGTGATCTTCATTGAAACGAATCACCAACACCGTCGAGTGGCGAGGTGAAATCAGCTTAATGGCCGCCACATGTTTTTAAATGTTGGAGCTGAAAGCTAGCAAGGTCAACAAAACCCTAACTATCTCTGTGTGATTGTTATTAGAATTGGTAAAATTGTAGTTATATCCGCGTCCGTCTGTATTACACTAGAAAAGATTGAGCAGGTGCTTGACACGCGGCTGTCCGATGCAGCACGCCACCAAACTTGCAGATATTATGATCTTAAACCATCCATTGCGATGCTCCTGAAACTCAATTGCATCTGTTGGTTTATACCCTAGCTATGCAGGTACGACGCAGAATGATTTGTCTAATATAATAGTACTGTAGGCTAAAACACGACTAAATTATTTTCGTGGATATTTAACTTTCGATTTATTCATTTTCTTCATAACCATCACCGGTTTTCACATTATTATTTAATATCATTATTTAATCGTCGTGTCTACCTGTCTGTGTACGTGTCCATGTAGGTATCCATGTGTTTAGTGGTACGTTCGATGGCTCTATTTACAACTGTCGATTTCATCGATCAATCAATCAATCAATTAAGTCAAGTTGCTGAAGATAGCGGTCACCTTCTCCATGTTTTTCCTTGTTGTTATCTCTGAATTCGTTCATCATTAATTAACAGTATCATCATCATATACCTCTTTTATCTACGCTCTTTCGGTGTGTGTTAACTAAATGGCATAATGTTCATCACTCATACAACATGAATAGTAATAGTACCATAACATTATGATGACACTACAAATAGATCTATACGCATGATAACATGTTCACTGATTATTGGCGTACCAATAAAATTCAATCACATTCGATCTCCGTTAAACATTTATTTATCTGAAGTTTCCCGTCCACTATCAAGTTCTTTAATTATATGGCCGTAGTCTCGCCTGGAAAAAGCATACGCTGCCTCGTATCGGATATACGGAGTTAGCTCCACTCCACCTACTCCCAATCTTCATTTATCCAACACCACTCTTTTCCTCTACAGGGGCAGCCTGCTTGCAGCAGTTGCACTTCACTTAATGCCTATATATATATATATATATATATATATATATATATATATATATATATATATATAGATATATATATATATATATATATATTTAGCAACTAAACAGTAATTCCCGTTATTATATGTTATTGTTATTATTATCATTAGTGATATATATATTTTTTTATGAATGGTTGTTTATATATAACGACAAGGTTGTGTTATTGGTGTTTATTTAACTGTGCCATCCTATCAGATTCATCTACACACTCATCCAGCTGTATAATAATGGGACGTAACAGTAGCCCCAATTCGAGGTTTTAAGTGAGGTCTCGCAAGAGAGTTGCTAATATTAGCCGCATTTGGCCGCAATCTGTCTGTGCGTGATAATTAGTTATCGCACATCGTTACGTATTCACGTATTTCCATTACAATTCAGTCGTCTGATAAGTTCTGTTATCCGGTATTTCGTCCATTCATCGTACCCAAAAGTGAAGCATCCGTACGAAGAGAATCATAGACACAATAACAGGAGTCTAGTAGAATAAAGCCAACGAAAGTTCAACCAGTTACCACTCACCTCTGACGCCAGCAGACCAGTGAACACAACGAAATTAAGGCTGATAAATCAAGCGGACGGGGTAGCACCCGTTTATTCGTTTATCCATCATCAATAACCGAAAACGCTTCATTAAACAGTGATGCGTTGCGCATCGTTTGCTAAGACGGTGTACACCCTAATTCAGGATTTTGCTAGGGCTGCTCATGTGGCACCTCCCTTTGAATCTTCCACCGCACGAAAGTCACATTTTACCAATACTTCCCCACTGACTGTAGATGAAATATACCAATCAAGCCCCAGTAATCGTTGCGTGATATGGGATCGGTTAACATACACTGTCTGTGATGTGTTGGAGGAAGCCAACGTAAGTCAGGAGTTAACAACCGCCTCGATAAGGCTCAAAATAGGAAACAAATAAAAGCAATAAATGATACCTGCTCGCGGCCAACGCTACAATTGCTCTCGTATGGGCTCACTCCCTAACATCTGCTTGAAGCATTACTACGAAGCGGTGCCTATCAAGGCCTAACGAAGGACAGCTGAGGGATTCCATAGTGGATCAAATGCCCTTCTATTTCGCGTGTTGTAGCTGCCTGAAAAATAATCTTAAGACCTCGAATCGACTTACAAAGCTACATGTCGTTACGTGCTTCATCAGGTTCATGGACAATCGGAGAACATATCCATATCTCCATTTCAATCTATGTATATTGTATTTTTGATAGTTTTTTTTTGCCCTTGGCACTGCCTGCCCTCGTTGCCGCCTTCTAGGTTGTCTCGCTCTAGTCTTTTCGTGTATAGCCGTTTGTAATAATAGACGAAAAATTACTTAATTGTCTTTTCTTTCTTATATATGTATATATATATATGTTTTGCTAGTGTAACATGTGTATCGTGTAACGGACATTTACAACGCTTGAATGCATCGACGTGTTGTTTCTATACAGCGTTAAGGTCAACCAATCGTTCATTTGGTGGATGTTGCATAACACCACTATTATTTTAGCTACCACGGTCGTACTAATAATTTTAATTAATTTTCAACAATTCTATTATTGACAATAATATTAATATACGAATTATCGTATGGAATCGATTACGATGCTTTCATTAGCTGTCGTCTGTGTTAGTAGTCTGGGTCAGTCTGTTCTCATTTCTATTTACTTGAAAATTGTATGGTAACGTGATAATGTAATGTTGTGATGTATATATAATGATGGAGCTGTGGTACAAATGGCAAATAGATTCATACATATATTATTGTGAATATACATATATATATATATATATATATATATATATGTATATGTTCTTGACTTTTCGAGGATTGATCGTGATGAGCATGGCTTCTAAATACGAGAGTAGCCGGAAATATGCCACCCTCTAAACAGTAAGAGCTTAATAAAGCTAATATCTGTCCACTACATTAAGTAACCATAACAGAATTTATTGCATATTTAACATAATTGGTGTAATTGGTATACGCTTTTAAAACATACGCCTGAACTCCCTAATTTTCCAAGAGGCATAAAATAATATCCTGGATTCTGGATGTTTTTATCGTTACAGCGAAAAATATTCTTGATAAATCAACGTTTGATGTTAACAAAACCATACAAAGTACTTGATACTAGATTTTATAAAGCTGTTATGGTTGTGATGGACTTGCCCCAAGGTTAAATGAATGAGCAAGGTCTCAACTGAAATTGATGTGCATGTCTCTAAATCGAACGGCGACATCTATTCCGTGTTATTAATTTCTTCCTTTGAAATCAACGAATCAAATAAGGCATTATTATTAATTAATCATTATGATTAAGCCCAAAGAAAACGCCTTCATTTCCCCTGCATACACTTTTGCCTGCCATTGTGTATACGTACAATAGGTACTTAGAGCGAGAACAGGTCAGTCATTCATTGTAGTGAGGTACCTATTAGCCCGATCAGTTTCTGCCGATCAGGGGAAGCAATACGCGTGAACAGTTCAACTGATACTACCTAAGCCGAATCTAAGAAAACGCGTCCTTCCTTGTAGCAACAATTGGAAATATACGCAGTTTCTATATTTCAACAGTCAGTGCATGTTGTTTGACTTATGAATAACAGAATCGTTCTGGGAATGTACCACACACATCAACCGCTCATCATGTGGCTGTTTCGCTATCTCATTGGTACTGCGAAATGTACACCAAGTCGATGTCAGTGTAGGATAAAGTGCGGGACAATGGCTGCCGTGGTCTCAGCTCTCATCATACCCTATGCGTACACCGTCTCAGTCATATTAATGTGATCACTATTCCCATCAGAAGTTTCGTTGTTCCCCGGAGAAACTAGTGAGCAGCTCCGTTGTTTGCAGTTCAATAGTAGCTAGAATCGTCGTCGTAAGAGCGGACTGGAATCAAAACTATGAGGAAATATATGGATGGCCGTATTGTTCAAGTTGGAGTTCAACCGAAGGATATCTGCATACAAATGAGCCGGGTAGAATCATTTTTGACTGGTCGAAAATCAGGAAGAGTATTACAACGTTGCTCGAGAATACTCAGCATACGTTCCCTTCTCATCTGCGTTGGATTGACTACACTCTTGATCGATTGACTTTCGATTTCTTCCAGCCAAGTCAGTTTTTATCCGTTTGCTTTTCATAGGAAAATCGAGTATGGTGTAAACACCGCCAATGGACCGGTGCAGATTGGAGTTATGTTTTTCTTGCTACAACTAAGAAGAACAGCTTTGTGCCTGCTCTTGTCGTTATTGCTGTAGCTCCTGCCACGTGTCGTGCTTGGCTTTTTCTTCTTTCTAGTACTGTATAATATTATACATTGCCACCCTCCCGATAATACTCATAACAATAATAAATATTTGATCACAATATTATTACTAGAACTGTTAGCGTTGTTGTTGTTGCGGTTGTTGTCGTGTTGTTGTTATTACAATTAAGCTATTATGATGCGCACAGCCCTCTCTCTCCCGCTCTCTCTCTCTCTGTACCTTCTTTGTTTTGTGTATATATGTCATATATGGAGATATATCATACCTAACCTTTGTATAATATTATTAATTAATCTACTTCATTTAGCTGGCTTCTAGGTAGTTGTGTTGTAGATCGATGAATCACCCGATGCTGTCATTCGCCTCTTTCACATTGTCTTCTTAGCTTCCTCTTATATTATTGTTCTTATATAAATCAATAAATACTCTATAATAATAATAATAATAATAACGAGCCAATTGGTCAATCCATATCGACCGAGCTTTCTCGTTGGTTTTCGAGTTTTCTCCGCTCCGTTATTGACAACACCGCCTTTGTTTGTATTGGATAAAGGTCAGGTGCCATTTGGTATCGTCATTTCGTTCAATGTTTCTTTTAGTTTTTTTCTTCTTTAACTCTTGTGGTTGTTTCTATCTTCGCTTTCATTTAAACGATGGGATCACTACTATACGCAGATAGAACAGTTCGAGCCAGCGCTACCGGACTCAGACGGACCTGTACCGTCAAACGTCTACGGCAACACAGCCGCAATATTTGCATACGGCCAGATGTCAATCCACACATGCACACATATAATTTTCATTGTAACCCTAAGTAACATTTCGTATATTGTCATGTTAGTAAATAGTTATCCGTTATTGTCAATAATATATATATATATATATATATATATATATATATATATATATATATATATATATATATATATATATAATAGTAATAATAATAGTATTATTATTTTAGTGCATCATGATAATAACAATAGTCCTAGTCTGTGTTGATGGCCTCAAAAGTGGCAGCTTCGATGGTCAAGCTCGGACGATCATTTGGCCTTTAACGAAAGCTTACGTTCGTATGTTAACTAGACGTGTTTATATGTTATTAGGAAGTCCATATGGAAGCAGTATGCAGCCCGCACGCGGTCATCCAGAGCAGATGTTGACGTGGCCAGCTTTCACGGGTGGGATATCAGCTTTTGAGCGAGTTCTAGTCTCTCTCTCTCTCCCCGTAGTGAAATGCAGTAATTGCATTATTATTACTCGAATTTCCATTGACGACTTAAGCGTTTTACCTTTTTACTACACGAGTAGAATTTATTAGCTGTCGATCATTCTGTCCAGGTAATAGTTTCCGGTAGATCTACAAACAAGCCACTCCTCAGTTCGCTTCTTTCACGTGAGCTACCACATCTACCGCACGGCGTATGTCAATTTGCGTTATTCATTTATTTGCGCAAATCCTATATATATATGCATGTATGCGTATCCAACTCGTGATGCAGTGGTTTGTCGTTGCTGTTATGGCGGCAGTGCCGCATTGAATCATCGATGGCGGCTAATTGTGAGGAAGCGAATAGTTTCGATACATGTGAAACTCCATTTTTCATTGAATGAATCATAGAATAGAACATTAGCCCTTCAAGTGCGGACACGCGGATCAGCATTGGCGGTCAAAACGAAACTGTCCAATGTAGACGATATAAGACGTTCGTATTTCTATTGAACGAAACATCATTAGAACGAAAAAAAATGCGTTTCGTAGCTTGTCTTCCTCGAACGGACCCAATTGGCATACGGCGATGATTAAATTCGCCGTAATCGACATCGCCGTATTAGAGACTAAAATATTGCATAGGAGCTGAAATATGGCGTTATCGATCTATCGCTGTATCTGAAGGGTTTTTAGCAAAACGGCATTATTAACATTTCTTTAATACGGCATCTTCACGACGCTGTATACTTCTCTGGCTTAATACAATAGAAATGGATGACTTGTTTTTTTGTCTCATATTCATTTTAATGCATATGTAGAGTTATACAGACGGAAAATATCGTCAAACGCCGACGGAACCGTTTCTAGCGCCTCTAGAAGTATTTTAACTTTCATAGTAATGGAACTTTTATTATATAATCGTCCATAGAGGAGGATTCAAAGAAACGAGTTAACGACAATCACTGAATATATATATATATATATATTGACTATGGGCAATCCTTTTTGTGACCTTTGGGTCGGCGATCGTAATTGTGCAAATTGTGTCACTACGGTTGTCAATTTTTCTAGTTTTGTTTCGAACAGAAATCTCGTTGTTGTTGTCGTCCTCATGGTTATTCGTGGTTGGATCGTTAAACGGTTGTTACAATGATTGGCCCGTTCGGTGACGGGGTTTTTAGCTGCCTGGACGATCCTGCTGTTGTTGCGGGTGCTGCTGACGATGCCGTTGTCGTCGTCGTGGCCGCGGCCATTGTTGTTGACGTGGATTGCGGTCCTGACTGACTTCGGAGGACCGCATCTGAATTCTCCTCCTGCCGTTGATTCCGGGTATCGTCCATTGACAATTGTTTTCGGTGAACAAATAGCACAGTCTCATCCGTTGCTTGGTCATCGCCTAGACTTGTGCTTCGCTTCCGTTCCTCTGCCAATGTTTGTTGTTGATCATGGCTTAGCTGTTGTTGATGTTGCTGCTGGGGTAAGCTCGCCTCACGCGATGGCGGCCTGGTGTCGTGTCGTCACAGACTCGTGGCGAGGTCCTGTTGGCTGATCTGGATAGGAGAGGAGGGCTTTTTCAGGATGCCCTTCTTGTAGGGCGGGGCCCCGGGCCGTGTGGTTCCCGGATGATCGGGTCCAGGCGAGACCGGCGGAGGCGTGGCCGGCGCCGATGAACTCAACTGTACAGGGGGCGTAATTGATAGCGAGGAGGACGTTCGAGTCCGTACCGGGGCGGGACCTGATTGGCCGCTTCCGGTACCGGCTCCCGCACTTCCAGCAGCTGGTGAAGTAGCTGACGACTGCAAGAGGTTTTTCTCCCTCGCGAAGATGCGTTCTACAGCACCGCGTAATCGTGTGATCTGACAGAAGGCAATAGTTTGTCAGCAAACAATGAAACAAAAAGTACGTCACGTTAATCTCAGCACCAACGCCTACGGAGACATATATTATGCACGGGTCAACAACCTCTCAGAGCTAATACCACTCCAATGGACATTCTGCAATGTGTCGTAACGAGGACGAATTCGAGAGCGGGTCTAGTATTATACAAAAAACAATCTCAAGGCAAGCAAATGCCTTAATACATACACATAAAGCTCACATATATGAAGGGTAAGCAATAGATATACTAATAATATATATAAATCAATTTAAGCTCACCACCATTCGTATCGCAAATGTAAACATATACACATACATATGTATATAGTGAACTTAGTGTTAGAATCGAGCCCAGATATTGAAGAAAACGGAGGCAACTCACACATATATATAACGATCAACTCACCTGACTGAGGTAGGTTTGGCACTCGTGCGTGAGCGATGCGACAGTTTCAATGCGAGATTCGATGAATGCCGCATTCCAGATAAAACTCTCAGCCGCCTTGTCAGCTTTTTTGCTTTTTTGCGATGAGCACAACGAGGGCAGCTCTGTAGCGTGTAACTGAATGTTGTTGTATAGATCCTTGAGTCCATCGCTTAGCTGTTGCGCGTTCTGCACCACGTATGTGCATTCTTGTAGGACGCGCTCGAAACATTGTAGGCACTTGGCCGACTTTGGTCCAGATGGCTCGCCCTGTACTCGCACCTCTGGAAACAGTCCAGATGTGTCCAGGCCAAATGAGGTGATGTCCGAGCAGCCCGCCACTCTCTGGACCAGCACACGAAGACATTGCGCCAGATTGGAGCTTGTCGGTAGTCCACACTCCTCGCAAAGCTCGATCATTGCCCTGTGTACAATTTGCACGTAGTGAACATTCACCTTCTAACACTACAATAATATGTAATAGTATAACACCAATGGTTTGGTTAGGTTTACCCAGAACCAGTGGTGACAGAGAGACAACATGATGGAAATGTGGAATATGCTATATAGCTGCATATATAGCATGAACAGTTTATTTAGTAGCTCTCGATCGGTTAAAAGTCTTCGTTTTGAAGATTTTACTTTTAAGTTACACTTGTTCAAAGGAACAAGCATGCTCGAGGTTCGATCTTCGGACCGCATATTTGAGTTATATTGTCCAATGAACCTTGAGCATAGACGGTTGGAAGTTCAGTGTGTTTTTCTGGGGCAAATTTCGTACCAGTTACTGCTTGTCCAGATATGAATTCTAGTGGTCAGCTATGTGGTAATCACTTCGTATCGAAGGAGAAGGAGGAAGAGGAGCAGGAGATTTTTAAAAATTGCAATGGCAGATAAAGGGACGCGTTTCCATGAGCACGTATATCTATGAGTGACTGACTGGTGCTCGCATCACAATATATATATATATACATTTGTGTCAAGCCCGGTGGCGTAGTGCATTCGTGTGCTTCTTGCAATCGGAGGAGACACGTGGGTGTACGGGTTCGATCCCCACCGTTGCACACTTGCTTTTAAAGGGGTTGGCTGTCTTGTGAAGCAATACCGAAAGCAATTGTAGCGTGGACGTTAAATGTTGTCTGTGGGTCAGCCCGGAAAATGTATCTGTATAATGTTGTAAGAACTGATGACAGAATGGCTGGTGACAGAGTGGCGGATCTATGTTGTTGTTTATATGGCCAGTCGTCGATTAACTGAATCATTCAATCACAATCTCGTGGGGCCTACGACACATTATGGATCCTTTTTTTTGTTTTTACCTTACCGCGAACTACACACGTTTATTGAGCTCTATGTGGCACCTTCAGACGGTGGACTTCTACAATACACAGCAGTGTATTGGGTATCATATACAAGGATTCGTGTTATATAATGTTATATCGTGTAGTTTCACTAAGCGATGAATGAATGTACGCACTTGTCGAGTGCTGCCTTAAGTTTAGCACATTCGGTGAGTAACGCGGCCCCGTTGCGACAGGTCTCGTCGACCGGCTTGAGTCCGGTCGGCCGAAGATCGCTTGCTCCACCGCCGGATGCCATCTTGGTTTGCCAAGACCTGCAGATAAATTAGCCCAATAGCCATCGTCCAACAGTCATTAATAGGGTGGGTAGTTTGATGGGAAGGTGGATAACTGGGTGGATATATGAATCAATGCATATGTCACTAGAAAAATTGTATAATTTTGCAACGAATAAAAGTGAGCATCGAGGAATAAAGAATGAGTTAGACATCATCTGCATGAATCACGAGATCTATAGCGGTATACGCCAGGGGTGTTCCAGCAGATTGCGGTGTTAACCTGCCTCTTTCGTCGAAGTTTTTTATCGCTTGACGAGCGACTGCACATTGTTACGTGCACGAAGAGTGTGGCATGCAGCAACGGGTGGCCGGAATCCGCCAAAAGTGTAACGTGCCGGTATCCCGGACGAAGACTTGATACTGGCAGCGAACGTTGGCCAATAAAGTCGTCACCTGTACATGATTGCAAATAAGCATAAATCAAGTGACTCGTCAGCGACATTCGCAAAATGATCAGTAACAGTAGAATGATAAAAACAATTGTATTATGCCACAAAAGACAAGAATGTGATATTCACGTTTACGAATATATTTGTTAAACTATAGTTAAGGCCTAAAAATATTTCCAGCGCCAAAAAGACAATGTATAACAAACAAATCTTTTTCCCGGTGACGTCACGGTTTGCTGAAAATATTGACTAATTTCGTGTTATCTCAAATTATCAGCTAGCTTTTGTTTTCTATTCCAATTTATACATTGCTACGAGTTGAACATTGTGTACAAAACGTTTTACAAGACACATTGTCACATGGGTTGCAAGTGTTTAATATACGTCGAATATTTTACCCATCCGAGAAATTATAGTGTGCACGAACGTGAGATGTGAGACCAAAGTAAATCAAGTATGGGCATGTTTGACTTTTGTGGATGATTTAACCATACGAGTATCCGAACATTTCTTGAGCAACATCGATACTCTTGAGTTTCGTATAATATGTAAGTCACTCCTATGTCACTAGCTAGTTAATGAGATTGTGTACCCAAATAACAGATCAGGCATTAAAAATAGCTCATATTTAATTACCCTAGTTATAATAATAATAATCATCATAGACATATCTAATAGTCACAGACCGATGAAGTCATCATCGAGGACTGTCAGCCTCAGAACGGCGAGTTGAGGCGCGGAAATCGTGAACTCGAAGCTCTCATCAAAAATCGGACTCTGGCCCTCATTTGATACCGTTTTGGTCCGCGCCTCGGCACAATCAGCGGGAATACCGAACACCTGTAGTAGAACGTAGGGATCGATGGAGCTGGCTTTTACTGATGCGCCACGGGGCAATGGAAGCTGTTGACCTGTAATCGGCCGAGTTGAAAGACAAAGAAAGATCGTCAAGTACACCACTCAGTCAGGTAGTATTAATAATATACTTAAACAAATTTTTTTTTCGATAAATGCAATCTCATATATAGTTATGCTGATACTGTTATATGTATAAGCTTCGACGGACTGGGTTTTCCACTTAGAAGGAACGATCAGACAGGCCGCATCAATTCAACCAAGAATGAGAGCATTGATGGTGAGCCAAGGCGCCGCATGCATTTCAATAGACTGCACTTTGACTTCATCTATCTGCATTGTATGATACTATATATAATTATACTATTTATTGCATTTATTATTTGTCTATTTATAATTTTTGTATTTATTTATTATTAGAGTACGTATCGTATTCTCATCCGTAATGAATTTAGCAGCTAATTTACGAACCGGAAATTAGCTTAATCCTCAGGTACATTGGTTCGGTGTCATTGATAATCTCCTTTTTGAATGCGTTGAAGACAGTCCACGGCTGTCGTAGACAGGACGGCTTGAGGACATATCCGCATCGGCCGTTTTGTGAAAACCAACCTCGGTAAATGTCCATGGGAGCACACGACGCCTGGAAGTTTGTTGCCGCTGATATATGCGACATATGACACGAATAGTTAATCGATAGAATCTCATGACTCTCACATGATCTATCTAAGATCGTCTTCTAACATTGTGAATGAACATATTTTTCTCTAATCTGACTCAAGCTTGTACAAACAGTCATCGAAGTGCCGAAATTATTATTATTTAACATTTTTAACTTTAGATGCACTTAAATTTAAAAATTATAATTTTTAAAATTTTTACGTTCACTTTTATATTTAAAAATTATTATAATTTAAAAATTTTACATTTACTTTTATATTTAGAAATTAGTATTATTTAACAGTTTTACGTTTACATTTAAATTCAAAAATAAAACTCTTCCATTACGCCCTTCAATGCTCTTTCCTGGATTCCTGCCCTATTTACAGTTATGTCCATCTCAGACAGAATCTCGAAAAGGGAGCATCGATGGTATTTGCGCCTCCTCTAGACAATCCTCAGCGTCCGCGAAATCTCCCATCACGACTATGCACAAAATCACGTCCCCCCGGCTTATACATTCAGCCTATCCTAGAAAAATGTCCTAAGACCTCCCGCGGTAAGCTGCGCTTGTCAAAAGGCAATTCAGCTAGCCGGTGTGTATTCAGCTAAGGTCTCGCTATATCCCAACGTTGGAGATACCCAATGCAGCCGTCATGCATTTGAGTTAGTTGTCCACATTTGTAGGCAGATGAAAGCCCTCGCCAGTACAGTCTAGAGCCGTTAGCTTTTCTGGCGCCCTTTAACCGAGAGAGGTGTTAGCAAATTGATAACCGGCTTACAAGTTACTTGATCCTAGGCAATGTAGCTTCATTCGAAGGAAACGTTCTATCTAGTCAGCAAACATTTAGGAACATTTTATTACTCCTAACAACGTTCTAAGGTTGATCAGAACAAGTGGTACTTAAGAGTACATACATTCATAGGAAAATTCATATATGTATATATAATATATCGTATTTAAACACATATGGCAAACGTAATTACACTGTTTCAATCTTCGTGTTTCACAAACGTTCAGAATAATCGCTCAATAATTGATTAGTAGTTTTATTGCTCAATAATTTCTCAATAATTAGTTAGTAGTGTTTAACGACAGCTCAGTAGGAATTAGGAGAATTAAACCACTTCCTCACAGAGACCTTCACCGGGTACGAAGACTTCAGCCATTGCTGCCTAGCGCTGGCGCCATCTGATATCTGCACACACCTTGCTATGGACGGCTAGGGATGATTCAGACCACGCTTTGTTTACATGCCCGATACAGTAAAATGCAAGAACTAGGGCAAGATCAATCGTAAAAAACATGATGAGACAATAAGACAAAGGAGACCTCAGGCTTACAAACGAGTGACTACTAGGAGCTAGGATGGCAGGAAAAGCCGGTTAGGAAGAATCAGAACAAGTATGCTACGGCCTGACCAATAGAGCTACGCTAACAGTCCTGAATTGACAGGTGGGACTGCGATGGCCCAAAGGCAAGCTAAGTATGCAACCGCATTATTATTATTATTATTAATTGGCAAGCTTGCGGGAGACTCGACGGTTGTACCGAAGAGCCCCCGCGAAAACCGGAGGAGTCCATAGGAAATGGCGTGTCTTGAGGTGGCGAGCTCCGGCCAAGGGACCCGGTAGGCTCTAACCACAATGTCCTGTAGTCGAAATTAATTAACGAAGATTCCGGTATCAGTGTGGACCATAAGGGGTGAGTTTTGAGTTTTGGTGGGTGAGAGTTCCACGCTACTATGGCTAAACACGTTCAACGTGAAGTCCGGTCTGCATAACGCTTTTTCATCTCTCTAAATAAACAAGGCAGTTGATTTAGCTGGAATGATAATAATTCTAATAATAATTAGGCGTGTCTCACAGATAGTGCATAATTTTTTTGCGATCGGCAGGGTTTTGTCACAAAAGAACTTCTACAGGTAGGTTGCATACAACGACGGCAGTGAGGGCTCCATCCATGGAAGAGCTCGACCAGAGATGATTAGAAAATTGATGCGAATTGATCCCGGCGAGACACTTATCCTTTGACACTTTAAGACTCACGTGCTAGGCCACAGGCAGGGCAGAGGTCTTTCATCCAGCGGTAAGTCAGTCCCGACTTTACTAATTATCTCACAGAGGGAGTTTGCTCTTGACAACAATGCTTTGGTGCCAGCTAAAATTTAGTGGGCTGGACAACAGCTGGAGACGTCATTGTCCCGGTTGGTTCAGTTCGTTTGTGAGTCGCGGTCAGCAAGGATGAGACTTCGAACGATGTCTGCGATATCGGCCCTTGGAGTTGCGCTCCTACTGCAACTATTGGTGAGTGCAGAGGGCATATGCAACGAGACCAACGGGCAAATATTAAATCGCACCTTACCATCACTTCTTCCCGAGGGCTTCAATGGCGTGACTATTTTGATGGAGGTGTCGGCAGGCGGAGAAACGTACGTCGTGAAGGAGTCATACGATAAAGCAGACGACGTCTACCAGCTTGAATACTACGATAAAGAAAATGAAGCGATTTACTATCTTTACTTGGACCGGAAAAACAATGTGTCTCTATTGTACAGTGACGTGAATTGCAAAGTACTATCCAAAGATGTTTACAAAAATCACATGCCGTTTATGAAGCATCTATATATTCATGACCTCCCGAGTGGAGAAGGGGATCATTCTGACTTTATCGGCCCAGCGTTGATATTTGAGATTTTTCTCAGAAATACTAGCAACCTTGATAGATGGGCGATAGACTCCTGTAAGACCGACCGCCAGATGCCCTGTGACCAGTTCTGTGTGAAAGGTGACCATTTCACACAATTCGACTACTATTTCTCACGGCAGAACTACGATCTGTTTAATAGTACAGATGGTCAGCCCTTCCGAGTGACCATGCGCGGGGCGAATGTCGAAGTTCTTAACATCAAGCGAACCGACAAAAGCCTGGATCTGTTTATACCAACTGGAATAATGTGCCCGTTGCCAGTTCCGTACGATAAATTGTTCCCAATTTCGGAAAGTATCGAACTCGAAGCCGAGGTTGTGGTAGAAGCGCGCGACCTTGAACAAACGTATGTGTCCCACTTTAGCCTTATCTACATGCCGTCATTTAGCCACCCGCAAGAAGGCAAGCCGAGCCTATATTCATTCTCGTACTCCACCTGGAAGATTACCGACTCCGATAACTGGACTGCAGAGAATCATTTTCGGGAAATATACGACGCTGATCACTATCTTCACTACGTGCACTATGATAAACCTGAGTCAGCCATTTTCACCACTTGCAAAACGCTTGAGCTCAACAGGAAGTTTAAGCCTATGCTGTCATTGACCTCGATTGGTGACGTCGGGCTGGATGATCTGTTCCTTTCGAGACCCGATATAAATGACAAGAAGGTGAAAGTCGCCTATCTAGGCAGAAACAAGGTGAACCTCGCCGAGGCGGAGGTATATGAGGTGACATATGACAAGTATCCAACAGGTCACCAATTGCTGACCAAGTTTGTCGTCACTCATTATCTAAATGGTGATATACCATTAGCCATCACGATGAACGGCTTTGACGAGGATGGTAAGCTGTTTACTGCTCATATGCACGTTTCGGAAACTCGCTCTGGGATGGTTGCACTCAACGAGAAATTCCGTGTTGATGACTGCTACGCATTCGATATGGACAAGTCGCTGTCTAAGTGGTTCCAGGTTGGGTTTGACCTCGTGAACAAGGACGACATAGTACGCCTCGTCGAGGCTCCGCATCAAATCAAGGAGGAGTTCCTAAAGACGCTATACCGCAAGTATGACATTCAGCCGATGAGAGTGCCACACGTGTCTGTTGACTTTGTTGATGCAAAGGTTCGTGTCAACACGCTGTTGCTGGAAGCCCCTTTGATTCCCGGCCAATTTGAGTCGACCGCAAAGTTCGACTTTAAAAAACCGCACCGACAGCTTGGTAAGTTGGTGGTCGTATGCCCTCTTGTATATTCCATATCGGATGTTGCGTCGCCAACAATGATAAAAAAGCAAATAGGAACAGACGCAAAAGGTGCACAGATCAAGCGATCTACTGATCTTTGTCGATTCGTGAAATATACCACGAAAATATACAGGTTAAACAGTGGCTAAACGATATTCATTTTCCTTTTCTTAATTCTTTATTGAACTGACACCCAGTTAACACACAAGGTCGCTCCTCTGAGCTCGGCTTTTTACAGCGAGATACAAAAACTCCTAGTTACTGTACTCCTAGTTTTGTGGTGATTTATAACAATATATTGCAAGTACTCACGTGACCTTGGGCAGCAAAATTCCTCTACCGGAAACTATATACTAATACAATAGAACATGAAGAACCTACTCTCTACATTCGTTGTCTTCAACTCGCGTCGCTCAATGAGGACGAGGTGGTTATCGAATCTCAGCTCCAAATGTTTATCGGTCGGATAAAGATATTGTTATCGCCACGTAAATAAATCAGCCTTTCTTGACTGTGCCTTTAATATGAAGCTCGGCGTAACATTGAAAAAATTAACACACACACACACGGACGTATTTTACTGTAGTACTTATAACTCTGCCGTGCCTGTACTTAAACGAAATGTTCCTTCTGATGACGATGTTGGTGAGCAGGCGTTCTCACAAGGGAGCAGTGTCTGCGTTCGTGTCTGGCGGTGCGCGCTGGTGAGTGCACCGCTGTTTCTTACTGTGGATCAACCTGTGCCATCTCGAACGAAACATCTCCCAAAGCGCCAACGAATACAAAGGTAGATTTAGACTGCACGATATATGAGCGTCTAGACCACCAGACATCTGATCATACCGGATATCCTGTGTCTTCAGCACTTCTTTACAAGATCCGCAAAGCGACCGAAACGCTAGATGAAGACCAAATGCTCAAGGTCGATTTTAAAATGCACACTTCGTCTGGAGAGGTGACAGTGCTTTTGAGGGCTGACACCTTTGACGACACCAAGGACTTTGAGAGTGCTTTCCATTACGATAAGGGCAATGTGCCTGCGGTAGAAACCGCCTTCCAAATTGCAGAGAGCAGAAAGCGATACCAACACGTGGAGAATGGACCGACGAAGTTGGGATCCTTCCCAATGGGTGAGTACAACTATGCCAAAAACCATCTAACAGGCGATCGTCCGAGTTGTGAACCTCCTACTTTGACATACTATATATATATATATATATATATATATTGGTTACGTGACACTAGTTGGTGTAGGATCCATTATCAGCTATTAATCGGTTCTAAACGAAACAATTTGAATAGGAAAATCTGCGCTATATCTGAATCTTGCCAACCCACTCCACCGTGAAAATCACGCATGGGCTAGTTTCAACAGATACTTACTTAAGGCACGTTCGGCTTAACGCGCCAAAGCTTACCGAATATAGGTTCGCCACGCGAAAAGTCAGCCACCGCGTTTTAAGTCGAAGATCCTCTCTGCGATGATATTTTATCTTCGAACCGAGGCTTACGCTGTGGTACTTGGGCTTGACATTGTCATTTACACTGACGTTCTATGTACTATTATTTTATAAAATGAAAAAAAAGATGAAGCTTGTACAAAGTTTTCGCTTGGTGACGGTTTACATTTTGTTGTTCCAGAGGACTGCGCAACCGCCTGTCGAAACCGCGACGACTGTGAGTCTTTCTCGTATTGCGCCGACAGCGGTGAGTGCGTGATCTCCAACACGCACGATGTAGATCTGAAGCTGACTACCAATGATGCTCATTGTGTTATCTACCAGATCAAGTACCTTGAGCGTTTTGACAAGTTCGACGGCCTGACGATCAAAGGTAATGGCGAGCATGCCGATGCGAGGAATGCCCATAGCTGTGCACAGAAATGCATCGCTAAGGACGGTTGCAAATCGTTCGACTTCTGCGGCGGAGCCAGCCCGGACTGTGTGCTTTACGAAAAGCATATCATTGACACGTCAAGAAGTAAGCTGAGAGAGGATAGGCAGACAGGCTAGTGAATGAAAGAGTGTGATTTTCAATCAATAATGATAAAGTATGCCGTAATTCAAGCAAACGACAAATCTTTTGCGGATCCTACAGAGGTATCCTTACAGGGTTAAGATCGATCCTCACACATATCACATGATTTACATGAGTTGTGTTAGCATGTAGAACAGGAGCGCCTATTCTCATGGAAGTGACGCTGAGAGGTTTACATTGTGACGACGCAGGCGACGGATCAATGAACGGTCACTAGAGACCCTTTGGAATCTCGCCAATGCAATTGACTCCCGTAGACTACGGAGTGAACTTTGGTAGCAACTCCGTAGACTGCCAACTGATCATACGCTGAATGATGAAATCATGCCTACGAACCAGACTACAGAAAACACGATATATGGGGCAGCTACAACAATGAGAAATTGCCATGATCATCAACACTCTGTGCTAAAATATCGACCAATTTCCTCGCGCTCTTACTCGCTTCATATATGACTCATAGTCGGTAAGATCAAATGGCTAAGTCCTCAAACTAAAACAGCTAAGAAACTGATGATAATAATTTGTCTCTTTTTGTTCTTACAATGGCCTTGTCTCGTCAGCCGATGTGGCAGAGAAACCAAGCTGCTCCCATTACTCGAAACGTTACCTTTACGACTACAGTAAACAGATTCGTAGGAGTGGTGGTGAAGGTAGCGTTCTGGAGGAACTCGACGAGATCAACGAGGCCGACTGCGCTAAACGCTGCTCCGAATGGTCCGCCCCTAATTCGGTGAGCTTCCGAGTTAACTCCTTCTATACTCGTATTTCGTAACCTAGTTTTTATCAAGTACGACGATGTTACTATCCTTATACGTCAGCGCGGTGGCTTGGACGGCTGAGTCTCTGGCTGTAAAAATCCAGAGAGCGCAGGTTCGAATCCCGTTGCATGACATATAAGAGAACTTAAGCATTGTATGCAGTTCTTTAAATAAATCAATAAAGCTTAACCCTTTATGCTTAATGTTGATTTAAATGAGATATCTAGCGGCCAAATGATTCGTTCTGTATGAAAGCCTCTTTGGCCGACAGCTGTACATCCGTACGATCGATTAAGACGAATTAGAACTCGATGATTGTTTTGTAACGTCATGTCTCGTCATGTTTTTATCTAGACGTGCCTGTCGTTCGACTTCTGCGAGCCTGACTCTGAGAGTGAAACCGCCAAGATGGGCTTAGGCAGATGCCGGCTCCGAACTGTCGGCGGTGGTGGAAAAACCGTGGATTCGACAACATGCCACTTCTTCTACTATACAGCGCAGCGTCCGACGACGCGGACAATACACGGAGCGGGAGCTGCATTCGGTTTATCAGTACTCATGATCATCGTAGGCATCGGCCTCGGGGTTGGAGCAGCAATCGGTTATAGCAGATTCCGTGGTTAGACTACTCTCGCATATGATGTATATTCTTATTGTTATTATTGTGATATTTAAAAGATCACTCACACGAGTATGGATTGTCGGGAAAATATTGAGTTTTCGGATCTTTTCTTTGAATAGCAGACATTGTATGTACAAATAGAGAACAGATATATCCGGTATGGCATTTTGTACTGTGACGAGAATAAAATATATTTTTGAAATTACAAGAATAAACCGAGGCTACGATACGCTGGACAGCTGAGGTCTTACTTGATATTTTGATTAGGTGATTGCGAACCCGCTCCCCTCCGGTACTATGCTACTTTGATTTTCCGTTAACTTCAGTTCAATCTGAAGTGAAGTCCCCCGCCCCCTGAGGTTCAATCGGACAATATCCCAAAAAAAAATAGTATGACCGACCATCTCCCGTTCATAGCGCAATCGAATCTTTTGGGCTCGCGACTGCGTACGTGTACAGACATACGGCGTGTAATTATACTAATTTTCTAATAAAGATGGCCAACGATGCCGATTATAGCTTAGACCAATGTGATTCTAATTTCATTCTAATTGTTGCTATTTTTATTGTTTCTATTATGATGTTTATTTTTATCTTGAATAATTATTGGGCCGACTAACTAATAACAACATATTCTTCAGTATATCAAATATAATACCAGTTCGACGAATATTTCTAAGATAGATTTCGGCTCATAATCTCCAATGGTTGCTCACGTTGGGTGATACTGAACATGTCGAAGAAGACAAAAGGGGGGGGGGCGTTTTAGTACTTTGATGATAGAATCGTTATTGATTGTATCTCACAGGCTACGTTGACACCGAGTTGTTGAGCACTTACCCATTTGAATTCCGGCAGCCCACAACTCGAGCGGATTCACCTGGCTTACACCGTTATCATTTCGGTTCACGTTCGGCTCAACGTGCGTCAAGAATCTATTCATAAATACAAATTAACGCGCATGTCATACTTAAACAGAAACTTAAACATTCGCCAAATGACAAATCACTAGTTGCACTGGATGCATCGCCTCGGCTGTAGTTCGCATCTGAATAGAGAATTTCGTCTCATATACGCTCATGTATGCACAAGCAACAAATATTCGTTATACTTCACGATCGTTTTATACCTGTTCTTTCGAACATACATATATAAATTGTCATTGTGAATTGATGCGTAACTAAACTTACAAGAAAACAAAGCTGTGACTCAAAAAAACATTGACAATCACAGAAGATTATTGATGCCACTGTCCTACCATGTCTATCGAGTCGTCAACGAGCCAGTACTATTCAGTATTAATGGAAGAACCGAAAGAACAACCAACCGTTTTGAATGGTGCACCAGCTCATCGGCAAGCGAATGACACAATTTGAGGGCGGCCGTTTCCGATAGCATGCACACCTCGTTCTCCAATTGCTGATTCTGCTGCGTGGCAAGATCGATGAACTGTGCCGACGAGTTGAACTGATTCAACGTGGCCAACTCGGCTAGCTCCGATGCCGAATGGGCAAAATCCCATTCGTCGAGGAGGCCGGCGACTGAGGCGGTTTCCTTGCGGCTGTTGTTGTTACTGCTACTAGAGCTACCTGAGCCGCTACCGTTAGCCGAAACCGGCGAAGTGAACTGGCGACATACACAACAATGAAGACGACGTATACCATAGGGTTATTCGTGTATTTTAGGGTTTTGTTGAAACAAGGTAAGGACGACGGGTGCGATTGGATACAGCGCTGGGATAGAATGTGAATGAGAGTGTTCGAGTGTTAGGTAGAGAGGAAGAACAACAGGATAGGCACCGATAGCGGCTGCTTTGTGGATTATCCCGGACGAATATACCCTGCTGGAGTTACGAATGGACGAATGTACCCGATAGAAGTGTCGTATCTTAATAGTGAAGTGCGCCAGGGATATAGATATGATACATGGGGTGTTTGATATGAGATTCAGAAATCTCAGAGGATCAGGCTGGCTATTTAGATCATACTTGCGAGGTTACTCACGTAGAGTAGGATCTTGTGCCTCAGGATCTCTGGTGAGATATTTGTTGAAAACGGCCGATCTGGCCCGGTTAGCGAAGAATAGTACAGATGGTCAGAGAGAGATTTGCGGAGCTGTTGCGCCAGTCGACAGGCGTCCTCATGAGATAATGGTGAGAAGTTCAGCTGAATGATGAGCGGGTACTTAGAAGCTGCATAATACGATCAGATAGAGTTAGGGTAATGACTGAGTTGTTGTCGTTGTTTTTGGCGGCAGGCATAGTTAGACTGGTAATTCAGGCATCAGCCGTTATTCCCGATTCATAATTCAGGATGATATAGGTGTTGTTGTTATTATTATTATTGTTACTATTTATAGAAATCTATGACAGCGTTTTGCCAATGGTAATTTACTTTTCACTTCAGATAACCGCATTCTGCTCTTGACATTATTATTATTTACACACCCTTTAGCAGGGGGGCTTTATACAGGGCAATATATAATGTAATATAGGTCTAAAACAACTAGGAATTGTGAAGTGTCCTGTTGGTTTGCCATGCAAACATTTTGTTTACAATTTCTTTCCTGGCAACACATTTGGCTTGTATGTTGCTGCCAGAGCGAGTGGTAGTAATAATTGTCATAAAAATATATCTGGTGCGCGCGCATACATCCTACGGCAGACGAACCTGCGAATGCAAAATCCCTTATGGTATCAAGGACCTCTTCAAGGGGGAGTGTACCGCCAACGATAAAGTTGTTAGTCTCATCAAGGGCAAGATCGATCTTGACACACCGGCAGCCCTGCGTCAAAGCTTGCACATAACCCTCGACGCTCGAAAGAACATCGCTTTCATCCTCCATCTGCCATCTGCGGACAATAACAACAACAATAACACCAAGGTATATTAAGAAGAGGCAATTATATTAAAAGCTGGTTCTATTTACCTCAGGGAAAGCAGGAGATGAACTTGACAAACCGCCCTAGAACTCGGAAAAAGGAACACCACTGTATCCTCCAAGTTGGTAAAACCTCACTGTTGGTCCATATTAATATCTGTCAACGTTCATAATATGTATAGGTATTTTTATGTTAGCTGTAGAATGCATGGTCTATATATACTCTTCTTATATAAATACGAACTTAATATAATAGCTGATGTAAAGCTCTGTGCAAGCAATTCTTACGTATTATATGACGTGGAAATGAAGTAGTGTGTAAACGGTTGTGTCATGTCGTGATGCACGCGACTGCGAGGCATCAATGAGGCATTTTGCGATAGCAGAAACAACGTGAAGCCGTCGAGGAGCATCTGTCGATCAGAGCGCGCCTCCTCTGAGGGCTCGAATTCGTCAATTAGCCTCGACACGTCCTCTTCGCCTGTTTCCATTTCCTGGAAAAAGAAATCAGTAAATAAAACAGCGAACATTGACTTCTTTGAATGGGGTTACATAGAAAGGGGAACCTGTGCCGATTCTGCTAATTAATGTCAAATAAGTGACGACGCGACGCGCAAACCTCAACCATTCGAACCATTCAACCCTTCGCTATTGAAGTTCTGTTTATCATTCGGATCCCTGTGAGGGCGTTTATGGGATCAATGTATAAGCCATAACTATATCTACCAATAGGAAATTATTTATGCAAACATACAGTAATTAGGAATTATTTCTAGGGATGATGGAGGGTATGGGGGGATTAGCTGGGACCGGGGCTGAGGCCGACATCTTCCAATCGTATCTACCAATTGTAAATAATTAAAAGCAAACACAGAATCACCATTAATACATTACTCATATCCGATTATTGTATCCGAGGAACAACTATGTCCTTACTACGATATTTTGCAGCGTTTGAAGCAACGTCAAATAAGCGCAGTATCATTTCAGTGGTAGCAAGACGACGAATTTCCCTTTAAGATACTGTGTGCTTGAATATAGATTTGTGTCGTCGTGAACAAATAACCACTAATGACAACTCTGTCCCCAATTATTGTATATTTGCATTTTGTTTAAATAATCAAAAATATTCATCACGTTTCGTAAGTGCTTTAGATCATTTGCAGCGTTACCTGTTCGCCTTCAAGGAAGAAGTGCAGATCGTCTCTCGCGAAATAGTCCTTGCCGGAATAACGCACCATGAGAAAGAATACTTCTGGTCGAGTGGCAAGATCTTTGAAGAGTGACACAAATTGCCGCTGGTCAATGCGACCCGTACGTTCACCGCTTTCAATTGAAAACTCTTGAATCTTCTGACGCAGGCGGACGGTGCTTAACTGCGAGTTGATTTTCTTGGCTAGAGCAATCGTTTCACTTTCTTCTAGAAGCCCCTTGCTGTAACAGAAATCATAGAGATAACAGAATAACGTACAAAGATCAATATCAATGATGCTGATAGAGAACACTGTGGTAAGAAGTTTGAAACGGCGTAAGGTAAGCCAACGCCCACTTCATGAATATTGGATATGCTGTATTCAATTTCATAATTTAAGCATACGATATATATATATATATATATACATATATATCGGTGCATAATTATTTTTGTTCACTTGTCATTGCACACGTTTATCGACGGTGCTTTTTTCCAGACCTAATGATGGGCGCCACTCACCACAATGACCCAATCAATGACAGATTAGTAAATCGGTGTAGTTGTATGAACAGAGGGGATAGACACGGTGGCGAAGACTCTTGAAGCAGCCGTTCGTGTCAGCCCTGTTCTCTGCTCTCCCGTTTGTTTCGGTGCACATGTTCCCCTCAAATCCGCTTCTAATTTCTCCCTCCTACTACTAGGGGATTTGTGTAGCGCTTCGATTGTTATACAAGGAACCTACCTGCCTTTGACATCCCTTACACTGTAACCTTACAACTCTGCCAGCCTTCAACGCACGTCCACGGTTTGGTGTTGTCTGCAGCGCGTGACAAGAGTATAGGCATGCAGGGCATTCAGGGTATGGAAACATGGCGATGACTGATTGCCCGAGCGGGAACTAGGGGAATGAGGCAGACATGCTATTTCTGGGGGCTTCCAGAGGAAAGGCAGTGCGGCAAGAAGAGGATGCAGAAGTATTGATTGATGAATTGATTGAGTGATAGTGAGATCCTGTTGGTGTTCAAGTGATCGAGATCGAGCGGCTGTCGATAACGAGGCCTCACTTACACACACACACCAGGCCTTGTCAGCTTGGATGGCCTCGACTGTTGCCTGTTGCAGCGAGCAAGTTGATCTCGAGAACAGGAACGTTGTTCCGCTAGCACAAGCAACGCGTCAATAATTCTACCTGTTACTACTACAACAACAACTATTACCGTCTGCCATTACCAATTCCATGGTCTGCATGACCTGCGATGCAGACCCTCTCTTAATCCCAATCGGCGCCACCTGTACTACTAATCGACTGCGTCGATTAGTTCTCGACCGAGTGTTGTACCCCGCCCTACATTTTTCATTTATTTATTTAACACACCACCCATATATATATATATATATATATATATATGTATAAGACAATGCAAGGCAAACGAGAAGCAGCATGGAGGCCGCATGAAAACCTCAACCGCGAACCGGCCCGAAAGTGTCCCAGCGTCTGTGTATTCATCAACAGGTAACTGTGTGACAGAGAGAGGCAACAACAGTGCGGTTGTCAAGAAAACGGCGAAAAACCGACAGAAACTGTATTCTCGTACAGCGTACGTTGGTGTACACTAATCCATCTCTTCATGGGCTTTATGTCGTTCGTGACATATTGCATATATGTCTACGGGGGATGATGATTATCCAGCGGCATGAGCTTAAGTATCCTATGCGCACTGCGATGCCACGTCGTGTATATAACGGCTAATCGTGACATACAATAATCACTCGATCAGGTGGCAACAACAGTCGGCCCGGTAACAATAGAAATTTCCCTTCGATCGACTGAAGTTTCACTAGTGAAAGCAGCGGTGGGAAAATGCTACTTGCATCAGTGACCATCTGTCGAAGACTAATAAATATTCTTCTCCGAATATATATATATGTATATATATATAACTGTGCGATTCTAACCAGAGCCTCAGAAAAAGGTTGACGACAACCGTTTTAAATAGGTGTGATACAAATAATAATAATGTATGGTGTTACACCCCAAAATTAGTAGCATGTAACAAAAATGTGTTCGACAGATTGCGTCGATATTTTTGCGCGTGATTCAAACCCTGTGGTTTCTTCAGCATATCAAAGCCATATAGTTAAGCTTTGTTGTTAATTTCGAGTTGAATGTCAAGGCAGCTAGCAAAGCATAGGGGCAACACAACAGGGTATTGCAGAGAACTCCAAGGGCACAAGCGCCAACCTGTAAAAATTCGATATCTGACGCTCTCCACGTGAAAGTTTCCAGCTGGACTACAGAAAGGCTGTTATTTAAACATTGTTGGAGCAACACTGGAGGTCTCCGTAGTGGCTGAGTAATCTCCTCTTGATAATTACAGCTTTCTAGCAAAATAATGCCCATGAACCTTCGCTCGGTGCTGGGTTGAGTGTAGACATTCTTAGCCGCTACTGGTACTTAGTGACGAGGGTAGAATTTCCGCCTTCTGTGCTAAGCTACCGTTACTAACGTATGCCATCGCATAAATTGCTGGTCCAACGCTGAGTGCCCATAGGGGTGAACCGGTTGGCAGGGAGACACCGTTATATGATAATGCAATATAAATAGTAGCGAACTGATAAACAGTGAGCTGAGTACGTGCATATACAGAAATACATAAAAATAATCTTTGGTCACCAAATATCTTCAAGGAAACATAGCACAGATAACAATGGTAGTACAGTGAGAGTCTGTGGCGGATTGATAAACGTGTATATTTCTACTAGCGTCAAATCTGCCCTACTGTGACGATAATTATTCTCGCCGACACAGTTCAGTCGTGATACATCATGTAGCTAACAGATTCAAATATATCGATCATACTCTTTTAATCGATAGAGCGATCAATAAGTTATATACCATCAGCCATTTCTGTATGCGTCTCGTCCCTGATTCGAAATAGAGTTGGTGACCTCTACCGTTCGTCGGTTGAGGTCAGCCTAATTAGCCATCTGAAGGTCGTCAAAAGGGCGTCCACGTACCTACCGCACGCCCTTAGTTCACACAGAACGAACTCCGCACAGGTACATTTGGTTAATGTATAAATGTGTCTAACTGCCTCTGTGTGTGTGAGTTCGTCGGACTGGGAGCTGCGACTTGGTTGTACTTATGCTCATCATGTTCGCCTTGGATGAAGGTGTGTTCGACTCGACTTAACTTGATATGGACGACACGTCGATATTTACTCAACACCGATGTAAACCAGTATCTCCATTTACCGATAATTTTTTTGGGTTGTTACTTAAAAAAAAATAGTAGTCACAATACAAAACGAATCTTAAATAGCATTAAACACCGCGAAGCAGTATCTGCCACACCGCAAAGCAATGTCAGCACAAAACGATAGCGACAAAATCAAATTTTTCCCTGGAGACGAGTTCACTGATGGCGAAACCAAATGAGAAGCAACCGAGAAAAACGAATGCACGTATGTGTTCCTATCCGGTGGTAGTTGTCGGGAAGCGTTTGGGAGCAAAGCTTTGCATTAACGCCAAGGTACCGATGGAGGTAAATGCACAACACAGCAAGATAGCGACATCGAATAGCAAACAGTGCCTATGGGCAAGGACGGGTCGACCTATATAGTTCAGCCTGTACAGCAACACCTGCAGGCCGGAGAGGATCTCGCAAAGCAGAAGGCCAGACGGAAGACCGAGAGGATTTCACGACTACATCGGAGTTCTCATCTCGTTGCTTGTATCCTCAGGCTTTCATTATGGCCTGGATCTGATGCTACGTCTTGCAAGTACGAGTCGGTCTCTCTCTCTGTATATATATATATATATATATATATATATATATATCGCGACATGCGGAACAAGATCTAGTATATATGTATGTATGCGGAAGAGCTACTGTAGGGGATTGGGGAACGAATGAGTCGAAGCGGGAGGTTCATTCACTTCGACAGGAAACCTACACCAACCCTTTCTAGTATATGATACCCTAGTCTACCCTGCATATCGTCTACACATCGTCTTGTCTACTTGGACACCATCAGATTTACCTATAGAGATGTATATATATATTTATACATGTGCGACAACCTTTAACATCGAACTCCCGTTTATACCAGACCAGAGACAACTGATCCGATCTTTGCCCTTAATTAGGCGTTGATTGTGCGTTGTAGGGCAATTAACTTGATATGCATATGATCATCATTACATTATACGAAAATATCCATACATTCCCCAGAGACGCATAGTTTATCTTCGATGTAGTTATTATTCCTTTTAGTTTGTTCAACGTACGGCGGCTTGTACTTGGCTCTTCTGGTGGGAGCTAGAGCAGAGGAAACGTCTGAATACTCGGCTCTGGGACGCACAGTCAGTGCGCCCCATAGAAAGCCTTTGTTTGGATGCCTTGAAGTTGGTTGATATCTTCCCGCACACGACCTGTGCCCTCCTTTCTAGGAGATCAGCCCTAACGACAACAAAGACCTCCATTCATAAGCGCACAATGTTGCAAGAGTTCATGTGCAGACAGCGATATCCTATGCTATCCGAGCTTGCGCACAACGCGCTTGTAACTGGAGCTCTCCAAGCATTTCGAGTAAGCAGGCCCATTGTAGCGTTGTTACCGTCTATTTCTTTTATCTGCCGTGTTACGTGGACAACCATAACAGCATTGTGGTACACAACGCTATTGAAATTCATCGTCCAGTTGATGTACTAGAGGTGGCATAATATGTTTTCACGGTCTGTTTGATTACAGGCATCGCACACGACCATGTCGATATGTAAAATACATTGATGACCCTCTCCAAACATCTGTGAATAGGAAAGTTTTACACAATAGTCATGCTGCATCCGAATTAGATTTCGTGCGAGAACAGCCCTAAAATAGATATATGGGATAAAGCGTATACCGATTGGGTTCACGTCTACAAACTCGCCTTATTATGAAACTTCGCGTGCCAGTTGCTTTATTGTGTGTGCAATGTTTAACTTTTAATGCGAGCGGCTTCTTAGCTCAAGGTCGATAAACATAGCTTACGGATAATACCTGTGGATATATCTCAGAGTCGATGAGACTAATAACGAAGTGAAGAAAAGAAGAGAAATAACAACAAGGGCTTAGCAGTTCGTAAAAAAATAGAGACATGAAGGAGCTGTTCCCGGTCGGTGATGACCTCAAAGGGCTGCTTTTGAGGTCGACCTCTCGACCTAAACGACTTAATGTCGCAGTCGAACTTGAGCACTCAAACGACAGGCGTAAATACGCAGGGAGCCTGGTTTTTTCCATTTTCAGGGAAGATGAAGCAACAAAAAAGACACAAGAAACGTGAATCGCTTCGATCGTTCAACTGATCGGCATTAGAAAATCCAAGATTTTAGAGGGCTCGCTCTCCTTGTGCCGACCTTTTAGAAACCCACCATGCAGGCTGTACAATGGATACGTCCCGGCATCGCTTACTGAATCAGTGTAATGTAGAACAATTGTTGAAGGCCTCGACCCTCCCCTGCTCCTGCTCTTCTACGCAAACCCGGAGTGGGGTTCCACAAGGCTGAAAGGTGGGAGGAAATCGGTTCATTCATTCGTTTTTCAGGGTCGACTGCTTCATGTTGGTCTCATTCGTCCCCGTAGTGTTTGAGCAGAGGACTCACCGAAGACTCATAGCAAATGGAACGGAAGCCTCATTTCCTCAATACCCTGTGATACAATTAATTCGGGTGTAACTTACCATAAGTATATGTAATATGAAAAAATCGCCATCTCGTATTTGCTACAAAAGGTAGCGCCCAGCATCCTTAGTAACATTAGACGTATGCTCAATGCTCACCTTTTTTTTCTATAAAACTTGGTTTGTTGATTGAACTGCAGAATAGTTAACGCTTAACCTCCCGTTAAAAACAGGACAAAGGGGCGTCACGATGTAGTGAACAACAAGAACATTGTCAGAGAACATCACAGTATACGATCAACATTGGTATATATTGCTTTATCCACAAACAGGGTTATGCTAAGGGTTAGGAAGCTCGAAACATTACATTCCGCTTACAACGGCAGCATCGCAACCTTAACTCTTGCAAGAAAGGCACCAATTGGAAATTAAAATGCAATTCAGATAGTGATCTGCGTGCATGTTTTACGAATTCCTTCTAAAATTTTCCCATTGCCCTAAGTGAACGAATCTCCGGAGAGAGCGAGCTTCTGACTGTTGGTAGTCGGTAGGCTAATGCTTGTCTACAGGAACTCTGAACGTGGCAGGGCAGCGATTGGTGCGGTTAGTGGTGGCGGTAACCGTGAAGGTAATCCCACGCGAGGTAAGACCCCTCCCTAACAGCCGTGAATGCAAGAGAGGCCACATGTAGGCAATGCATTTTATCAACAGAGAACAATTCCTTGGAAGCACACAGATTTTCCACCAAGACTCTGCAGTTCTCACCAAGTACGGCTCTTAGCCAATCATTTTGACTTATCTAAGCTCTGCGTATTATTCGCAGGTAACCACCACTCCAAATGGAAAGTACATGGCAAAACACCATCAGCAATAGCGTCTTGTACACCAGAAGAAGAAGACCATACGTCGATCTCTATTTTTATATTTTCAATATTGTAATTTACATTCAAGGTAGAGGTTAAAATATCAGAAAAAGTCATATTTACCATATTCATAATGATATGCGATTTCGAGGCTTGTGTCACTGAAATATATTCAGTGTCAGTACAATTCGAGGTCGCAGGTTCCACGTCATTTGCTCAAGTAACCCGCCGCATGGGCTACTGCTGCTACTATAACAACAACTACTCCCCAAACAATGGGACACGGAAGCTGGGCGCTTAAACCGTTACTCTTAAACCGGCTGGGCGGCGCTTTTGGAACTGGTGCACTTTACTATAGAGAGCAGAGAGTACAAACTTTCTTCTCAGTGGAATTAACGTATCTTTGTTCGGTTGCGTGCTCCCAGCTAAAGGCAAGCGGCAATGAATTCAATGAGGAGGTGTGAATCTAGTTTCATATGAATTTAGAAATAAATAGGCTGCATTGAACCTTTAACCGTCTGCTATCCAATCATCATTCATTTTCAGAAACAGATAATCTACCGAACATTTATTGTTGTGTGAACAGATATATAGCATAAAATGATGACCAAGACGCAAAGTGAAAACCTATTGTATTGTATACCCGATTAGCTGATGAAATGGGTTTTCGGGTATCTACAGTTTAGCCATCGAACAAACTGAAACCTGTTTTTACCATAACTAGCGCCGGGCATAACTAATCCACTCGGTGTACACACCTGACATTATTCGGCACTCTCTCTCTCTCTTCCCTCTCCAACCTCTCGGACTGCTTCGTTAACTCGACGTGTTATCGATTAGTGTTCACAAACTGTCGTACGTCGATAGGACAATTCGTGGACAATACCTAAACAGTATATCTTACAGTTGATATTCTTGTTCCGGCGGTCAGAGAAATGCATGCCAAATAAATGGCTAAGTTGTACCATTGTCATTGAATGTCGGCCTCCTATCGGCAGCTCTTTTTCACCTATGCAACACACTGAAGCACACAGTTTACTGAGGCTACAAACAACGATAATTAATGAGCGACCCAGCTTTCCCGAGGGAGAAACTTCTCCAATTAGTGCTGTACTTGGCCTTGTTTTATTGTGTCAAACCTAGCTTATTTACTGATTTATTTAGTATTTACGGTGTTGCATCTATGATTCGCTTCAGCTGCTTCAAGTCAGACCTGAACGCTCGAGTCATCGTGAAGCTATATTGGAAATGTCTGCAGGATACAGCCTGAGTACAAGCGAAAATAGCTGTTACAGTCTTCATATTTATCCTCACGAATACATCAATGCATTATTGTGTACGCGAATCCAGTTGCCGTGTTGATGTTACTGCCCAAGCAGCCCTGCTGCAAACAGAATTTTCAACAGCCGCTTGTTCCTGGGGCCTTCCGACGGCCTTGCAGCAATTGTTATCTAATGTTACTCATATAAGATAACTATCCATAAGCCTTACCGAACTAATGCCAAGTCCACTTGCCGTCAAACATTTGTTAACAATCGTTTCGATCTGATTTTGGAGCCAGCGCCGTGGATGGGCGTTGCGCGCTTCGCCTCGACCTCGTACAGCCAATTGCAGTCCCCGAAGCTAAGGACCTTGAAATATCGGGTACAGCTACCAGTCGATATAGAAGTGCCCGCTCCATAGGAAGTTACGAAGACCGAGCGAAATATGACTAAGTTACTGGATCAACGCTTTGGATTAGCATCGCTGATGTCGCTGGTGTCTCTCTTGCTTACTACAGTTAGTAACCAGCGAGGTAGCATCAGTAAACAATAGCCCTGAATAAGCACGAGCCGCGGCCATGAAACGGCCATTATTGTCAGATAAGAAGGGTGGGCCAGGAAGCACCTGTCAATGGAGTGGATAATGGTAGGCGATCGATGACAGAGCAACCAGGGGGGGGTCTTCATCCCAATTCGAAAGAGGCAGACACTTGACGATGGTGATACTGAGCGCACTTAGAATAACTTTCTTACACAATTATTCTAATTGATTACAAAGGAAATCGTTTCCGTATCATAGCAATAATACAATAATGATGTGACAAGCATGGCGTCATGGATTTCCTTTTCAAATTATCTATTTGAATTCCACTCTACATAATATCGTGTAGTCGTTTAGTTTAGACTGATACAGAAAGGGATGTGTTCGTAACAAATGATAATATTGATTCTTGAAATGTGCTAGCAGACCACCAGTTCTCTTCTAACGATCTCACCAAAAGAAATCGAAGTACCAGTGAAAGGTATAACCTCCGCATTATTATACTATTACAGTATCTCTTAAATAATAAACGGCTCAAGAAGATAGGTCGGATCTGCTCCGAGGCATATGCCTATTGAATCTATTAGGGTGGCTCGCAACGACGGGTAGGATCATCTTTTCGATTCGATGAACTATATCGACCTTAACATTTACCTAAATGATCAAAACAAGAGACCAAGTCTCAGGCCGATCGTTAATAGCAGTCAATGCCATATATAAATAAAACATTGCACACGTTCTAAGTTCTATTACAACAACGTGCGCAGATCATCTCAAATTTCATCATTTGTGCTTGCTTTTCGCTTTTGAAATGAACGTTCGAGGTTGGGACCCTACCTTAATGCTGTATACACTGCAAAACGTCTACCTATATTTATGTTCCAACCTCAAATTGCCCACGGAGTTATCAAGGAAGCACAGATTTGGACGAATGTCTCATCAGAGACTCGAGGGTTAAAGTGGGACTCCAAATCACACGTTAGGGAAGCAATTTTCGCCGGGGAAAATGAGCCTCCATAGAGTAACCGGAAATGCTAGCCTGGCTATCATACACTGGAAACAATTCGGAGCTCGTCAGTAATTTATTATACGATGGCTTCCAATTCTATCTCAGTCGAATCGAAGGAATCCACCATCGAATGCGACCTACAGACCTTGGCAAATTTCAGCGACGTATGTCATGTGGAAGGAGGTTGGTTGAATCGATTTCGTTTATATGCCCCAATAGTATGTCGGGTCTGCTTGTGCGGCAGGAGGGGTGCAGTGCAAAGTGCGTCGTAAATTTAGTGCGAGATTTCGCATGCACCTAATAGGCTTGACACAAATGCCTTATCGAGTCATCGTTCTATGTTTGAATATGTTTGTTTTGGCAGTAACGCAATAACAACGTATCTGGCTGCGAGAAGCCGTGGCAAATACTAGCATTGATTTACTATTTTAGCACGCAAATGCAGTGACTGCTGTCGACCCTGCGTGTGACGCATGAGCTTCGATCGAACCAACTTCGAGGCAATGTAAAGGACAGACTACGTAGAGAATCGCTTACAATTTAAGATAAAGACAACGTACCGATCGGTGTCGGCCTGTCGAAAGCATTCCTCTAGCCATTTCTCGCGCATTAGTTGTCGTTCGTCGAGTTTAGCTGGAACGACTCCACCTGGTCCGGGTCCACCCCCAGGTTGTCCGGCCCTGCGGGCAGCTACGAGCATCGATAGACCGGTCACCCAGAAGTTTGCCTCATCTGCTGTCGAAGCGACGAGGTCGAGTGATTCATAAGCATCCCCGTAGATTATCGAGAATACACAGTCCTCTGAGTAGCATCCTGCATAAAGACATAAATGTCATCAAACGAAGAGTTTTACACACACACACACACATATATATATGTATATATATATATAGATGGGTCTGCTCGGCAAACACCAATAAATAAGAGCAGGGTGAGCGAATGAATGTATAGAGTTCAATACGGCCTATTTTCCTTCTTGCACTTTACTATTTGAAGTGATCAAATGTTGTATCGTTGATGTTACTGGCCTTCTAATGGCTAGCGGTTCGGGTAAAACAGAGGGAAGTGTGTTTTGCACAATTTTTAAATCCAGGTACATTTATCAGTCTTTGCCGAGCAGGCTGTCGTTCTAAAGAAGCTGTGATGTCAATGTCTTGACCATAATTTTGTAAATGTATTGTATTCATTTCTAATGATTTGTCGAATATAAGCCAAAACGATAGTACTTCTACCGTTAGAAACAACGTAGTGTTCACAGTGGACGCAGATGTGAACATCAGGTGTACATCTATTTTTGTCCAATGTCTACATTGTTTTAGTGTTACTGTAGATCTATGTTGATCCTTGTTGTTGCCCTCCCAATTAATCCAAATGCAATTGTTGTCATTGGTTGCCGCATTCAATCTATCATCTACCAGCTCTCAATCAATACACCTAATTATGCTATTAGTTCTTAATTAAACTATTGCTCGTAGATGATCCACAATACAGAATGAGCACACACGAATGATCGATATATAATATATATATATATCATTGAATAACCGTTGAAATTGTCCTACAGCAACAATAAGTACGTCTGGCCAATACGTTACCGCCACTGGCCAAATGAATCGGAGAAGCTGAGTGTATACGGTTTGGCTTATTTTGTGTTGGATTAGCTTCCGCTTTCAATTTGAATGACTTGGCCGATGTGCAACCGTTAACTGAGGATAGCTAACTCATGCGTCGCCTGTATCAATGGTTCACATCCGGCAATCAGAGCGTATCCGGTCGGCTTCGTTCAAGTTTGAAGCCTGTCGGTATGAAGCCTATCGGGCATTCAAGTGCTGTATGATCATACAGCTTCGTACCTTCGTACCCACATAAGTACACACAGTTGACCTTGCAAGAGTATCCTATTGTAACGAAACTGGTAAGTAATCACTTATAAATGACATAGCATAGGAAGAATAAGATGACATAAAAGGGTGGCCGGCGCATAGAGCCGTTCCGACCAGTCCCTGGAGGTGATGATGGATAATGTGGACTTTTCGAACCGCGCGTTTCAAGAATGGCGGCTCAAGAAATCTTTTGCCTGGAAGAAATCCATGATTCGTTCGACTTTCATGTATGACATGTGACTTGCACATGTAGGGAGTATTACCGCTATATACAGCGGTAATACCTTTGACCTGACCACTTGAATGAGTGTCAAGTTGAGATTTCATTAAAATTGAGCGCGCAAAACGTAACGAGACAGCAAGGGATCTAATATTTAGCCTTGTCCCCTTTCAAATGCTAGGCCTGATTCCACATCACAATACCATAGCCGTCTATCGGAATTCAATTATTCTGTGACTTCATCGATGTTACTAATGTAGTCATACAATATGATCTACACATAGAGAGGCATGTTCGTTTTGGCAAACGGGTGTATCATTATCGTTTTAGTGAAATCTTGAAAGCGTCACAAAATAACCCACCTGCAACTTCTTTGTCCCTGAGAATATCCGTTGTCTTTCCAAGGCGCACCTCGCGAATGTGGCCAATCGCTAACTTCGCCTTATTTGACTTCTTCGATGATGGAACCCATCGCACTGCGGCGAGGTCTTCGTCCAATGTAAAGTAACGTCGGTACTGTCGTGAGCTGGCTCGCACTTTCAGCAAACTGCAACCTTTCATCATGAACTGCAGACAATCGTAAGCTGCCCACGAACAATAACAACACAGTGACAGTGTTAATCGTCAAGCGTATGAGTAACTGAAGAAGGATAAGAATGAACTCATCCGTTTCGTCGATAGGAGAAGCTGATCTCAATAGACACAAATACAATAATGGATGCTGTGTTAAATCGATCGTTCCTACATCCCCTCGATCTGCGACAGAAGCTGGCTGCGGACTAACGCAAAGCTATTGTGTTAAATTAATAACGACAGCGCAGCAAGCTTGCTTGTAGCAAACGAATTTTCCTTCAATCGAGAAGAGTAATTGGTAGGTAGAGTCTTTGTGATACAGCACAAACACACACACACACACAGAGAGACAAGCGCACACGAAGACTGTTTCATAGTAAATAGGGGGTTAACTTGTCACATTGTAACATCTGGCTAGAGGTAAGTCTAATTAATCGAATGATAATTATATGCACGTCGACTGCGTGAGGTAAATGTGCGCCACATGTGCGCTATAGTTAAAGAGATTAGCGAATGTTTAAGTGAAACAAAGCGATATTAATTCATAGCGACGAGCTCGTAGTTGGCAGTCATATGTATACTAAAAAGCACAACAAACTATTTGCCAGTGATTATTGCAGTTATCCCGATGTCATCACTACAAAACGAAGGCCGTTTAAATGCAAGGTCAACCTTAATAGCATTGAATTATATAAATGTTTTAGAATTTGAGCATGGCCGAGCTAACTAAGGGATGCGAGCTTTAATGCACGAAAATCGGCGCCTACATTTTATATGTAGGTAAGGTAAGATAAAGCTTTATTGATTTATTAAAGGAACTGCATACAATGCTTAAGTTCTCTTATATGTCATGCAAAGGGGATTCGAACCTGCGGCCTCTGGCATTTTACAGTAGGAAAATCATTTTCAACGGTAATCCATTCAATCCAAACACAATTCGCACAATTTTGTGCCATATTTCATGTCTTTACTAAATGATCGTCGTCACCCTTATTGTCTATTTTTTTACTGGTAGTCTCTAGGATCGATACAAATTAGCTATCACGTTCGACTATTCGTGACAGCTGATTGAAGATATCGAGTGAACGTTGAGTGAATGCCAACCTTATCCTGTACCGTATGTGCCTACACATATTCAAGGTATCACCAGCTGCTTAATGATACTTACCCGAGGAGATTTTACGTTCCTCCGGTAGACTCGTTCCTGAGTGGAAAGAGACAGACTTTGCGATAGGCGATGATACGGAGAGGTTCCGTTGGCCCCCTCCGGGCGCATCGAACTCGAAGCAGATGCCACCATTCTCAAGCGTTTCCTGAAACAACGGCGCAAACCAAGGATTGTTTCGTGAAAAGTGATATAGGGGTGTTCGCGGCGTCCGCGGTGTGACGACTGGCGGACTGCCTAGCGGCTGCTGGCCGAGCTGCTCCGGCTGCTGCTGCTGCTGTTGCGGTGGCGATTGAGATTGAGGGTATTCTGCAGAATCGGGTGGGACATGGATCGTCAAGTGGAGACGGTTTCTCATCCCGCGTGAACGCGAGCAGAGACCACCACGTTTAGCTGCACCCACACACAAAGACACACACGTTCAAGCGTTCAACAACACAACGATTGCAGCTCCACCCGGCTTAGCTTAGCCTCACCTAGCCTTCACTCTCCCCGCTCTTCCTTTGTCGTCAACTCACTCAGTCAACGCACTGTACTGACTGATAAATCAAGCAAAGGATCGACGAACAGATTGACGATGAAGTAGACTTCGGTAACTACTCGTAGTCTCTCTCTCTCTCTCTCTCACTTTTGGTTTCCGGTTTCCGGAACTACTTCCAGTTTCCGACACTTATTCGGGTTCCGGCTGCACTTATTATTCCTCTTCAACAATCAGTACAACAACGAGTACATACGGCAACCGAGATAATACTTCCGAGGAGTGACGCCAGCAGTCCTCTAAACGCTCGAGTTACGATACAACTAGTTACAGCAGGCGGGGGGAGGCAGTCCGCAAACAGCTACGGGCATTTGGCTAGTGCCTAGTGTGGGCGGGTTGGCGACTAGAATGAAAAGCAGTTTTCTGTCAATCTGTCTCTCGCTAGAAGAACGCTGTGTGTGTCGTATCAAGACCAGTAGCAGGGCGGAATGCAACGGATCAAATGACAAACCCGTATCAGGGTGAACCATAGCTCTGTTAGCTAAGATATCAGCAATGCTCGTTAATATTTTCTAGGCAGTAATCTTCAAGAGATAAAAAAAATAGCGCTTTGAGGCAGGCGTGGGATAGAATTGTAGCAGGTCTTATATGGCTGTGTCGGAGACGGAGCAATATGCATTGGTTTATAACTCGATTTCGGCTGGCAAGGGAAGGCTCGTTCATAGCAGGATAGACTTGCACTGGTTGCCGTGCGGCGTCGAGAAACATATGTCCTGCCATGAATCTCTCACCAAGCTCTTTAGATAGCCACAACCAACTGATGGTTGGCCGAGAAGAACCACGGTGAGATTTTAGAAAGGTTAACCTTATTTTCACTCAACGATTTGTCAATAGAATCGGGTGATGATAATTGGTGGCCACAGAAATTGACCCTTCGAAATCACTAGGAATGAACAGACATTCATATTTTATGACGCAATCGTTCCTCTCGTTATATTTTCTTTGTAGCGATATATAGCTTTGATTCATGTTCAAATAATCATGTCATGTTATGGCTCCGTAGTGACTCATGGTCATTATCAAGCACCTCGTTATATGGCTATTTATCAGGTTCCACTTCCCCCCTTGACATGATCTCCTCTAAGTCACGCAGAGGCCTCAAGCAGTCGATAGCGCCTTCCCACCCACACGCTTTCACTGCAACGCGGCTGTGAACGGTCGGATTGGACAGGTAGGCATCGCTTATTCGCTCTTGACCTCGATACGGCAAACTCTCAACGCCACCAACGAATTGATGCAACGTAGGGAGGCGCCAGCATCGATGCCACAATATTCATGGGGGTCCAATTTAACCGGTCAGTAGACGACGGAGAGCCGGGACGGATTTTTGTTACAGCAGAGGCAGCCACTAGGTATATCACGTCTTCTTTGAAGCTGCCGTCTGCTTCTAGCAACAACGGATCCCTACGCTCCTTACACGACATTCGTGTGGTGCCTGGGAAAGCATAGCTAAAGTTTTTAGGACTGCGAACCCATTTACATCGATGTGAGAGGGAGATGGGGGTGGAGGATAGAGGAAACGCCTAGCCAAAGCGAGCCAGCTCATACTGGTATCCATACGGACTTGCAGAACCCAGTGCGTCCCGGCGAAGCCTCCAGTTCCTGGACCCCCTGCTCCAACGTAGCCACCACCTTAGAGCGGCATGCGAAGGCGCAACGATTAGAATAGCGATGGATGGCAAGCAGCCAGTCCCTCCAAAATGGCTATACATTAATATCTTGGCAAGTACAACTTTGTTACCATTTGAGAGACGTCGGTACGAGTTCCGCTTGTTTCATACGTAACTCGTTAAAGTTGGCCGAGATACAATGCGCTGAAATGGAGTGATTCTTGGCTTTGCACAATCGGGAACAGATTTAGGTTCGGTTCGAAGTTGGGAGCTGAGCGACGTAGCTCGGCCGATGAGTGGCAAAGGACGGGGCGGATTGCGGGAAGGGGGATCACCGGCCGAGATGGTAGCTATCTTTATGGCGCAGTAAATCGCGCCTTGGTGGGCGGCTTGCCTCGCCTCGACCCCTGCCTATCTACCTACGTCTCTTCCTCGTGACACCCTTCCTCACCAAGCGACCAAGCTCCTGCTCGCGTTACGGAAGCAACACTAGCCCGCCGTACAGTGGAGGCCCCCAGTCACTTGCACAAGACACTCTCCGTGAGGCCAGATTGTCCCGCTGTTGTCGTCCCCAGACAAACTCGAACGGTGGCCAGAAAACCAACGGTGTTTGTGCCTCCCTTTTAATGACATCCAGCACCGAATGAAAATGGGCTAAACGCTGGTTTTATTAATGTCGTTTGAGGGAGGGGTATTAGTCATACTAGCTGGATTTGAAGCACAAAGGACACCAAGCCACTGTTTTCACAACAATTGGCGTGGGCTACGATTCATTGAGCCTCACGCGAACGATATGAACTAGCGTCGAAGAGGCTCATATCAATGGCAGATACTGGCTAGCAGGGCAATGTGCTATTCAGATGAATAATTCCACGCACTTATCTCAGACCTAACCTAATTCATTCGAGCTTGGCGACATGAAGAGCTTTGCCACAGCCGAAATTAGCCATACCACAGAGTTGGTCGGGTTTCCAGTGAGCTAGTTTGACACCAAGTCATTTTATGGGGAGGATTAAGATAAATATCTACAACATCATTTTACATAAAATGGTATGTTGGGTCATCGCATTCAAATGGTAAAAGAAATACAAAAAATGAATAAATTAACTCATACCATTAGAAAATTCCAGCACGTAATTTGCTAGTGGAAGTCATTAATCTTTTCTGTGCACCCATTAAATTCAAGAACGTTTGAATACCCCTTGTGATTGCCAGCTTGCATGACACCTCGTATTCATTCACGCTATACACAGAGCTGCGTTTATAACACTAAGGTTTTTTCTATGAAATATAAATGAGCATAACGTATTTGTCAATTGTGCCACAGGCGGTGGCTACACATTTCATATACAGGGTGCGATCCGCCTATCACCCTCTCTTGGAGTTTGTTTTCAGAGCAAGTAATGCCGTCTAGATTGGCTCCTTCGTGTTTTCTATCCTCTCGTTGAAATGCTTTATCCCTAACTCAAATCGAATCGGTAAACGAACTTCAAGACGAGCGCTTCGATGGAAACTAGAAAATTCGCCAGAAAACATTTGGAGGTGAAATCAATTAAGTTAGCTGCTCGCAGTTGTCTAGCGACAACTCGATTGACGCCCGCTATTTTTACGCCGCCAATAATGTTTGTTACTTTAGTTATGTGACGTTTTTTAAGAGTGTAAAAGGCTCGTCCTAGGGAAGATATTGCCTTTTATTATTTAACTTATTATATATTCTTATTATAATAAATTCAGGACGAATTCTGTCAGTTGATCCGGATTTTTTGGAATTTGAAGCCTTTCGAGAACAACATCATGGATATGCTGTGGCGGTTGGGTGCAGCAAAAATAAAACTTAAATAGATCTCCATGTGTAAGGTCTTGGATCTTTTGTCAAATCAAAGGCTGTAATGCCCCCCAGTAACATGCTCGTAGTCCTGTCTCGTTCAAAATGCATATGTTGCACGATCTAGAAAATGTGTACCGTTTGTTACGACAGAAACACAAGAACAGATCGCCTTGTGACATATTGAAAAGTCCCTCAACAATTAAAATTCCGACATTCACTAAATTTAAACGCTTATTTTATATTAGTACCAATTGCATTTCCTCTTGTACGAGTATGGACTACCACCGATTCGACGCTTCAGTCAGTAACTTGTAATAAACGATCCAATGATCTACCTGACATACTGATGTTTCGAGGCTCTTCCGACTGTCTCTAACATATAAAACAAATCGTAGTATGCGGTTGCCTAGTCAGAGGATCGGGCACGATATCAGGACAGTGCGCTCCCTTCCTATAATTAAAATCGGAGCTGCTGCCTTATAAGGCCTCCGATCCCTTAGTCCTTATACGTAATATATTCGAAATGGTTGCCACCGTACCACGTAAGGCCTTTAGCGGATTGGGATTGGTCTCCAATGGTTTCATAAGCACTATCTGGCAGTGACAATGAGGAGAAACTGAATAAAGAGACGATTCCATGTTCGGAGTTCGTGTAGTTCACATGGAAAACAATCTCTAACACAAGGACTCATTAAATAACAAAAACAAGTTCCTGCCCTCACCTCGAAGTTCGTGCTTGAAAGTTATCAAGCATTGCACGTGAAATATTTCATATACTTGTGGCAAATGCCAATCTCAAGAGTAGTATCCGAACTCGCTGCAGCGTCCGGTGATGCTTTTCGCAAAATTGGGAGTACGGGTTTACGGCGCAATACTGAAACTGTCATTTTCAGTACGCTATATTATAAACGTTTTTTAGTGACTATTTGTCCTTCACTATCTCTCTCTCTCCCTCCGTCCCTCTCTCTCTCTCTCTCTCTCTCTTTGTTTCTCTTCGGCGCGATGTGTAAACGGATCGAAAAATATGCTCGGGCGTTTGGTTCACGAAGGACGCGCAGGCAAAGATGTGTGACGACACCTTGCTGTGTTGCCAAAGCGATAACGTTTTCAGCCCTCTTCTCGTTCAGGAAACTTCGTCCAGGCACACTGCAGCGATAAGGCCGCTAAGCAACGGCATTACATGGCCAGGCAGAGAAAAGAGAGCGAGTCAACTTCTGTGCAAACCCCGGTCGCTTGTCAAAAGGGTCACCTCCATTGGGCCGAAGCGACTCAGTGGAAGCAATGATAGCACCATATTACATCTTTACTAATTCTTCATATTCTATTATACATCAACGTAATGGCAGTGTAAATACCGAAGTTTTTTTTGGTTGACTAAAATATCTCAAAATACTGACGATATTGACAGAATGTTGGAACTATTTGAAGGGCTTTTTTTTCATTCTGCCCAGAGCTGATGATAAGACACGTGTTCCGACGAATCCGTCTTGGTTGTGGATCACCTCAAAGCTAGATGGAAATATTGTTATCACATAACCCTTAAATAAATACGTATTATTAATACTGTTGGTGACCACAAGTAATTAATTTTCACACTGTTCATTGTTACTGTCTTCTTACACGTATAAACTTCCAATGTTAACTAGCATTAAGCCTTAGCAAAATGCAACATCGAATCTTGGAATGGTTTAGGCTATTTGCTAGTATCGTGACTAGCGTTTCACATGTGTTCGTCGCCAGCAAGCACTAGGTCTCCGCATTTTCACCGGTTGTCAGTCCAAAGTTAGTTCAGACGGATGCCGGGTTCCACATGGCTAACAGAGTGTGCAACGGCTATATTTTTAGGACAGACCCAATGACGAAGACGGTATGAGAAGATACTTTTTCTTATAATAAAACTGAGTATATTCTGCAAATAATATATTACTACTCCAAATATGGAATATGACCAGCTATGAACAGACGAAAATATCCTTATACATTATATCTGCATTGAGAGAAAAGACGTGCGTTCTAATCAGCGAACCACTAATAGAGCTTTCGTTAGGATCAAATAAAGTATAGACACGTTTATGACGCCAGCTCGTACAGATGCAATTCTAAATCCGGCTGTCCTATAAGGCATCCGGACGGTTCTTCTCGCGGTTTTTCTCGTGTCCGCCGCGCCGGAAGCCATCTGAGGTAACCGGGCGAAAACAGCTAGATGACCATAGGGGGAGCTTACCCAACTAAGTGGAGGTCTAATATGTTATTGTGACCTGCATTCTGGGTGACAGGATCTATCTACTCAGCAGTCTATGCTAACGTAGGCAATCACGTTCATTGCACAAAGGTCAGTATATGTCTGGGCACGCAGTGAACTTCCGGTCTGCATTAATTCCCCAATTAACCACCTTCATCCCGTTTGCGAAAAGATTACGAGAAATTCGTATGCCCCGTTAGGCTACGATGTCCATAGCAACGAGTCCTTTGCCTCGACCTCCTCAACCAGTTCAACTGCTTAGTAGAAGGTGCCTTTGAGCCCTGCACAACAAATCAAATTGCGTAACTAAATTTGGATGGATGATAAATGTTCAACACTACAGCCTATTTATCCATATCGACCGTAAATCAATCGGATATAGGAGACGCTTATTTTGACAACTGTATTCGGCACAGAAGGGCGCTATTAAGATGTCGCGATAGGTTAAATTCCCATGTTGAGACAATCGCTAGATGAAGCGTGGTTGCATGAACACACATTCCCAATCCGCCAGCGCTTGAAGACGTGACGCTCCAATTTCTAAATATAGACTTTCGATTAAACAACTGAGACGGAGTGAAACACGGTCATTTTTCCGAAACTATCAATAACAAAGTTGGCTCATTTCCGAGATAGCGAAAGAACAAGCCGGCGTAACCATCAGTCAAGCGTCCCTGCGCTTAGCGATGATTACTTCAGCTATTAACAAAGCTCTCCACTTCAACAAGCCATCATTAACGATAATCGGAATTTAATGAATAACATAGGATAATATCTCATCCGCTGGCACAATCCACAAATTGTCTTGTGGCCTTGAAAACTACACCGAGCGGCTCAAAATTGTGACAAGGACTAAACGCCTCTGGGAGTTCCCGTGACATTTTGTCAAGTTTATGCCTTCTATACATTACTACGCTATCGCCAATTGTGAGTCACACAGCACACAATTATCCTGGTAACGCGTTAAACACCATGGAACAAACGAGTTGTATTTCTGTTCGATACGCACGAAGCGCATAATTCTCGTGCATCGACAGATTCAGAAGTCTGATCATTTCATGTTGGATTCATAGATCCTGCCTAACGAGATATCCGACAATATTTCCATATGGTAATCATAGCGGATGCTTGGTCAGGGGGTTGAATCGGTCTGGGGGGTATTCTTCGCTATCGATAATAACAGAAGAAGAAGAAGAAGAAGAAGTGAGAAGTGATGCCACACCCGATTGGGATGATCTTGTAGAATTGCTTCCGCCGCATCTGCATACGCTTGCAATCACGGAGTTGGCCCAGCTATAGTATATTTGTTCACTATTCTACATGCATTGTATCGATATTGAAAGGCAACCAGCTTAACATTGTCTGTCCGTATTATTCATGTCACTGACTAGTTTAGTCTACCTAATATGTTGGTCTGACAGAGTTTGTGCCTAGTACTTCACAGTGGATACAACTCTCTCGGCCAAATCGCGATATGACTTGTCTTGTGGCGATAACACTGCTCAAGTTGTCTGGCAAAGCTAGCCTTTGTCTCAACTCGCACGGAAGGAGGCTATGTATGAGAATACGCTGATGGAAATAGCAGAACCATCCGACTGTGGGACTTATCTCTTATCTTATCGTTTTGCTACGAAACGCAACAATAGCCATAACAATAATGATAGTTGCATTTGCAAGCAAAATAACTACACTCCCTCGGATAGAATATTTACTAGTCGGTAAAAATCATGACTGTCCACTCTATGAGTTGTGGAAGCAGATTGCAATTATTACTTTTTATCACCAATGAATGTGTTATATTTCGATTTTATCTGATCGAAGTTCTACAAGCAGATCTGCGTAGAAATATGTATACTCAGATAGAAACCTCCCTATGTTTCCTGTTAAATCCAATGCAAATAAACCGCTACTCAAGCAGGTACACTGCAAGGACCAATACGAGTTTGAAGAACCTATTGACGTTGGCATACGTAATTAAATAATTGTGGCCCTCCTGATATTTTATACTACGTGAGACTATCTGATTATTTTTGTTTTATTTTATTTTTATTAGAATATTCATTATATTAGAATTTCTCGAATATCGAACAACTGCCCCCGCAATTTCTATTCAAGCAACGACGTTGTGTGCTTGAAAAGCGCTCAGGTTTCCCTCCAGGTAGCACCTTACTACCCAGGTAACGGCCTCATGCAAGGTACGATGACGACACACGCCCCCCAACCTAATCAGTCAGAGGTTACATGATGCAGCAAACCGGCATGTCGTTAGTTTCAACCTGGTGCCTGAGACTGTTTCTCAGAACGGACAAGTCCCTTCTAGCTTTCTGTCTCATCTCCTTCCGACCGCCCCCGAAGATCTTCCAAACACTCCCCTGAGGGTGAAGCTGAATGGGTGATGATGATGATGATGGTGATGGCGGCGAACAGCCGAATGTCGGGTTGCCAACTGGCGACGTGTCGTGCAGCAACGGCAATAACATACACGACAAGCGGACGATCCTACCACATAGGTGGTGGTTACCGACGGAAGATTATGGCCGTAATTAATAATACCCAAAAATAGACGATGACGTCGTCATCTCGGCTGTTGATTGTCGTCCGGTCTGGTAGATTCCGTCGGAGGATCATTGACGGCTAGATAGACACAATTCGCATGTGCAACGGGTGCAGCAGCAGTATTTCGTGCGTTGCAGAGTCGACGCGCAACATACATATAGGATTACGACGCTGCAGCACTTGTGGATCCGCAATGCGCTTAGCAAGCCCCGGTGGTTCACCGTATTCAGTTATCAGTCTACAATTGGACTAGTTAAGGCCCATATACGGCAATGTTGTCAAAATGGGGACTTTTGAGAAATCTGTGTAAGTTGCTAAGTATAGCGTGTTAGGAGTAGAGACAGCAATTCTCGAGATCCAAAGGTTAGCTACCCGTCGGGCCCCCGAAACAGAGGGCACGGCGAAAGGCCCCAACATCCAATTCTGAGCCTTGATATCCATCTATATCAGATAGAGCCGTATTTACCATCACGTCGATTGCTAGTGAATTATTTAGTGCCACTGAAGTGGCCTGAACAGCGCGCAGCTGTTCCACCCATAAACCACCCTATTATACATACACAGATTCTGGGTCTGTCGCCCAGATTGTCCCTAGTTTAAGAAGACCAATTAGATTTGCTCTCCGATTATGTCAACCGCCGCAACTCTTTTTGACGCAACTCAGTGAAGCGAATTGTATTTATTTGAAACATACCTAACATCACCCATTGTCATATCGTTCTCGGAACGACCTTGAGACATATGGCTCCTTCCGAGCGAGACCTCTCCCCCAGTCTCCTTCATCATCGGGGCCCCAACGAGAGCTCCAGCCAACAAGCTTTCGAAAATGTGGATGCTCGGGGTGCCACCATCCACAATGAAATCTAATCTGCCCGCACACCATCTGCATGAGTGAGTATGGCCTATCGTGCGCGGTTACGTGCTTTTGTATGGCCAAACAATCACTTGAAGGAACCTTCTTGGAGACAGCAGCATGAAGCGTGGGGCAGGTCGTCTGAACGCCGCGCTGTGAATGTGAACAACTGAGTTGTTCTGGGTGAGTGTCTCAGTGGAGGGCGTGAGCACTAGCGAAGTCATCTCGCATTTCCTTAATTGGATGCATTCCACCCGGAATGCATGTATGGGATGATACGGTACGCTATGGTATAGTAGTTGCTGGAATTGGCGCTGAGCACAACTATGATGACATTCACAATGACATCGCGCAGCGTCGCGCCGCCTTTGTCGTCTGCGGACGCTGACCCGATATTATTATACTATAGAAGTGAACAAGCGAGGCGCACGTGCCACGTGAATTCCACACAACTTCGCCATATTCAAGATGAGGGAAGTTATCTGTTGGGGTACAATGTTGGCGTTGTCAATCCAACGCTAAAGGTCTGACGAGAAAAAGATCGCTTCCGAGCAAGGTGAGGTCTCTGGCAAAGCTTAGGGGCGACGATGCAAAAAAAACACGGGTTTGAAGTTTTATACAGCACTATTCGGCTTATCATGAATTCCTCTGCGCGGAACAGGAAAGGCCAAACCCGCTAATCAAACAGTTGCAGTGTCAATGTTGAGATCTGCTTACAGCTTTAGTCACCGTTTGGTGGCTATTGGAAATTTCATTTAACTTAGCTTAATAATATAGCTTAATAAGGCGTAATGGGGATTATGCATGACAAAACGTTTTTTATATGCGTCTGCCACGCAGCAGCATTGATGGAGCCAACTGGCATTCCACTTGGCTTAGCGGTCATTTGGATTAAGATTGCTATAAAAATTAAGCAGGACAGTAGAGGCCAGAAAAGAGAGAAAGAGAGAGAGAAGAAATAATTGCGTTGCTTCATAGAATCCCATTGGCCAAATTTCAACGATTTAATTTTAACAATCTCCACAAAATAGGAATTGTTTTGCTACGACGACTGCTGGTGGCAGTAATATTAATGCGCAACTCTTTTGCGTTTCAATGGAGCGAATCGGCACAATCTGCCCGTTGAAAGGGATGTGTTTCTCCAACGAATGTTGCAGTTTCTTGCTGCTATTTGGAAAAGGCTATTTTCGCCCAGTTCAACCCACCAAAAATAACACCAATTAGCTCAAAAGTTTCAGTCTTGCCCCCGATGTCAAGTGGGAGTTCCACAACAATGTACGTAAGCAATGCAACGAAGCAAAGCAACTGCTACATCAGATGCTCAAATATATACATACAAAATTAGAGAATTAGAATTAGATTCTACCGATAATATAGTAATATAACATTCGATTGTAATGAGATGGGTTGTTATACAATTTGAAAGTATACTCACTAAACACTCACCTCATTGCTTCCCGGTTTCTCATCCGGTTCCAGCCTCACAGAGGGACGAACTCTTGTGCAACTCTGAGCAGGCCCCAGTATTTTACCGAGCTGCTGAGGGCTCTGAGGCCTTGGTGAAGGAGTCGGCGAGCAACTTGGAGGCGACGGACTCGGTCCACCCGCACTTAAGCTGCCCTGACTACTGAGCGCCGATGGACTATGGCCCTCGTGGGGCAACCCGTAGATACTGCCACCCTGGTGACCGCCCTGTTGGTGAGAGTGGTCCTCCATGGTGCTACTAATATTGGTGCTGTTGCTCCTGCTTTTGCTTTGTGTGTCTTCGTCAGCAGACGTTCTCGGTGGAGACTCCGACCTTCGGCCGTCACTATTCTTGCGGAGTAGATGGCCGGCAGCAAGTGAGTCTTTATGGAAGATGAGTCGACGCGGACTGTCGGGACTCTGTCGTTCCGAAAATCGAAACGTCTCACCGGAGTTGGCCCGCCGCACCCTACGCCACAGAAACAGACAGCGCAAATAAACGACATGTAAATACATTGTTGGCTATTAGATATTGTTAATTAACTACCGAATACGTCGTATAGAGTAAAATATTAGTGCCCCGAAAAAATACACTCATTCAACGCCTTCTATAATTCTCGAGTTAGACCTCTCAACTGCAATACGCCCACTCCCAGGGTTCGTACAAATCTGTGTCGCGGTCGGAACTGATTTCGATCCGTGAATACACCACGAAAAATGGACGGGACATTTAAATTAATAGTCATAGCCATTGGAAAGTTCGTAACTAGTAGCCCAACCGCGTGCGGTAACGAAGCAATGGGGTAGTGAACAAAATAAACCATCAAACAACAACAACAACATTAGATAGGTGGCAGCAGCAACTCGAGTGAGCCAAGTTATATTCAATCGCCAAGTAGATCAGTTGGTGTAGAGGGTTTGTCATCGATTGTCAGACGATGAGCATGCTGGTTCCCTCTGGAGTAATCTGAAGGCCAGATCCTTCGGAGGTGAAAACGGATCATTCTCCGAGTTTCACAGTTGGAGAGGAAACAAAGAACGAGCCATAGCATGGATCCGTGGGACGTCATCATAGCAGATTCTAGATAGAGAGGCCTATCTGTTTGAGAGATATTCCAGCCTCTCCAGCTTTGGTTAACGGTAAAGGAAAAAAAACTGAACGCGCACAAAAGCCGATTCGAATTTCTCATACAGAATCTGCAGGTTCTCCCTTCGCTAATGGAGATGTAAGTAGTGCGTCGATCATTTGATGTGACGCCTTTTTTTGTTGGTACTGAAATAATCACTGTTGTATCTTCCCGACAAACAACAATATGTGATTTAAAAAAACACCCCACAAAATGAGTAGGGTGAGCTCCCGAATATGTGGCAATCGTTGCGAAGTAATTTGGAGAAGGTACTACCCCGGACGTACCCATCTAAGTCTATCTGCTTCACTCGCACGAATGTGTCAACTACAACAATTAAGTCAGATTGTTCTGTAGGATAACTGTGAGCGCTCAATACGTTATTGCAAGTTTTTGCAGCTTCATGGGCATGTCATCACATATTGACATATAAATATAAAGTTAGCTCATTTTTGATTATCGAATCCGATGTACATCGATACCAAATGCTGGTGATTATGATGCCATATGCTTGGCCGTTAGCTGGAGGCTTACTGCCAATTCAAGCGATTCCAATTCGTGCGGACGTCACAATTTGGATAGACTGTTAGGCAAATAAGCGATTTCCCTTCCACCCGAGGCAATCAGCCACGCGTGTGCCTAGCGACGATCTCCGCAGCCCCGCCTGCCGTTTGGCCATGATTGCGAGGTAGCTGCTGGGGTGGAACTGCGAGGAGCAGAACATGAGGGGTAGTTGAGTTCCAGGCGGAGGTTGCAGTCGGCTGGTGAGGACTCCCGGCCAACGGTTTCTCGTCGGAGGGGGAGGCTCTGGTCGGAGGCTGTCGCTACCATCACACCGACAGCCTCATATCCGGTGACATTCGGCAAATGTCGATGTGGATGGAACAAGCCGATAAGGAGGACATGGAGGAACGAACATGACGACGCGACGTTGGAGTTAGCAGCAGCAGCAGAAAAAGCACTCGAGCGATCCCCCAATGATTCCTCCCCACACCGTTCTACCACCGATATGTCGTTGTTCGTCGCTCCTGGACTCGTCCGTCTCTTCTTCGATACGACTACGATGAGGTAGCACACCTCAGCACGGCGACCTGAAGAAAATAAGTCGATGTCTCTCCAATTCTTCCGTTCAGTGGACTTTCGGGCACTCATCCTTCACATACACACCCCTTCTGCTACCCTCTTGCCCAGCCTTCTCCCGTTGGAGCTATCTTCCCATGGTACCGCTGACGACGAAAACCGCGAGTGGAGGAAAATGCGAGACGGGAGGTCACTTCGGCTTCTTCTCATCTGATTAAGTGCCTTCGCCACCTTCCTCGTCGTCCTTCGACTCTTCTCTTGCCTTCTTCTAACGGATCTCTGGTGCCTTCTTCCCAAAACCCAGTGAGTTTTCTCTCTTACACTCTCTGCCTCTGGAGAGACCCCTACGCCAGTGAGAAACGAATGGGCGAAATCCCCCTCACCGGCGACCTGCGGCTGGCCCCCGGCCGTCAGCCCTGGCTGCCGCAGATGTGCTCCATCCAACGGGGACCGAGGAGCCCTCTTCTTCACTTATCGCCGTACTGGCCTTTCTGCCTCCCTATCTATCTGGGTCTCCACAGGTCGTTTGCTCCTTCGAGGCTAGAGGTCTGCTGGAGCTCCGCCATGAACACACCTTCGACAGACACTACTCTTTAGTCTGCTCAGCCGTCTGTACTGCTGCAGCCTAATGCTCTTGAATACATCGAGGAATCTCATGAAAAGTCAGATGAAGAGTAGTAAACAGCCTTATTTCGCGTCTCTCTCTCCGCCTTTGCCTTGAAACTATTTGGCTTAATTTTTCCTCTAAATTGATATATGAACTCTAGAAATTCAGGTAAATGTGTGACTGTACATTAGGTAATGGCTACATACATTTGATTGTATGCATTATCGTGTATTTCTTATATTTTCTTCATTGACTTTATTCAACTTCTTGTTTTCCTTCTCCCTCGTTTCTATTCAGAAATGCAGCCATCAGTTCATCAATGGAAGAATTACAGCCTCACCTTCACTACCTAAAAGGACAACATTTCAGCAAATTTCTTTGGCCCTCTGCTAAAGTATGTGTCAAGCAAAAAGGAAATTTCATTTCATCTCGACATAACAAATTTGTATGTTGCTTTCACGCGGCGACATGACAGGCTCATGCTTTTTCTTTTTATGTCAGTATCGCTGTCTGCACTTGCAGTATGGTTGCACCATTATCCCTAGACGAATGAGGAGCGATCGTTGTATTCTGGGCAAGATTGAAATTTCTTTGTATCCTCGATGAATAGCCTAACCAAGGCCAACGATTTAATTCCAAGAACGTCATTCATTTGGTCAGTGAGGCAGGCTAGTGTTAACCACTCATACTCTATAGGTCTATATGTTCTGGATTTAAATCTATTACACACACATACAGAAATATATAGTCTTATAGTGTGTGACTGATTAGCACTAGCCTATTTTAATACAGGCTATTCACTGGGTGATTTATTCCCTCGGGTGTTCGAGTAGAATAGAGTAGTGTCCTGATCACTCCTGTCACGTTCGGTGCATTTCAGTCACCTGCTACAAGGTCTTCATACCCTCCTTCTTCAACCCCTCACCCCCCTTCGCCCTTTTGAAAATTCTTCAATCTACCGCAGTTACGTCCCGATTCCCGAACGTCTCCGCAACTTACTGCTTGTTCGAGCCTAAGCAAGTGTTGTCAATACTTAGCAATACTCAAAGGAATATCGTGCTTAACTAGTCTCTGTTATGTTCGAAGCACGTGCTCTGCATCGCAATGCCTCGACCGCTGACTCAAAGGCCGTGGTGAGCCGAGCTCACCACGTCGCTTTGCTCGCTCTCGCGTCTCTTTGGCGCATATTAGATTCGAAATGCTGGAGAACTGTGGAAGCGGTCTTCGCGCTATACTCAATCGTTGAGGAACCTTTGGCTCTCTTAGCCAGCCACAATCAGGAACAGTCCTGAACCGGGCGTCGCTTCTTGGGCTTCATGGACGGTTAAAACAACCACTCATCACGAATGGGATGGCGGCTTCCTATTTATCGCAATTAGCCTATAGCTGACAGCTAGTTATACTGCGGCACTGCTGGTAAGTTTCTATGTCAAGATCAATGTATTCATTATCGATCGTATGTCAATGGTGCGAAGCTTGGGTTTGTTGTTTGTATGCCTTTCCACTTGGGAGCGTAGATACAGGGCACGAATGATTTGTGAACGTGAAATTGAAACTAATTAGCACTTGTTGGAGGGCACACAGTTCAACAGGCACGTTGGCTAAAATTAGTCACGTTTGATACACAACCCCTGGACAGGTCGTGCTATAAGAGAAACTTTTAGCTGGCGGATTTCAGTCAGTAACAGCGAGTACTAACGGTTGGCAGCCGACACACTTTAGAAGGATCTTCCTCCGAATGAAGTCGGCGAGCGACGAAGACCGTGGTTTTTTTAAATGAAAAGCGCGCATTTATTATTCTGTATTGTCCAATCTCGGAATAGTCTTACAACAGTTTTAGGTTCTGGAGGCCTCGGTGACGTGAAATACCCTATTTCGTGCATCGGTTACACCTGCTGCCTATGAAGGGCAGTAGACAGACATATAGTGACAGGGAGAGAGAGGACACGCCGTGTGCCAAAGGCGGGAACCATGGACATTTTAAAACGCAGAATATCATTGTAAATGCAAGTGTCATGATCACTGTCAACAATACTGTCCTTGTCGAATTGACGAATTTCTCTCCCCTCGATCTCTCCAGCCAACAGTCATAACCTGAGAGAGCTTCAGGTCAAATCAGCTGGACGTTGCTAATGGATCCTCCAACATCAACTTGCAACTATCGGCAGCGCACTGCATGTAGTCGTTCCCCCCTACCTCAACTAAACGATCGTGACCGGGGTGCGCCTCGTATCTCCTCGCAATCAGCCCTCAGCAACGCTAACTACTGTACTATGAATACGAATACAACTACCACTACAACTACATATGACTAAAGTAGAGCAATATATGTCCCACTATGTACTGATTGGTGTACACTGCAGTCCAATTAGTGAAGGTCAACCAACTTTTCCATCTGCTGTTCTTCACGTTTTCCCCTGTCCCGTTTTACCGGGCCCTTATACAACACCTCGCGACGGATCCTCGGCGTCTTCTATATTCCAACAGAGGGGACTAGTCGTAGTTATTAGTTAGTTATATTTAGCTCGCGAGGAGTCGGACGCAGCGACGGATGACGCACCGCGGCAACCTCTGCTCATAGTCGAAGGCAAGTACGAGCTTTCGTCTGACCGACCGAGCGTCCGCCGCGCCAGCGTGAATTCAAGAATCAGAACGACAGAAGTGCTCTGGGAGAGAGCACATTCGAACGCTGTGTAGGCGGAACGCCCACCCCCTGGACCTCTCTTAGGTGGACATTACTACATGGGCTTATATCTGCCACCAAGGTAGGCCAGGCACCTAATCGAGATTCTTCCTTTGCTGTGTATCACCGAAATAAGCGTAGTAAGTAGAAGCTCTTACGGATAAAGCTGAAGGTTCTGTTGTACTCATTCTTGTAGTCGAATCGAAACGTTTTGTAATCATTTTTGGTTGAAATCACATATACACGTAATGTCAAGAACGAACATTACGATTAAATAATTCTTCGGTACGGTACTATGCCCCAACAAATCTAGAAGTAAATGCGATTAGACCCTTCAAGAATCGTGGGGTCTCTACTCGCAGAGAGGCGGCTAGGAAAGGAAATGAACTCTACGGAATTAAGGTATTAGATTCAAGGGTTTGTTGAAATTGCACGGAAACTCAGATACTTCCTGCTCAAGGGTGTATTACAATTGTCTTCGCAACACACATACATATATGTATATATATATATATATATATTGTTGCATAACAGTTTCACAGCGCACATTCGGTCGACACGTGTAACCATATACCTAGATCTAGACTAATTGTGGCCTGCATTCACTTATTTTTCGGTCGTAGAGTTCATGCCTCGGATACAGGAGATCTATAAATTTGAGGTAAGTCTTCAAAGCAAAATTGGTCAAGAGATGGTTGAGCGATCCCGGGTAGCGTTGCTAATCACATCCAGCCCTTTGCCCAACCTGTAGGTGTTGTTACTTCTCAGGTCATGGTTATCTCACGCAGGCGTTTGTGTCGCCTTATGGGACTACTAATAAGGAGGGGGCTATTTTCGCGCAAATCGCTTGATTAGATTCGGTTAATCCTACGCAATAATGACAAAAAACAGAAACCTCCATTCCGTGTCTTATTATTATAGGTCGACAGCCGGATATCAGATTCAACCGTGGCTCACCCGTGGAAGGAAAAATCCCCCCGGGCTAATTACCCTAGTGCCCCCAGCACCTTTCTAGCAGGAACGTTCCGTGTCCCGCTTGCGTTGAGCTCAAGAGAGGCACTACAAGAAAGAGAGATATATAAAGAGAGAGAGAAAGAGAGGGCTACGAATGAGATAGGAGAAGCCCGAGTGGCCCAGCAAGTCGAACAAAATGTGAACAAAATGAAGAACGACAACAATGAACACAATTAAAAGCGGAGCCAAGGAGAGGCGCCGGGGATAACGTCCAGGCAAAACGAGCTCTTGGCAGGCACTCTCCGGCTCGCGGCCTTCTCCTAGCGCTCGACAAAGGAACTTTTGCGTTTTCTTTGCGTCGGTCCAACAATCGGAAACAATTGGAAAGGAAGAAATAAAAATGATACACATGTATGAAAGCGAAAAAAAACTCGAGATGAAAACTCATCGGCTGCGGTTCGAAGCCACGGGAGCTAAGCAAGATAAAGAAGAGAGAAAGTGACCAGGATTGGACAGCGTTAAACCATTCTATTTTGCTTAAGGGGGTTTGGGGAGGTGGGGAGACACCGTCCTTCTTCTTGCAGGGCTCAGTTTTCAGCGATTCCTCAAGACGAAAGCACTGCAGCTGCTCGTAGTACTGCTTGGCAGGAGGAATACTGAACCGACCTTCTGCGTGGCAAGGTCCAGTAGCGTTCAGCGACCGCTTTTTGTGGACGTCTCTCTCTCTCTGGCAGCGCAATGTCTGTGTCGTATCCGAGACTGTGTATTCGAGAGCGTGAGTAGCTCCCCGTAGCTTCGCTCACTTATTCGTCCGCTGTTTCGTTTTTTTCCCAATTGTCCGTTGTTCGTCCGGCTTCTTTTTGCCTTCGTCCTATTCTCTGCTCCCACTGGCAGAGCGTCGTGACAGCATAGGCTTACAGCCAGAAACGCCCGAGCGAGGAGCGGAAACGGGTGCTAGCCAGGGGGCTGGCTTAAGGCATAGGGCTGGCAAAAAGGGTTTTGCGGGGCGCATTTTTGCCCGTTCTTCGGCTGCTGTTACTGCTGCTGCTGCTACCACCGTTCGGACAGTCTATCTTTCCCTTCCTCGAAGTTTCATTCGCTCTAAAGGATTATCGGACTTGGAGCCACGAGGCCGTCGCCAGCCTTTTCAATAGCGCCAGACGTGGACTCCTTCTGAACCTCGGAGACTATCCAGAGCGAGGAAATCGGGAGAGTGACCGAGAGAGGAAGAGACAGAGAGAGAGAGACATTCGATGTTCTTAGCTTTTCTATGGGCAGCAGCAACAGCACCAGCGGTAGGGATGGCGGTGACGAAGCTAGAGCCCACTGCTGTCGACGCCACCGCTGGTGCTGTTCGCGTGAGTGGACACTCCAGTTTCAAATGAGTTGAGCTTCAAATCAGATTACTGCTGCGTTTATATAAGATTAGGACGAAGAGGATCGTTGGGATTGTGGGCAAAGAGGAGGTTCGGTAATCCATGAACGAGAGAGGAATACTATTGTGACACATTTTCCCTTCTCTCTCTGTCGGCAACTAACGAATGAATAGACTTGAGACTGATGCGATCTTCTAGATAGAATGATTAGCATATGCACAGCCATGTGGAAATTCAGGCTTCACTAAAGGTAACCTAATGATTAAAGATGAATAGTGAAATTCTTGTGGGGATCGCGCGTGCGTTTTCGCGGCGAGACACCACATATTGTGGAACATTGGAGCATTTGTACACCTGGTTAGAGGAGTTAGGCGAAAAATTGAAATCGTTCTGATGGAGAAGGAACGCGTCATTCGAATAATATAGTCAATAAAAATATAGGCGTGCCATATGGCGAGTGCATTTATATAATTTAGATTTTTAATCGTTATGAGATTGATTGCATCACACAACTCTGACAGCACCCATTATGCAGTGAGATTTTGTTAGAAGGGAGATCAAAATTTCGTTTTGCAGTTGCTTTCCGACAAAGAATGAAGAGTGGATATCACTGTTGGGTGTCAAGCTGCTTTATGTGCATTGAAGCTGCATTAGGTGACTCAGGTTTACGTGCCACAGAACTCTAAGAAATATCGAGGAAAACCGGGGGGGGGGGGGTCTAATGCATAGGACTGTTATTTTCTCTGCGTAAAATTCACACTGTTAGACGCCATGGGATGAAGTAAAATTTCTGGGACGTTAATCATGCGACACAATTCGTAATTCTACCTGGGCGACGGGCACAAACACCAGCGTGAATCTGCGTATGCTCAGCCGAATAGGCTACACCTGAAGAAAGTTTTAATCCCTTGCGACAAGTTCCACTAGGGACTGGTAACATATGACAGCTCTTAGACCTTTCATAAGGCCCAGATATTTCATGGCCTGTGAGGCCCACTGACGTGGTCAGCAAAGTGGGCAACGGAACTCCCTTTAAGTATTGTTAATTACAGCGGCCTGCAGCATAATATAGGCGTACCAATCTCGCGACATGACGACGAGGTTGATGTTCAAATGCTGGGAAAATTGGAAAGTTTATGATTTCAAACAAAGATTTAGACGTTCAGTAAGTCATTTATGAAGTCGGTAGTCCTTTAACCTGTTTGAGATGGTATGGATACATCGAAATAATTATATATTTTACTGAGGAATTGTAACGACAAAGCCAAGACCGTCGCCCGAGTTGTGGACTTTACAACCTGCTTTTACGTCGTATTATTTTATATATATATAAGCCCATTAAAATTGTCCTTTTCGTGTTCCGTGAATTCATGAAGTTCGAGCGTCCCATGCATCGGTGTAGTGGATTCTATTGACGGTTACGATACAACTGTGCTGTTGCGATACAATGTGTCTAGTATCGTCCCTCGTAGTCATTAGATACACGTTAAGCTTAATCTTTATGTTCAAGCTTCATAACAAGATACTCATGACGCCTATCTCTTTGCTGTCTTGTCGATCTTTCGAAGGCTTTGCTTGAGTCGCCCTGTCTAACCAAACCTGCCGCTGGATATAGGCGATGGACTATTTTTAGGCAGCTATTTGTGCTGCCATGTTTCAAGCGGGGTGTTTGCTTGGTTACCGAGAACTAGTGCTGCTTCGAAACAGGGGATATTCAGTCAAATCACTTCAATCGACGACCGAAATCGAAACGTTCTCTCCTCACCAGACAGCAAACCCATCAAAGACGAATCCCACACGCGAGACACATAGAAGATGGCAGCGTTTTTCTCTGAGTCTGTCAGATTGTACAAATAGATTAAGGCTAAGAGATTTTTATGAATGAATGAGACTTCAGGGGGAACGGCAAAGAGCTCTTCTATCTGCTGCTATAATTCACACCAGCTGATTCTAACCGTATGAACGCTATAAATTCCTCAGAGTCGAATGAATCGTCGATCGATTCCATGAATAAGGAGTGGGCAAAAACACGGCAGGTGAACTCCTAATTCGAACAGTGTCAAAGATTACAATAATTATATATTTATATTTGCAGTGACAGCAGAAAAACCGATTCTCAATATAACAAACACGACTGTTTGGTTGCCGCTTTTTTTTGCTCTTTTTACCCCGTGAAATCAGTTATTCGGAACAGTTAAGCTGCATGTAGTTTCATCATTTAATTTAAATTTCATAGCGTATTGTACACTGGTGCCTACGTATCTCGTATGCCGAAATTTTTCGTGAGATCGTTCTCGAAGCGATACCGAGCGCGAAGCCCCGAGACCAGCAGTGTACATATCCCACACTCCATAACCCATAGTCTTGACTGGAAAAGGTAATTGAAAAAGAGCTGCTAGCAGAAATAACCGGTCCAACCACCGTGGATGGTGGTCGCTTCGTCTTTGCGTTTGCTATGGAGTGGCCCTCGAAAGGCGAAGGCTACCGCTGCCACCGTACACGACCTAACACTGGGTCCTATCCGCGCGAACGACGAAAGTTGAAGCTAAGACAGGCTATCGAGGATACAGACTTGAACGAAAGTACGAACGTTTCATAAACTCTAGTGAGTCCAAGATGTAGTTCAGCTTTTCGTGAGTGTGTCGAAATAGCGGACATCCGACAGCGGATTACATAGGTCGGCAACTATATGCCGACTGCCTATGGACCGCGTGGCGAAGAGATGTTAGGTATTGTTCCAACTAAAAACCAACTCTTCCGTTAGCAAGACTGCTGTGGGCTGTGATAGTGGTGGTGGCGGCGGCGGCATTAGAGAGCAGTAACGCCACAGCTCGACGTTGTTTGGCAGGCGGACGATGTAATGGACTCTTCGAGACAAGCTTCGCCCCCATGTGTGTGGACACTTGGAGGACACTGTTGCAGCATTTCGGTTGCCCGACCACACCGTACTGGATTGGTATGGCCGGATAGGACAACCAGCCTGGCAAGGCTAGACATTTACATGCAGACGCTTGTGGCGAGTCGTTTTTTTGTTCGCTGGACGTGTTCGTTGGGCCACAAACCACGACGCCCGCGCTGCAAGGCAGCACTGTCGCAACACAGGGAACTTCCGTTTGCTGGTTGGGCCGGGCCCCACCATTAACTCATACGCTACATTTGCAAGTATTTGCAAGAACATGGCAGCTTGCGCCGAATCACAGCCCGCTGTTAGCGTTACTGCTACAGTTGGCAGTTTGGCGAAAATTCTGTTTAGGTGGACCCAATGCGCGGCCTTCGCGTATACTCACAAAAAAAACGCCTACGCATGACAGAGATAGAATGAGATTTTGCATCGCCCGTTGCAATTGAGGTTAGCTGTTAAATTTTCACAAAATTTGAAGATTGTTAATGGACGGGGTGGACAAACATAAAAATTTGTCTGACTTTGTTTTCCATCTATAAACAAATGTTTCTTTATTTCACACAAGGCGGGAACAAATGCAAGTCTCATCGGGGTTCTCATCGACGACTTCTAGAAGCATTGCGAAGACAATTTAGCACGACCAATATATTATAGCGTGTCAACGTCGGTGTATAAGATAGATTTGTAGCATCGCCAATTGAAGCGACCACCTGCAGTTTATCCACCAGCTATCGTTCACGAACACATGGGACATTCTGATTATACAAATGTTCAATATTTCGAGCATGCACTTCCGTTGCCCTTTCCGTAGGAGCACCGTTCGTTCTGGCAGCGACAAGGACTGCCAAGTGTTGTTATTTTATCCAGAAAAGTAGCGTTTAGTCTGTATGGTTATTGTTCGTTATTGTTACCCTTCCAAACAATTCATACAAATTTTTATGTTCTGCCAACATTTACGTCTACGGTGCTATTTTTACTTGCCTTCATATATTGGTCTCGTATCCGTCATGGTTTCCCTCTACCAAGACAAAACTATAATCGTAATTTACTAGTCAAAAGTTAATAGCATTTCCCCAGGTAATGGAGTACTCCTTTCCATTGCCCTTGCAGTAGTTTGCTTGATAGGCCCGTTTTTCCCCCAATTTAGTAGCAGCGTAGAGCAGTTCGAATTTCTCAAAAAGAAGTTCCAAGCTACTCAGTACATCATTATGACAAGGGCGCCAGTTCCCAGTTGGCTCCTATTATGGGCAAGGTCTGGGAAAAAACTACACTTTGTCTATTTATTTGAAAGAAGATTGGGCAGTAAATGCACTTGCTGTTGGCCTGTGTACAACGATTGTAACGGCTCGCCTATATGCGCAACGGTGGGGCATCATAAACCCTGTCTATGTCTCCTAGTAACGACGTTCCACTGTATCCTGGAACGGAACGAGCGACCGACCCCGCAATGAGTCGGATGCACGAACATACCGGGCAACCCGTATATTTAAGTGTGTCTGTTTTTGTTTACTGTTACTTAATTCGTACAGGAAGTAGAATGTAACCGTTGGAGCTTGCATTGGTTGCAGCCAGAGATGCAGGCATACACATAGCATACCCGTACGGCCAGCATACGCAGGGTACGCGAAACAACCCGTGAAACAGAGTGTGACCAGCAATCTCCTCTTGAAGTCGCAGCAACTTTGTTTGCATTTCGTGGAGACAGTGCTACTTAAGGAGGATAGCCAACGTCGTTAGCAAAAGAGCTTTCGAGAGAAATACAGCAAAAACGATTGCAGATAGCGGCAGAATGGAGTCTGTGGCCTCACTCAATGTTGACCTTCGCGCGAACAGCTATGCCCACTAAAGCTTTAACTATAAGCATTGAAACTGTTATTTTTTCTATGCTAGAAAACACATCCACTTGGGCCAAGGTACACTTGGGCTACCAAAGGAAAAGAAGCATGTTAGCAAGGCGACAGCTACTATTTCAACCGAACTAGGACATTTATTTTAAAGATTCCGCTCACTGTAGCCGACTATTACCGGTTGTCTCTCACCTGTCAGTAATGAGATAAGCAAGGGCAATATGAGAAAATGTCAATCCATTCGTCTAAATTTCGCTATGTTCTATAATATGATCTGTTCTGAAAAAATGAAGATCACCGTGTCTTTAACCTGATCTGCATCCTCGGTTTTCTCGTCAATATATCAGAGGACGGAGAATCTCATGAAAGAAGAGCAAGCTGGTTAACAACACTAAAATGCAAAGCGTGCACTAAGCGTGTACGATTCACGCCTAAATAGCTTAGCGACATATATTTCTCCAGCTCCGCCAAGATTTCACATGAAGAAACAGAAAATGAGAGAAATCCCTAAACGGCATTTGCCGAAACATACTATAAATACATCGACCTCCTGCTACTTGCGGAAGCGAAACTCCATGACGTTGTCATTGCATCACAACGTAGACGACTTGATCGGATCACAACACCATCACCACCACCAAGAATAGCAGTAGCGTAGGGTGCAGCCGTGTCTCGAGGCGGTTTCGATAGCAAAGTCGAGCGGCTTGTCGATTATGTACACGCTTGTCTCTTCCGTTGGGCATTTTCGATGTAACGATACAACGCTACATCAGCACCCCCACCACGACTGCCAGCAGCTGCAGAAGGAATGCCTTAGTACAGCAATCGCTGCAATAAGGCATTCCTCGCCTTGACGCCACGGCCACCACATGCGGCGTTATTGTGGTCGTTGTTGTTGCTATTGATGTTGGATCGTAGCTGTGAGCTTTCACCTGTTCTTGACGCGGCACCTCGAAATTGGTGCGCCACCTAGTAGCCAGTTACCCCCTGGCGGTTCTGACCAACGCCCAGACACAAAGAACAGATCTCATCGTCCTCATCTTCGTCGGCCTCACATGAACGTCGCACGGTAGGGTCGACCGGAACAGTCCGACGGCAAATCGCCTTGAACGGCAAAGACGCAGCTTAGACATGTCACAAAGACGTTGGTACGAGTCGACTGTACGCCGTTGTCGTCGTCGGCCGCGAGTGGGTCATCCGTCCAAGGTTGGGATGACGAAGCGCACTTCATAGAATACGGGTCACAGAGTACGGTGAAAGCGACACCGGTGAGCAGAAGCCTTTTTTACCCGGGGGCTCCCGAGTACAGGTTGGGAAGGAGAAACGGAGGGGTTGAGGTATAATATCAAGAAATGTAAGTGAACACAAACGATTTGCCAAAACAGCGGGAAGATACAGAGGTGGATGGCTCAACTGAGGCAATGGCTACTGTCCGGGCCACCGAAAACAGCAGCAAAAAACAGGAGTCTGCGCAAGAAGGTGGAGACGCAGGAAGTTTTTTCGCTGAACGAAAAGAAGAAAAAGAAGCAGTAAAAATAGCTGTGCTACCAGACGATGTCTCTGGCCCACATTGTGGCTAGCCGACTTCGTTTCGGAGTCTGCTGCTGCTGCTGGTGCGGCCGCCGTAGAAGAAAATGAAACAGAGGCCCCGTCTGCTTCCACTACGTACAACTGTCGGGTCTAGGCGCTTTCAAAGCACTGGGCAGAGAGCGCAGGTGGAAGAAATAGGGAGAGGCAAAGAGAGCATAAAGTCGGACGTCACAATGAACTGGAACAGAGATGTTAAAGAAACGTACCACACAAAAAAAACGGTCAGGGCACATTTTACCCGCAGGGTGGTAGGATACAGGTACAAGATTACATGTCTCGTTCCTGATTGAGAAAAACAGAATCGATGACAGGAACGCATGAAGGTAGATATGTACTATAAAGCAATGAAATGTATTAAACGACGGGAGGAATCAAGTTTCGAGAAAGGTGATAGTAAGTCACGCTTAAGGCCATCAGAAAGGACAGGATGATATCGAACATCGTGCGCAAGGCATGAAGTACCAAGTTCATTTGAGGCAATCTTCCTTTTGGACAAATGAAGTTGAAAATATCGAAGGGCGTCTCCTTTGAACGTCGAGAACGCTTGCCTACTCGATCCCTGTATTGCTGTAGCTCCGTAATGTTTAGTTCTCCTTTATCATTACTGCAACGTGTGCCATACGCAGTGTGAGAGACACATAGAGACACAAGGCAGTACGCGACCGTGAAAGAAAGTTAGTCTCACTGTAGCTTGGGGCCAGAGGAACAGCCAGTTTCAAGCGGATGTTGGCAGAACTTGTATAAGAACTAAAGTATCTCAACAAAAGATCCGTAGGGATAGCCAATCCTATTCTGCAAGGAACACTCTACCGGGTAAAGCAGCAATGTCAGCAATAGCAGCAGTCGCCAACAACAAGCGACAGTCAATGTGATTTCTGCCTGGAACGAAGCCCGAAGCAAATTGGGCTTCCTTTCGCTGGCCCCCAACAAGAGGATGGGAACCCAGTGAGGGATACGGCAGAAAAGTAACGCTCTCACAATGCTCAATGGGAGAAACTTACAGTGGTATACCTACGAGAAAGGTTAGCTGTTTGTATTAGCGAGTAACGTATACCCACATGTCAAAGAAGACTGGCAGAGTCTCGCCGTCAACCTATTGGCACAATAGAGGGGAGGCCAACTCGAGAGGTGGCTTGGAGTTGGCCGGACTCGCCGCGAGTTGAAGGGTTATATAATAGGTTGGTTCGTAGAATGTCGACGCGAAAAGATCTAACTAAACCGGTGTGTACAATTAGTTGCTTCGCATGAATCGGTTACGGTTCCAACTGATGACGTGTGCATGTGACATTGCCTCGTAAGCGCCGGAGGCGAGTAACTATTTACATGCTATGGCTGACCCGATTTTTTATTGAACATTTTGCAGGTCAGGTATTTTTCTCGAAGTCCCGGTGTCCTTGAGAAAATGCACTGCTAATTGGATAATGGCAGAGCTGTCAGGCTTGATTTGAATGTGGTAAGCCCCCTCAACGACCAACGTATGAATTGGGTGACAATAGTAAAGTTATGACATCCTTAAGGCAGATCTCAGGTCTCCTAACTGAAAATATGAACAACCGACAATAGAGGTTTTATTGCTTCGGGCACCATCAACGCGTCATGTTCTAGCAATAGAGATGCAAATTCTAAGGGTGTTAGTATACGCATATGAATACCTACGATTCTATCGACGTGAGTACATATTTACATGCAGAATATATACTATACTATTAGATGTATTGTCGTATCTATACAAAATATACAACATGCTATCTTGTATATTTGAAAAGCTATGAATGAATACTTCATTTCATATTCTGTGGAAAATGCGTATCAGAGACTATTCTTATTTATATAGAAATGTGTAGGGTAAACTATCAATGGACTATCATCAGTCAATCGGAAATTACTCGCTGAACTCGCACTAATTTTGCCATCAACATTCAGTTGCTGGATGAACCGTGCTATCGGAGCTATATATGTTTTAAGGAAGAAGGGGTTTGGTCGGAAATTAACAAGCTGTCGGCCTGCGATCGGGTATCTATGCCCATGGAACAGCTAATCCAGAAGCTGTTTTTATTATATAATAATTGCGCCGTCACACACGTGCATAAATACATAAAACATAAAGTGCTATTAGATATCCTCTGTAGATATACTGGAGCGAGCTCGAATTCTCTATCTATATTCGTCTACTTGTATTCGAATTTCCGCGCGTGCCACCACGAATGTCCGTTGCACCTGCCGCTGGCTCATTCGCGCCAAGATGTTCAATTAACGGGCCTGTTGGCAAGGCGATAGCTAACAAATTTCGCCCTGGCGACGAAGCGAAGGAATGAAGCCAAATATGTCCCCCCACAGGACAACTCGCCAGCCCGATCCAACAGGAGGAATTGACATCATAGGCGAAGGGTATATGTCGAGCTGCGCGGTGGTTCCAGGCCGGGGAGAAGCGTACCAGGAAACGCCGCTCATGGGGGTGCTCAAAAATTGGCTGACTTCGAGGAAAACATCAATTTGAGTGCAGTGCTCATATGGACATTTTACAGTGGAAGGAAAAAATGGGAATTTTTTGGTGCTTACCAGAATTTGCTGCAAGTACCGGAAGCATATAAAACGCTTCTAATATCGAAATTTCTCAAAGAAAATACTATGATTATTATTAATTTACGTTTAAGCTTGAAACAAATATATTCTACGAAACAAAGCTTCGTATTTTTTCATAGGCCTCGTTCGAGGTAGTAATCAAGGTAAAGTGGTCGCGTTTCCTACTTATAAGGTTTGCTCAAAGGTTTCATCAAATGAGGCCGAGGTTGCGGAACGAAGGTGGGGGTTGCTTCCCCAGCGACTATTATTTTGAAAATTATTCCACTTGTTACACACAGACTAGGTTAAATTATAATAGAAATTAAAAAGTTCGTTCGAGGCAGTAGGCTACAAATTCGTGATGCTCTCCACGTCTCTAACTCAACACATGCAGCGTTTTATTCTTGTACAGTATTATACAAAGATACAGGTGTCTAGTCCATACAAACTCTTCAACGTTTAAATACACACATTTCGGTATTAAATCTGCTCAATATCAGTATTATAATTTTGATGGGCAGCGATTAGTTAAATGAAGCGAACAGTTTGAACAAATATTCGTGAGCAGGGGACAAGGCCAAGGTATTGGCTCGTTGGGGCCGTTCCTCGTTGTCACAACAGGACCTCTGTCATCCCGGAACGAAACCCACTGACACACATTGCCTGAACACAGAACTTTTGCGATATCACCGACTCCTTGTGAAGAAGCCTGTATTTCGGTTCCGTTGCCGACATCAAGTATCCTATCACACGAATCGGATTTATTCCCATTCGATACCAATCCTGACATCGAAACATGTGCATATATATATATATATACATATATATATATATATATATATATATATATATATATATATATATATATATATATATATATATATGTATATGCTTATCTGCGTTGAAGATGGCTTTACTATGATGTTTTTTCTTCTCTACTTGTTCTATTCTACCAGCGCGATTGAAGTACCAATATACGTCACTGTTCAGAGACACGAGAATTTTTTACATCAGCATCCTTCGAGAGACCAATGTGACAAGATATGGCACGCTATATATTTATATCCCTATTTTATTCAACGTCAATCACATGCGTCGTACATCGCCGCAGCGGAATACGTTAAGGAAAGTCAAAACATTGAACATAAACCTTCGGAAAACTAACGTCAAACCTGATCCGATCAATCATTCATATTCACATAATCAATGTGTTTGTTCTGGGTTGCACCAATGTTGGTTATCATTCATCAGTCATTAATTCACCTTTAGTTGGCACGAACTTACCTTGTGGTCGGGGGCGTCGTCCATTGTTTGGGACTTCGGAGCGGCGCCGACTGGTGTCGGTCGTCGTGATGTGCGGCTCCACTCCCTGTTGAAACTCCGGAACTGGAGGGGAATATTTGCAGCTTCTTAAGTCGAGGGCTACCCTGTGGTGATTCACCGCGACCAGGTGAACTTTTACTGTATCCTCGAGATGAGATATCCCTGCAAGGGATATAACAGAAAAATGAGAAAAAAAAGCGTTCTGAATTTTGTATCAATTTATCTACGCTTCTCTATATCGAAATCGGGCATCGAACTTTGGTTCCCACATTGATTCAATGCTTGCTTATTTAATGTGACCCTTTGCACTTAGCTGAAACTTGATCTTTTTACCCGTGCAGTTCGGCTCGATGCAACCAGGGACACATTGAATGATGCTAAAGATACGTAGGAAGTAGTCCAGATCGATGAATAATTCTGAGTTTGGAAGTGCTCATAATCAGTATGTCTTTTTCCTTTGACCGCCTGTTTTCAAGTTTCCAGATTTACTCCCAACATTAAACAAGTTTCTACGAAATTGGAGTGAAATTCGGTAATGATAAAGTAGCAGCATATTGAAATCGTCATCTGGAGGTGGAGTTTTTAGTAAAATGAGCACCTATTTGTAGACAAGAAGAATTCAAATTTGGCCCGTTGCCACATAATACACATATGAGAACAGACTCTTATATTCCAAATGAATAAAGGGCGTTCCCATTAAAACTGCGTCATTTCAGATATTGTAAAAATTCTAAGTCAAACAGCACTTTTGCAATAAACAGTTATTCTCATGTTTCGGAGCAAATAACACGGTTCATTTGTCAAACTTCGTGACAACTTGGCCGAATATATTGCAATGACTTGTCCCGATATAGCAATTATAGTCATACCTAAAAGGTTAAGAGCTGACTCCTGTTAGATAGGGGAACATCTGAGGATCAGCTGGAAAAACAATTCACTATCACAATTATATCTGTTAAACATACCAAGGACAAAGGTGGTCTCAAATAATCTGCGTTCGTGGCCGCCCGGCTTGAACCTTCGCTAGGTGGCGGCTTGAGAAGGCATCGAATACGAGGTGCAGTGGGGTGTAGTAGTAGGGTTTTGGAAGGGAGACGGCTTGTTTGCCAGGTGAATCTCCGAAAAATGGGAGAGAGTTTGTATCGTTAAGAAAGAGCTTTGGAACGAATGCGAAGGTGTCTCAGTTCAGCTTCAGTGCCAGCTATTTCACTAGGGTTGCCTGAAGGTGAGAAGGGTCTGGATGTCCCCACACTTTCAGGATAAATAATACGAACAGATGTATGTGTGTGGCCGTCGACGATAGGAAAACCTCACAGTTTGGAGCTTACAGTCAGTGGCCGACAGAGGGTCGCAGACCCCTGAGACCTGCCGAAGAGACTCTTCCACAGACTCTTTCCAGCTATAGTAATCCAGGCAGTCCGCCAGGCAAGCCTAACCTAGCATAGCCGGCTCAATGAGATCCCCTGGGAGGAACCATCCCATTTTCAGGTGAGAGCGCGCTACCCGACAACGCCAATCCACTTTGGCATCCAATCCACCATATATATATATGTTGCAGTTTCTAGCTGCCACGGTTAAGCAGCATTGTCTGCGGTGATGGGGACGGCAGCGGCTTCCCTCGTCGACTTTCGTGTCAAGGTTTCCCCTGACACGTTCCCACAAGCCTTTCCGTTCCACCTGCCCCATTATCCGTTGGCTCGCTTTCGCCTGGATGGACGCTTGCCTGGATGGCCGACTCACTCAACTAACCAGCTCTTACTGTTCTCTGTCTCTCTCTCTCTCTCTCTCTCTCTATCTATCCCAACACCCATTCTCTTCCTGTTGTAGAATTAGAGGACCCGGCAGCCAAAACCGTCACCGCTGCCACCGTCCTCGACCACCACTAACACCACCGCCGCTCAACCTGTAACCTGCTCACGCTCGACCGAACTAACAGCCCACGTTTCTCTGTATCTACGTCTCTGACGTGTCACCTAGGCCACCTTTTTCAGACGGGATATATGGGTGAAGCAATACCGAGAGGGATAACTGGGCAACTTCTGTTCAAGCAAGGTCTTCCTCCTCCTCCTCCGTTGAATGGGGCACGTTGTAGTGTAGTTTGTACTATTCACGCGAATGGATGTTCCACCTGGAAAATGGCCCGTTTTCTTGATCGGGTTTCTTTCTTTCTCATTCTCGTCGCCGTTTGTCTCTCTCATCTGACTGGATAAGGTGTGTGTGGCTACGATTAATATGGTAAGGCATTTTCAATATGTGCAAAATAATCGACAATAACTGTATTTGGAGTTGACTGTAGTATTTCCTTTAACGGGCGGGGTAGATAATGGTATTGTGGTACGGGTGCTTATATTTGGGTCAGGTATGTCAATGCGACATGAACAGATACGCTTTGTGTGAAATAAACAAGGAAAGTGTATTCATATGTATTAGATACCATGGTATCGACAAAAACAAAATAATAATATAAATCAAACAAGTTGTAAGTTGCGTGGAAAGTTGAAGTTCAAGGCCCTACCATCTCACCAGGGGACCTTGGTACGATGAGCCGCGTGATATGGGCAATTAGGCATGACGTAATATACGCGCTCGGAAAAACTCAGGTCTAGTTTTGAGCACTTGAGTATAAAACATGCCATCCTAGTCAGCTGGCCGCATCGATCACGTTGTCTGGGAACTACTCCAAAAGTGGAAGGCATATTTGTAGACGTGGACACATGTTGCATCGACGCAAAAGCAGATATGAGGAGTTTAGGAGACGATGCTGTTACTCGATGATCACACCTAGATTCCATTCAGTATAATCCCTTTACGGGTCGCACCCGATGTAGGCTCAACCTTGGTGTTTTTGGTGAACCTCAAGATACCTGACCTCCTCATGTGTAACTTTTGTAAACAGACTCACCATGGAAGAACGAGAAGCTACGCTTGGGGCTTAAGCCTCTTATTCGCTAGACAAATTATTCCACACCCGATCATCGCAGGACGACTCAAACGATTCCTTGCAACTTCTTCAAACATTTCGAAAATTCGACACCTCTCAGGCGGCACCTTTGAAGTGTATTAACAAAGCGTGGGATTATTCATTAATTTATTGGAAGAGGTATAATTGGATGGAACCCATATTCGTGATGATCGGCATAATGAATGACCAGTAACAAGCAAAGAGCACGATCTTGTAATCAAACTAGAAAAAAGGGTATAATAAGAATTGTTAAGTAATATACGTATGTGCACTGAAGTTAGGCATTGACCTGTATTTTGGATCGGGAAGTTTATCTGGGGTCCACCGACAGTAAAAGCCTATCAGCGATATATATATATATATGTATATACATAAATCTTTCGGGGACACTTTAGGTGCATGCGAAACGTGAGTTGCAACGGGTCGACACGAATAGTGTCTGCATTAGTGAATTAATAAATCTGATGGCAAGAGCGTACTAAGGTGTTATATAGCGGAACTGTCGTTTCGGAACGTGTTCAAATAAAGCTATACCTTCAAAAAATAAATAAACCTATATCTCATACAAATACATGCGACATATTGTGACACAAAATATTATATAACGCATAGAGAGACAAAACCTCGACTTCGTTTCCACTGGAGCGGTAGCAGCCACAGGGAACCAGCAGCGATCATAGTCGCTGCACACTACCGAAGAAGCATCTTATTAGCTATTACCATAGTGTTTCGTTTGAGCCATAAGACTATTCGATATTTCGGGTGCAGAATTCACGACTCTACGAGATTCCATCATAGACCATTACAGCGAACGAACACCTGCTAAACCCAAAGTAATATAATAGTAGTATTCGACCGATTGATTTCACATGGCCAGTACTGGCCACTGATGTGCTCTTTCGATAACAAAGTCTCTGGGCTATAGTCCAGCATTTATGGCAGACTTTGCAACGTGTGCAACATATGCTCTAATTATTTTCAGTACATGTCATGGTGCGCTCGCCATACGATGCTCGGGGGGGTCCATTGTTAAGTCGACGAACGAGACACAGAGAGGGGGTCCGCCATTGTTTGCCTCATGTAAACGCCTGCGATGGCAGCCTCTAACTCGGAGAAGAGCTCTTCACATGGGGCAGATTGTGGCCGGCAGCTGAGAGCGAAGAGATTGACAGGCAACATATTTATTTATGAGATGCCCGAACGGAGAAACTAGCGTCTGGATAAATGGATTGGTCTGGTGAATAATAGGGCAAGTTGTCTTCATGCTCTTATTTATACCAGCAAAAGCTGTAAAATCTTTGGTAGATCCTTTGTCTTATGGGTTGTGCACCAATTACGGTAGGATCAGGCGGGCTCCCTGACGCAGCCCAGGCAGGGGACAGGCATGATCCTTTACCGGATCGTCGAGAAATATTAGATACTTGCGAGGGATGGACTTATCTCAACGGCGTATGGTCACATCGGGTAAAATGCTTTTGTGCCACGCTGATTTCGGGTTTCAGCTGCCCATCCACTGGTGATCCGCGCGGGACTCCGCCGAAAGTGTTCAAATCGTCAAACAGGGCAGTTTACGCTGTTTTTAAGCTAGATAGCCGATATGCGTCTTTCCGATATATGATTTAGGCTTTTCGCTAACGGAACCCTTGAACGTGTCTTCTTAAGCCCACCCACTGAATAGCTGATTTCATATCCTTAATAGTCTGTGGGTATTCCTTTGTCGCGTCAGGCTACGAACTCAGTTTATACAGAGTATATTCTGAGTACGATTCTGTAATTGAATATTGCTGTATCGCGATGCTTCATCGCATAAAAACAACAGAGTCTTACTATAATATATTAGCCTGTCGGAAAACTGTCAGCATAAATCATAGATACAGTGAGCGTTCAAATTTTTAAGTCGTTCTGTATCGATCTGATTGAGCGCATTCACGATACAGAGTGAAGAAATATGAAAGAAAAACGCTGATACTGGCTGTACATCTATGTATAATTATTACCCTGTATTAAAATATCTCATTTTTTAGGTATGACACCATCCATTTCCATATTTTCAGCTAAAGTGAGTGCAATTTTTAGCCACCTCTACCTCACTTTCGAGAATATAAGCATCTTTAAATAATGGCATTTATTCTCGAAGGGAATCTCCTCTCCTACCTAATTGGAGCGACCCTGTCTCGTCGACGAAACGCGCCTGCTTCTTGAACGTATTTGGCAATCTCTAATATTTCGATATCCTTTGGCATATTTCGACAACATCTATGTACATTCTATATACCGATTCACTATTCCTCATTGCTCAAATGAAAGTTATCGAAGAGTTGCTGGCAGCTAAATTCATATTATACTAATGGGTTTGATCATTTTTACCTTGCGAGTAACTGCAATCCGTATCGTGCTGAAATCTCACACGAAATTGGTGTCAACTCGGCAAAGAACAGAGACAAAATACGACAGAAACTTTCATACTTCGGTAGGGCATTCACTCAGGTGCAACGCTGTAGGGTGACAAAGTAAAGTCTGGCCCAGATCCAAAAAAAGCCTGGGTGAAATTGGGGTATTACATTGCAGCAGCCGAATGAGATCACAGCCGGACGTTCTACAGCATACGCCAAACACGCGAACGAATAAAAAGCTACATTCGATGTTGGCACAGAGAACATGCAGACGTCGTAAATACGTGATGTCGGTTTTGCCACTCAACGAATTGGGCCTAGACGCTCGACTTCAGCTCCAGTCGTACAGCAGAGGAAGGTTTGCAACAAGCGCCACATTGGTGCGGACAACATTGATGTTAATTATAAATAATATGCAATATTATGTTTCAAGATATTTGTAATTTACTGACAGTGGATGGATGATATAAATAACAAGTGAATAGAGGGGTTCTGCTGTCAACATCCAAGTCAACGACAGCCCCACTCTTAAGATCTCGAGGGCGATGATTTTTTTTCTATTAATTGAACGATAGGGCCAGGTTTACTTCGAAACCTGATCAGCTTTAACATTGTGTTCATCAGCAGCACGATTAATGCATCAGCAGCATATTTGACGTCTAACTACGCAAACAGTTATCTGTTACGCCATATTACCAATTGTTCCGTTATATACAACGGGCTTGTGTGTCACCTAGCGTACGCTCTCGGGTTCGTTTAAAGTTGTTACTGTAGTGAAAACACAACGCCCCCCATACTGCACAGCGGTAGCTACGTAAGCGAAGGTGACTTATAAGCAATGATGGAGAATAGCAGGAGAAGATGTCGACAGGCGTAATACATGGTCGAAGAATCGATCGATGAGTCCCTTCTCGATTGGACAACACATACAGTTCACTACAGTTCGCTGTCTGACCGGTATACATTGTAGTATAGAGGCTCCGTAGACACCCAACAGAAGCGGATCAGAGTTTGAGCTGTTTAGTTATTTGCTATATGGTGGGCTATCGTCGTAGCATAAAGGAGTCACGACGGGGCTTCTTAACGCTGCCTAGTTAGTTAGTGCCCCGCGTTCAGGGGAAGGGCCAGCGCTTCCAGCTCATAATATTTAATAGCGAGTGTCGCTCGCTGCTTGTTGTTTGTGAGGCCGTACCCGGTTAATGCTGCGCGGCTGATTCTTTGGTAGTGGTTAATATTATGCTTGGGAACAGCGGCAAGTGGGCATGCTTGCATGGTGCGATACGCCAGACGCCAATACGCCACCGCATGCAAATCCACTCACTCCGGGTTGACGGACCGAGCCACGGCCAGTAGACCAGCCAACGTGACCTGCGTGACAGCACCAGGGTGCAAAGTGCCTTTACGCATATCGGCACGCTGCGCCGCATCGTCTCGTGTTCAACGGACACCGCACGGTTTTTACGCCATGATATGATGACTTTACCCATCGCTAGAATGAAGCCCCTGTCGACCCTCGCTGGGCCAAGCGCCGCTGTCGAGCTGGCCAAACGATCCCTCCGTCCTCACACGTGGTAGCCACGTTGGTGTAGTCCACAGCTACGATGATACGACGCGGTGCTGACGGAGGATAATAGAGGCGGTAGTGGCTGCGATGTCCGATGCTCATAGCCTCAGCTTATAGCTTTAGTACTTAGCCAAGGATTAATAGCGTGTCGCAAGTAAGGCTAGCCAAGGTGAGCGCAACGGTGATTGTAGCGATGACTGCATAATGCTACGAATAAATGGAACTGGCTACTCGTCAGCGTGGCCTGCTCTACTCTGTATCGTATGGGAACAACAAAGAAGGGATAGGGTTGTCGTATTGGTGGTATAACACAGCCGCAGCAAACAACGCAGCCTTGAACAACAAACAATCCGGTTAGGCTGACAACGATGAATTAATCCACAACAGGTACGATGCGAAAGCTGAACAAGGTTTCTCTTACGTAAATAATTAAATGGCACCAGGTCAATGCAATAGCTATGTATTATATGAAATAGACGGCTCACCATGAATGGTAATATGAGCAGGTCGTATAGGCAACTGTAGTCTCAGTTGCCTGATTCTACGATGTTGCACGATACACTATGATACTATGCGCACAAGCGACTGTTGAACTAGTTATTTGCCGATTACATAATAAGGTCTATGTGGGCATTTTACTATTGGACAGTTTTTGTGTTATGACTTATAGCCATAGTTTGGAGAAGGGAATCCATGCGCCTCCGCAGAATTTAATAGTTGCATACCATACCCTCAAAACACTAATTAGCGTCGTAAAAATTTCTAGCGCTGCAAGCGATCACTCGCTGTCAAATCAATAGGGGCAATAGGCGCATTTAAATTTTAATAAAAATATTTTTGAACCTAAACAATTTGGCTATAAACACTGTAGGTCGAAAGATTACATTAGCTTATGAGCGTGTAACCTGGCGCAAAAAATGATCCACCTCTCTCGTGTACCTACGTATCTCTTTGGTGGCATATTATGAATTCTAATGTCCTGCCTTCAGATGCGATTAGGAACGCTCCTTGTACAGTTGTTATCTCATGAATGCGTATGTGTATGGACACTTATCAGGAAAAGGAGACTATTAACGGTTCAAATAAGATAAAGGCAATTATGCATCCAATAGTGGGTATCAATTGAACGGACATCTGGGCCGTTTTACCACAGACGCAGAGATAGCCAGAATCCTGCCTTGTTAGTCCTTGTGAACTTGACTCGTCTCGATAATGGCCCAGTGTTTGGGAAGGTTAACCCTTAAACGAATATTTGCAACAGACCTTTTGTCATCGTTTTGGAGGTCAGAAGGATTGACACTAATTATAGTGCTTATCTGCTCTAAAGTGGACCTTTCAACCACATCGGCACTGTGGTCCTGTGGAAAATGCGATAATTTTGGCTGGCAACACACAGAATGTGATGAGTGAAAACCAAAGGATCTTTATGAAGCTATATCTACTTTGAACATTGGGCAAGGGTGCAATGAGACGATCTTATTCATGGTTGCCAGGGCTTCATTTACGAAATACCAAACAAAAAAAATATAGCCGTTCAATAAGCTACTGTTGATATGTTATCTCGTTCGTTAATTTTAGGCGAATACCATCTAACAAAACATCATATATAAAAAGTTGCACTTGTAGCATTAACCTATTTCAGTTGACCCACTGAATAATTTTTGTCATCTCCAAACCCGATTCTCGTTTGCTCATTACCCAGCAGCGGTTACCAAATTACCCTAATTTAATTATTCCGTATTGCAATTACCGCGTTCCGGTCATCCCGTTATGACATTTTCCGCATTTCCCCGTGCCACTGATCTCATTCTGACATTAATTGAAATTAACCCATTACCTTGGAACTATAATACTTTCATAGCTGTCTTCCTTCTATGCTAGGGAGGTGGAGGTACAGCTTTTATGGCGTAATTTCAAGAACCTACCGGGAGCGAGGTTTCATGCGATAATAATTGTAGTGCTGTAGTGGCCAGGAATACGGATGGCGAGGAGGAAAAGTTACCTTGGAATCGCTGGATGACCTGTTGCCCTACTGAAGTTACCCTTTCGGTGGCCTAATACGGTAATTTTGTAATCTCAATACAAAACTAGCCTCAACTTCAATGGTCACGCCACTTCCATGGAGTTAAGTATGAACTGTTGTCGAACAAAACTACCGTATTTGACCCTATGGCAGTAAGAGAGAATTGTCTTTATTCCTATTGTGTAGAGGTCGCCGGACTGAAGAAAATTTCAAACTACAACAATTCACCAGAGATTTTTAAAATTCTTTAGGACTCGAAGCCAGGCAACCCTATCTTGCAGTTTGGCCTCATACACAATCACTCTGAAAATCAAATCAAAATCACAAAGCCCACCAGAGCCGACGATGTAGTTGCGCCCTCCGTGTCAGAGTTGCTCAAGAATGGAACAGTCTTCCTGCAGCTATCCATGCCATAAAGGAAATATCCTACTTCAAGGTCGCCATCAAGACGAAACTCCAAACGCAACCAGCAGCAGGGGCCCCACACCCTTGCTCCATGTAGCGTCATGTCATGTTTTGTTACACCAATGTCAATAGTAGTCCGGACTGATTCGTGCCTGGAGTTTAGATAAATTCTCTGTTTTGTCTTCGTTGAATGCTCGCACTGTACATAAATGATCATTATTACCGTTCAGCCACTTCCACTGATATAAATATCTAGTCTTATTGATCGATTATAAAACCATTACAACATTTTACGATTCAATCTAAGAAACGTGCGCTTTCATTTCCTAAAAAAAACAAATGAAAAGTTATTGGAATCTTTAGAATAGTCTCCTTCAATAATAATTAATCCTTCAAGTGCACAGAGACGCCAGTCACAAGTAATTGAGGTATGCTGACCAACCAACCAACCAACTATTATAGAACCCGCCAGAGTTGAGCAAAAGTCCTGGCCTACATAATGAGATGTCTCGACAAATCCCTCTACGAGCGTTCGGTGTTTCCCATCTCAATGGATAAATTGCATTACCGGCTAATTTCGCAGTCGAACTATCAGTCCAATTGCCGATGGAGAGGATCGATGGCCCAGTGCCAACATTTCCCGAACGAGTTCCGAAAGTGCTACTGCTGCGTTCGGATTACGCCCGACCTGCAGCCGCTCAGAGCTGTCAGATTTGTACGCAAGGAGGAGAGGTCCGAAGACTGCCTAGGCCGATCGGAGTAAAGAGCGCTTATTTACGTTAGGTATGCATACGTGCGGAAGATACATAGTGATGGCAGTGTTGCAAATGAGATTCCGCCAGTCTGTGTTGGGGATCGAAGCATTTTTCACACCAAACTAACGTGCATGGATCAAGTAACGGCCGATCGGACGGCGCGAAGGTTTTTGAGGATTCTCCACTACACCTGTGCGATCTATATACAACCATTCTAATAATGTCCATGTAAGTTTTACAAACGGAACAAAGTTGAGTAATACTAATGACTATTATTATTGAACGTCACGCAGTAAGCCCAAAAGCTTTAAGCTCGAGGGTAAGGGACTTAGTCAGAGCTTTAGGTATATAGTACATTATAATATATATAAGAATGCTAAAATGCACAAAACTAAAATTAACAAACCCTCTCGAAAAGATTACAATGAATTTATCAATTACCTTCATTGCCCATCCTAAATACAATAAGCATTAGGGTGTCATGATTTTCTATCGTACTCAAAATAAGGATGGAAGTCACCTAGAAGTCACCTCGTTCCCAAGTCTGTCTGTAACGATACAGCTAAGAATCTCTTTAACTATTTCGAATATTGCTACTCACTCATCGGATGAATCAGATGCGCTCCAGTCGAGAGTCCATACAGAACTGCGACGGCGAACGTTCGCATATAACGAATTGAACATTGACTCCATTTTGGGCTGTTAGACACAGGTATTTTTGCAATCCGTAGGGTGTGACCTCGGACCTTCTTCGTTTAGTTCCACGACGGTTGTGGTACAACAGTGGATCGGATTCGTATCAATATTGCTCCAAGCATGGTGCTCAAGAAGGGACGCTTCTGCTATTTGAGTTTCTTCCACGGTGAGGCGTGACATTTGTCAGAATGTATCGTCAGAAGGCCTTGTGGTCAGCTATTACATAGTGCTGCAACCTTCGAAACAGTTCTTATCAGGTACTGATATCTGCTCGGTGGGGTTTGCGTTAGTATTTCTTCATACCAGTTACAAGGTAGGTGTGATCGATGCAAGAAGCTGGTTGATTGCCGCGGGGCAGCCGCATTGCGATTTATCTTTCTTCCTTGTGTTCTCCTTTGGAGCACATAAATAGGACCGCGCGGCAGACATATCTAGATATAATGTTGCTGCATCACAGGTCTGCTTGTATATATGTATATATATAAAAATCTACACCTATATCCTAACATGTCGCTATAGGCAGTGAAGCGTCACTCGGCTAGATGTCATCGAAACAATCTATCCAAGTGGTGTAGGTCGTCCTCTTCGTATGTAGAGCAGGGGCACCCAGTAGCAGCTGCAGTTGCCGTCCGGGTTTAGTTATCCAAGGCAGCATCATCGTCCTGTTCACGGTGCATGACGATGGCGGTACGCGCCACAATGATGTGTTTTTCCTCACCCCTTTGACGTTGAGGTTGGGGGCTGCGCACTTCACGCAATACGGCTCTAGCCACAGCACTCGGATTGTTCACGAATGATGTCGAAAACGACACTTTTATTGGGTCAACACTATTGCGCTGATCATGGAAACGAAGTGTGTCTCTTCGCAAACTTGCGGTTACTTTCTCCTGCTGTGTCTTGTTACCTTATGAGTAAAATTGCAGGGAACTTCGACGTGAAACCCTGTCCAGATACACCAGCGCCTGTTCCTGCTCCTACTGCCGATGGAAGCCAGAATAATAAACGGTGACCGTAGCATTAGCTGTATGATGATCAGCTTGGGTTAGGCAAGCCACCATCACTTTGTTAAAAGCCGGATAGATAAAGCAAATAACCCTGAAGCAGGTGTTCGCTTAATTTTAGTTTCAATATGCAAATTCACTCTGTGATGGTAAGGTGCTGCGTGGAAATCGTTGTTAGGTCTCGTAACATATTGAAAGTATATAGCTCCGCGACCATCTGCACTGCCCATTTCTAAACAGCTCTACGGATATAGCCCAACTAATTTCGATACGATATTTAGTCTTTTGCCAAGCCGAGTGGCAAAGATGGGTATAGATAGTAGATATTGGCATTATTGTAGATATTATATATAAACTGCTACGGGGATGTTGCGTCTATTCGTTTTTCTCATTGTCAATATATTACATGATATTAATGCCTTTTTATATTTATGTAAATGAGTGTGTGTCTCTGAACGTCACTTATGCACCAGATAGCTAAGAGGTAGCTTGCTTCTTTAACCTTTACGGTCGATTGAAGATGATGTACGCCTCTTTTGTATTCAATACACAACGAGGATACGAAGAGCAACAGGAAGATTGAACGGAGCGCATTCGAGCAGAGTCACATACCCTCGGACAAACACCGTATCGAATCCGTATCTCGTATAGCTATACAAGTCACATTGATTCCGGATTGGGTAGATGCTAGTAGTATTGAATATCGTCGATCTGTAACGGTATCTCGCACGGTAGGCATGATACAGAACAAACAAAAATATTTGCACTTCTCCAAGTGGCCGCTCGTTCGAATATCGCTCCATAGGCGTTGCCAAGAGGTAAAGCTGGTATTATATAACAGTTGCGCAACGTGAGCTCCAAGAAAGCTTACATTTAATTAGCAATGCCGCTATAAGCACGGAACCAGTAGATTTGTAGGTGTTGAAAAATGAAGAAAAATCATCCGCATCTATATAGATGTATATGTACATATAGACGCATCAACCTAAGCGATACCCATTCAGAATATATATAAGGAATAGACATTCATCTAACAGCACAGATGCACTGTATAGACATATGATTTAAAAAAAATAAGTGCCTACCTAGTGGTTGCTCAGATTACGGAGCTCGACTGATGTCGAAGGTAAAGAGGCAAGTTTCACTTTTCAGCGACCGAAGGTCACAGCTGAAGTCACGGAGAGTCTGAACCTGTTGTTGCTGTCCTCGTTATGACTGTTTCTGTTCTTGCAAGACACTGCCAGCATAACAGACGCCTGCTACGACCCCCCGTCGCTGGATCGTGTATTTGGTTTGTAGTACAGCCTTGACAAAAACATACCCACTCACTTGGGGTTGGTGGGGCTTCGTGGGGGGTTGGGAGTTGGGGACAAGCGCGGGGTAGGGGGTGAGAGTGGAAAATGGCCGGGTTTTCCCTTCGTTCCCTCTTCTCGTCTGCCCTTTTCCACTGCTGCGACGTCAACGACGGCGCGTAGAGACAGGCTGTCCTGTTCTGGTATCGACTCCAACCAAGTCCTTCCTCCAAGTGTCACGTCTGTCGATTAACGATAACTCGGTCTGACGGTAACAGCGAGTCTGAGGACCCCTGCTAGCGTCCCCTACCGAGTTTTCCCGACACGAGTCGACTCGACTCGTATGTGGTGCAGCTACGCAGCCTAACGCGGGAGAGCGCCGCCACCGACTCTGCCCTATCCCAGAGGACCGACCACGGCGAGAGGTAGTGCTCAGCAGTGTTCGCCTTGCTTTCAACATTCTTTCACACCGCGGCCCCTACACGGTCATACAGTGTCCACAGACTTGGCGGCATGTTCGTTTGTCGTCCCTTTGACGACGAAAGACGGATACTTTCCTTCCATTGAGAGGACGACGCTAAGTCGGCTGAAGGGAAGACACCCTGGCATCAAAGGAGCAAGGCAAAGCTTGGCGTTTCTTCTCGACCAAACCCCGTTATTTTATATCTGACGATGGAAACTCTTGCTGCAAGATCCTGCCAGCAATAGGTACCATTGTGCTGTGCTGGAAAATGAGAAATGGTTTTAGCGGTTTGTGCGCTAGAAGATGTTCTGCGTCTTTTTCCTCTCCTACGCCGATGCAGGGTCTTCCGTTCGTCTCCTTTCGATGGCCATCTTCGGAGGTCACGTCGACCTGTTGCTGCGTCTTTCAAAAGCGAGCACGAACTGCAGAGGGAAATTTGATGTGGCTTTGATATTCCTTAGGGTAATCGTTTTACTGACACAATCATCAATTAAGACTCAAAAGCAACAACAACAGCTATATTACAGCGTGCACGTACAGCAGATGGGCCTTCTTGAATTCGAATCAGTTTCTGTTTGACGTATTTATGGGCGCATTCATACGTTTCAAAACGATTCGCATCGTTTAGGCAGGCACACGCTTTGTACAGCTCAATAAACGTGTCTAAATCGTGTTAATTAAGAAAAAAGATCCATAATGTCTTGTAGGTCCCACGAGATTGTGATTGAATGATTCGGTTAATCGACGACTGGCCATATAGTCGACAACGTCATATCCGCCACCCCGTCACCAGCCATTCGGCCATCGGTAGTGACATCATTATCTAAATAAATTTTCCGGGTTGACCCACAGCCAACATTTAACATCCACGGTAATGCTTTCGGTATTGCTTCACAAGACAGCCAGCCGCTTGAAGTGCAACTGTGGGGATCGAACCCGTACACCTACGTGTCTCCTCCGATTGCAAGGCGCACACGAACGCACTCCGCCACCGGGCTTGACAGTGACATCATTATCTAAAGGCAATTCAGCAGACCAATACCAGAACTTGGCATCTAGTCTCCAATATTTCCGAATCTATTTCTCCGCAAAATTCCCAGAAAGCGAGGTACCCATTTAAATCCGATCTTAAAAATATCTTATTACCTTGTTACACTCTCACCTCAGCTCGCGGTCTGTGCGTCTGGTAAATGGCGACTGAAGTGGGCATCACATCATTTTTATCTAAATTCGCCACGCTCAATCTAACTCAAGGGTTTTTCACCCCTTCCCTCTCTTTCTGTCTTTATGCACATAACGAACTGATCATGATTATCTACAGTTGTAACTACGTAGTGAGCCCTGTATCATATGTCACAGATCCGGGACATATCGGTATATCACAGCTAAGTAATAAATGGTGGTCGCCACAATCGTGATCGCATTGGCTACGATCGCAATCGTGGTTGTGGACTCAACCTTCACCCTGCACCCATACAATAAGGGGTAGCGGATACTCAAGCTGTCTGTTGGTCCCATTGAGTGAAGGACATCGTTCTTAAAGGTACGAGAACGAGGTTCTTTGTTTGCTTGGCTCTTCTGTCCTGTTGCAATAGTACACAGAACACTCGCCTGGCTGCCGGCAATGAACTGCAATCAAACGGAAAACCAAACAAGACTGCTACTATATGACAAAACGAGGACTGTGAACTAAACTGTAATAGATTTAGTTTTAACTAAATCTCACACAGTCCTTCGTGGTAGGTACTTGTGGGTGTATTATTATTTGTATAATCACATACGGGTGCATATGAGAACACGGCTAGCGACAGGAGTTTTTTTTAGTAGCGTAACAAATGTACGGGTCTTCTTCCCTCGATAGGTCCTACAGCATCTTAGGCAACGATCGAAAGAGAGATGGCCCTAGGCCTATGTAGGCCTATAGATGGAACCCATTGCGGAATCGAGGTGGTGGACGTGATTAAGCGAGCCAACGCTATTTCGGCCCAGCGGTAGGCCTCGTCCCTCGAAAGGCCAGAAGTCTTGGACGCCGGAATCTGTCTGAGAAGCCAACAGTGTTGAGGCCATGCCGAGACCAGTAGAAGACTAGCCGACGTTAATAGAGACCTATTCGCATCTTCGCCAACAGAACAAGAACGAGAATGCGGAACGAGCTCCGCGGCTGGCAGGCCACAAGAGAAGCCTGTGACAGACAGTTGCACGTAAAGAACTATGCACTTCATTCGTTCGTCCTGTCAAGGGCTAGAGAACAACCCTCCCCATCCTGGATCTGTGATTGACCGACTAGCAATAAAAACCAATGCAGCGCTTACAACGTGCATTTGAGGTGCGTTTTGTATGTTGTTTATTTATATTATTCACCTTTTTGGACTCGTGAGTTATCACTGTACTTGAATTTTGTTAATACAAATACCTATTAACGCCAATAGATCTTGATGCGGTGTGCAATAAGTAGAGAGCTACTTATTTATTTATTCAAACATAAAACATGACGCTGAGCTGATATAAAGAGATAACTATATTTGGCGTTCTCACTAAGCTTCAACGAAATCAATCCAACGAACTCAAATTTCCATGTTTACAGGTCTACACGCTTACTCAATCTTTGCCGTAATATGATAGGCTGTACATATTGTAACATTCACTAGGTATTCATAGACGTTTAGCACATTTGTACAATCTATGAAAGGCACTCAGTGTGCAAGGTTTACAGAGTATTTCTCCGAAACGGCACAACATCATAACAAACAAGAACTAACAGCGGAAAGCGGAACAATAGTGGTATATATTCATATGGCTCCGCTGCTGCTGGTGTCGCCCAGTGGCCTCCTGTTGACTTCGAAGTATTACCAGCCGACCAACCAAGCAACCAACTGATGGCTATAGAGCGCAAGCTATCTACTTCGCAAGTTGGCTAGCCTCTTCCTGGTTACGCAGGGCCTGTGGCTTATTGTTAGAACCGCCAGCCGTCTTAAGTGCGTGCCGCTGAACGGTGGTAGGCGGTAAGCGGCCGAGACCTCGGCCGGCAACGGAGCTGGGCTAAGTAAGCTGGGTAGGCCACTTAGTGTTCGTTAGATACTGGGACTCAAACAGTGAGAGCTTTTCGCATCGATGGAACCACTGCAAAGGAACGACGATGCAGGGGACTATCGGTGTCTCAACCGGGAGCTTCATTGCAGGAGCCGGCACGCGAACAACGACCATCCAACGCATCAATACCGAGAAGTGAACAACGCTAATGACATGTAGTGCACGTATCCTGTATTTTACCTAATACTGAGAATCTCCACAAGGCAACCGCACCCGATAATAACTGTTCGTTTATTGATTACTGATACAAAAAAAGCGGAGTTCATTCCATGAGCAGCAATCAGCAATAACAACAGCGACGCGCTACTTCTCGAAGTACCGCTTAGTTAGGTCATGGTTCGGAATTACCTTCGAATTACCTCGAAAGATCTGTATGTCCTGCCGGATTTAAACTGATCTACTACTACACCTGGTGCTACTGCCTTAGTCCCTATATCGCGCGTTTATACGACACCGTCGACGATCCGTCAAACACATTGGACCTAGCCGTTCTCGTCCGGCAACACTGCAAACTACGCTCACTCTCTAAGAGTCCGACTATGATCAGCCTTTACTCAGGAGATCACGAATTGCTTTTGTATTCGCAGCGAGACATAAAACAAGATACAGCAACGAGTTTCAGTCGTCCCGTTGGGTGACTCGTAGACTGATTGAAAATGATGGATTGAGGTATCCCTTTGAGGGGGAATGTTCGTCGATCTCTCATAGGCTACCGCTGGGTCAATCGATGGCCGGCATCGATGACACTGACAGTTTGTTTGCAATCTCCGTGGCTATACAACAGTTGGTTGACTATAGGTCGAAGCGTCTATCTATTTATGGAAGCGCTGAGTTATCCGTATGCAATTTTATGTGGACTAACGATTTTCGACACTATCAAGCATACGGAACACTATATATGGATCGCTTCGAATTGCAGCTAGATGAACAACCGGGAGCATAATGTGCTTTCGTACTAAGCAGGCTAAAGCGATACAATACGAAGCAAGTTAAATAAGACTCATCAAGAAAAGTTTTGGTATCGTCCAGAATCTTAAGGCCGGGGCCACAGCCATATACAAATATGACTGTGTCAATGGCAGAAACCGATTCCCACTGTAATATACCAAATCCTCCTAAATGTGCTTAACCGATAGACTAACGGAGAATTGGTTCCGTGCGCTGTTGTTTTTTTCCAGATAGGTAGGTGAAAGCCTAAAGTTGCACTTCAAGTGATCATCATCTCTTGGAGCTTGTGTGTTTGCCTTTTGTCAAAGAACCTCCCCTCGACAGGTAAGAAATTCGATCCTTGTTCCTTACAACGTGCATCGTGTCAAAGAGTTTACATTTTAGCCTATACAATTGTAGCAGTCTGTTAAAAAACAGTCCCGGAGCAACGAACAGCACTACAGGGGCGGGAGGACCACTTCATTCATATTATAGCGGAACCATTTGTCGAAGCAATACAATGTATTATTCTTCGGTTGCCCTTGTTTGTGTATACTGAACATTGTTGAAGATTCACCGACCTCCGATGCAACGAGTTACCTATTGTCTCTTCAGTGCAAATAAGTGAATACAACGCTTTGAGAGCTGTTTTAAGAAAGTCAATAGTTTGTTATGTCCAGTGTTAGCCCATCGTACTGATGTGTTGCTTTAACCCAGTGGATTCTCCAACGGAAATAGGAAAATCCAAGTAGAAATACAACACTCAGCTCTATTAAACGACTGCTTAATGAAGAGTAATAATCTACCACATGTATCGTACGAAATAATCACACATACACAAAACTTAATCATAGCATATGGGATAATTGTACGTTTTGCTTCGAGAGTTTCATTGTCCCGTTATTGTAATGTATGATTTATTTGATATTCTTTCACAAAAAGGTGCTATGGAGAAAGTATAATTAGATGGCTGAATTCAAATCACTTGGGTCACATGTTTCAACGAGGATTGACAACGCCAGCTGTACTTCTCGTAGTAGCCATCCTTCATCGTTTACAATGTTTTCTAGTTAGCTATAGACGTAAATAACGGCGAATATCTATATAATTAGATAGTGGTAAGTCATCTTTAAACAATTAGAATTAAGTCTACGTTATTATATAATACAATCAGAACGAAACCGTACTCCTCGTCTATATCAATTGGTTTATACCCTGACTCGTTCTATGATTCGTCGGTTTGCCCATATACGGTCTACTATGGAGCCATTGGTCTGTTACCTCCCATGATTGTTTTTGTATATAATATATGGATATACATACACCCATATATTTAAGTACATCCCCATATATATATATATATATATATATATATATATAAATGTGTGTTTACTACTTCGTCACTTCAGTCGTTAGCTTCATTTTGTCCTCGATCTCTGTTCTCCACTCGACTCCGCAGATCGTTCATGGTGCAGTTCCATTTTATACTGGTACATTATTAGTGACACATCGAACGAAGCAGGACCAACGATGAGACCAGTGGAGTCGAAATACATCCGAGGCCAATAGATATTCGGATGCAACCGGGGACTGTCAGCCATATATCAGGCAATGGAGTTCGACAGCCCCGAACGGCGGGACCCAATGAATGCGTGGCAGCTCGTGCATCTGGGTGACGGCGATTCTGCCCGGCGCCGACGGCAGTAGCGGACTCGCTCAACATCGAAACCACAACAACAACGACCATGGCCTCCAGGACGAAAAGCTCTGGCAGGGTAGAAGGTTCGTTGATTCACACACGCGCACACACAGAAGGCGCACCCCAGGGAGGCTCGAACTTGATGGGGCTTGAAGCAAGCGGGGCTATTGGTTGGAATTTTACCACTAGCGTGTTTATCCATTGGTGAGTGTGGAAACAGTAGCAGGCTAATAGGCCATATGTTCGTCCAACGGCGCGACAAACACATGCAGTCCTGGCAAACTCTACTGCTTGCAACGAGAAGATAATGTCGAAGTGTGTATATCTCTGTGTGTGTGTGTGTGATCGGGGCATCAGTCAACGGTTTGATGTGGCGTCGGGGTCATTCTAAGCTGAATCGTTCGAATCAGTTGAAACAGTTTCGGGCTTCAGCCAACGCAACTATTGCGCAGGTGACGGATTAAAATTCATTCTGCTCATACATCATCATATGTATTATATTATTGCTCATATATATTATATGTTGATTAACAGATGGTGTATCGACCATAATGAATAAGCGTGCGGAAGAATATGAAGCATTGGCATCTAGTGAGGCAAGTTATATGCAGGGAACAGAGGCAGATGTTATCAAATATTCATCGAAGTCATTACTACGAATCGTATATGATGATGATTATTATTATTATACAATTGTCGTTCTTCGTAGATAGCAGGGATCGAATGGCGGGAGATCACAGAAATCAGTTGTGCGTGGGACAAAGCATTACATTAGAATAACGATATTATTACGTCAATTTACATAGGGGTAGGTCCAAGCAGATTAAGAGCTAGGCTGATGGTCAGCTTAGAAAAAAAAAAAATTAGGAGCAAGGCAAAATTAGGCATTCACTTAGGAAGAAGTGAGTTTTCCAACAGGAAAATTAAGTTGGTAGATTGGGTAAGTAGCATTGTTGTATTATGAGATTCCTTCGTTTGCATGTACGCATTCTGGAATTGTCTAGTAAATATAAGAGTGAGTAGCAATCGTTGAAAAATGTAAACGCAATTGACCAGAACAAATATTGTGTGCCCACCAAGGCACATACAAATCGAGGCCTTTCGTAGTCTTTGTGAACGTTATTTAATCTATTAAATAACGGTGAATACATAAGTATTGTGCTACTTATCTGCTCTGAGTGGCTGAGTGCAGAGTTATGCGTTGACATCTGTATGCTATGGATGGTCTAGTGGTGAGCGTCTTGGACTGCTAGACCGGGGGGACGTGTGTGTTGGGATCAAATCTCAATTAATCTAATGCTATGTATACTAAGGAATACTAAGGTTTTCGGGCTGACTCTCAGCAAACATTTAACGTTCAAGGTACTGCTTTTTAGTTGCTGTATACAATCTGAATCTTGTATTTCATATTAATATATTAATATAGTTATGCTGTGAGGAAAAACAAAGCGCTTAGTGACTTAAATAAGTTAGAGCTTTTTAAAGAATCAACCATCGTTATCACTTTCTGTAGCATGATGTTATAAGAATGACGGTTTGAATTGATGATTTTAGTGGTAGTGACATATTTTCTTTGTGTGTGTGTGTTATCATGCGAACAGTTCAATCTGTACAAGCATGGTCACGCACCGTGCGGCCTCGGAGCTGCCTCTGTTTTGCTAAGGTAGATATTAGTTCATAGAAGCGAGCAGTTAGAGGAAAGATGAGCCTAGACTATATTGGCTTACATCAAAAGCACTCATATCATTTTCTGTTGATGCCGATAATCCGGACACAGACGATTATCAAGGGTTCGTTTGTCGACATTTTTGTCTCTTCATTTTTCTATTTAGAGGAGATCATTTCTTGCTCTCCAAAGTCTCCAGTCACATGGACGATGAGAGTTGACAGTTCATTCCATGGCACGCTAATCCATATAAGAATACATAGGTTTCCATTCTCTGTACGGTGCCAGATGTTAGCATAGACGGTCACAATGATTCGGGTTCACTGGTATATTCACAATGATCCATATATCAATGGCTTGAGAAACTGTACACGTATGCGACTCTCAATTCACTGGTCGCTTCTGTCTCCTTTCACAATTTCCGATTGACTGCCGAATATTGTATGGATAATACGTCGATTTGTCCCGATAATCATAATACACCCATCCGGCTTCGTCTCGAACTGCTTCCGCTTGATGATTTCACATTGTACCTCTCTCACCACGTGACACAAACACAACAACACATATTTACACACAACGAGTCCATGAGCTGTGGATCACAACGGGCCGGTGAGAGTTTCATTGCTCAATAAGAAATATCGCCGCAGTCACCCATTTCGATGTCGTCACTAAATCTCCGAGTTGCGCAATTGTTGACAGTCATCCCCGCACGTGTCCGCCGCTCGCACTGTGCGAGCAACGAACGATCCAACTTTCGCTATTCATTTTCATGGCTTGCTTTCATTACGTGCTGCTTCTGGAAAGTGAAGCAGCAGCTAGCCATTTAATGGAGAAGCAATGGAAGCAACGGTGATCTTGCGAAAGCAAACAAATACATGGAGACGCACCAGGGAAAACAGAGAGACCAAGGGAGAGCGAGAGAAAGGTGAATGGGTGGGTGGTTGGGTGCGAACGTAGGCGAGGGGCAAACTTGCGATGAAAACTGGGTGAGGAGCGAGTGAGTACACAAAAGACAGATGAACAGATTCATCTGTCGATGACTATCACCATCGGAGGATACGTTCACCAGTGACCAACGCGGCTCGGCGCCCAGGAGAATGGGAACGGCGGCAGCGGTGGCGGTTCATGTCTCTCCAAGACGCGCGCACCAACATCACCATCGGGATCACGATGGCGACATGCCGCTGTTGGCCAGTGTTTCGCTGAGCTGCGCACCACGATTGGTGTTTGCCTGACGTGAAACACTGTCGCCCACGATCGATCAGCGCTCACTCGAGTTGTCTCACGTCTTGTTAGCGGTGGCGGCGGCGGCGGCGGCGGCGGCGGCAGCAACAACAATAGCTGCTAGATAGTCATTGCTGCAACCTGCCAACGCCTTCGATAACAACAACAGCAGTGTAACGGCTCCGACGATGTCGCCGGCGATAATGTTGCGAGCGCCCAGAGACTTAAGTGAAGCAGACAGTTCGTCCTCAGCATATCGCCTGCGTCCATCTACTATGTAGACATATATATATATTCTTACTGTGCCACAAGTCAACGGCGGTCCGAATGGAGTGACTGCTCATGCTGCTGTTCCCCTCGACGCGACGACGTTTCGCGGATCAGCCAATGTTAGATCAGCCAGCATAAATCAGATCAGGGGGATCGTTGACGTCGCGATGCCACTGCTGCTGACGATGCTGGCAGTGGTGACGGTTCTGCCGGTGGCGTTGAAGGAAGACGGCTCATGGCCATTGAAGCAGTATTCCAGGCAGAAAATTGCTAAACGCAAAGTGAAAAAGAAAATGGCTCCCGCTAGCCCTAGTGTTTCCTTCTAAGGGGAACGAATACAACTCGGCTAACCCGAACTTATAGCGAAAAACACTCGGACCTATCGATCAATTTGCGAATGTCTCAACGACTAAAAGCTGTAGCGCAGGCAATTCCCGACACATACTATGCTATATCTCAGGCTTACTGCACGACGTCGCCAAGTTCCACGTAGCTAGCGATAATCATCACAACGTGAGCAGACGGTGATTATGCGGTAAAGTATTCACTATCTCAGTCATTCACTGGCAACGGGTGTTTCAGTATCTTCCGGGCCCGGTGGCGAATGATGACGCCTGTCACCGAAGCGAGAGTTGACTCTAATGACGACGATGGTGTGGCCCTATCGTGAGTGCACATCTGTCCGCCACTGAGGTAGTAAGGAATATATTATTATTAATTATTATTATCACTATTAATTATTACTAACCATTCGTATTATGATTATTATCACTGAATTTGTGATAGTGTAACATCATGCTTAGTTTGGTCTTTTGTGGAACAGAGTGCTGATGGTGTTATTTAGCGGCTGTGGTCAGTCTTATACGGCCATGGCTATTCCACCAGCAGTCCTTAGGTCCCTTGTCAACTCTAGCCGTACAACATCATATCACATAATAGCACAGGACACCATAGCATGGATGGATGGTCTCTATCCCCAGAAGGCAGAACCTGCCTGGGATCAGGCAGTCGTCCGATCGTTTCCACTTCACCGTAGGGCCGAACGTTCGGGTGCCCACAGAACCAACACAGTGGCTGGTGGCTTCCTGATACGTCGTTCGCGAGCGCGACGAATGGTGGCAGTGGCAACAATAACAACAAACAACGATAACAACAACAGCAAAAATGTTGACAACAGTGCCGTCACAATGTTCTCGTTGTCGTCGAAAACATGGACCCTGTCACGCCATACCCCGCTAGCTCATAGCATAACATAACAGAGCAGCAGCAGGCACAGCGGCATGGAAACACGAATGTGGACAACATGCTCCAGCAGTCCTCAGAACGGCGTTTCTCGGGTGGCCGGTAGTTCCCTGAGTTAGGCGCGTAGGCCGTCCAACCAACTCGTTGCACTACAATCACATAGAGGCGGACACACAAACACCCAATAGATACGAGGCACAACCGGCGTACAACTGGAGCACCGGCGGTCGGTGGTACTATACCACAACGGCAGGTGTTGTCGTTGCGGGCGTCGCTCGCCTCTCCTCTCTTTCTCTCTCGCTCTCTGTCTCCTTTGTAGCCGTTCCGGATCCATCGAGGTACCAGCATACCGGTAATCGACAGCCGCCGTCGGCCTGATTAGTTCACTGGAAAGCAAAGTAGCGCTTGGTCTTTTATTATGGGGAGGGGAGCCATGGGGGTGGGGGTGACGGAGCGCACCATCAAGAACATCGTTGTTGGGCAGATGCAAACAACTTGAAGAACTATAACGAGCGCGAATCAGGTCACCAACCTGGTCAAGCAAATTTACAGCAGCCTTCTACAAATTAGAATTCTATTACACGTATATCTACATCTGGTATACACATATCAAGAAATAGAGAGGCAAAGTGAAGAAATTCGGCGGGAAATTTAGGATTTTTTTTTCGCTGTCATACTTCAATGAATATATTATATCGCTTAGAGTTTATACTGAACTTGATCAATTAGGAGAGACGAACAACACTTCAGGATTGGCAGCCACTAGTGAATGAGGTAAATATTTCTCGTTTAAGATCAGCTCGTGGATCGAGTCAAATTGATGACAGGACTAAAAATATGGTACTCAAATTAAAAATTACCATTTTCGTACAGAACGATGTCAAACGAGCTCAATTCGTGTGTTCCGGAGATCCACCTATGCCGATGCGAGTGTCTCCTCGCTTCTGAAAAACGAGCTCTTCTCAAATAACAAACTTGTCGACGAAACAATTGACTCGATACTTTCTCATTTGTGGAGGGACAAAATCGCTACTTTGGTCCACGCGTGCTCGGTCCGCTGTCGCCGCCCGATAGATAGAAGAAGATAGAGGAGGGTACCAACCAGAAGATTAGTTCAGACGAAACCGACCAACCAGCTGCAAGACTGCCATTACACTCATTTCGATCGTATTTCTGCCCCTATCTGAACGGCACGGAATATCACGATCAAAGGTGAATGGTGACTGGTCTTTAAAGGCAGCACACAATATTGTTATCAGTAAGTCTTTCATGGTAGTGCCCGCGATTACGTCAAAATGCGTCTTTCTCTTGCTTCACTTCCATGATCGGCTGCTACTGTACAATACAAATCCAGACCGAGTTTACTCTACATCAAACTCAAATGTGGGGGAAACGATGGTAAAAGTGACAAAACACTCATATATGATGGCCTCCACAATAGTTAGCATAGTTGCTATCGTAGAACGAAGATTTGTGTCAACCAAACGCATCGTGAATCTCAACTAGTACATGGTAGCTGGCAGTTGTCTATACAAGGGAAACCCTCCTAAACTAGAACGGGTATTATACGGTGGTCATTGATCCCCACAAAGGTGGCTAGGACATTTAAATCCCCCGCGTCACTAACTAATCTACTATTAATAACAAATTTTCCGAGCTGACTCACAGCCAACATTTAACGTCCACGGTACTGCTAACTAATCTACTATGCAGATTATGTCTACTAACACGATAGTAGTGTCTGTAGTTTTAGTGTGGTAAGCATCCACCATGGCACGATTTATTGCAGTTGTATATATATGAATATATGTAGCTTGTATCGATTGATCGGCACCTTTTAGAGCTTTTGTTAGGATATTTGGTAGATTAGAAGTATCTTAAACTCTTTTTGCGAACGTAAGTCTACCTATTGTTCATGTGATCCAGAATGCATGAACTTCGAGGCAATGTGACGACCCAAAAGGACAACAACCCTCATCCAATCACACGACTGAAATGCGGACCATCGGTGGAACGCCGCCAGATTTGAGACCACGCCATTATATAACTAACGCTACTGGTTTTGGCGACCTCCGAAATTAAGACATCTCACATTACCGGATACAAACCTGCATATTTCGCAAATTTGTTAGTATGCTAATGTAAGATTTACCACTACTACAAGCAATTGCACTATTCAAGATAGCAAAAGACAGGATTACTGGACACCCTTCATTCTCAACGTTGGGGTCTTCAAGTTTTCTATATTTTGTATGGAACTCCGCAGAACTCCTTCTACGTTCTACTTATGCTCTCTCTATTTGCCGGGATTGCCGTGAACAAGGCAGCCATCAAGTAAAACATCACACATTAACCGAAGTATCAATGTGCGCTGCAATGGCTAAAATAACGTGGGCAAGCAATTGCCAACTAAAAGGGCTCTAGTTAACATATTTTTGGCACTCACCTATAAAAGATGATAACTAAAACCACTGGGTTTCGTTAGCCGTTTGTCCCAAGCCCTTCTCCCATCAGACATCACTCGGTACTGATCCGTATGCATACCACTAACTGACCTTCCAAAACCGACGTTAACCCTTTTGCGTAAATAGAACCCCCTACTGGGCCATTAATCGAATGGTGTACGAGTGTGAGCGAGGGTCAGAGCTACAGAGTGGGAGAGACAATAAAGTAATAACTATTCTATATTTTATGAATCGATTCACAATAGTGGGACTGATCCTATCGGGTTGATTCAGTGGGCCGCGACCCAGACCCCATGGGCGTGCTGTTGCTCCAATTACTCCACATAGGAAAAATATAATTTGAAGGTTTTTTTTTACCAGCCGCACTATGAGATGACAGATAACTTAGCGATCAACTATCGATCGTGCCTTCATCTTCAAGCTCATGTGACTCTGAATCATCGGTCCAGATAGGCTGGTACTCATCTAATGATTCGGTGCTTCATAGACAGACAGGTTTCACTTGTGGCTAAAGCATTCCAGTATCCTTCAACTTTTCATTTCAGCGATGTTTGTCATAATTCAATTTTTTGGTTCTGAAGCACCTCGTCTATTTCGTCAACATACACTTCAGTTCAGGGGAATCGACTTCCCGCAAATTTTAACTGGCGTAACGAGGTGGGACAGCAGGTTTTTTTTTATAGGACTTTTCGACCCCTCAGCACCGAAGTTCATTGCGTCTGACCAGGTCCTATTTATGCATATGCTTAATGTATAATTCAGCGTTCTCTGTGCCCGTTGTGGGGTTTTAACCTAAAAGGCACAGAACGAATCGGGGGTTCAACTCATTATCCCATTGATCCATAGGCTCGGATATGGTGTTTCATTGTTTATCACGGTAATCGTTGTGGGCCTGCGTAGTAGCATCCATTTTGCCGCTGGAATAGACACGTCTTTACTCACCCTCACCGCTGGCACCTCCTTAGTACTGACATTGACCTGTCAGTAACAGCGACAGCATCACCAGCAGCAGCAGCAGTAGCACTGTAGGGTAGACGGATAGTGTAGAAAAGTGGATGGCGGACGCAGTTCATCTCGATCTACTCAACCTACCGCGAACCTGTTGTGATGCATCAACAACGCTCCCAACTCGAATAGAAAATAGCGGATTCTGGAGGTCGAGACTGTTTACTAGTTGACGACTGGTCGAACACGACAAACAGGTACCAGCTCTCTGTCGTCCGTGGTAGGCAGATTCTTAAGCTTTTCCATTAGCCAAGCAATCGAGCTGTGAAACGATTCATAACTAGACTCGTCGAATGTATCTAATTGTTCAAGCTTGTAGATGATTTGCTACAAAATGACTGATGATTTGATGAAAATCAGTAGCAGCCAGCCGCACAGCCTCCTACAAAAACGTATCCACAGGAGTGAATCGTCATCAGCCGCAATGTAGCATTTCTATTACGTCGTCACCTGATAATGATGAAATTTCGAGACATCGTAAGGGAGGCGGTGCATAATCGCGCACCACGGCCATGTTCTCACCATCGATCACAGACATACGTATCGCAGCCTGTATCAGGTTCTTCGACGCACTGAAATACGCGCGCCCTGTCCGACGTCGTGAGCCGTCACGGCCGGAGCGTATTGGTTTCGCTTGAGCGTCACGGCCCTCACCGTCGGCCTCGTCCAAAGGCACTTGAATATCATCATATATTATCATATTGAGCAGCATTATGCTCTTTATGCAAGCTCGTGTTTTGCGTTCGACAACACCAAAAACGTTAACCTTCATGGCTTCAGCCAAAACGGCGAGGCAGAACCGTGTATCGCATTGGCTAGACAGAACCCATCGAACACTGTAACAAACGCGAAGGAGCCTCAAAATCCTGCGGTACGCTATAGCGCCCAACTGGGTGTTTGTAGTAGTTGTGTCTACCCAGAGATAACATAGACATCCAGTGTAGCCGCGTTACACGTTGAGTAGTTTTAGCAATACTAAAAATATGTTTACACACTATTGTAAGCTTCTTACTGAGAATAACTTGAACTCAACTTTTCAAAATGATGTGGTCGCTTGGGATACTTGGCCCGTTGATACATGACTTGCGCCTGTCAAGGTCGCTTGATCAACAGTGATGGCCGTACTGACGCCAACAGAGCTCGTCGAATGTGGATGTATTCTATATGGGTAGCACCAGTTTGATCCGTCAGCTGGTTATCTTTATCTCTCTCCCTGTGGTGTTATGTTATGCAAGAGAGCCAGAGCTAAACACAATCCTTTGGGTTGTTCAACAAGACATCCCACAACTGGGGGTGATTTTTTCTAGAGTAGATATACCCAGGCAGGTGCCGATGTAGAATGATATTTTATCATAGCTAACCCTTAGCTTTACTCATGTACGGTAAATGAAAGGGCGATACAAGCTAACTCAGGCAAGACAGAGCCCCCATGTGACCTCGAAGCCGGGTACGATATGATTATACTGATTTACGTAAACTAACTTACTGCACCATTTATTTATCATGGGAAACGCGTCGTCAACAACTTCGCGGTGAACGGAAGCAACAATAGCCATTTCTACAATGTTCAGATTACTTTGTTTATAATATAAATGCAAGTAATTTACGCTCTCATAACGATCAACGAACGCCACGAGGGGATCATTAGTGGGCATTATGCTATGTCTCATGTACGCAGGTGTTAATCTCTTGGAAGATAATAGCGATATAACGTGGGGTAACGTCAGCCTCAAGTAGAGATAGGAAATACGAAAAGGAGATTCGTTGATGTGCTAAAAACTCGCTCACTCTGTTAAAGTATGCGCTAATAATATAACGTAGCCAATAACACAAGGCGTTTCTTCGTCCAATTCGAGTACGCGAGTAGCTGACGCGACAGTTCACTACTGCCCTATTATTGTCGACCCTCGAGTCTTGAAATATTGGCTCATTCACGTCTTGCGTCGACTTGCCGGATCCCTAGTCGGATCAGCTGAGAAACCCTTGTAAATTCCAGAACGGATCGGACGGCGGAAAAGAATAGTTTTAACACTGCCCGACAGTGCCAAAAAGTGATTCGTCAACGTTAGTGTTTATGTAGCAAGGCAAGAATGAGACAAGGCTCTGTATTCACCTCGGTTCGATAGATAACCCTTCGGGCTTCTCTAGAAAGACCATGATATTCAACCACCATGCACAACCAATACCCGCAATGTTGAATATCCAATAAACAAGGGAGAACATACGATGGAAGTATTCGGGGCTCGGTAGACACGCCTATCACCCGGAGAACTTGACTTGTACCTAACGAAAAGTGACCTCACCGTCTTTACCCTATGATTTTTTCTATGGCGCTATCTGATGCAGTCGATTTATCCCTATTACACGTAGCAAGATATTATTATCACATATTATTGCCATTAGAATAACTGAGTTCTATATATATATATATATATATATATCGGTCTGTCATACGTATATAGCCTTCTTGCTAGCAACGGGCTTGAGCGCTAAAAAGTCCACTCCAAGGAGGTTGTCGATGTACGACCTTTCCTGACTTTGCTGGTACATATATACGTATGTACATCGCCAGGGTCAGACGTGATACATCTTCAAGTGCGTGTCAGACGTCAAACAGCACAGTCGCCGCTAATGGTAGTGCTGCTTCTAAAGGAGCAGCTACCAAAACAAATTTCTCTTCAGGGTCAGATTCTGCACACATATCCTACATATTCTAGGAATAGTGCAGGCGAACATAGATTCTTCAGAAAATTGAGCACCATGACGGGCAGTGAGTGTGTGCTGGAGTTTGCCCATGTTAAACCATATAGCATATGAGATTGTAACGCCATGAGTGAGAGGACCTGCCGTTAAAAGGCAAATGCAATGTTTGTAATCATGCTTAGTAAAACAGGCAGACAGGCGAATAATGGGACATTTCACTATGGTTGCTGCCGGATAATCACACACATCCTATCTGCAGTTGTATTGCTAGATGGCATTACCAGTTCCATGAACGTTCAGATGCATATAGGCAGGTAAAATTGACACGAAGGAACTGAGGGCGAGATGTTCCTAACGATTCCGATAATTATGAAACAATACCGCATCCTCTTTTAAGCGATTATTCCGTACTTACATAGATTCCTCGTCGGGCCTCGGCTGATGCCGATGTGACCTTGAGGTGATAAATGAATTCTCCAGAAAGAGATTTGGGCTGAGCTGACGACGCCGTTACATCCCCGTTACAAAAAAAGCGGTCGCCGTTGAGAGAACACAAATACCGAGCGCCAAGGATGTCTCTTCGTCCCTCCGGTGTCTGTCGCTAAACATGGCAAGCAAGCATGTATAACTCTCGAGGCGTTCCCATAGGCATCAACGCAACAGAAGTACGGAAAACAGAAGGACAGGGGCACACTCAGCAATTTGCCTTCTACAATAGTTCGTATTTTACTTGCTAGAAAGAAAAAGATAACAAGCAGTGTTGGCGTCACTCTGGACAGGGCTGGGATATAATGCTTTCGTGGAGGAAAAGAAGAAGCTGTATAATGTATTGTTAGTTTTTTTTTCTATGGTATAGTATAATAATATGCCATAACGATCTGCCATGACGTTGATTTCATCCATTGGGATAGGATGTAGCGCCAAACATAGACGATGCGTTAAAGCGGGGCGCTTAATCGCTTTGTTCAGCGTACCTCCGCGTAGGAAATAGCCAAGTTCATACTGGATATTACTTTTCATTTAGAATAAGGTTTATTCATGGAACTGCAGTTTTTACAATGCTTAAGATTTCAGATGAAGGAGTTGTAAAAAATAATATTTAGGTAAGATTTATCGCCAGTAAATTCGATGAGCCTAATAACAGTTATCGAGAAAGTGGGCACAAGTGCCGTTGCTGCCTACGCCGTCTCATAGAGCCGGTTTTTTCACACTCTGCAAGTTGTGATCCTGATTTTGAGTATATATAATATCTTGCCGTAGGAGCTATCCTATATTTATTATAGATTCAAATCTCCCTTTAGATTGCTCCGAGATCACAGTTACATAACTCCCTCCAACTTGAAATCGCGACTTCAAATCTTCAATATGTGTTGCTTAACGAGCACTTTTGTGGGTCTGATCTTTTCTCAAGATTGGGAACAAAATAACATCTCTGTCATATCAGACTGCAGCATACGAGGATGAAACAGGGCGATGTATTCATCCAAACTGACAAATGTGGACAAATATGTACTACCTGGTAGCAGTTGAAGCTGTAGTAGCTAGGGGAATGGTCAGGCTCTAATTAAATCAATTACGATGACACTGGTTAATGGTCTCCTCCGCGTTCTGTTTCTCTGGCACTCCTCTCTTCGAGATTTCATGCTTCTACTCTGAGGACCATAACGGGCGAACTGAGTCTGTCTGGAGTTCCGAGCAAGCGTATACCAAAACAGGACTTTGAGTGTGGAAGTAACTATCTTTTTCTTGTGTGCTATCCTAGTTCATGTTCCGACGCAGAATACTCCAGGAAACCTCCTGTCTCGTAGATATTTTTGGACGCCGATGGCGGTGCGGCGCGCGTATTGTGGTGCTCATCATCGCGGTGGTTGGTGGCCTGAGGTGGCATTGTACAATGAGATTTGTCGTAGGAGCGATTGACCCTCTCCCCCCGTCCCACGTACTAGGGCTAAAGCCGATAATCACTTTAGTTGTAGGCTGCAGTAGCAGTTTCTCTGACTCTGTCTGTCTCGATGCGTATCGTCGGCAAACCTGTCAACAACCCGTCACCGCTGGCAGAAAGAAGCGACAGAGATGGTTGCAATCGACTGGGACAGGACACGTTCGTTAGTAAGGGGTGCGGATGGAACCGAGTAATAATCAGCGATAGACGACTCCTGCAACCCAACCTCGGCTCTCCTTCTCTCTCTCTTTCTCCCTGCAAGGATTAAAAATCAACCACAACCAAGGTTGGCGTCCATAATGTTCCTCATTTTGGTCTACTCGATTCGTATCTATGTGTGTGACTGGCCAATGCACCATATATCGATAGCGATTATCATATAAATTTGCCTAATATAGCAGGCAAAAAAAGAAAATACAATAATCAGTAAATGTATACTATTCGATTACCTGTACAGGTACGGGTTATCTATACACGATGTCGGCCCGTAATTCTATCGCAGTTCAAACGAGAGCTGTTCATTGAACAACCAAAACGATTTGCTCATTATTAAGACGCTAATGAGAATATGAATGAAATTTCTTACAATTGTAAATTGACGAGACGCGCGTTACTAAACGGCATTCGATCCACACAAATAATCGGGATACGATGTAAATAATCAGTGCTCGTCCTGATCATGCCCAGTCAATATCTATTTTGAACTAGAAATATGATTTATGAACGTGTCCTTATCTTCAAACCCATTTACCCTTTCAGAAACAGAAAACAGTCTTCAAATGAATGACTTTTCAATTGTCGATATTAATTTTTCGAAGTAGCTCGAATGACCGGTTTCCACTTGATCATTCATGGCTGAACAGAACGTGTTCTACCCACGTAGCTCAATGGCGACGCTCGCTTACGAAGGCCGACACACCTCAAATAGATAGTTACATGATGATAACCTTGACAAGGACCATTATAATATCTGGTGTGTGATGCTTCCAGGCTGTTTTGCTCGCCGTTCTTTTTTTAATCCAGAGAGAGACAGAGTGTGCTCAGACTACTGGGGAGTATGCAGACCTCTGTTCTCTGCAAGATCAGTTATGGTTCTAAATGATCGAATTTGAGTATGAATTCGAAACACGAAACATCCCGCTATAAATCAAAAAGTTCAATAGATAGTAGTAAATCGGAATCAATTCTCTACATCAATATCTCTAAATAGTTCACATATCCAATAAACAACGATGAGACAACCTGCCCCCTTTGTAATGCTATGTGTTAGTAGACGCCTGTGAGGCTGTGGTTTTATATCGCGTCATTGGAGGGTGATTCAAAATTGAAGTCGGTCCCATTCGCTATATATTGCACTGGAGGTTGGAAAATATCACACATATATAACAGATCTAGGCCAGACACGTAAGGGTCAATTACGTTTCATGAATGCGCCTAAGAAATAATTTCACTAGTGCAAAGAAATGAATCTCTCTCAGATCCCCAGAATCCCACGGGAGGTGGGCTTCTTCTCCACAGCGCCAAAAAAACACCAGAGTGCTTCTTTTAACCACCTCGGTACATCATGAATTGGTACACGTTTATCCATAATGGGATTCTATTTTTAGATATGTTGTACCATTGTACAACTTCTTGCTTGGGAGCCTTTTGACTGTGGACAGCCTCCTGCTGCGCCAGCTTATGCCTTCTCTAGAAAACTCCCATGAACGTCCTACCGAAACCATAGATAAGCAGTTTTGAGACAATTGCAATTGTTGCAGTGAAAGCTGCATGCTACCGACAGCCTCGCGACGATCCCTCTAAATCGATCATTATAAATATGTGAGAAGAAATACAGGTAATGACAAATATCAATAGACGATTCTTTAAAACACTCAGGTGCGAAATTGAGGCCAATTTACAGCAAAATCTCACAAATATATTATCCGATCAACTCGATCATCTGGGTTTCATGATTGTATATTCATTACGCCCCGCCAAACATCATATCATCCATTATTACTGTGGGAAGACACGTGTCGTGATCTGCATATGATCACAGTTTATTAATATACTCATTATCAAATAAATAGTGCTCAACCACTCCAACAACTTCGTTCTCGCCGCTTACTCCTCTGTATCTGGCTTGATAGCTAACCACACGTTTCATATATCATATTAAGTAAATAACTAAGTGGCAGATAATGGGAATAATAAATGACCACGGCAAATGAAACAGACTCCCGCGCAGGATCTCGAAAGCTTTTTGATAAAACCCTGTCAACGGTGCAATGTGCACGACTGTATGCATATTGCCTAATCGCTCATTAAGTGATGTTTTATCGGAGGCTATTACTGCTGAAATATTAGCTTCTATTAATCATTTTCATCATTTTTTTTATTCTTCATTTCAACCGGAGCGTCACTGACCTTTTGGAAGGAACGACTATTATAGAATGTCGAATGACTGCTCGCTTTTGCTAATTTCTGTTTAATTTGCTATTATAGTAATCAAAGATGAGTAACGCGCCCGTATGCACTAAGAGTGTGGAGTGGAAAGCGAAATACCCTACCTACCGGAGTGCACTGAGGAACGCCTCCAACTTAGTAATACCTAGTGCAGGGCTAAGACTTGATTAGCACATGGCGAAATTGATGAACATGTCGTTAATGGTTTTCCATTGGAAGTCCACCATGTGAATGTGGCATTCTGCCCGACTCGTGGGGAACTTTTTTTCGGCTGGTTCGCGGAGCTGGTCTACTAAACGAGGAGTTTGCTTTCAGTAAACGGGTTCACCTTTTCCAATAGTTGTCAATCAAGATGACAGTTTCGACGGTCGTTAACCCGCGCTTTTCTAGATCCTTCGGTAAGATAATGTGGTTGACCATATCGGAGGCACTCAAAATAATCGAAAAATAATCAGACTCCAATTGTCCACGATAATTATTTCGAACTGTAGGTAGTTGTCCTACCTTTGGCTGGCGGTCCATTCTTTGCGACGGCTTCCTACATTAAATATTGACCTAATTATTGATACTCGGGAAATAGGCCTGCTCCTGGCATCAACATTACAAGCACCAACGCTTCGGTTATGAATGGTGCTACCTGCTTGTAGAAATAGAGAGGTACACTGCCAGTAGTGTGAAGACTGCATTCGAGAGTACGGGACGAATCCTACCGATGAATGCCTCGCATGTTATACATATAAATTGAGTCCCGACGGACCGTCAGGACTAGATGAGATGCATCAGGACCGAGAAGAGAGAAGAACAATAATGGGAAAATTCGACCGAATTTTGAGCATCATGAGTCGACCGTGAGTTATTTCGTTACCAATCAACGCAGGGACATCCTTTGCACATTTGGCATTTCATTTGCGCACTGAAGAAATTATTTTGTATCCCTAAATCCGAACTGCGGCCCTTGTAATATACGCAGTCATGTGTCAACTTTATACGGCAAGTTTTAGTTGAAGGCCAAACTGCCGAAGAATTTTGAAGTCCGCCTCAATTATGCCCCCTCCGACAAGATCAATGTTTAGTACATCAAGATCCCACGATGGAACAAAGAGCATTGCCTAAAATGAGATTCAGCAGTAACATCGCATTAGAGACTGACTCTGCCGTAAGACCTTGTCGGCCGAGAAACTTATTTATGCGAGTTCTACTCTGAAGATAGCCTAGAAATTCCAATACTAAAATACAAAATCTAAGACACATCGAACAGTTTTTTTTTTAAAGGGGGGGTGTTGGCATGCTAATGCATGCCAACACCATGGCCGCCCCCCCTATGGAACTGTTGACGATGTTCAACAGCACCACCCTTCCCGGTATCGCTTATCGCATTACTTCAGTAAAGGGTGGTGAGATGTGTACAAGCCCAGCCACGAGCACCACACATCCTCCTCACCGTACGAACATGACGTGGTTAGCTGACTCTCAGCTGCTTCCCTTCTCTCCCAATCTCTCAAGACCTCTGTGCACTTCCCGTCTGTGAACAACTACTGTGATCAATAGGGTGTCTGTAGAAAGCCCCGTGTATGTAAACATGCAGTATTTATGACGCATACAGGGGGTGTACGGTGCCTTCCTTTCTGCACAGTGGTAGCTATGCCGCAGACCACATTAGTTGCCACTACTACTTAACAAATCTTATTGCGGAGATACTGCCCATAAAAGTAAATATGACTCCACTCAGATTTGAACCTCAGACTCCACAAAACTCCCTTTTTGGTACTGCCTACCTTGTCCACCACGCCATGCCCGCAGGCTGAACAGTTAAATTTGTCGCAGCTTCAGATGAATTGAAGTTGGCCAGAAGGACTCAACCAACCCAAGCGCTCGTGGATACAAGTGCACGATGTGACGTGGCAGAGAGTGAAAACGCCAATAATGAAGGCGGTCCCGCGGAGCCACGAATTTCCCAGTTCATCTTCGAGCTCGGCAGCTATTTACTTTCTTCGACTTTCTTCTTTTGTAGTTACGTGACCCTGAATAGCAAACCTGCCCCCCAGGAGCCTGGCGAAGCTGAAAGTTGAACCTTATTCGGCTGCATTTCCTCTTCCTGTGGCGGCAGCGGTGGTGCCGACATCGAAAATAGATGGAAAGAAAAAATATCTAAACGAACAAGGTGCGCAAAAGAATGTAAAAAGAGTTTAGCCGAATGGTGTTGCGACTTGGAGAAATATTCAATTGTCCCCCCAGTAATATCTTCCCCGCACGCGGCCTAGCAACAACGAACACAATACACAAAAGTAACCTGCAAGAGCGAGGGACATCTTGCGTGGGTCTCTCTCTCTCTCTCAATCTCACCCTCTCTGGATGTGTGTGTGTGTACCTAATCGTGTTGTAAAGCAAAATAAGCAGCGAGACAGCCAACGAAGAAACTGGCTGGAAGCGGTTTCATGTTATCGCGCCAATTTTTTCCCTGTGACGTCGAATAAATAATAATGGGAAATGTAGTGGAATAAACTGGAGAAATATAATCTATTGGAGTAAGTTGGAATAGCGAAGAATAGTGGAATAGATTGTAGATCTAGGTTATACAAAAACAAAAAAAAACCCAGCAATTTAGGACCAGAGGATCAAATCGTGATAAACGTACATTTCCAATTCACCGGATATATAAATTTGTTCGTAAGACTTGCATAAGGTGCTTAACATGTCGTTATATTAAAATCTAGGGTAATATATTTCGGTTCGTGGTGCAAGCCGTATGAATCGCCATCGTCAATGTCGGTAGCTGAGTATACGCGAAGCACCGAGAGGAGTCCATGTATTGTAGCAATGGGTGAAATTATGGACAAATGCCTACAATCGTTTAGTAGTGCTCGTAACCTGTACAAGTATAGCACGATAGGCGTAAGCCGTCTCTCGAAGAAATGTTGTCTTGAAAACAACAACAACCACAACTAAACTCGGTGGTTCATTTTTCTTTATATCCGATTGTCTCATTCTAATAATGCAAACCTTTTCTTAAGCATATTTATCAATAGGTAGAAGTTTATCTGGAGATGGTTCGATAGATATTAGAAATGTTACATTTGATAATAAATACCTGCGATGATTGTCAAAATAATAAATGGACCATCATCGACTTAGTAATTTACTTAGAGCTTAATCATCGTGAGGTATGCATCACTCAGTGCCTACGAGGACCGACGAGCAATAGGCTTCGAGAGAGGATCGAAGCATGGTTAACCGCTAGCCATAAGAGCCAATAGCATACACAGCAATTCTTGCTACGCGTCGCTTGCGGCGTGGATGCGTATGTGTGTCTGCTTGTCTAAAGAAAAAGTCCCATGCTTCTTCGAGCGTTTATAGGTGTGCGTCAATGGCTGAGCAAGATTAATAAGTCGAGTAGATTAATAACAAACAGATAGATCCACTGCAGCAGGGCCAACAAAGAGTTTCAGGCCGGATGGCCTACTTGCCAGAGGAGAGGACTGACTGACTGACATTATGCTAGCTGCCTTGGCTGTCTACATAAGGCAAATTGCGGACAAGCTCTTTGCCGAACGAACGCAAGCAAGCAAGCAAAGCAATGCAACCGACCACGCAGTAGACTACCACGTAGTGGACTCGGGTCGGTGCTCTTCTGTCGAAGGGCCACCTCATGTGAGAGAACAGCAGATTGGTAAAAGCAAGAGAGGGTCCAACCGACCGATCCTTAACGTCCCATCCAACTGCGGGAAAGGCAGCTGCGTTGTAACGCTCCCGATCTTGACCGCTGTGCGTTTATGGGTAAATCAGCAGGAGGAGGAGTAGAAGGGGGGAAGATATATTAGTGTATTCGCATTCGTTGCAATACACGGAGACGTCAACCTGCCGATATTGTGCCTAGCTATAGCACACGAATCCCGTGACTGGAAGAAGCCTATGAAGACTATGATTATGCGAAGAATGTGGGCTTGTTCTCTTCCTGCAGCGATTCAATAGGTGAATAGGTGCAGTGGCCCTTTGGGAAACTGATGGGAATGCATGAGGACAGGCTGTTTGATTCGTTCGTGGAGGTGAATATCTGTGAGAGGACAGCAAGGAAATTATGTCCAGAAGAGCTTTCGGGAAGGATAAACGATACCTGAAATGGAATCACTCTGGATAGTGGATGCTGGTGGAGGCCATATTAATATATTGAAAGTGCCAATATGTATATTCTGCCTATAGTTGGGTCTCGGATCAAAACGTCGGATCATGAAGCCTTCTAGTGTAGCAGAACTCACTCAGTTGTGTCATATTATAGCGAACGGTGCGATTTTACCAACTAAACCCTTTCAACATACAATATAAATCCATTGTAAATGTTCAAACGGGAGCATCAAGAAAGAAATTTTATAATATATATATATATATATGTGTGTATATTATAAACTATATTATATATAAGGTTACCCTTGACTTAGAATTGTCAGTAAAAAAAGTTCTTCGGGCCTTTGTTATAAATGAACGGAGACTAAATACCAGACTATTTAAAATTTACGTAGAACCACTCACAACGTATGCCTCTCCGGTGTTGTGTCCGAGTCTTCGTAGGGATACCGAAAGACTTTAAACAGTCAATGAGAAATTCACCAGGCGGGTTGCTTTTAAATGCCAGTGTGACGTACATGATCTCGATATTACTCCAATCATGACGAAACTGAATACCATAGACAAAAATATGTTATGGTCGTCGTAGGGGAACGTCAGGGCGGGTAAGATGTAAATGCCAATTCATGTCATCTCACATTAGGCGCTGTGCCATCTTTTCTTCCTTCATTGATTCGTACATTCATACGCGATTTGCCCACTAAAAAGCGTAACTAGATAATATATATGTGTATATATTATACTTGAATTAGTGAACAGGTGATATGTGATCCACTTGTTAATGCCATATGAGATCAGTTTGCATCGTGTCTAACAGCCCAGGACGATCCCTTTTCCGCTTCCACGGCCCACACCCCTTCGAGGGTCTAAATCGAAGGCCAACGCGGGCGGGTCTCTCGGTCTCTCACTCATTCAATCGTATTCCTATCATGTTCGGCACACGTAGACAGGCGCCACAGCAGAGGCGGAAAGAGTATCGCCATTCGTATGATCAGCATGTTGTCATGTTTTCCGTTTGTCGCTAGCGATTCATCGATCGCCGAAACGATTCCTCTGAACGAAGACTCCGTGTGCTCGCCCCATCAGTGGGGCGTCACAATCAGTCAAGTCGAGCTAGGGAAATGGACGCTGCAAGCATCGTTGATAGGCCAATACCGTCAAAAAGCCGATTGAAATAGAAACGCTGCAGCGCAAGAAAAAACGATTCGAGACAATGATTGAGTCAATCGTATGGAGCTAACGGCGAAAACGGCAAGACAATTGTAACGACAAAACGCGACCGAAGTTACCCGGCAGGAAATTTATCGCCGCAACCGCTTCAAGCGTTTGTTGAACATGCACACAAATATGAATACATCTATGTGTTTGTAACGAGTGAACTACTATCGGTTGGAATTATACGAAGAGGAATGGAATGATATGTGAGGAAATGATCTGGTTATATGAATGCGATCTTTGACGGGAGACCTACAACAGCACGATATAGCTGGTAGCAATACTCTGCCCAAATCCATTGCAAATCCAGTGCGTTAATGATTTGATTCCCTGGAGAGTCTCCCGTGCTCTGCGTGAGGGATCATTTCCTTGTAACGCATGAGTTGTCGTCCTTTTTCCTTTTTGAGAAGAACAAGCAGATATGTTGTAAATGGACCTTTTTATAATAATTGAATAATGGGAAATACTCACCTGTATTGTAACACTCATCGTGTCATATTACCTTTCTGCTGCTGTTTGGATCACTTTAAAAATTTGTGGGCTACCTTGTTGAACGATGCAAACTGTGCCACTACAAGCTTTCTCTCTTAGTATATATATATATATATAAAATATATTGACTCTTGTATACCTCTCCCATGGCCAGGTGCAATTTCGAAACTTGACTTGCACTCAGCGAAATGTCCCTAATCAACGACGTAGCTATGTATTATTATACCGATTCACCGAGTGGTATCAATCTACTCAGAACCCAGAACGAATTAACCGGGCTCCCAACGGCATTATCACACCCCGTTTCTCCTCTGTCATATTTTTCCTACGTGTAAATCACGTTAATGCGTATTCCTCTCAGTGTCCGCGTGAGAGGAGAAATATGATTGAATTGTAACAACATCTTTCGTGTTTTCAGGAGGATTATTTTTCTATGCACGTCCACCGGCATGTTTAACAACGTTGGATAGAGTTGCTCCAAGCTCGGACGGCAAACGTTGAAATGAGCTGGTTGCAAGACAAGATTCGCCTTCCTTCGCCATGTTTCTGCTTTGCTCTGAAGTCGTGCAATGCATTTTAGATGAGGGGCATGTAAGTAAGTGGCATTTGCAACAAAAATACAGCAGGAGGCTGTCGGAGGAGCGACTTCGACCCTGGGGACTATGAAGGTGAGCAATTTGGAGGCTAGATTAACAACATATCGGACGAAACGCGTCTCATGTTCAGATTTCTTCCTTGGAGCCGTGACACACATATGAGTAGTTACTAGGCGGGGTGACGATAGTTTCAGCCTAATTTTTTCGTTCCTTGTGGAACTTGTTGTTGTAGAGAAAATGTCGAAAAGTTCTATTTTTGTCAGGTAACGTGCTTTGGAGTAGGGCCGAGATCTAGGCGGCATCCGCGCATGTGTTCTCACTCAGTTCTCATTGACTGGTCGCATGCTTTGTTTTGGTGGATGCTATGATCCTGGAGGATCTTAGCTGGAGTGCTGTTCCTGCTTTCAAAAGACAACACAAACTTCGCACGGCTCTTCTAACCAAATTTCACTTCTCCTGAGGGGCTGCCTATTGACATTTGCAAACTATTTTCGAAAGTTCTGAGTCTCCATGTCCCTGGAAACATTCATGCAGAACCGTTCGTTGAAAGAGGATATATATCAGCTTCATCAGGATATTCTCCAGGGCTATGCATTGGGGACATTTATAAATCGTCAACAAGTCTTCCTAATCGATCATAATCATTTCCCTAGCCGTATTGATGTACAACACAATATATTTATTTTCATTATCATCATCACTTTGTCTATTTCACCAACAGATGGTATGAATTATGAGTTATAACAGTGCAAAAACAGAAGATCTATATGACGATCCTACTGGTCAGGCTGAGGGGGGTGGGGGGTTGTGATCCAGGTCAATGAATGTCCTGCTTGGCAGATGCTGATGAGATGGTACCTGGGGCACGCATCCCCACAGAATCTACATGCGCAGGCTGGGCCCAGATCGCAGAAATTCTCAGACGTGCAGGCTAGGTGGTGAAAGCTGTGCACCGCGAATCTAAATATATTTATTTGATTACCACGTTACAATTAGCCATTCATACTTGAGCATACAGCATCTCGAATTCAAATATTCCCAAGTTGTGGACGATTCCCGAGACCCAACCTTCGACTCTCGGATACATCCTGAAGAAAAAGTCCTGCGATTGCCCGACATCTCACCATCGCCCGTTGGGTATACAACCGGTGGCAGCATTGCCGTCATATATCCTTTGCTCCCGGTTGAAATGGCAGGAGCCAAATTTTGGCCTAAATGGATAGTCTCCATCTAGTATACAGGCCCTTCTCTCCAAGCGGTGAGTTGATATAGATTCGCACGTATGTGAATTGAGTTCAGGCACGTTCAATTCACAGGCGTTCGCTAGAAAACCGTTGTTGGCGATTTGGCCAAACCCTACGCTTCTAAAACTCTCCATCTATGGTTCAGCCGTTTGTCAGTTATCTGTCACCAGCCTCGCCAGCCCTTCTGTCCAATGAAGTATTTTCGTTCTCGAAAACTCCGAGTTGACTGGTCATCCCGTGCTGTGCTTGTGGGGTGCGGGCCAATGCCAGTGAACCTTGCTCCATGGAGAACATCACCAGGATGACTTGGGCAGTAGAGTCGACCGATAGCAAAGTATAGCCTATGGTTGAGAGCCTGATCGTTTGGTTGGCCCCGCGTCCTCAGCACACATACACGCACACAGTGTCCATGGTGGTGTGGTCAGCCCTGAGAGACCTTTCGGGGGAGGTCGGGGGGGGGGCGAGGCGTACCTCACTTGGTCTGCGCGATTGGTCGGTCACAGTGGTGGCCGGCGTAGAGTACTATTATACAACGAAGATGGGCATACATTGAAGGAGGGAGGGAATCTAAATGGGGCCGGCATGGCTATTCTGCTGAAGGTGCAGCTGCTTCGCTGCAATGCCGATTACCCTCGTGCTGGGAGCGGCTCTCAGCCGAAGCCAACCGGCTACTCGGTGATGCTGACTACCCTTATGTATACCGTTGGTTGTCCGAACATAACACACAACTGTCTGGACGAAAGTCAAAAGGGTGATCCAGTTTGGTCAAGGTCATATCCTATTCATCGTATATTTCACCGTCAGGCGAAACCGCCAAACTGATAACAATACATTATCAAGTAGTAGCTTAGATCTCGGATATCCATCGGACATGCTGATGTTCTGGGCCCAGCTAGCTGCGTGCCGTGCCACTCTATGATGATAGCATGTTAAGCATAATGTAAAACTTTATCTTCGAATAGACAATCAAATACAGTTTGCGGAATGATATCAAAACAATGAAGGTGGAGCAGAGTTCATGAATGGGATATATAAACGTTGCAGCAGCTACAACTCCATTCTGTCGTCGCTGGTCGAATAGAGGCATCTGTGTCAATTTATCGATATATCAAGGTAAATACATGGACGGACAACGGTTGACGAGGAGAGTAATCATCAACATCATTGGCGGATCCAGCACAAGCAGCACCGCCCTCTCAATAATGAGTCCATATATTATATAATCGATTGATACCACCCGAATAATTTATCTGGAAAAAAAATACATCAAGCCTGAAGTGTCTGTCTTCACCAAAAACGCAACAACAACTACAACACCATAACATGTACCTAACCTAGTTTGTATTTGTATAGGTATTCAATTCGCATTTGATTATCATGGAAAAAAATTCTAGCTGGGGCTCTCTTTACTTGTACTTATTACCAACCGAAAAGGGGTATGGTTCGAATTACGATAACACATTTATACCGCGTTTAATTGACATATCATATAGCATCTGTTTCTATATAACTAAAGGGAAAACGCACATGTCAACATCTGATCATTGCCATCACCTCCATCGCCCCGACCACGAGTCTTGTAATTTCGTATGTCGGAGTCTATCAGTGGCCCAACTATATTATGCCTCACATAAAGGTTGCGTCCGATGATTCGGAAGATATATAAATAAATACATTTTCCAGGCTGACTCACAGCCAACAAATGACGTCCACGGTACTGCTTCGGAATATATATATATGCGATTTCCATCGAATGGCGAAAGCGTCGTCAGCCAATCGGTCGGCATATGCACCTGCGGGACAACCGCTTCAAATTAGCCAAGGTCGCCATTGTGAAAGCATTGAACGTCTGACCCGTCGAGTCCGGCCTTTGTGACCACCGGTGCTGAGTTGGCGCACGACCCTCAGGGGAGCCAGAGGGCTGCCTAGAGTGGCGTCATTATTGCAATTGCCATTGAAATAGTTCAAGCGACCTTGGGGTAAATACAGAGCGGATGAGGGTGGTTTCTCGACACGAACTTCGTAGATGTCTCATGGCTGGGCTTAAACCAGTGATTCCTAGCTTTGAAATGCGGACTAATCATTGTTTGCCCCTTTGCAAACAATGACTTATCCTCAAAGTGTAAGTGGACATTGTACGTAGACCGGTAGTGACAGTACGTTGCCAATGGTTTAAAGTTCCATCTCGAGACACATCTCAATCTTGAGATGCTCAGGCGAGATACTGTCACTGAATGTGTCACTCATAAATGTTAAGCTTCCGCGATCACTCATTTGTCATAAAGGCCTTCTAAATATACCAGTCGAACGGCGTTTTCTTAGTAAAATATAAACAAAGGAAGCTATATCAGTCGTATTGTAACGATATAAGCAAATACCGGAAATACATTTCGTGCTCGAAATGAGGTAGACGGTCTAGAAAGTCGAGAAATGGTCTACCTAAGTCCAAATAGGTAGAAAAATTTACCCGAATAGTGAAAAAACACACTCGCTGAACGTTCTTGTATAATATTAGAAGTCAGGTATAAATCCAATACAAGAAAACATCCCTCGCGTTATTTCGAATAATGCTATGATTTCGCAGCAAAACGAAATGTTTGAGAGTCTGAATGCACTCAGATAATTCTACACGTTGATGTTGAACTAATTCTTATACATTTGAATTGAATAATAGCATAAGACGTCGTTGATAGGAAAATAAACGCACCCATATCTATATTTGATATCATCAACGTCGTTCGTTGTGTACAGAGCATTCAACCATACCGACGGTAGTGTCGCCTTCACAATAGTACGGCCCAACATTTCTAACGAATCTTCCTCGGTATTGGCGCGTGTCGCTGCATAACTCACCTACAACAGGAAAAAGAGAGGAAAGTCCATTAGTTAGTAATAGTGTAGTGACACAATGCCGAAAGCAGTTGTGCCGTGGGCGTAAAATGTGGGCTGTGGGTCAGCCCGGAAAATTTATTTTATAGTTCTACATAAATGTATTACTCTGTGACACGTACATTGTTACATTTGCATATATATATATATATATATATATTATAATATATATATATATATAATATATAATATATATATATATAAGCAAGCATTCTTATATTAGTACTAATGCTTGATATTATACGTGGAAATAAAATTTCTGAATAGAATAATTGTTATGTGCCTCACTTGACTAAAGAAAAAAACATACGTACTTGATTGATTAATTGATTTCTTCAATATCAATCAGCAAAGTCGTACAAAGGTATAAATAAGGGATAGAGGATACAAAAAACGAATTAAATTATAACCCAACGAGACGAGGTATGCCTTGTATTCTGTACCCTTCATAATAGCAATTATACATACACATGCCAGAGCATACTTTGGCAATTATTCTTAACACATCGAAGTCAAGGAAGATACCGTCTTCTCACAAATTCCTAGACTTGGAAAGCCAACTTGATAAGGGCGAAGGCAAGGGAATTTTCGAAAATTAATTAGCTGTTAGAATATTCTGATGCTTTATGAAAGAACTGCCTCGACATGCCTCAAATAATTCTCGGCTCGCATTGTCGGCAATCAACGACAACAACTATCCTGTGTATGTCATTGATCGGCAGGGATCCAATCAGGAAGGCATATGCAAATATGTGTGAAATATTATTTTTCATCTAAACGACCACTAGTGTACACAAGGACAGTTGTATATATATATATAAATAACTGGTCTTGTGTACATTAATCGGTATATATATATATATATATATAATGGTTGCCGGCAATTTTCAGCGTGCAACTTCCCAGTGGGAAGCTCGCTATCGAACAGATCGCAAACAATACAGGGATACGAATAGAGCGCGAATGGATCGCATTAAGGCTGAGTCGCTGCTTAAGAGAAAATGACTTTGAAGAGACAAGCATTCATTAAGAACGATTCGATTATCAAGAGACGCCGGCGAAACACAAGCCGTCACAGTCGCAGCAGCATTATACAGATCACAGCTGTACTGGGCGGATTGCAAAGCGGTGATGGCCACGGCCATAGCCACAACCTGCCTGGTGAAGGAGCCGGAGGTCGCGGCCGGCAACTGCGCTACTTGAAGCAACCGAATCGGACACAGTGGCGGCAGCGAAGGCGCCAGACGTAATCGATTGAAGTTCGCTTAGTTTCGATGCCACGGATGTGGCTACGAGATTGATAATGCCGACACCCAAACTCAATGATGCTCGAGGAGACTCGAATAGAGGCTTTGGATTGTATTTGGAAATGTGCCACTAAATTAGTTGGTACTCCGCAATCTGGTGATTTAACGACAATTTGCGGAGTCGAGTTAAACCGCCGCCGCTGCCGTCGTCCGAACCTCTCCCCCTCCCAATCCTTCGTCGAGCGCGTCCGAAGCAAAGTCATTTCGAACAGTAGAACAGTAGATGGTGATACAAGCAGATGGTGGTTTATATCCGCCGAAATAACTGCGGAGGCGACGGTTGGCCGGGAGTGGAGAATCTGTACGCGTGTGGGCGCGCTCTTGTGTTCCTGTATATATGTGGCAGGTGGATCCGGTGATCGGGACAAGGCAACAAGAACGCCGTCTGCAGGTACACATACTCTCGCTCTCTCTCTCTCTCACGCGAAGACACGCACAACTATATGAGCTAATCAACAAGAACGGCTGAGGCGCCCATCGGCTGATGGCTATGGCGCGAGCATCACGGAGCCTCCGCTATGGCTGCAAAAGATCGCCCTAGATCCAATATCTCGCATGCTTGTCTACCACTCCGAATTGCATATGACAGTTATGACGGGAGTGTGCACGCGTTAACTGCGTCGCCTTTGCCAAGTATTGAAAAAGCACAAGAAGTAACCCAACCAAGACGGTAAGTGTAACAGGTTATGCTAATGTCGGCCACGACACACGGATACACCTATCAGGAAATGAGAACCTAGTGCCGTATTCGAAGGGACCTCCGTCGTTCGGCGTTCGACGAGCACGTTACATCAATATTATGAGCCTGTTTCTCCGCACGTATCATATTTTCTGAATAATTGCAAGTGATGCATACAGAAATTAATTCATGCACCCATATAAAGTATAGATAGATAATACAACGGGAAAAATAGTCCTTACAGAGAGCTATACTAGTGTATTAGGGCTGACTCTCAGCCAACGTTTAACGTCCACGCTATACATTGCTCTTGCATTTCTTCGTCAGACGGATCCCCAAAATGCAAATGTGCAACGGTGGACATCGAACCCGTTCGCCCAACTGTGTCCTCCGATGACATGAGGCATACGAATCCACCACGCTATCGGGCTCAATAAGATGAGCTCTACCGTGACATTGCCTTTATACTTGTGATGGCGCTGCAACAAACGGACAGGATCCGGACGTTACCGGACAGATCCTGAAGCAAGAGGAAGTGCTTCTCCAAATCGAGACTCTAAACCATGTCACCTCTCTGACACGTAAGAAGAAAAATTTAGATCCTACGCGTCGGAAATGACATAGGTATTGAGCCAACCAAGAGAGCTGGATTATTAGCCCGAATGTGGTCGGACGGACCCCGCCGCCACGGACGGATGCGCCTCGTTGCAACATTGCACAACAATACCCATTGGTCATTTTCCTCTTGGACGAGAAGGGACAAACCGTTGCATGTTTCAGTTCCTTTAGTTACTATGACCTAATAAATTTTCCGGGCTGATTCACAGCCAGCATCTAACGCTCACGCTACAACTACCTTCGGCATAAGGCTTCATAAGACAGCCAACCCCTTTAAACTCAAACGTGCAACGATGTGGATCGAACACGCGCACCCACCAACGTATCTCATCCGATTGCAAGGAGCACACGTGGGCACTACGCCACCGGTCTCGAGTTACTAAGATCTAACGACAAAGTTACCACTAGCATTTGAAATCGTAAAGTTTTTCATTTCGTATTTCTGTCTGCGTGAGCACAACATATATATATATATATATATATATGATTGCTTGAATGCATATGTTGTTGTGTGTGTATGGTTTTGTCCATCTATAGCAAGAATTTACATAGATGCACACAATTGCTTCTGTAAGCTTCCTCATTTCATTTGATGTCAATACATTCTATTCCAGGAGCTCTGGTTCAGTCGCACATGGTCTTCCCTCGAGCCGAGCTAAGAACGACAGTAAAACTCAGACAGCCAAAGACCACGATCGTTCGCGGCGATGGCAACAGCAGCGGCCGCAGCAGTCAACGAATGCGTTGACGGTCGCTAGAGTCGGTCAGCCGTTCAACCCCAGACTCCCTAACGGCAGGCACTGCAGGCCACCGGGAACCATTCTTTATGGCCACGCTTGCCTCCAATGCGAACACAAGAGAGGGCGCGAGATAGAGAGAGACGGAGGAGAAATGGAGCCACAGGGCCGATGAAGAGAGAGGTCGAGTTCTTTCAAGAGAATCGATCAAGCGACAAGAAGTTCCCGTCCTCTTCTATTCTCTACTACTGACTGACTTCTCTATGGCAAGTACGTACTACTGGTTCTTCTGTTATGCCTCCATGGCATGGCTCGGCTGGGCTCGGTCCGGCCGGCCCCGATGGCTAGTCGTTCCTATGGCGGTGTCCAATAGTTCGTTTCCGTGGCAACACCATACAACGTATGCTATTCTCCGGCTGGCTGGCAGATGATAGTAGTCAGAAGCACTGTGTGCACCGAAAGGATACAGAAACGGATGAGCGAGACGAGTGCCAGTAAGTGCCACACTGTGTAAGTGTATCTCTCTCTCTCTCCCCCTCTCTCTCTCTCTCGGTTGAAAGGCAGATCAGGTCGGCACCCAGCCGGTGAACAAATGATGAAACGAACCCACCGTGCAAAACGACGAAGTCACACAACACAGTCCAGCGACTGCAAACGTTCAGCGTTCAAAGAGGATCGAGACCCCGATGGCGTTGGCGCTGCCGACGACAGACGACGACAATCGCCGGGAACGAGACACTCTCCTCGTGAGCGCCACTCCGTTCGTCGTTCGATTGAGAGCTGCTCCAATTTCGTCCCCCGCCCCCGCTGCTCTCATACCCATACATAGACTTCACCACAAGCGGCTGGCCCGTGATCACCTCCTTGCACCCTTCGATGGGCTCGGCTCTGTCCCCAAGGCTTAACAATGTTCTTTTCGCTATTCGGCTTGCAAGTTGGCTGTAGCGAGGTGCCACAAATAAAAAAACCAATAGCACGAACATCGCTGGACATCCATTCAAATGCATATTGCCTGTATCGGTTCACAACATCGAACTTGACCTTGGGTAAAGGGTAAAAATGATCTGATAAACGCCACTCGACTCAACAGAATAAAATGCTCGTTTTGTTCAGCGAAAATCACATATTTATTCTATTTACGATTATCTTCCAGGTATCATTGGGAATAAAACGCCAAGACGTTTATATGTGGTCCGTTTGTATAGACCGCCATGTCAGATTAACAATTTGCGTTACACTCAGTTCTCTGTCCGTACAAACCTGAACTTTTATTCGTTTGCCATATTGCAATAGGCGGTGACAGATTCATACTCTGGACTTGGGACTACAATTACTGGTGGCCAAAAATAAAAGGTCACAAGTAGTCGCACGATTCGCCCCATTATTTTACTTAATTACATCGGGCAGCGTAGATCAAATGACGATTATACCTACATTGATGATGTCGACGACTGCAATAATACTATTATAAAACCGAGGACAGAATGTAAAGGACTCGACCGCGAGTTTGTGTATACGGTAGACTCAATAGGAGGATTATGACGTGAATCTGAATTAGCGTTATCTCTCCGTTAATATGGCCATAGAATCTGCAGGTTCATTTCAAAGCAAGACCGAGGAACATCTCCGTAATCGATAATGTCGATTCCAAATAATTTAGAAACAGTCTATATTTAATCGATTTATTGTACAGCGGCAACGTTTCCACAATGCTATCAATATTTGCGTCGAATATTAAGTCTCACACACACATACACACACCAAATTAGAACAATTCAGCAAACTGAACCCTTTCAATGGGGTTTGCAAATATAGCCGATGATCATCACCCGTCCCCCAGAGTAAAAGTTATTCGCACAGTGCCACGTACCTCGCCATGTCGAAATCTTATAATTTTGCAATCTATACACTATTCCTCAAATAATTCATGTTCCAAGATCGTCTGTGTGGCGTCACTCGTGTTGGCTCTTCGAGCTATCCCACCTTGGACAGAAAATTACCTGAATCAGATGAGCCTCTTGATTGACATTTTCTAATTTTCTAGGCTGGGTAGGATATCATTTGTTTTTCTTTATTTCTCACCATAAACGTTACTATTGAGCTTCACGTCGATATTTTCAATTAAATCTACTTTGAATTGAGAAACAACTAACGTCAAGTGGAATTTACATGTAAGCTGTGTGTAGTGTATAATTATATTAGTGTAAATTTATCGCACACGAGTATCTACGCGAGGCTAGCTACCGTTAAATGTACCGCCATACCAAGCCACGCTGTGACGGTAAATTTAGTTAAAAAGCCAACAACAATAAGAAAAACGAACTCCACTGCCAGAGCAGCTTCTGGGATACGGTCTTTCTCAACATATTGCATTCAGGCTGTATTATAGTTTCATTAACTTCAACCCATTTCACCGCAACCGGCTAAAAGACACTCTCATTAAATCCGAGTACATTAAGGTCACCAGTAGCATCATCATCATCATGCGAAGGTTAGGTGAGGTTCAGGTGTGTTGAGTAATTTCGCAACGTTACACCTTGATAATGATGACGAAGGTGATGAGGATCGCGATAATGATCACGACGCCTATCTAATCGTATACATCCATCCATCGTAATTGTGGAGGCAGTGAGAACGTGCATAGGCGAGCTCTCAGCTTCATTAGCTGCTACTACTACTACTAATACTGGATCTTCTCTGTCCCGGCCGTCTAATCATCATTTCAACTCGGATTGTAAATCGCGCCAGAGGCTGTTGCAACGCAACAGATGCGCGCTCGACGTCATGACCCAACTCGGAACTGTGAAGTCGACTGAATGGAGTGAAATTCGAGCAAAAGTTCTAAATTTCACTCACGGTGACCGATATCATATGTTATTCAATGTACGATTAATTGTGAAGTGTGCACCCTGATGATATATTGTTGTGGCGCTATAATATAACACATCACTATATACAATTTAATGTAGAATACAAAACGGCTCGATGTACTTATTTATATAGATCTTGCTTTATCTTTCTCTTACTGATTCTCCCAGAGGCGAGTCAAAGCACCCACAAATAGGGTGAAAACATTTCATGTCTTAATAGGTGCGCGCCATGTATTCTCCAACTTGTAGCTTTGGGTAACGACGCCTCTATAGCTCAATAAGGTCACGCCACTCTTGTATGTGACCATGTCCAGTGATGAGGCATGTGCAATATATATTACCACTTGTTACCTTGATGAGAGACGATGCTGATGTTCGATTTTTTTTATCAGGTAAACCCTAGAGGGCATCAAGGATCGGTACATGCTGAAGAAGCGATGGGTTTGGCAATTACCTGCCACCTTTACAACGAGTACAACCGCTAATCTAACACGGTAGCCACGTGTCTCGGCGGTTCACATGTTAAAAAAGGGCCAGCACGAGATCGGCTGCAAGGAAATGATAGAGGGAGCGTGACGCCTCCATACATGATTAAGTGTCAGGAGCCTCAGAATGTTAATTGCATTATAGCTCAAAACCACATGCATAATATGAAGATGGTTCGCTTCATCTGACTTCTCCTGCAGTTGCAATCTCCATCTCGTTCGAGTCAAGCGATACGAGTCCATTGCAGTTATTCGTCTGGATACGCATCATCCCCATTATATTGGCTAAGCTTTTTACATTTACAACGAACTCTCGGGGAGTTCGCCAAATGCATATTGAGATAGGGCATTTGAATACGAAAATAAAATTCACTTAAATGCTACTCCGATGGTATATCAAAATATAGTCTGCCCGTATCATTAATATACCACTAAGATGACTTCACCGTGTACCGTGGAGGTTCAATGTTGGTTGAGAGTCAGACCGGAAACCTTAAGATAACTTCACTAGTTCACAGATGATAAATTCTATTCCATGCACCCCATTAGTGTCAATGTAATTATTATCCTTAATTGACATTTTTATGAAATATTTCCTGTGATTAAATAATAAATGGCTTATTTCCAAGATTCAGAAGCAAATCAGAGGAGAAAATACGTACCCAAATTTGAAATTGAGTGCCCAACAGTGATAATGCCTATTATTATAATTACAAACGTAATCCACCACCCCTTCATCACTATTACGCATGGGACTTGATTAAGAACGCGTCAAAGGCATCAACAAGTCCTTACAAATTTCATCAATACAATAGGAAAACTTTCTCAGCCTGTCATAGGGCTTCTCCCCGGTGCAACCATCTGAACCCAAACGTATTGTTACGAACACATCCCTATCTGTATAATAGATCTATAAAAAAAGAAAAACCAGAATGAACGATAAAGCGGATGATCTCTTTCTGAATTCGACTCAAATGCGACTCTAACTGCCACCTAATGGTGAATCGAGACCACGGACTCATGGAAACAGGACTTGAGAAATAATGTAGCCATATCACACGTGTACTTCGTGATCGTTTTGTAAAAGCTACCTTCGCTTTCGCCATCTAATAGTATCCGCCACTAAGCGTAGTGTTTTTTTATTGATATTGGTCCATACGGGCCAAGCAGGAGGAACAGATGATTCCATGGGGGTACTTTGTTGAGAAATTTCTTTGCTGATTTTAATGTCGCCCTTCGTAAGTACACGAAAACAAATAGCTTGTGTGAGACACGCGTTTACAGAGTAGCAAATATGCGGGTGGCAAGGAAGCTCTCTAAGGTTCTAAAGGGTGTTTGATCGTGCACCCGGCCGCCTTTTTTCCTATGAGATGCTACCATTATATGAAAACAAACAATGTATCATCCTCCAACATAACATTACACTCACAAAGGACGAAGCCGGTGTACCATGGATATGCTTGCAGGCATACTCGTTGGGCAAAGCTGATCTAAAAAAACATATCCACCAATAAATGTTGTTGGCACCAGGCTGGTGCCAGCTCTTAAACACAGACTCTTCTACTGTGTGAATCGATTGCCAAGTGTTGAGTTCGAAGGAATTCGAGCCTTGAAAAATTGAACACGGGTTTTGCTCGTTGACGATCTGTGCCATACTACGATACTTGAGGGTACTACTCAGTGGCAGATAGTGCCGACGATATTCGTTGGACAGTGCTGTGTGCGTAGAAATGAGGCCATTTGCTTCTCACGCTCACATTGCAGTGACCATCTGAAGATTCCATAATGTACTGAATATACTGAGCATTTGCATCGAAGTGTCGCTCCACCAACGAGGACACCTGTCGTCAAGTGGAAACCGTATAACGTCATAGGCTAAAGGGAGCTGGATTGAGGCAACACGCTTCAAAAGGCCGATCCGCGAAGATTCATCCATCGTGGGATCCATTATGTGTGTACAGGCAGGTACATCATATCAAAGATAGGTTTGCTCTTCAATCTGCAGCGACTTCGATCGATCTATCGCCGTTCGTTCAGAAAGTACTCTAGAGCTATGCTAACTGGAAGGTGGCCCACAAAGAAAAAACACTGCTATTTCGACGAGCAGTTTCTTCCCAAAGGAAACCGGTCATGACCCCCAAGTAAACAACGACGACTACATGACACTGTAGTAGCCTATATACCATCCTCCTTTATAAGAATACATAGAGTTAGCAGATGATGCAGAGTTTAACCGGGCCCATTCCCCGCGTCGCGTGGTCGACTTTAGTGGCAGGCAATTCGGCGACTATATATATTACGACGATGAACCGCGGGCCGTGAAGCATCGCCAAGTCACTGGACGATGAACAGAGAGTAGAATTGTGCTGGACACTATAATGGAAATTCGACACAACGCTAGTAGGTCAGAGTGGGCCAGGGTACGCTTGGTCCAAGAACGCGGCAAGCCGGTGGACCGCTAGCCTGCCTGTCGTCATCCACCGAGGCCGTGTTCCTTGGCCGCATCTGGCCTCGCGTTCGTTTGCCACAAAATCACCTTGTCGGTGACCTTCGTTCACCATTTATCGGCCCTCAACCTCGACTTCCGCTGCACCTCGTATCCCTGGTCCCTCCCCGACTCACATACACGGTTTCCCGCAGACATCCACGCCAGACGCGAGATCGTCGACAGGCAGAGATCGCCATCAGACATACCCTTCTACCTCCCACGTGTCGGTGGAGGTCGCCCGAAAGACCATCTGACTGGTTTCCGCTGAAATATTAATCTGATAGAGGAGCGTAGCCTGCATGTTGGAGGATACGACAGGTCACGAAGTTCAGGAGAGAGGAACGAGAGAGGAACGAGAGAGAACCCTTGGGACGACTATAGTTGAGACTACTCCATCGACATACCAAGATACCTATTATAGTATAGGGAAGATTTAGCGGCTGGATAGCTGCACGTAGTCGTCTACTACTGCTCGAATGTGGAAACGTGCCATACGAATATATCCCGGGTAGGAAATACGGGTTGAGAGATTGAGGAGAGGGATAATTGACTCATATCGCAGGCGTAACATGCGGCGGGGGCAATTGTTATCGCACATTTTTATTTGTACGAACGAATATACAATCATCTATCCAAATGACGATATGGGCACTACTGTAGACAGGATGGCCGCTTTACTAAGTAATTAAATTGAACTGAAGCAACACATTGGATTCGATGATTAAGTTTCCAGTGCGGTATTGTAACATTGGTAACCCCGGAACGAAATACCAATGGAAATAACATTTACCTTCACTTCGTATTCAGCTTCAATGATTTGTCTTTGCTGCATTCATTCTTCGGTTTACCCCTGTATATGTATACATTCCTTATGTATCCTCTTGCCAACCATGAAGCAATACCTTTGAGGGAGATTTTTGCTAATATACCCTAGCTGTGCTGGCAGCGAAGTTAAAAATAACGTTGTTGACCTGACGAAGAACAACGAATGTTTGCGCAAAGAAGTTACGAATTGTCGAAGCAGAGCAAGCACACATTCAGCGGGCAATGAAGAACACCTGTGAGTGGCCAGTTGCGCAATATAAAACTCCCGATGAGCAAGGAGCGAATCCATAATATTACGCCAAGAATGTGTCAGCCTTATCATCAGTTCATTCCTTCAGCCTTATTACCATATGGGAGGTGTAAAATCATCAAATGTATCTATGCATGCCACTCGATGTTGCCCATACTAAGGCCTCCAGAAATAAGCTCCATACTAAACTCGGCGATGGCCTGCTGCCTTCTGCGAACTCTTCCAGCCACCGGTCGGCCCATTACTCTCTCTCACTCCCTATCTTCGTATCGCTGTCGTTCTCCATCTCTTACTCGCCTTTGCCCAGTTTCTCCCAGTGTAACTTTGTTTCGCAAGTAAGTGGATACGATGATCATAATCCGACAGGCGACACACCACACACCGTCATCGCGTCGAGTGGCGTCGGCCCCGGTTAGTCCATGCCACCACGGATTGTGGCGCACCCCCTCTTGTTTATATTATAATAATAATAATAGGAATCGGACACCACGGGACAATTTGGACATTCATTTTATCCCACGGCCACTGCCATCACCATCACCACCTATACCCTTACCCGTCCGGCGGCCTTCTCCCACCGAGGGGAGATTATTTCTCTTAACCCATTTGCCAGACATTCCCCGTGACTCACCCACGCCCCTTCACTCAATGGGTCCCTCCCTGTAAGAATCTTCCGATCCTGCTACTAGTGCTGCTGCTGCTGCCCAGTTGCCGTCCTTCGAACGGGTTTACGAGCCCCTCGTACAGAGCTCGCGCCTCGACAATGGCCTAGCTCCAGGGTGCGCCTGACCGCAGCGGGTAAGAGCTCGCGGCAGGGCTGACAAACATTGATTCGGTAACGCGCCTGGGGGGGGTCATCGCCTTGATATGATGCTGGTGGTGGTAGCAAGTCGCCGCAGCAAAGTGATAAGCTTGCTGCAGCGTTGAATGAATGAGCCAACAAAAAGCAATACACCGATTGATCAGCCTTTCCTGCCTTTTCGACTATGGCCGATTTCGCGACGCTGCCGCGATGTCGATACATCAATGAGCAAGTCATTCTGGGTGACATTTATTTTCTGAACTTTTTTAAAAATAATTTGATGATTCTTTAATATATATTTTCGTCGAACAATAAACGTAGTACAGATACTTGGTTTCTAATAAATAAATGTATATGCACCTCATTGTGATAAAATAACCATCCTAAAGCATATGCGTAGTCTTAATAAGAGGGTTAAGTTGGCAAAATGATGATCCATATCAACTAGTTTTTACCAACATTTAAAACTATTTATCTGTGAGTGAAAATCTCAGTCCCCGGCGAAACCATTCTGGCTGTTTCATGTCGTCACTGCATGTCAGAACGATTGTGATTCCACCGTTGTCAACGCGTCGGACATTTTCTATTCATTGTCAGCACTGCTGAGGACTCACGTAGTGTCATCTACGCGTGTAATGAATAAAACGCACAATTAAAAATAAATCAGCGCAAGGTAAAATATGCCTCAAATTAAGCATATCTGCTAGCCAGCCGGCCTGTGCAAAGACTTGAGGTCGGTCAAGCTTCAGTCGGCGGAGCAGCACTAGGCTTAGTAGCTCACTAGAGAAAGCATAGCGTCAACAAAACGCACTCAAGAAGTATGGGAGCAAAGCCAGCGACTTTGTGCAGTCATTCTGATCAGCTACTATATTGTGTGAACGTATGCGTACGTATTTATATACATGATACTATATTAGGAAACGATTGGTTCCAAATACAGCTCTGCTCCTTAAGGATGGATGCACGTCTTTGTGCTTGGTGAGGATATTTGAAGCAAGTATGTTGCAAGAATTTTGAGGCATTGGCTCCAAAATATGGACGAGGCTGGCCGCGAAATCGAATCCCAGATTTTTTGTCGATTTTTCCCTCAGACCTATTTTAGGCTACCCCCCACGCGAGACGTTCTGAGCTTGGTCCGTCGCACACAATTCACTCATTGCGTCTATTATGCAAAGTCGCTTGCGTTGCTTAGGTTGATGTAAGAACAGAACTAGCTATTCATGCAAGGAGTCGGCCGAGGTCTCTCTTTCCACACGTAGCACGTACCCAATCGCATCTATTAATACGTGTATACAAACAGCACGAGCATGGAACATCGATGCTATCACATTCGCTGCGGCGTCAGCTACCTCGTTCCCAATCCTTAGAATGTGAAAAAAGTTAACTTTGACAACATACAAGACAAGGTGAAACTTTGCTTCTGGATCGATGATGATGGCCACAAAAAAACGGTGGACCAGTAGTAGATAAAATGAGCCGATGGTCATCAGGGCAAGATAACAGTGATGAGAAACCGTTGAAAGAAGGAACAGATCGTCTTAAATATCGGAATCCGCATTCGTTCGCCGAACAAACGGATGTTTCTTCTACTGCGGTCTCTCCGTCCGCGGTGTCGTTCTGCTAACGCAGACCGAAATCGCTAGAATTAAGAAGGCGAATAGCACGGCGTCAGACATTCCCGTGATACCGGTCATGGTAATCTTGCGTAGTGGACATCGAGGATGAAGTCGGCAAAGGGCACGTTATGCTTGTAACCATAAATGTAATACAAAGCATCGTAACGTCTCGATGACGCCGTCTGCTCGCTGGAACTTGAAGTCTGTACAGCCAGTCTTGATGATAATATATTCGATATATACAGGTACCGCGTAATCCAAGAACAACAACAACCACAACAACAGCAAAAACTCGTTGATTTGTACTGACCGAAAGGCGACAAACCGCAGTATCCCCCATTTCATACATCTGCTGCTGTACTTAATAGGCAGTAGAGTAGACAGGCAACAAACGCCGTGATATGTCTATGAGGAAGCGGAGTTGAAGCAGAACCACGTATGGAGTTCACTACTGGTCCAAGAATCGGCAGAGCTCTACGAACGACGCTGTTACAACTTTGAGCAACATTCGCTGAGCGTTTCGGATCGTGCACAATCGGTTTACGATGCGAATTACGACGACGACAACGGCGGATGTCTCCGCAACAGCAAATGTTTCGGATGCAAGAGAAACTATATAGGCGAGCAGGATGGTTCTGCCTCCTGTTTCTCTACGGACATGGAAGGAATACGAATTCGCGTATATACATGTCTATCTCTATAAACATATACTCCAACAAACAGAGTCGCTCATCTTTTCTAGAGAAGTGCTAGTGGGGGGTGCTGGCGGTTTATAATAAGAGGCGGCGATCGACAGAGAGGACTTAGTTACGCATATCTCTCGTCTGACAGGAGGACAGGAAATACGCCCTCCTTGGCGCGTAATAGTTGCTTTTACTTTCAATTCAGAAATCGCAGCTCGGGTCTGCGTGACCTCTATGTCCCGATGACCAACTTCATCTGTATATAGATGATAGCACACTGCTTTTTTCCTCTTCGTTGAACTATTACCCTGCCGCCCTTCCTTCGGCTCATTTTAAATCCTTTTTATTTTATAACATTAGTCTAGCCGATTGGTATTACGCTTCTAATTCTATATGTCGTGGTCTCGAGTTGATGGCCACCTCCTCGTCGTTGGGAATTGCGTCGTCTTGAAACGGCGATATGTTGTTGGGTGATTTTTATTTTCGATTTCCTGTTACAGTTCATTGCTGGCACTCATTGCTCTCAATAGATATAAATGTACATTCCATTATAGTATTGATTACTGGGTAATATCATTATTTCGACTTATTTCCAATGACAAGGATGAAGTGCGACATAGCTATATCAAACGTTATGGGCTAAATATACCGTCTGTTTAATATGGCACGCTTTACAAGGTATTATTCTGCAAGCGTTGAAACCAATTAGCATTTCTAATAATTATCCAGCACCCAATTTGACCACTCTGATCAATGACAGAGATGCCACTCATTACCGAGGCTTAAGTATCTCTGCGAGTAACGGGTAATGGGTGTTCTACGCGGCAGTGCATTCATTGAGCCATGCATTCAACCATACGCATGTCCGATATATACCACATATATACCTAATACATATGCGATACACGTATACAGCATATTTCCGAAAATAGCACAAGGTGGCGCTGGAACTGCTACCGAAGCAACTTAACCAAGCAAGTAGCAACTATCTTAATAGACAACGATTGCTCTGCACTATAAGTTGAGTACAAAAACATAGATTTATTGTATATGCACTAGAAATGTGGAAAACAAACAAGTCACAACAAGTCCCGTTATGATTTTATTCGACGTCATCTTTCAAAGCGTCTCGATCCATCTTTTTAAATTTCTCCACGAGATCAGCGGGTATGTCGACCTCCTTCAAGTTGTCCTGGTCAGGTTCGTCCTGAATCAAGACGTCGACAAGATTCTCGCATGCAATCACGACTGCCCGTTCCTTTTCCACCTAAAGAAAATAGAGACGAGTAGAAATGAAAGGCGTCGTCATTTATAACACTTTTGTATGAATGAGGCTTTCTTTTTGTAAAAGAGGTGAAATCTTTCAGCACGAATTTCTATCTCCACGAAACTATTGTTTTAACTGCACGACCCTACATCTGTAATATGGCATGTTTTTCGTGAGGTCGGTTGTGTTTCCTTGTATACGCCATAACATCAACGTTTGTTTGAGTTAGGCCTATTGCCGAAAGTCAAGGTCTCGTCCTGTACTAAAATTGCTATCTTCTGCATATATGCATAGACTATACGAACATTTACCTTGTTGTGCCGTGTGGGGGCATCACATCATAAAGGGATTATTTTTGAAATCAGACGAATATTTTTGGCTTCCGTCCACCGCTTGAGCAGTTTTCCCGCATTTAATTATTATTACTACTACTTTTAGCCGGATCAGGAGTTTAGAATTTCACTAGGACCTCATTAAGTTTAGTGATTAATTGACTCGGACAGATTTAAATGACTTGGATTAATTTTGGATGTCGGTTTGGCTACCAAATTTGTCGTTAAATGACTATCAGCTAGTATTAATATATAACTAATAAGAGATATTATTATAATCACCTTATGCAACTCCCTGAGAACAAAATATGCTCCATTGTCCTTCAGGTGCCTTCTTCCAAAACGTGTGGCACACAACTGGTTAAGCGCTTCAATTAGCATCTTCCTGATCTCAGGACTCTCCTCCATTTTCTTATCAGCGCCAAGATATTGACAATCAATGGGCAGCTTCTCCATGTCTTCCTCGTCAAGATTTTCCTCGACCTCAGGCCCGATGAGGGGGCTAAGTAGTCGCGGGAGAATGTCGACCTCTTCGAGCAGCCACCGGTGATGTTCAGTATCAAATGTGCAGTTGCGAATACTGCCCACAGCGCCATACCTACGCGTTGGCGTCGTTGTCGACAAGTTAATGAAGGGGAATAGTTTCTCAAGGCGACCTTTTTCAGGGTCTGTGAACCAGGTTCGAACTGGGCGCAACATCGTCAAATTGGAAAACACAAATGCAATGTGATCCTGTAGCACGTCATCTATAACCTCTATTGCTGCGACGGGTTGGCCACCGCTCGTTGTTGAATCGGAGGAAGCCGGTGCCCCTGAACCGCTATCGCCATGCTCCTTGGCCGTCCTACGGCACAATGCGGTGAGTAGATTGTCGGCAAATGGCTCCATCAGGATCCACGTTTTCTCGGCGCTCTCTTTTGTTTGCGTGAGATTTGCCAGTAGAGCGCAGGCCCGTGTAACATATGGCTTATGAATGTCTAACGCATCGGAAGTTACGCGGTTTTTAACGAAATCATTGCATTCTGTTAAAATATGCAGGGCGAGATCTTCATGGGAGGAGAGATTTAGAACACACTCGTACGCTTTGCCGACAATCGTAGGATTTGGATCTTTTTCGATAAGGATGCACAGCGCGTCAATGAAAGCTGTTTTCTTTCGAAATACATCGAGACCATCATCGGTTGCCGTCATACCCAACAGATAGACCACGGCTATACCTTTAGCAACTGCTGGTGCGTCAAGACGCAGAAATTGCGCCAGCTCATCGAGTTCTATCGAATCACTCATTTCGTTGAGAAAGTCTTCAACAATACAATCAATAACGTCACAGCTCACAATGTCCACTCTTGGTTAACTGTTCTGTAAATCAGACAATATAATATTATCAAAGAATATTCTCACCAATCAACTGATAGGTGATCACGCTGTATAACGGCGGCAGGTCCCTCTGCAAAAACCTGGCCTCGACACGATTTGCTTGAAACTACAACTAAAGAGTTACACTGATTACATTATAGAGTTAATAATAACCGTGTTTCCGTGTTCTTGTGACACGCCACCGCATTGGAGCGTTAAGTACGTCTTCGACCAACTGTAAATCTAATAATTACTACATAGGCCAAGCTAAGATATAACTATGACACTAAATAGAGAAACTATGACAAACTCCATATAAACTCAATCCTCTCTCTCTCCCTCTTAACGAGACAGAAACCTCACTGAGTCGAGCTCTATAGTTGAAGCGATGTCAAAGAAACAACAAACTGTATCGGACAGCCACAAGTGATTTAGCGCGTTCGTCTTCTCGTGTCCCGCTGAACAAAGTCTTCGCTCATGTTCCACGCAGCGAAAGCTCGCATAGGCACTGGCACTCTGCTCGGCGAAGACTATTATCTGTCAGAGCGAAGCACGTGTTACTATGGACGGACTGCACAGCGCTCAAGGGTTCGATCATGTCTCATCCCATGATTGTTGTTATTGATGCTTATTTTCTTTGGGTCGCAGAGAAGGGGAAACACTCGACCGGCAACAATATTTTGGCTGACTATTTTCTCAAGTCTGCTATAATAGACTAACGGCTACAACTACGTCGAATAGCTTAAGGAGGTCTGCGAGTGGTGCCACAGTGGCGGAGTAAACGACCGCCCAGGGTGGCCAGCTCTGCTGCCACAGTCCCACAAAGCAGCACATCCTCCGCACGAATGGGCGGGCTCATATAAGAAGCAGGCCTCTCTCCAGAATAGCGATCACTATTATGGAAGATCGAAGAATCGTGGACGGGTGAAATGTGTTATGCGTAGATCAAACAGGAAATTGATAACTAGAACCTAAATGTACCCGTGACGTTACATATAGAAGAACTTAAGTATTGTAAAACTGTGCTTCCTTTAATAATAACGCTTTATTTCAAAGGTTAGGTTTAACAATATCTGAGTTAGCCGCTATGTGTTTGCCAAGAAGAGGTCATATGTTTGAAAAAGCTACCCATCACGTAGGGCTCGAGACACTCTCCAAGGAAATAAGTCATTTACACATTGTTTCTTAGCTATGAATTTAGGTAAGACATTTATACCAGCTCTGGTAGCCGTCACAGTCACATCAAACATTGCACTCATTAGCATGGGAAGATGTTTACCAATACAAATATATGTGCGCTTATCTATATTGTCAAATTTAGCCAATATTGGCATTATATTCACTTCCTCCCTCGTACATTGACATTTAAAAGCGACGCGTTTCACGAATTTATCCCCCACTTTTTGCAGCCTCTCTTTGTCCAGTTTTAATCCTGGGCAATTTGTTAATAAACAAATAAACATAAAATAGTACCACTAGTCCTGCCGCACTATCCACAGAGACGTGATGTAATTTGTTAATGGCATAATTATTTGAACGTGTATCTTTCAATGAATAAGCTCTATGAGTATCTAAACAGACCCGAATTTTATGAGGGATTCATCTCGCTGTTTTTAACCACCATTTGCCGGTTAATTGGTCCCTATTATAATGTGCGACTGTTGATAATTTGTGTGCGTTTGTATGTATGTACACAAGACAAATTGGTTTATTAACGGAATTGCGCCTTTTTTGTAGCACATTCAACAAGTTCTCGTAAATATAATACTGATTTATATACATCTTACTTAAAAATGCGGCCTATTATTGGAAACTGCGGTATTTACGCTGCATTATAAACGTGTGAACACTGTGGATCCTATATGAAACGTGCTGAAAGCTGTAATTTTCTTTCAAAGTCACTTATATTGGCAGCATTTTTCGCGTCACGTGTAAGGCAGTTTTTTTATGCATAGTAGGATCTCTTTTTCAATAGACTCTAGATACCAGAACTCGAGCTTGAATATAAAGTTGCTTCGTGCCTCACCCTGTCACCGCTACTTTTGGTGAACTCATCTCCATTTGTGCAAAATGTCGAAAAGAGCACCAGAGCGAAACACGGACACATTGTGTTTCGTCGTGTCGAAATTGCATGACTCGTAGATTGTCTAAAAGCCAACATAATAACGGGCAACCCATTGTTCGTCGCATTAAAAATTGAATCGTCCTTCGCCAAAAAACACATCACCCATTCTGCAACCCAATGGACGTGCATACGAAGGGATACATGTGAGATACGTTGTACCAATGATGGTTAAATCATGTGCAACAAAAATGGTGGGACAGAAGCTTTGCTCATAGAACTAAAACCGTCATTCATTTGATGAGTCAGTCTGTACTAATACTAACTGACAAGAAGCATAATCGACGTATTTAGTCGATCGCTCTCGGTAGCCATTCAAAGCACTAACGGCTTCGTCCGCTCGTTATTTCGCGCCATCGGTCGGCCGTTTCTTGAAGTTTAGCTGATCTCGAGTGGAGATAGTGGAGGAATTTAGAAGTTTTAGGGTGTAGTTAAGTGACGGAATGGGAGGAACGACTTCACTTCCCGCCGATCGTATATTCATCGTCTTGATCGCCAGCCCACGAAGGAGCTAGTCATCAAAGAACGCCCTACTCGTCTAGCCTGAAGTTATCATGAATATATATATATATATATTGTAAGTGTACATTGCATTAATACAGAAAGGGCCGGTTGTATTGTATATAGCAATAGATCTTTGTCAAATGTGGTACTTTCGTCATGGACCGTATCCTTGACGGTGTAATATTATGTGCGATGAAATGTGTAGCATCGAGTGGGTAGAGTTCCACTGCAAATAACAGATACACACACATAAATATTCACATAAATCATTCGATCAGAAACTAGGACCAAATCGGACAACAATAACGCCGGTATTGGGATCGGTGAGAATTTAAAAAAACACGCGAACTTTTTTTAGGTTGCACATCTGAACAAGGAGGTCCGCAAAATTCTATGATGATTCTTCTATCCATCCATATTATTCTATCCACAGGCGAAGATGAAATCATACGTATGTATAATTATAATATAAGTATAGTAATTGTATGTATACATAATCTTTCAGATTCCTTATATACATACTAAATGTGTATATATATTACCTAAAGCTAGAATCAATGCGAAATGAGTAGACAAAATAAAAAGAAGTAACTGAAAAATCAAAGCGAGTTATAATTGTGACATATTGCAAGAGTCAACAGATCATTTCTTTTCTTTATTCAAACAAAGCGTATGGTCGGCAATTAGGAAGCGTGCATGGCTCACACGGCTTGCTCCCATGAGTAATTCACCCTTGACGGTTTGTTACCATGGTTCTCTCTATGTATTTCTGTGGATAGTCCCGCATAATTGAACAGCGTTATTATGCGCATTAGTAAGAATCAATTTGTTGCTTCCGGTGAAGCACCTCTGAAATTCTCCTACTTAAAATGCATGTCATTGAACCATGAAGGCAACAAGGCTGCGTTCCATTTTCTTAATTAATATTTACTAGTTACTTTTTAGCGCACGAACTGACTGAAGTGTAAAAACGTCCGCAAAATATCTCCAAAGTGCAGGTTTACGAAATTTAGCGCAAAGTTCAGAGAAATCAACGAATATGAGATTGGCGCAGTTATGTATACAGCGTAAGTAAATCTCACAGCCAACATTTTATGTCCGTAAAATGGCTGAAGTGGTTAACATGTGCATATATATATATATATATATCGGATAACCTTTCCAAAATACGACGACGTACATAACAATAAATCGTACTAGAACAGTAGCGACGTGCACTGTTAATGTATACGACCGAACAGCATCGAATGATCAGGCATAAGATGTATCACATGTTCGTTAGTAAATTATCAGTGACCGCAAAATTTGAGATATATTATTATCTACATTTGGGCTGAGCAATTAATGGCAACATTCAAACAAACTCCAATCAGCTGCCAATGTACTGAGTTGACATCACCAGACTCGAAGCAGCCTTCAGAAGTCTCGCTCCACTCCCCTACAGAATCACCGTCGCCCGGTTTTTTCAACAACGATATCATTATATAATGCCATTAGCTGTTTCGTAACATAGTTGCAAGTCACACAATCACTCACTATGAGGTGCAACTCATATCGATCTGTTGTGATAGCTCGTGACATCTGAATGTCACCGAGACTGCAGAGTATGGCTTTGTGAGAGCGAGCGTCGTCCTGGTGGACGGCGGTGACATAATTGCGGGGCAAGATAGATTGAGATACCCATGAACACATTTACAATGGGTCTCTAGTCACTAGACCACCTCGCCAGAATGTCTACCGACGAGTTCAGCCAGAGCTAACGATAGATGGCTATTTCATTAGTTGATCAGTTTACGATGTTGTAGGCAGCCCGTTGTTGTTGTTGTTGTTGTTGTTGTTGTAGTTGTTGTAGTACCGTGCGCTAACCAATTGCGCCACTGGGGACACGGCGCAGTGAGTCAGGTCGAAAAATGTATTTATTTTATTTTTTAGTAGTAGTAGTAGTAGTAAAAGTAATGCCGAACGCATTACCGTAGACGTTAAGCTGTGGGTTAGCCCGGAAAATGTAATTTATTTTATTTTAGTAGTAGTAAAACAACTAAAAAGAAGGAGTTGTTGTTGTTGTTGTAGTAGTTGTTGTCTACTCTGAGTTCCACTATCAAGCTGATAGTGCTCAGGTCTAGTCGACAGCATCATCTGTTTTCTGGATGTATTCCCTTCGAATATGATAGTAGCGATTCAATTCAGTTGTACGTTTGTCACGTTTAGAAAAACGGCACGAACCTCGATCGAGGTAACAGAGAACAGGAGAGATTCGCAGGTTTAGTTGTAGCAAGGTCCATGACGCCTCCATCAATCGATCTATCTATGTGTCGATCTATCCGCCGCGACGGTGGCGACTATGTCCTGCTGAGCTATCTGTCTCCCAATATATTTTCCAATGGGGAGACGTAAATGTCGACGTCTACACATATCCTGCGTGCGCGTTGCCAGTGGAGTAAAAACGACGAGAAGCGAGAGATAGTCGTCGTCGTCGTCGTTTACTTGCCTTGCCTTGCTCACCCAGCGAGTCAGTCACTCAGCCACTGACTTTGGCCGTTCACCCGTCGCTCGACGGTGTGAAGTCATACAAACCGGAAGTTTGCAGAACTCCGCTCTGTGGCAGGGGCCCCGCAGAGACAGCACACTTACGGCCGGCCGACTGTCTCCCGCCAGAGGTGTGCGCGGGAGAGATCACCGATTGGGGTGTGCCTGGCAAACCACGGTTTCGGGGGTATGAGACAGCGGGGCTCAATGGGGGAGGAAGGCTCATCTTCCTGCCAACCCATGGCACCACTACTTTCCTACAGCCACCCTTTTCCACCTGCTGATAGATGATAGCTAGAGAGTGAGACAGCGGGTGCGACGATCCGCCAATGCGACACCCCCTCTCCCGGTCTGCGCGAGGGGATGTGACCACCGGAAGTTTAGAGAACGTGCCGCAAGCAGCAGCAACGTAAACGCCGCTACGTACCTAGATAGATAGATCGAAGGAAAGGAGGAGGAGAAATGTCTCGGTCTCCTCGGTGTAGTCAGCCAGACCAGTCGGACGGCGGCCAAAATAAGGACGCTTGTACACGACCGTCCGGCCAGCTGACAAACCGCAACTACAAACTCCAGTGACAATGACCAGGACGCGAATAGCAGAAGCAACAACAACAACAAAGAAATATCGATACCGACATCAATGAAGCGTTGCCGGCAACGTTTCGCTCATTGTGAATGGATCTGTACATGTGAGTCCCTTCACTCACGTACACGGCGCGTATATCCAGCGGGGTGTAAGCAGAAAGCAAGAAGTGTTATGAAATGTAGGAATAGAGTGGTTACCTAAACGCCTATCTGATCAATGTAATGTGCAGCTCAAAATGATGCCTAGGTCACATCACAGGCAATCGGTCGGACTCCAACTGCGTAAACTCTATCAATCCAGCCTGCTCAGGCCTTGACCTCGAACCCTCAGAGTGCTTTTGTAATTGTCCGATATATGCGATAACTGACTCTCGGGGCACGTGCAGATATCAACAGATGTCGCTTGGCTCGTGTCACATGAAGGCCAATGAGTGAGTGGGTCGCGGCTGCGAGAGATAAACAAGCTCACCATGTAGAATCTGTGAAGAACTAGGCCAAGATAGAAATTAGTCCTGGTATTATAAAGCATAGTTATGTACGATTATTTTACAAGTGGTTGGACCTTTATGAGAGATCAACATAAGATTTACCTATTTGTGTATCTAGTTAACCATTAATTAAAACCATTAGTTTGCTTTAACGAGGGAAACATTATTCCAGCATAACGTATTGAAGTATGGCTGGAGTTGATCTATCACTGTCTCCGAAACCCTCCAATCCCAAATGATGATCTAAGACAACGACTCCTGTGAAACACAGCTCTTAGATTGAAATTGCCTTAAGAAGAAAGCAACACACAGTGCAAGCTGCTTGCTTCACCGAGGTCAGACTAATTCACTTGTTACAGTGGACAGGACGTTTGAGTATTTGCAACGAGCGCCGCTTGCTCAAGGTCCGGTGTATTCATTATACAGACACACATACTCACAATTATGATACATGAGCTTTGGAAAAAAAGCCGCGATCTTTAGAGGGCGCGGGATATGTCAGAGGAACTGTGTTGTGGTAAAGGCAAACAGCGATCCCGAAACATGTAGCTAATACCAAATGGAACGTGCTATTCTGAGTTACCTTTAGATATGCACAGAAGAATTGTATTGCGTTTTTTTTTTGTAGGAGGTCGCGATGCACTGTATTCAAATGACATAATTCTTTGAAAGTAAATTAAATACTTGTTTAGTACCGACATCGTCCTCACAATCTTACGAGTTCATATGAACACTGTAACATGTGCTTCTTCATGTGCTTAAATCATATTTTTTGTTGTGTCTAGCACAACGAATTTCTATTTCATTGGCAGCCCCCCGCCGCCAACTAGGTTGCTCCGTCTATCGCTGCCACTATCAGGACGGAAGCATTATCCCAAGGCGAGTCCAAGTGTTCTGCGTGGTGAATGATGATATACGGGTTTACTGGCAATATTTTTACACCCGCACTATCAGCAGCCGCAGCAGCAGCAGCACGGAGAAACGAGAGACAGCAGCGCTTTAGAAAAGGCAGAGGTTATTATGCCACGTGATGGCGGCGGCGGCAGCAGCAGTAGCAGCATCGATGGTGGTGGTGGTGGTGGTCCCGACTGGGAATGGGTTGCAGTGACCGCCGAAGGCTCCACCGAGCGAGGCTTCATTATTTCCATATTGGGTAAATTCGACAAACCGCCTTTGCCACTGCCGCCCACGCTATCGACGGCCACAAAGTCCAGTTTCGTGCTGCTATCCTCAACCGCTCAAGCCCCCTCCCCCGTATCGTATACATCCCATAGCATATATATATACTGCCAGCCAGCTTTCCCATATTCCGTGAAGGCATATTTATGCGAGGCGGTTTTACCAGCGCCGCCAAGTGGGGCTCGGGGTCAAGCAGGGGGTTCTGGTGAGCGTAGAGGCCATCGCCACCAGGGACACGTTGGGTCTGTACCGGAGGCGGCGTCCAGCAAGAGACGTTCTCACAGACTCGATAACGCTGTGTCTATCAGTGCGGCCTGGCTGAGCGGTAGAGCGGTCCTGAGTGGCAGAGAGCAGGATCTTCCAGCAACACCAGGAACAGCAGCCACTGCTGGCCGAAGCCCGCGAAACGATTTACTGTACGTATCCCAAGTTCAGCTTACTATGCCGTGCGTTCGCACGGCGAATAAGGAAAAGCGGATGGGTTGAGGGTCCGAGAGCGTTCAGCACCAAACCAATCGAACCCCTTCCTCTTTATCATCGCCGCCGCCGCCGTCGGCACAGGACTTCCTCGTATAAACGTGCACAAATCGGCAGCTTTCGCCTGTCGGTGCTCGTCTCTGGGTAGATGTCGCCAATTCGGCTGAGAAGGAAATCCGCTGCAAAATGAGACTAGACGAAATCACGTCAGAATTTTTATTTTTTCCAAAATTGCGTCGTTCATTATTTTCAGTGTCATTAAAAACGTTCTCGATGACACCACGGTGACAAGTAACAAAGGGATATGGCATCACGATTTCGTGGCGTATTATCGATTATAAGAACTCCTATTTCATAGCGGCAGGACTATACCATCGATAATCATGCACCGAGATTCATGTAGGATTGTGTCTACCTAGTAAATTTTTCAGCCTGACTCAGAGCCCACGTCCGCAGTACTGCTTTATGTCTATCTAGCTGCTTGCGATCTTCCGATCTTAACTCCGAACCACGAGGCGAGTTTTAATGGCCACTACGGCGCTAGGCACCGCGTGTGCACCGTGGACGTTAAATGTTGGCTGAGAGTCAGCCCGAAAAAGTTTAGTTTAGGCACCGCGTGTTGAAGGCTAAATAGCGGATCATTACGGAATCAAGAATTGTCGACTGTTTTTGTTTTCTATCAAATAAATACAAGTACAGACTTACTTTCGGATTTAGTTCTCAACGGAATCAAACACTGTTCCAGGATAATCGTAAACATCATGTCATGCTCAGTAAATATTAGCCAGCCCCGACAGAGACACAGCGAACCTGATGAGCGATACGCTTAAAAAGATGACGGCGACATCAAACGAGATTTGAGGACAGAAATATTGAACAAAAGAAACGCTGCAACACCAAGGCAGATTATCAGCATAAAGCCACAGCGGCGAGATCAGTGGCGAAGCGACAACGCGACAAAAACTCGCGTGGATGTCATGTGTCACCACCATAATGTCAGATTTCGGGATCCATCAGACTTCTCCTCAGTGTAACGCAATATGTCAGAAAAACGAGATAAAAACCACACCTGACCCATTGAACGAGCAGCTGTCGACAATCTAACAGGCTTGTGTTAGCTACATGGATATAGATAGAACTACAGCCAACTGACGAACGCGTCGTCCAGCTCGGCTTCGCAACATTGAGAATAATGGAGAAGGTTAGTTCAGTGTGAACATGAAGCATGTATGCACATGGACTATTGTACTCGTGTTCGTTTATGCTGTTTTCAGTCACCCTGTCGCTGCGTGCTCGAAGATATGAGTTAGTCAGTGTATGGCCCTTATGAAGGTTGTACTTGCTGGGCACCAAGAGTGCTTTGAGTTAGAATAACAATCAGTTGATGCTATATCATAATAGTAATCGTTATTTACGCATACAGTATGTAATTGGAATCTAATTATCTGATCTATTAAGTAAATAGCTTTCATTTGTCTCGTATCATCTCATTATATATATATATATATATATATTCGAGTGCAGTAAGCCTTCTCGACTCAGAAATGCGCACATTACTACTCGAATATTATGTTAGCCAGCGTTCGCGAGGCATTGGCAAAATGGCATGCCCACCATACGAACGTAACGGCATGCCCCACTGGCTTATAAAGTCGGTGAGCCAATCGTTGTCCGCTAACGAATCACCTCGGATCAGCTCTCTCGGATCGACTACATACGTGGTGTTTCTTTCTTGGTCTGCTGCATGAGTAGACGGTCTCCGTTTCTATTTCCGGTCCTAATAATCAATAAACACTTCACACTATTCTCTGAGCGAACACAGTTACGTTGGCTGGCTGGGTTGGAGGAGGAAAGTAGCCCAAGTAGAAATATAATAGTTCGTCTCTGACCCGATCGGACGGGAAGTGGATGAGGTAGATGAGATGTGATCGTATCGACACACACACACTATGCGATATGCTATGCACGTTCATAGGTATACGACATATGCGTACGCGAGATATTATATATGAGTGTCGCCAGCTAGTTCAGTTGCCTAATAGTTCCTGGTAGAAGTATTCGCTCCGTTTTAACGTCAGGAGTCAGGGAAAGAAATGTATCAACATCACCATGTTAATGGGCTACGGCTGGCAAGCACGTTCGTGGTGAAATGCGTCTCTAATAATCACAAAAACAAACACTTTCTCCCTGTCTCTCCTGTGGGCCGCAGACTCCGCCTGGCCATTGTGTCGTAAATAAACTACGGACAGCGAGCACGATTGTACACAGTGTCGTCGACCGCGTTCGGGATATTGCAACACATTATAGACAAAGCATTCAGCACGTCCAGGCGAGGGGAGATAATGTCGATACAGACGAATTGAAATGACATCGCTATAAGAACAACAGCGGCCAGGCGACATCTCTCTCTCTCTCTCTTCCTTCATTCTTTGGCTCGAATTCGAACAGATCCGATTTACGTTACTGCTCAGGTGGAAATAATCTGTAGCTTTCTTGTTGAATGTAAACTTTCCATTTTGCGTTTCCTTTCTACGTTGGATTGAGAGGAAGAGAGAGAGATACCTGTTCACCCGTTACAATAGACACGATATCTTCGGTGTAAACAGTGAAAAACCTGTGTAGTAAATTCTACAAGGTAATGGTGTCATTTCGTAGAATAGGCTCATCGGCCTTGGTAATGATTTGCGTTTCTAAGCTCAATCCTATTTTTGGAATATTTCTTCAGCCTCAAACGTTCCATACTAATGGCGAGCTCTTAAGTTCATTAGGAGGGGGTACGGACGAAGCGCTCTATTATTCTCTCGTGCTGCTATCCTGCGCTATCGTGTGCCATCTTCAGAGCTGTCTTCTTCAATTTCCAAGGGTATAGGAGACGGAAACTTGTACTCTCGTTTGAAAAGTCTGAAATTATTTTTGGAGACCAGGCCTAAAAATATGCATTACACCATACAATTAGCTTGAATTAAGCGTTGCAGAGGATTGAGTCGAAGTAATGTTACAAGCTTTCCGAGCCATCTGGGGAGGGGGTGAGGTGCGCGTGGTTCGTGCGGGGCCTTTGTAAGTCCCACACACAATTGGTGTTGGTATGGACCGCCGAACACGTATGTGCATCATGCATCACCCTCCAACCCCCCAAAAGGATTGACAAACGCTGATATTAAACGTAACTCCATTTATCAGCCCCGTACACTAGACCAGATTGGTCCAAGAAGTTCCCTGGGTGAGAATGAAGGGCCCAGACACGAAGGTCTGGAAAGGAATATTGTGTTGTTTACACAAACAAACCGTTAAGGAAAAACTTGCCAGAATTAGCAGTGGCCCGTCACCACTACTGCTCTGTCTTTGATTCGGATGTCTCAACACAAAGATACCTACCCCAAAAACGTGGCTTACTCAGCTACTCATTCACTGCGAGGAGATACCTGCTGAGAATCTGTGACACAGCAAAGAACGTTTAATAAGAAGATATTTGGGTAGTGAATCGGTGGAACTGTCAAATACGAATATTTTAAACGACACTATGTATCTAGCGCAACGTTTGCTGGGTTCATATCGAGAAGGCCCAGTAACAGCATTACATTTTTTTTTAAAATTGAAATCGAATTATTTGATTTCTGAGACATGAGCATAAAAATAAGCTATCATACATACTAGAAACTACAGTGAAATATCTTTACCGTCAAAGTAAATGTGTTAAAAACACTAAACGTATATACGATTCATATATAACGTATTTATTTACAGTCTAATTGAAGTTTGCTGGATTGAGTAGAAGGGAAACATGTATTTCTCAACTTTAAACACTCCGATGCACACAGCAGAAGGTACGTACAGCCAAATGAGAAAAAAAGAACAGGATATATTATATATCACTGTATTTGTTTTTGTTTGCTTGAGTTTGATGTTAAAGCGATACCACCCATGCGAAGACACGCAGTGTTGACTTGTTGTGTTCAGCATATGCAACAAAGATAGCTTTGCCCACCGTAAGCCAGTCCTTCATGGTCATGACGAGGTCGTGTAAGATGCCGAGTGCTTGTGATCTCTCTAAACATGACGATAGGAAGGTATTCTCGTTACTCGTTAGGGTGCGAGCGTCGTCCGAAGCCTGACGGAATTAACTGGGACATTAATCATTGTGTGTACGACTGGGATGCGTCTATACGCGGCAGTGGCGTGGACGATTCCAGAAGGCAAAGCGATGCGATGTCAAGGTATTGTCGAGGGACTCATAACTCATCTTGAGGTGGAGGAAACTTCTTCGGTCGGTAGCGTTTATTGAAAGTTTCGGTTCAGCACTAGTAACATGTAAATATATATATACAACAGCATATTCATACGATTAGTCGGGCCAAATAAGTATGACACGACTGACAAAGCTGTGCATTTCAGTGATAAAAGAAGCTGAATATTCTATTAGCTAAAACAAAAAAAAAATAGTGAACAGCTTCGTTATTTCCAATTCACGAAAAACAACCACAGCTAAAATACACAAAATGTGTAACAATCTCAGACAACGGGATCATTCATGTGTCCCTGTGCGACGATGCTCCGGGTATCTTATGGAAGTAATCCGTAGGAAGGGCTTGAACGATCGCCATTTCGACCAGTTGGGCAAAACAGTTCCCGTGGGGCGAAAATTACCCACCAGCCGCGTAATCGCTGCTGTGACATTCTCGCAATCCCACGGAAACGGTCACTAACAATTTCCTTCGCGTGGAAAACCCTTCGTATTGTAGATCTGTACGGACATAATGCTGTACATGCTGTTCATGTGTATATCGCATTATACGAATGCATTACATTCATATCACTACTAGACCTTTCATCTACGGCTATTTATATTCTATGCGATCTTTAAGATCATAATTCTTAAGCATGATGTCCTAATAATGTACTGATTAGAAATAATCAATACAATAATAAGATAATAATGTATCGCTTGATATTCCTGCGGCAGGGACAAGGCCGGCCCACATGAGCTCCAGTTCCCATTCATTGCAATAGAAGAGATTTAATTGCCACATCACACATATTGCAAGTATAGTATAACAATCATTACTTAATAGTCTCTAATTAATGATGATATCGGATATTAATCCTATTTACGAACGATCATCAGCAACAGCGCGGAGTAAATGACGTTCAGGTGATGACGAGTTCAATGAGATCACCGCGAGCGAATTACACTCGGCTGTTTGTCCTCGCGGCAGTACATACGATTTCCTCGTATTGTAGAGTCAGCATCTGATGATGACGATAACGATGGTAATAATAAGATAATTGTGTCAGTAAAGAGAGATACTTAATATTACGGTGCGTGTGACCCTTTCAGGTATGACAGGGTTGTTGTTATCACATGGTATTGTGTATGCGCACATCGCGCTCTGAGTACTCGGCTGGTGGGTTCTCGCCAACGTCGGCAACGGCGCCGTGGGATCAATCGCGATAAGGGTTATGATTGATGTTTTTGACAAATATTAAATCTATACTATTATATATGTGAAGCTGTGGTGTCTTTTTAAAGATTTTATCCCTCAACCGCATTAAAAAAAAGCCTATACTATATGAGATCCTTTTTAATCTCAAAGTACTTTTGTTTTGAGAGAAGGAAATTTTCTTCAAACGCAAATTTCAAAGTACTGACCTAGCTAAACGGCAAGTATTGCCCGAAGCGTCAAACAACAAACCTTGGTTATCTGAGACAAGGTTTACCGTAGCTCTATTGAGTGAGGTCCGTCACACGTAGGCAGACGTGTAACAGAAAATTGGGGCAACATTTTCTTTCAAGGCCGCCGTGATATTCCGTATCCTGCGCCGGTAATCATGAGGCCGGAAATATATATAGGCATTTGGCAGCGATCTTAACAAAAGCTTTATATATATATATATATATATAATATAACAGAAACCTTCATATAGCGTGCCAAGCATTTCACAATTTTCCCTGTGGTAGCCATGCGTCTACCAATATAGAAAGCGTTGAATTTCGGCCCATACATTGACCAACATTTTGGAATCGTTTAATCGTCTCACAACAAACGAGCGGGCAATTAACGTTGAATTGAATGTTGTTTTGCGGAAAGCAATCCAGCTAAGCATATAACCATATCTGGAATGGGTCATTTGAAAATGGCACTGGAAGAGAGAGAGAGAGAGAGAGAGAGAGAGAGAGAGAGAGAGAGAGAGAGAGCGAGCGAAATAGAGAGGTAAAGCGGTGCACGTCCCTTCCTCGTTGCACGCCAGCTCGGGAAAATAAGTGTTATGTAGTTGTTGACCCAAATTGTTAAACACCTCCAATGGCACAACATTGTATGTTGGGACCTTCATATAAGGCAATGCTAACCGACCGAGATCTGGCAACAACTAATGTCTTCGTGGTACAAAAATAATGTGGCTGGTTATTTATGTGAACGATGGAATTATACTGGGACATCAACTTCGCCATAAACGACCTTTAGTAAAGTAACGATCCTAAAATAACATACCTAGTCATTGAAAAAGACTATTTTGTTTGTTATTTTTATGCATCTCGAGGCTTCTTGCTACTGGACAGATTCATTCTGAGTATATGTAGTAGACTGACCTAGTTTTATTTTCTTTGTGTAGGCACCCCTTCAAACAAATATATATATATGTATATATAGTAAGATGGATCAGATAGGTAACGTCAAAGGGAACGTTATTCTTTGATTCCTCGCCTCTATCGCAGGATATGGTCTCCCATCGTGTTCCGCCTTTATTACTCACGATGCTCACAGATTCGCAGCAGCTGCAGAACCACCACTTCTTCATTTGCTTCTGCTCGATGACGCAGAGTGTGTCTTTTATGCCTTTCGTGCCTTAGGGGTGCGGGAGTGGCGGCGGTGGCGGCTGTTTGCTGCAGTGGTGTCGACTGCTTATTCAAGGGAGATAATCGAGAGTGAACATGCAAGCCGTCGCAGTCGAGTCAAGTGGGTGTCGTTTGGTAGCCGAAGGAGGTCGCCATTCGGTTTGAACGTAACAATGTGTGTACGCCTTGTCGTACTTATATCACACCTCTACCCTCACATCGTAACGCGGGTATACGGCCCTCTGCTCTTTATAACTGTCGATCCAACCACATTCGTTTTGCTAATAGCGATGGACCGCCGCAGGAGGTCGGAAGGAAGAAACGACTCACCGTTGATGGATTACAATCGTAACCTTCCCTCGTGAAGCGCATTGCCCAACCGAGTCTCTCTCTCTCTATATATATATTATATATTTATACATATATATATATATATATATATATATATATATATATATATATATATATATATATATATATATATATATATATATATGCGTGTACTTTCGTTCGTGCTCTTTAGCCCGTTGCCGATGCAACAGAGATGGAATCCCCGTTTTACTTATAATAAGTGCATAGGTGCATCTGTGTGTTCATGCCATTGAGTGGGGTGTTTTGATGCGTCCGGGCGGATATTGCAGATCAAGGGAAAAGATCAGAGGAGAGAAACAGATTCCCACCGGTGATGATTATCCCTATCTGCGTCTAGTATCTATGCTGACAGAGGCTTTTATCAATAACGATATGTTGTTTCAGCAGCAAGCCTGCTTGTGTCCGTGACGACAGGTTATTGATACACGAATGTACGAGAATCTTATGAGATAACATTATAATAATATTTTATGAAAAAATAATGTTGGAGCCTATTTGCTCCATTCACCGTATTTGATCAACGACCTTTCCACCATGTTATTCTATATAAATAATTATCATGTATAGGCATTCATGGTTATTAGTATTTGCATTATTACTATTCGTTGTCGTGGCAGTAGTAGAAGCAGATTGGTTGTGTTTACAGATGGAGCAAATTCCTCATATAACAGCTCCGCTGACATCGGAGGTATTAATTATATTGTTTGCTGCATATAATTATTATCGTTATAAATTATCCGCGTGCAGCATAGTCGTTGTGGGCCCAACTAAAACGTCCTAAGTACAGCAGTCCACACACACACATACACACACATATATATATATATATATATTCGTAACTATAATAGACAAGGTCCTCATTAGGATTACTATTTTGATTAATTGATTGGTTAATGGATGGATCTCGGTTGCGTGGTATGTTCCGTTAAAATATGAAATCGAGCATCAGCAGCATTTACATTGAATGAATAAATAAATAGATATATGCACATAGGGTCATGCGGATATTTGCAGAGCGAGACACAACAAGAGTCATCTGTTGAGAATGCGAGGTGGGTGCGATCTGAATTTCTCAGTGGCTTTCTCGCTGACGTTCGTTCGTGTCCACGGGTTAAGGATTAAAGGCATTCGCTAAGGAAGAGAGATCAGCGGACGTCGCTTGAAAAAGCTAGAACAGCTACAGACAGCCGTAACTCAGCCATAGCTCCTTCCTCAGACGAGCTATCTGGCCATAGTTCGAATCTGCCGGACACACGTACTCAATATTATTTCGGTATCTGCTAAATTCGGTTGGTTTTACCATAGTGAACAGTGGAACGCCAGTGGGTGACTGTTAAATTGAACTCTATCTGATTCGTCTGCTGTGAACGGTTATCATAATCGTCTCGGTAGGTATGTATGTATACCGAAATCGACCGCGTATCTATGTGTGTTTCAATATCTGGAGGTTGCCCCGACTTCTGCAAATGTGACTATTGATGGATTTGTAGTTGAAACGAGGCGCAGAAGTGTGTCCTGAAAATTGGCAAAGGGAGAGGTGGCGAAATGGGAAAGTTCAATATTTCGTTGTCTCTCCGTCCAGAGATGAACTCGACAGAATTTCGAATTGAGAACAGAAAACCACCAATGAAAATTACATTTATATATTGTAGTTAATGACATTTTAATAGCTTTCGAAAAATCCAGCATTACCTACAAATATGAATTATTAGAAGCACTAGATGTTTGTTTGGGCTTTACGCTATAGCAGCTATTCTGATAGATTCTAATAATCTGTTTTTACCTGGCTTAATATTAACTACAGATACGAGTGTATCGACAACATGTAGGTAAAGTTCCGCAATAGCATAGGCTCAAATTTTACAGTATGAACCACGGAAGTAGGAATAATAGCATATATATAGGTATATATATTTATTTATTCAATGTGTATGCTGCTGATGCTCGATTTCATGTTTTAACGGAACACACCACGCAGTCACAATAGTGTTTGTTCATCAACGAAACAATTATTTTTAGATAAATGCACACACACACACACATATTATGTTATTGTTGCTAGGTTGTGCAAGGAACGTTAAAATGGCTTTGTGTGTTTTTTTTTCCTACTAATGGTGTGGTGACTCTGGTAAAATCTTTCGTTTGTGACGGTTGAAACATCGCTGTGTCAGCGAACATTCGCTAAAGGTTCGCTCGGTAGATCTTCCGTATAATTTTTGTGGTAGATCCATACCAGACCCGCTCGACGAACCATCTAACAATCGCTGCCTGGCTAATCGGCTGACTGTTTAGCTCAACAATCGCTATATCTCAGGCACAGGCTCAGTTATTATGAGAAAAAGAGAATGTCAGTTGTTCGGCGGGCTGCTCCGTGTGTGCAATTCTGTCTAGTCGCTCATTTGTTTGTTAGCAGTGTTTACACGGAATGATAATGCCGAATATTATCGTGTGCAGGCGTTTATATGTTCGTCCGTATACGTTGTCGTTAATAATAAACCACATAACGGGCTACATATTTGACAGAAAACATGTTATGCAAAGGAATATAAACACAACTGATCTCTTCCCGTCAACTCGCGTCGCGTGCATCTTTGACTGGTTGGCCTTTTTTTGCTTCTTGCTGCCCCCGCTGTAAACTATCGTGTGGTGCATGTAATAGCCTTTAGATACGATGTACATATTATCAGATTCTGACGTCCAGGATAGTCGATATATGCCGACCTTGGTTATTCTTGCAGTTTGTGAAGTCGGTATCTTTTGGCATTGTACGCTCGTATCTCGCGCTGCATAATGCTACCGGCGGATGATTTGAACTGTGTGACTCACCATATAATCCTTCTTGTATACAAACAGCATAATAAATACGAATTCATTGTTTCCATGCTAATATTTTCCTATACGAGGAGTTTACGCAATTGATGCGGGCTCCCACCCCTTCGGCTTACCGATAGCAGAAGTCATTATTTAAACGATGTCCACGTTTCGAGACTTCGGTCAATGCGAGATCAAGCGAGTTACGGCAACTTAATATATTTTATCAAATTATTTGATTGAGAATTTGTTGCAAGATCTACGATTCGTTGTCATCGCTCGTGTGTAGTCCCTATTCTATTTGTGCGTTCGGTGAACGGGGGTGACCTTGCAATGTTCATTTGTGGACTCACCCGAATCGGAGATTTTTCGGGTACTTATTTTTATTGTCCCTCTCAATTTTGCCCAGGATCCACTCGTTGCCTCCATCCATAACTGCCGTCGAGCTGCACTAACGGTTCAGGATACAAGGCGCGAGATTAAAATAGCCGATTGTCTGATTTCAAGAAAAGGAATACCACAGTCTCGGTAGCCAATCATCGCACCAAGGGTAGCATTTCTGCTAACTTAGGTACCACCGCACTTCGAGAGGTCCGACACGCCGCCGAGAAGTAAACACTGCTCCAGATCAAAAGAACGATTACTCCGAAACGATGATTACGTCGGCAGCCACCCGCACAACACAATCAGCTGTCTACATCGCAAAGAAAAAAATGTATATATATGCATATATTTATATATATAGGCTCTTCTCGGTGGAATCGTTTCTTTGTGGTGTAGCTTCGTCGCTCCACGAATCGCGATGCAGGCTTGGGCGCCACAGCAATTGATATGCTACTGTCACCGCAGGCTGTCTTTAGAATCCGAACAAACTGACGGCGGTTCCTGCAGATTCCTGCTATAGGCAACCACACCTAGGTTTTGCGGTTTGACGCATAAGAACTACACTTGTTGGCACATTGGCACCCTCGCAAACAACCTTACAGCGACTAGGTAGGGTAAAATTTCGCCTACCGGCAAGCCAGTGACTACCGGTGACAGATGCTACCATCGATAACAGACCGATAATGAAAGCATCACCGTTTTAGTCTCCACTATCACGCGAGTCTCAGCCAGCTGATGCAATGGAAAGCCATAAAGAGCACTATCATCTGCAAGTTCTTGATGTCACCTACGCTGCCTCAAGTTCTGAAAGTCTATCGCTTGACAGGACGGTTGAGTAGAAGTGATACTACTGGTACTACTTGATATTACAAATATTCGATCGGAGTAAGTTAGGTGATCATTCAGACGGTTGTATGTGGATTCAGAGCGTCGTTAGTCGTTAAGATGCAACGGCACGCATCAACATTAGCCTTATGATCAAGTCGTCGCTCTCTCCGGGGGGATAAACAAACCTCAGTGAGACTGATGATCGATCAAGATATATCATATTTTCTCTCCTAATATGAGATCCTCTATGGCACTCTTATACAATCATTTATACCATCAGGTCACTTGCTTTCGCTGCCGGTATTCAATTCACTCAATTACAGACTACTCTAGTTGCCCCTCCACCTGCTCGTCGTCCTCCTCCTCATTTGCGATACACCTATACATACACGATGCTGTAGTAGCCGTGATAAGAGGTCAAACACATGCGAGGAACATATTCACTAAGCGAGCACGCACATATACATACAAAACATCACGTAGAGACCGCACGGCTTCTAGCGCTCACTCCAAACGTCCCTTGTGACAGCCTGGCAGTAGCAGCAAGGTCGGAGTGTCGCGGGGAACAGCGCAATTACCACGGTTACGGTGTTAACTCTCGCTCGTCTCGCCTTGCAGCTCTTGCAATTGTTTCGTCGCCCGACAATCTCGCGGATGGACAGATACGCAGAGGCGATATCGTTTGTGGCAAATGGCCGCTCACAGGAGGTCGGGACACCTGTACGGCTGTCCGGTAATACCAATGACGACGACGGCGGCGCCAGCAAGCACAAATAACCTCAAATATCCGCTGAATAGCAGCGGTAGTATAAGACTCGAGAATTGCAATGTCCAATCGTGTTCCCACGATTCAGCCTTCAACTCGAACGCATGCGGGAACTCAAGAAACATACCGCCGTGGTATCTCTATGATCGCTCAAATATCGACACAGTTAGAGAACGACAATAGCTCTGTCCCTCGTTGCTCAAGGCCCCGTTTGGCCTCTCTCTCCTCCAGTGTTTCTCTCTTTCTCTCCTTGATTTTTTCTTCCTTCGCCCTGGGGTGATGCACAGCTTGTGTGAAATCACCACAGCAGTCGGTTTGGATAGCTGCGCACGTTTGTGTGGGCGTGAACGTGTCATGGGTGTGTGTGTGTGTGTCTGCGTCTTGGACCTGAGGGAAACGGGGAGGTAGAGATAGACAGTTGTAGTATGTGGAATAGGTATCGACATCGCACTACTGCCGTCTTCTTCAACTGGCACCGGACTATCGTTTGGTCTCGGGACTTTTTCGGGGTCGTCGTTGACAACTGCCTGCTGGTTGCTACCGATTGCCACCGGCTCGAAGGCGGCTTTCCGCTGACCGGTCGCTCAACGGCTGCTAAATCGGCTGACGGGGGTCGCATCATCGGTGACGTCGCCCCGTCCCCGCCATCACCACCGCCATCAGCGGTTATGAGCCGATTATATGATGATGCTACTGCTGTAACGTTGTGCCGTATTCTCGTCGCCGAGCATCGCAGACTCATCACTAGAAAGTATAACCACCCATCCACTCTGTCTACCTATATCCCTGCCACAGCAAGATACAACTGTTCGAATCGCGCCACTAGCTCTTTCCCGCGGCCAACTCACCTAATTGAGCTGTTGTGGTGAAATCGTCGTCGTCGTCGTTATTGTTGTCACTGTTGTTGTTGTTGTTATCATCATCGTGGACGAAAGCACTACAAACGCTTCGTCACTGAAAATCATCATTAGCGTATGCGTGTGTGCGTAATTGGATGTCCAAAATTAAATATTACTAAATGTTGTTGTTGTTGAAGCATCTCTCCTGCTTCTTTTGCGCTTCTCGCAAGAAGACGACATCGACAGCGATATTTTCAACGACGAAAATGATCATCACACAGTGGGAAGAGTTCCTTGTAGCTCCTTTTGTTCCCTGTTTTGTTATTCTAAACCACAAATCCGAGTAGTCCTTCTATTTTTTATCTTTTTTTCTCTCTCTCTCGTACGTTGTTTCAATGCTTGTCGGAGTTGCGTGAGCGCCTCAAACGAACTGCGCTGGTTTTTTTGCCGACACGCACAGAGATGGAGAGGAAATAGCGGGAGAGACGTTGTTGTTGTTGTTGTTGTTGTCGTCGTAGATGTCTCCGTTTCTCTATTTGAGACTCAGGTAGCTATTGCTTGTAGCAGGTAGCAGTGAATCGTAGTCAAATCGAGTAGAGTAGAGTTACGCTTATTAGAGCATGGTTGGAGGTATCCTTTACAGCACCTTTGATAACTTCACCACCAGACTAACACACCTTTCACAGGCCAATATCACCGATATCACTACAATGATCACTTCCACCGTCGAAATGATATCACACAGCGATCATGCTTATTTTCTTCATCATTGGCATCATCATCATCATCATCATCCGAAGCAGTATCGTCATCAATGCACTAGGCCACCATCGACAGCAACATCGCTCGATCTGCCACTCCTTATGGCAGCATCAGTGAACGCAGAAAATGAAAGCAAAGCAGATAACGAGGATCGTGGGCAGACCGCAGCCATTATGGTGGGTAGAGAAGGCCGTTCGGGAAGGATTGTGATGTTGGTTATCACAGTCCGAACGAACGAACGAACGGAGCAAACAACACATGTGAGAAACTAGGGTGTCGCACCTTCACGCCGGAGCTGACGACGACAGGAGCAAGCCGACAGATGCTATACAATGATTCGACCACAGACAGACTCGTTTGCCCGATCGTCTCGCGATCGCTCGTGTCTCACTTTGATCGGATTGTCTGTTTGTCTGTACGTCTGTGTGTGCTCCTGATTCGACAGATTCTTTTCGGCTGTCATCGACGATGCTCCCCACCGTTAGTACACAGCGGCGTTCGGCAGCAGCAGCAGCAGCAGCTGCTATAACAAGAAGAACAACGGTATCATCAAGGTGATCGCGAAGGGATCATGGCCATCATATAATCGTCGTGAGTATGACGGGCCGGACCGCTGTGCTGTCTTCATATGCGATCCTCCGTTCATTCGTTGACACGACGCTCAAGCGGGTACTGGCCTCGTGGAATAAAGCCGACTCCCATGAGGAAGGAAGGCCGCTCATACACGGTAAGCGGTTTGCGTTGTTCACCGTCGAGCAGCAAGTAGACTAGACACTGTCATAAAAGATGATTACAGTCAGAGAAATCGTCGCGGAGATGCATAGAAGCACACACACACACGAATAACTGGTCAACAACACACAAATGAAGAGGACCGCAACATAATATGAATAGCACAAATGAACGAGAGAGTGACGAGATGCGAGATATCAACACCAGGTGATACTGGCAGTAGCTGTCGTCGTAATGGTAGTATGCGATATTATTATCGTCAAGGACTCAGGAATCAATATTTGCAATGTGGATGCGGTGCGTTTCGCCCTTTGTTGTCTGTCACTGGCACAATTTAGCTGTGTTCTTAGTCTTTCGATTGCTTGCTGTGTCACGGAGACCGGCGGCCCGTCTCGCTCGGTATAGGCAAATAGATATTCCTATGTACCGTTTGCCGTGTATCTGATCTTCTTTGCTAGCTTGTGTTTTTCTTGTGGAGTGTCTTACAGACGGTTACACTCTCGCGCGTGGATCAGCCTGGATCGCCATGCAGCACAGATGGAAAAATTCACGCACCGCCACAACAGAAGACAGTTGACCCGACGGAATTTTTTTTCCAGCGATGGAGCTCCGACTGCAACTGCTTCCGAGCCGTAGTGCGACAATAAAAAAAAACGACCGTGTGTTCCGGAGACAGTTGATATTTATTCGACGAGCTCTAAGGCACTTGAGGCTTCTCGAGTTGTCGGCGACAGTTGGAACACGGACCCAGATCAGGGAACAGGCATGATCCTTGAGCAGGCGTTGGGCGGTTGGCGCGTCGCGATGTCGTTTTGCTCGCGACTGGACACCGAATCAATGACAACGACGCCTACTTCTGGACGTGACACCTTAGCGAGTTAATCGATCTTGATCTAGCTCGCGCTTTTTACCTTCGTTTACCACCGTTCACCAAGGCAATACGAGGCGTTAACATTCATCCGACTTGGCTAATCCATTCTCGCCGCATCGGACACACACACACAGATACACAAACCGTTTATAAACGGCCCTATCTTTCATTTGACAGTCACTAACCGGTGCAGCGCGAACTTGATCTTGACGGGACGCAAGACACACAGTTGCCACTATCCAACGTCGAGTTAAGGAGCCGTCGTACGGCTTAGATATACATACGCGTGACCGCTCCGTATATTCAGAGGCAGTTGCTATTTCGCAATTGCTCACTCCCTCACAGTAGCGTCAATGTCTATCGCCACCTCACTGTTTACTTTTGTCCATTGGTCATCATCTTACAAGCCCTACAGGCAATGCCAGTACGGCAATGTAGCCGTCGCTGAGGCGCAACACGACACAACGAGAAACACATCTTGAAAGCGTGCTTCGGGACATCCTCTCCATTCGAGGGCGACGTCACCGTTATTCTTCCTATTCTTCCACTTCCCTGTGGGTTGGCGTCCGTTGGTAGCTTTTTCCAGTAGTGCTTGTAGTAAAGCTCGTCATTTTTCTACTTATTCGATCTCTCTCTCCTCTCGCCTATTTCTCGAATCATTACTCTCTGCTTATTTTTCAACAGCTGCAGCTTCACTTCATTGCTGGTCTCCGCTGGCTGATCCTATCACCGCTACTGGTTCCAGTGGCTCGACTCTGTTCGCGCAGAGACTGGACATCGGTTGGACGTTGGTTGTCGGCCGTCGTCGTCGCGACCGCTACTGCTACCTAGTACTGCTGCTCCCGCTGCCGCTGAGTAGATCCGTCCGGCAGTCGCTCCGTTGTTCCGTTGGCGGAGAGTCGTCCGTCGGGAACGAGAGAACCTCGGACCACCGTTGGGGGTCGGCCAACGTGCAGCAGCATGGGAAAGGGCAGAGTGGGCCACGCAGCAGTGTACTACTTACTATACAGCGTATACTCTCTACTCAGGGAACAGCAACGCAGAACGGCACCATACGACATACCGCCGGCCGGACCATAGCATCGTACACATCGTGCTCCGCTACGCAGAGAGGTATTGAGTCGAGAGCAAGGGAATGCAGACAAACTGTGGACCCTTTCTCCTCGTAGAGCACGCACAGACACACATTGGCGATAGTCTCTGCCACCAGGAGCGACCTTACACTTCGCCTTACCCTTACCACCGTTGCCGCCGCCGACCTTACCTCACCCAAAACTGCCCTGCGCCCCTCGGATCCCTTCGCGTCAACTAGTCCTCACCCCGCGATCCAACACATTCACGTTCTCGATATTCCAGTAGAGTCGCCTTTCTTCAAACCGACCTTAACCCACAAATGGAATTGCGAACTGGCGGTTATGGGTTATGCTCTATGTACATCGTTGATTTTGGGGCAAACGTTTATTCCCATCTTCGTCGGTGCTTTAGTCTCTCGTAGAATTCCAGCCGAACACATTGGGCCGCCGGCTTCGGAAAAGGGAGAGGGTGGACTCGACCCAATCCCCAAACTTCCCGTCCGCCCCCCGGAGCTCCTTCGAACGAACCCTTCACACTGGCCCTCTCCTCCGCACATAGACAGGCAGACAGACACGCAGATACTTACATCGGCATCCGTCGGCACACAGACGCCCTCACACAGACAGTCTCACGCACATGAACTTGCCTTACCTCGTACGAACAGGGGGTCCTGAAAACGTCCCCTAGCGACCACAGACATTACCGCCCCCAGGCGAACGGTAGGACACACATACACAGCCAGCTCCGCAGGGACAACGAGGACTCTCAAGGTTTTCTCAGACCTCCCTAGTTTTTCTCCAGGGTCCCGTCCTCGTGCTGACCGCGAGGGCACTGAGCCAGCGACCATTCCTCGAGGAGCGATCACCTGGAGACACCCGAGCAGGAAGTACCAGAAATCGGATAAATCAGGGTCGGGGAAGGGGGGCAGGACCAGGACGCAGAGACCAGAAGCACTGGAAGGCGTTCCCACTTAAGCGGGAATTGCCAGGCGATTGCTGGCAAACATGCAAGCCCATTCCCACTTTCCCCAACCTTGTAGACCCACCCTTTTCCCACGCAACAACTTCCTATTCGTATGAGATGTCGTAGTCGGTGCTAGCGGCGACACTGCAGAGAGATTAGCAGGAAGTCTTATTCCTTTGGCCAGGAATGAACCAGGCACATGTACACATACCATATACAGACGACTAACTGAAAAAAGCAGACGGGAGGGAGGCGGAGAAAGGTCTCCGCCGACAAGACTACCCTGTACCAATGTGTTGTGTACAAATGTATATAACTAGTTTTATCAGCCCACAAGGCGTAAGGATCAGGTAGCGAATCAGGGTACCGAATCCCGATGGAAGAATTGGTGCCTAAAGAAACTAAATTGCCGTTGTGGTGTTTGCATCAACATGAGACGGGCTCCGCCCTTCATGCTACTGTAAACGTGTACCGTTGCCGAACGATATCAAGTCTACATCGCGTGACCACGTGGTTAGGCGCAGGAATCCTCTGATACAATGCACTCCGATTGCAAAACCCGTCGGGATAATCAGCTCATATCAGTCCCAAAACCTATGAAGGTTTCAGCTCGGAAGTAACTAACGGCTCGGAAGTAACTAACGGCTCGTAATCGGAAATACCCACTAAACCTCCAGGCTGGTGTGTGTGCACCTGATCACTCGAGCCCGGTGACGTGGTACATTTGTGTGCACCTTGCAAGCGGTTGAGGCACATAAGTAGTCTAAAGGCCTTATCAGTCTAAAGGTCTTATCAAGCAATGAACAAAGCAGTACCGTGGAAGTTAAATATTGGCTGTGAGTTAACCGGGAAAATTTACTTTACTGATCAATAATCTAATATGCCAATATTGAACCTGTTCCCGGGGTGTATAGCGGACATGTAGCAGAGAGTCGCTTGGGTGTATTGTATTACGTAGTCGAAAGAAAAACTTTCTGGTACGGTTTCAGATAAGTCTATGTTTCATCCTTCCTGAATTAAACAATTTACTATAATTCCATCTTCTCTATTATCTATTACGTATAGTATTGTTTAGCAATTCGTCGACGCTCGAGGTTGAGGGAGTGCTCCATTTTGCAAAATAGGAGGTACGTAGTCTTACCTCCGGAAAGTGTAATTACGACTGCGGTGGCCAGCTCTCAGCTGTCGAAAGCATTCTCCAGCTCTCAGCGGTGATGTCATTATAGCAGACGAAGAAGTAGAAGAGGATGTCTATGTCTCTTTGTCCCATAAGAAGGAGGAGGACCCTTGCTTGAGCTAAGCGCATTAGGGATACCACTGACACCTCCTCTAGTGTCGGTGGCGTCCTTCACCTCTGGTGGTCCTATCCTGATGTCGGCACTGACTTGTCCTTATTTACTCACTTGGACATGATTCTATCTATGACCTCTCGTATCCGATGTATCGATGTGTGACGACGATGTCCTTCATTGCCGGACAAAAGGTTTTACCTCCAACGACCCTTGAACAACATGAACCTCCTCATGGATTTCGAGTCCTGCGGATTACGCAAATCCTGCTGTAGGATGAGATTATAGGGGATACATTTAATTTACTATACTTGAATAAGAAACGCAAATTTTTTCAACACCATAACCCATACATGAGTTTGATGTTCATTGCTCAATGCATAGTTCGGCAGTGTGAAGGGTTGACAGGCTCGCACTTGACTAAAATAAGGGACCTTTCAAGATCACACACTCTCACTAAGTGGACAAAACAATCGTCCAGACAAGACAGCAAATAGTAGCGGCCATCAGAAACGCCACCGGAGATTTCAATAATTTGAATTCTACAGTTCCGAACAGATTTTCAGATATATCCTCTCAAGAGAAACTCACAGGAAATCGACGGTTCACTATTGATATCTTACAGACGCAGGTGACAAGGACACATCCTTTGATGCACATGGTGTATCACGATACAGGCTAGATTACCCCAGCAAGACATAACCGTCGTCCTGGACTCGATATCGATCCAAACAATATTCGATTATGTGGACGGAGGTTGGCCGCTCCACCAGCCGTCAGTAGGAGGAGTCTGGTTAACAGCACTTTAGAAGGGCTCCCTCGGATATGAATCCGTAGCCACTATTTGGCATCATCTCTTTAATGGCCAATGGCTGAGTGAGTAGACAGGGAGTATTGATCGCGATCGACATTCAACCTCGACCCTGCAGCCGCATTAAAGCATTCGGATGGGCATTATAGGTACCCCCAGCCCCTGTTCCTTAACGAAGTGCATAAACGCATGCACAGACGAGGCCAAGTATAGGCCAGTGGTTACAAAGTCTGCTACAGAGAGTATTTTACAATTCAACTCAAGAAGTTTCGTGAATTGACGTGGAGATCTACGGTGTATTTAACAGTTTCGAAAATTCGGGCGACATCGCTTTACGAGTACATTTGCAGATACAGAGTATCGTTATCTTGTGGCAACGGCGTAACCCCACACGAAAGGAGTAAATGCCAGCTAAGCTATAAAGTAGTCGTGTTAGTAATTAGCTTCTCGACCGCCACAACCGTGAACGACAATAAACAAGACCACACTGTAGAAAGATCGAACCGAGAGAGACAAGCCCAATAATTATAATACCCTACTGAACTATTGTGTCAAATGCATTTCATCGTATAGTGAATAGTAATCATCATGATACGATAACGGCATCATCCCAACCTCACTCACTTAGTTTGTCCCCAATGACCGATTTTCGTGGCGATTTCTCTGACGATGACGATTCCGCTGTTCCTGAACGAAGGTCTACTTTTTGCCCAGGATTAATACGAAGCCGACCTGAATGTTTCAGAATCAGTTAGCGGGCTTAACGACACCTTAATGTTTGCTTATCTATCAATGGACACACGTAGGCATTGGAGCCTGTGTATATCGTCATCTCAGACATAGGGACATCTAATCGGCATCGGTATCCGTCCGGCCGTTCCTTGTCCTCCCGTCTGCTCCTCTTGCTTGCACTATTTCTCTCTGTCGTCTGCGTGTTCAGCTGCGTCCTGTTCAATTCTTTCCCACCCGGCCACTCGTTCACTGCACCTGTTCAGAGCTTTCAGGCTACCACCGCTATATTTGCCATCAAAAGCACCCCGTCAGACGACACAGCGCTGATTGAAGTGATTGCATTTGCAGCAATTGGATTCGTGGCGTAGGCGGCGACGACGGCAGATGCGGTCGCCCAAAGAGCAGGATGTCGGCAACGCAACAGGAACAGCGCAAAGCTTTATCGTAAAGTGTTTTTTTTTATCCTGAATAGGAAGAAGAGTGAACCCCGTATCGAAGAGTTGGCGCAAGCGCCCTTGATTGTTTGTCGTTTAATGCCTGCTCGTCCTGATCCTGAGGGCGACCTAACTTCATGATCCGACTAGCGGGTGCCAAAGTATACCTCCCTTTCATTTAAATACACGACAGTGGGGTATATTTACTGTGCTGTTAGGTCGAACGATTGTTGAATCGTCGACGATCACTATCTGCCGGGAAGCCTTTAGCGCCCTCGTTCGTACGTTCCCTAGTAATAGTTTCACGAGTCTGTCGGTCAATGTAGAAAATTTCAAACTCCAAAAACGACGATGTACAGACTCGTACAGAATGGTACCTTCACATTCGCAAGTCGAGAATCACCGCGATGAGATTGATCCGTTGTTATCGTTTTTACCTAGATATCATTATATGTCGTCAAACCAATCGATGTAAAAAGGTAAATTGGCACGATCCATTACGCGGCGCGGACTGCGAAGAAGATTATTACTCGGATCTATATGGGTGCTGCTTCGACTCGGCTTGTGGCAAATGTATTTTGTCCCAAATTGGCTCAACCAACAGAGCGTCGAATCCACCAAAGCACGGCTCTGCTCGTTTACCTAGGAACTCCTGTGGTAGAGGAGGTGGGAAAACCTTGTCCAGTGCACCCTCGTCGCGCTACGCCAATTTGCAGGAGCCGTTTATAAGCGGATAAACACTCTAAGCCGAGAGGGTTAAGTTTCGTATATGCCTTCGTAGTCAGATTGTCTGCGGATCAGTTAACGTTGTTGAACGGCGAACTTGTCGCGGCTTAACTTTGTGAGCTTTTGTCCGGTACTCGCGGTAGTCTGTTGGTAAGTCCGACGTAAAAATACGCGTTCATGAGCCTATTGTGACCACCATATAGGGAAGCTTACGAATTGTCTGAGTTGTTCACAAAGCTGTCATGCTTAAACTACTGGCCGCATTTCTGAAATGCCTTCTGGTAATTCTTACACTAAAAAATGCTTAAATGTATTTTAAATCGTATTTTTATGCGCACAAATAAAATTGACACTATATATAACTTTAAGTTGTCTTGTTTATTAGGTTATTTGCGCTTTGCTTATTGAACCTTACTAATATATAATAATGTGTTTAAATGGTCACTTAAATTGACTTTGTACTAAAAAACAGATAGATTATAATGAGTCATTGCGCTAGCAGTGGTCATAGGGCAGTCAGTTCAGACACACCCCCTTTGTGACGACTCTTGTAGAAAGTATGCGTTAGCTGACTCTTGGCTGTGCCTAATTCTGTGGCGGTCTTCGATACGGCCATTACTTCTTCAATGGCCAGAAAAGATCAGTTGGTTCGAGAGCACCCTCTGTCACGTACACAGCTTGTGTTAATAAAGAAATAAAGAAATCCACCCCGTCACAGCACAATTTCGTCACTCATCTTTTACTAAGCACAAGAACGTCTCTTTGGGGACGAGCGTTGAGTTGACTTACGCAGCCTAGCCCTCAGCCGGAATGGGCAATATATTTTTTCATTTTTCTACACCCTGACCGTTCAACAGTCATAGTTTTTGACTCGTAGGCTTTGCATATGAAAGGGTTTGTCGGTCTTATGAAATAATACCGAAAACCATTGTTCATGGACGGTAAATGTTGGCTGAGAGTAAGCCCGGAAAATTCACGTTAGGTTTTGAACTATCGAGTTAACGTTCACACTAGACAACCGAATTAAAAAACGCTTAAGCATATTTTACTTTCGAAGTACAACTTTCAATACGCCTCACCCGACTAAAACTTGTTCGACCTTTTCTACCATGACCGTAATAAGCATCGGGACCATCAACGTTACTTATACGGCACAACGAAGGTCGTTAGAGCCGTCCGCGAAACCAACGCGTTGAGCCCCCCGTGAATTGGCAAGGAATACAGCCGTATTGAATATCGCTCTCGTCCAGTCGTAGGTCATTATTCTGCGAGGCTGACTTCTATTGTCTGTTGCGATTCGCAGCTTCCACATGATAATATGATAATGACGATTCCATATGCTGCTGCTGCTGTATATTAATTACAGCGAACGCTAACAATGAAACACGTATTACAAAAGCATCTTCTGTTAGCCACTGTGTGTAGAAGTTTTCTCTTTATTGAAACGGCATTTTGCGTCTCCACCTCGATTCCATAATCAAAGTGCCTCCGGTAGCGACACTAGTGTGAAATATCCACAGCGCCATTCTCTCAGGATAGCGAGCTTACAGCCGTTATATGCTGCATTTGAAGTAAATGTGTAAAAGAACAAAGCTATCGCCAATCAAGACTTATCAATTCGTTTTTCAAGGACTGAAACCTTTTAATACTAATACCAATCTATTTATAAAAGGGGTGACAAATATCCGGACACCCAAGCGTCTCGAAGGCAAGCGGTTGGAAGAAATATTCGTCCATCAGGATTGAGTATTTGTGTAGTTTGTCGTATTGGTGTGGTAGTAGCGTGGCATATAATATATTATATAGATACTGTTGAATCTAAAAGATATGTAGATGAACACATACGTTAGAGATACGATAGATAGAGGACTTATTAAAATGTTTCAAAGATATTATTGATGTGTATAGGTTTACATCAGTGCTCTAGACGGGCCTTTCTTATGATCCAATAATCACTCTGCTTAGACATTACAATTTCCACGTAATTTCTAATTTACAGATACTAATTGACAAGTAATCAACCAGTCAAGTGATATATATATATAATATATATATATATAATATATATATATATAATATATATATATATATATATATATATATAGTTGTCATAGTCTAATCAGGCTGATACCCAGCAGAGGGTATATCGTACAAAATGAGTTTTCCACAGGTCCTGTCACTTTCCACACTGTTATGCAGGCGTCGCGAGGCCTTTATTCAGTGGCTTCCGTCAATCCGCTGAATAAAGCCCGAATGAACCCTTGAGTGCTGTTGTTGATCTTATCTTTTGGTTGTTCGTGCCATGGCCTGATTGTTTTCCCGTGCCTGTCATTGACTAGGTTGCTTACCAGCTGGTGGCTGAAAAGGACAATTTTCCTATCGCGCTGCCGCAAAAATTCCCTCTTACAGCCTAGGGAGAAACACCTATATCGAGAGATTTCAGAGAAACCTATGTATAATAGCATACGCTATTTCGAAGCTGACAGAAATCTGTCTCAATACGTTCTACGGTTGCCTTGTAATGTAATTTATATTTCGGTTTCGACAAATGGTCAGTCCGTTTTGTGGTAATAGAAAAATGTGTTTCCAAGACCGATTGGTTGAACTGATTTATCATTTATGGAGCCAACGAAGGCGAGTACTAGTTGTGTGGCTCGCTGCCGATATGGTACTGTTATTAAAATACTGGGATATTTACATTGTTTACTGACAGCTATGCACTCGTAAAACATCGCTCTCAAATCGTGTCGTAACTTAGCTCATAAATTGTGTAAGATTTGATAATCTCTATACTGATTGTCTGTCAGCTTAAGTTTTGATTCTTCGCGGGCACATTCGATTTTTTATTCACTTTACTATTGTTGTAAGGCGTTCGAATGAGCTAGTCATCCTGAGCTGATATATAAATATATACGGAGCTGAAATATATATATATATAAATATATACCATAATCCCTAGAAATTCCGACCTACTGTATGTTTGAATAAACGTTTTAAAAAGGTAGAAACTTCTAATATATACGGATGGTCTAGTAGCGAGCGTCTTGGACTACTAGACCGGAGGGACGTGTGTATTGGGTTCCAATCCTGTCAGACGCGGAGAATCTTTGGAGTTCTTTATCATCTTTTTGTATCATAGGGTTCTTGCCAGGTACGAGTAAGGAAGAGAATAAGTAAAGGTAGCCCCGACAGGTCCTCATAATAATACCTAAAAGGTTAAGAGCTGAGGCCTGTCCGATGGGGGAACAGCTGAGGGTCAGCTCGAAAATACAGTTATATATATATATTATATACATAGTTTGTTACAACTACATGCGCTTGGTGGCTCCGATTAGTAGGCGTATGCTAAATATCAGTAATCGTTTTAGTACACGTCTGGCGTGCCCATCCTTTATCTTGCAAGGCTCTAGCTCAGACCAATGTTATTCTACTTTCTTACCATGGACGTTCAAGATACCCTAACTCTTCTCTGAATTCGAAATTAATTATATGCAAACAGTATACAATTATATCGAGTTTCCAGTGGTATTGAGAAGCGCCACCTGTTACATTGGTTTCTTCAACATTGGTTGAAGTTCGTTCAACTCAAACGCTGCAGCACTTGCATGATTTCTGCAACATAGAGGCTCAGAACAGCCGACGGCAAGCAATTTAGAAAAGCTAAAAAGAAAGCATGCATGTTCGATGATTCTTTTGACTTGAGACATGAAAACAGTTGAAGGGGTTTCATGATAAAACGAAAACTACCGTTCTCTCTCTCTCTCTGATAGAGCCAACTATCTGAATAGGAAGCGATCAAAACTCCAACATGCAATATTAGCGTCATAGCAGATACCTCGCGGAAGGGGATGACATCTGTCGGAAACCTTGATCGTTGTTTCATCACCACGCGCTTCCCTGTGCCCTATTGTCCCCAAGTGTGATGAGCAGGTTGATGTGAAACTACCGACACTCGGACATCCGAGTATGATATCGCCCTCGAAGAGAGAAGAGAGGATCTGGAGCACGAGGCAGAATGTGACGTGCCCGGCGGACCATCCCGATTGCACACGATCAGAGATGCAGAGTGGCACAATGATACACAAGCTAGCGCCTTCGTGTCCCTTATATATGGCGGACAGTTGCAGCTGTCGCTGTCGCATGGCCACGTCGAAGCGGGGCGAGGTGAGGCGAGGCGAGGCCAAGTTTCCAATGCATGCTCTCCCACACGTCAGGCCTTCGTCAGATTATCATATTTTTCGTACTTCTTATGAAGTGACGAGCGAGCCAGCCAGGCACGACATGTGTCGGTAATTGCTTTGTTTTACGCTGAATGAGCTGAGTTCGGGTGTGTTGCAACGTAGCGTAGCCTGGCGTAGCATGGCTGTGTCAGATATTGCAGTGCAGGGCGAGTCACGCGCGATGCGCTAGATGTGTGATGAAAATCGTAGAAGTGTGTGCATTAGTCTGGTGGGATGAGTTATGCTGAGATTCGCCGGCGGACCTTGCCCGAGAGTCGACGCAACGGTCGATGACGACGGGACAGGACGCGAGAAATGACCAGCGGGTGATGGTGAAGAATGAGCGAACTATGAGTGAGGAATTAGTGAGGGGTGACGCTCGTTCGCACGGCAAATCGTTGTCGGGAAGCGCAGACTATTGCACGTAATGCAACTATTGCATGAAACTTACAATTCACCCCTGATCTTGTCCTTTGTAGAATAGATATATGCATGCACAAGGCGAGTAGGCGAATGTATGAGTACTCGAGGAGTTTAATATAGATCTCAGTTGGCACGCATAGGAGGGGAGGTTGAGGTTACAAAACTATAATGCATCGATGGCTGGCAGGCTTCTCTCGCCATCCCTTTGTCTATGGGAAAAATATGTAGATGGAGCGATAGTGAGATACGCAATTTGATATAAATAGAAATAAAAAGGAAAACTAGCAAGTTAGTAACTCTTTGCCTGTAAAGGTAAAGCTTTATTGGTTTATTTCACTCTGTTTTCACTCTGTTTTGTTCACTTTTCTTGACAGAATGCTTTCGTATTGTAATAGCTATAAATTCGCTAGAGATGTAAAAAATTCGGAAATATTGCAGAAAACATCCAAAGTGATTCATCGAACGGTCGGGTGTAATTATTGGCAAGGGAAAATGAAAAGCCAGATTAAACTTAAATTGGGTGAATGAGGCAGACGAAATCAACGAACCTTAAGTTCCTTTGGGGCGATTCGGGGATCCAGAACTGATAACGATATAATGGAGGTTTGCTATGGATTACAGAAGGTGACTGGAGACCCAACAGCCGTGGCGTTTGTTCTACAACGGCTGTCAGTTAATATTCAGCAAGGCGTCAATGCTGTGGTGGTTGTAGCCCCGATGCTTGAACGGATCAGGCTTAATCCTTCAACCACCACATATAATAATTTGTAACTACATTATTAGTATTACCCGACGTATTTACTTAAGCAAAAAAGTTTCTCGAGATATATTTCACGAGACGACTAACGTCGACTGTCAAAACTTCGGAGATGTTCTCAGCATTTTAAGCACCGCTATTATCAACCACATCGTTATTGACTGTGAAATTCGTGTCCTGTTAAAAAACAACAAAATTCTGGCATAACTCCCGTATGTATCATTAGGCACCGAGAAAATATGGTCAATGCAGACACAAGTCGAGACATGGATGTTCGCTTAGTCAAGGCATCAGACATTGAGGCATTTCCAAACGAACTATTGTCTCCGATACTCGTTTTCCATATATTCAACAAAAATGAGAAGGTGGAAACACTGCTCCTCCTGCTAATTGCTCTATGCTAACTTTACAAACTTCAAAGAACAGCGTAGTTCATAGAGATATATCATTAACAGTATGATACGCAATTCTAGGGAACTGCTTCTACTGGTTTTCAAGTGTACGTCATTAGCATTTCAGAGGTTCGGAGATACGCTAATTACTTGAGGATAACTGAGTGGGATGTAGGCTACGGAGAGTCCATTATTTGTCGCAATATCTGTTCAACGTTCAACGTTAAACTGAGCCCACCGAGCAGAACAAGGCTAACTGAACAATAAACAAACAACAACAACTGAACGTCCTGATAGCGTCGGCCAACAGGCGTATAAATAATTTATAAATATATCTGTTATAAATATATGCGAACCTGATTTCGAAATATTTAGTCTGTATCGATTGCAGATATTCCTCGTCGTTTGGAGTGGACGACGCCTGTTGAGTCTTAATCGTAGGTGATAGACTGCTTAGCAAAACACGTCTCAGCGTTGTCAATCGACAATCTAAATATTTTTCAAATCAAGAAGCTGCTCACTGACAGGTAACCGGACATTCCATTCCATCCATATTACTGTAATAATATCCAGCATCGAAAAAGTACGCTCTCTCTCTCTCTCTCCATAGGTAGCCGAGTTAACAATTTTTAAATTTTGTTCTTGACCTTCTCCTGACCCCAATAGTGCGGACCCGGACTACTCGTCTATCGCTACAAACACCAATGGGGAGTAGTGTTTACAGCCCCTGGATTGTTAAGGAAGTTAAACACCATGTGTGCAGAAGTTGTGGAGAGAAAGAAGAAATTGTTGAGCATTGTGCTGAAATAGACAACGTTCGTTATGAGAAATGTAGATTTAAAAGATGGTTTAGGTCGTTTGCTGAAGGCCCTATACAGAAATAGGTTAACGAAAGCAAACGATGGTTGGCAGCATCGAGCTGACCCGAATTCTGTAAGGAGATGTGTATATACATATATATATATATGTATATACACATCTCCTTACAGAATCTTTATATATATATTTATATATATATATAAAGATGTTACGTACGAGTAATTTTGTCATACTAGATAGTGTCACACATGTCCCATGCCACCCACCTACAGACGATCACATTAACATAGCTTATTCGAGTTAGCCACCACCTATTGCGAGTTTCGAAACTGGCCGTATGGAAAGGACATGTAGCTTAATAGAGCAACAGCAGGCAAACAATATAAGCCGATTTAAAATCTACAGCACGCTATTTTGCTACACATGTGAATACATATGCTTATATATGTAGTTATATCTAGTGGATATTCTGTATACTGTTATGCTTGCACGTGTGTATTTGTGGCGAAATAAGAGATATATGCCGGTATGTGTAGTTACGTTTTCCCAAAAATATGAAATATAGCTTACGCGAATGCTATTTGCTAACCCTCTAAGCTTAGTGAAAACATTAGTCATGAGGCCTGCTCTGAATGGAACATTGTCCGTCACAGAAACAAAAATTCAACTGAAGTATTCCCGTGATGGCTGTGGATAAACAGACACGTCCGGGTTGTTCCTCCCTACATTGTTGTGGTAATGCCATATGTTTGGATACCAATAGGTGTCTCATGGGAGACGAGCTGGGGTCCAGTATGCCAAAGAAAGATGATTTGAATTTAGCATATGTGTCGATTAACTTAGTTTTAAGTACCAAGAAATCGTGTGACAAGTTTATATAGTAATACTCATATTTATCGAGCTAATTTGTTAAAAGGGATGTCATGGCATGGCTAGAAGTAGATAGGTGAAGTGAAAGGGAATGAATCGAGTTCCTTCGATGGTCGATTGCAATTGCATTATTTCTGGACCATAGGAGTGTGGGCCCTGCACACATTACTTCACTACTTCCATGGTCAGCGGACTTTGATTGCAGCTTTCGGAATTCGATTTCGAGATAAAGCACAGGCCAGAACAGCAATGGAGCACGCAGAGATGTTTAGCCGTCATTCCCCCAAGAAAGCCCAGATGCTGACTGGTTGCTGATGAAACGTGCCCAACGCGTGTCGTTAAGGAAGATGTGGCAAGGGTACAGGCTTGCCGTCCGAGTGTAACAAAAAAAGGGGGAATGATTACTGGTTCGAATGACGTGGCAGAAGGGGGCGATGTGCCCCTAGTGGCCCTAACGTTGGATATAATAAATATCAATGAGACAGCAGACAGTTAGTTGGAGAGGGTGGCCTGAAGGATCGAGTCAAAAGTGAAGCACGCGTGTCTCTTTGATCTCACGGAATATAGCAGTCACGATCGTTCATCGAAGTAACTCGGCGTTTCAATCACCTATCTAGCTGTAGCCATGCCATGGCACACACATTATGTTTGGCCCCTCAATTCTCCAATCCCCTCCTCATCCGCCCTTTGTACTATTGTTATGTGATTATTTATTTCTTTATCTTTTTGCTGTTTCCCGAACGTGTTTGGTTGGGTTTATGGGATGAACAGACATGAGAGGCAATAGCCGAATATTCATGAAAAACTCATTCGCCTTCGCAGGCCTAGAAACCAAACATACATTGGAAGACTCTCTCCGAAGAATTCTCTTCGGACACGAAAAGAGGTCTATCTATATAAGACAGCTATCAGTTCACGCACCCGAGCTTGGACTCTGTGCTGTATAGAAGGCGAGCACTGTGTAACAAGAGACGATGACCGTGCTCAGCCGCTAACTGAAAGGAATAGCCATACCCCATCGCCAGTACCAGCAGCAGCGCGAGTTGGGTGTCGGATGCAAAGCAATTCGAATGGCGTGGCCCTTTTCGCAAGGCAATTGACAAAGCAAGCCATGGCTGCTTATCCCGTCCCGTCGCTGTGGTAGACACGTATTTGTTTGCATTTTATTTAAAGCGTGTACACGAATGAATCTGGGCACACTAACGTAGCCACTAGTCTAGAGCGAATAAAATATTTAAGATAGGATTTCCCTTTGGAAAAAGACAGGGCGCACAGAGGTCCGCGAAACGTTGAACATGTCCTTTCTGTTCGAGTTGGGAGCAGAACGATCTAGAACGTGTCCTTCTCTTTCAAATCACCGTGGTGTGCTCTGCCATGGGGGACTTCCGACACGGCGGGACTGTGTCTCGCTGAGACGGTCTCCGTGAGAATGATTTTATGTACAAGAACTAACGGTGTTCCAGAACGTACGAGAAATTCTGATGGTAGATTCACATTTGTCAAGAGAGCAAGATAGTCATAGGAAAATATTCATTGCCAAATATACAAACCATGTATGAGCTACGCAGATTCTTTAGAAGTTTGTGGCATGTAAAACGATAGGTCCACACTATGGCCTGTATGCAAGAAATTCAGTGGCAGAGCGGACAATGTGCATAACGCGATTATGCAGATAACTTAACAACGCTCATTGGTGAGATAATCATTCTTTCAAGGCTGGTTATTGGTATACTTGATTCATTCTAAGATGCTAGAGAATTAAGGCTCACGCTAAGAGCTTTCTCACCAATGGCTGATCAACCAAGCTCAATGGACCGACGATCGTGTCGGGTTGGGTAAACATGGATGGCCTTTCATACAGTACAATTCACTAAGGCAAAGGCAACTGTTTTATTAACTTAAGGAACTGCAGTTTTACAACGTTTAAGTTCACGTCACGGATCTCGAATCTGCGGCCTCCAGCATTTCACAGCCAAAGAGTTAGCCGTCAAAGCCAACGGTTGACGGAGAAACTGTGGAGAAGCCGCATACTCCATTCGTATATCGAGAATCCAAGGCGAACAACAGTGAAGAGCGCTTTCCACAAGAGCTTTTTTTTCCCTCCCTCTTCATCATCCATCACTTTTCAATGCAATAGCTCCTCAGCACAGTTAACTTGCACTGCCAACGGTACCGAGACGGTCCTAAAATTCTAGTTTTCTTATAAATTAATTCGTTATAATTATAAATTGAATAATTAGGCTAGTTTTTTTTCCACAACAGAAGGAAGTCCCGTATCGATGTCTGTAGTGGTCTAACTGTTCCCTATGATGGCCCACATGAACCGTATATTTCCTCTTGAAAGGATACACCTAGAATTCCTCATACGCTTGTCACGTAAATATAACTTCTCCCTTATGGCAGTATTCCTTATATTAGACCTCTATGAATGATTTGCAGAAGCAAAGTCACCTGGAGTTGTGCAGGGAATTTAAACCAAGGGAGGACCATTATCAAATTGGTATTATACTTCAGGCGATTATGGGCTAAATAATCACAACTCAGATTTTTTGACTTGATGGAATACCCTTGTGTATAGCAGATCCTAACCGTTCTAAATTATTTCAATATCAGAATAATATCTCGTAGGTCGACAACCGAGACGGTCACCGATGGCTCGTCGGCGACCCACCACCACTGCACTGCTTGCTTTCTTCTCTTTCTCCCGATATAGATCCTCAGCTAGACGATGTAAACAGATCTTCATCGTCGAGCGGTCAAACGCATGTCTCAAGCATTTGAGTGCGTCCATTGATGGATGTACGCTGCTCGGCTGCCACGACCGTGCTGTTGAAGGCGGTTACGGGGAGAAGTTTTTGCAATTTCTTGTTGAGAGCCGCTAGCGCTACACCAGCGCGCGACGAACGGCTTCGCCGGAGCCCGTTCCATCGAGGCAAAGTGGCGCCTTGTCCAGACACCGACACCGGCATCGTCTTCTCTGTATTCCTCTCGCTCGTTCTCTATCACACTTCTTCTTGGTGTGACGGTGATGTATCTTTTTTGTCAGTCGACGCTCAACACAGCGACGAACAACGATGAGAAATGTCAGTTCTGCCTTGCGCAGGGCAGCAGTACCGACAACAGCAGCGGCCGAGGTGGCAGCCGAGGATGAATCGAGACTAGCACCAACGAACGACAGGGGGCGAAGCCGACACACGAACCGCAGAGATGATGACAAATACCTCGAGCAGCCGAGGCTGTACGATGAAGGATGCACAAGCAGGAAAACCGAACACCCTAACGGAGATGTCATGCAGAGCTTGCCAGTTTTACTGCGTGACGCCCCCTCGCGCTATCTCGCATCACCATCGCACTCGGCAGGCCATTCTAATCAGGCTGGAAGAGTATACGTATGCAATCCCATGTTGAAAGAGAGAGAGAGATATATATATAAATGGAGACTGAGGAGAGAGCGACAGGAACAAGCGCGGAACATCAAGGTGGAATCGTTCAGATGGTGGCAGCAGCGGCCCCAGAGAAGAAAAATCGGTGAGAACACAGAGGCATGATTGCGTCGGGTTGAGTTTCGTACAGCCATCATCTCATAACACAACAATCACACAGTCAATGAACAATCATTTCGTGGAACGAAGAAAGAGAGTGAGCGGGTGAGGTAAATGATGACGAAATGATGATATTATAGGATAGAGAGAGAAAGAGAGAGTACTGGATAAGATTTGTGAAATTTTTCCGAAATCGATTGATTTCGTTGTACAAAAAACAACACTGATTTATTAAGTTCATTCAGCACGAATATCATTATACTCATTAATATCGCAATATATTGGCTCTCGCAGTATACAAAGAACAGTGAACCTATCACGAAAGATTTGGGACTTCTAAACGTATTAGACGTGCCATGCATCCAGAGTATTTTTAACCATGCAAACAGTTGAGCTGCATCCAGAATTTCTCCGCAATTGTGCAGAGTATACTCATGGCTTCAATTACTCTCTTGTGGTCGCTTCTACACGAATGTATGATATGGATTGAACGAACATTGCCGTCAACCGTGGGGACATGTTCAGCGACCTCGCCGCCCCGGTCCGCTATTGAAAATCGGGAAGGTCCTGTCATATGACAATCAGAGCTCGTTTCATTGAACAGCCTTCTTACTAATAATCCCTACCACATTTCGATGTGGCACCTACAAGGAAATGCCTCTCAAACCTAAAAAAAAAGCAATAACGACAGGTACAATGATTGGATATCATATCATATTTTAGCACGTCTATGTTGCAAATAAAATCAACACAGAAACCGTTCAAGTGAACTCGTCCCCCTGAGGGCATTCCGTCCTGTTATCGATTAGGCACGTATTGCATGTATTAGGCCCCGAAAGCCAGTCCGAGTATCTGATGGACACGTTCGCCTCTTCCAAGGGCAATCCAATTATTGTGTTTTCTCTGTGAGTCTCTGTAGTGGCGCGTCGAATAAAGATTTGCCGGTTTCTTCTACACTTATTTTGTTGATTAATGATTTCTGACAGGTAGCCTAGCATACACTCCCTATGACGGACATCTGTAATGGCAAAAGGATGAGGTAAGATTGCACTGTTTCATGTTCTGTTGACGGATTTCGATATATTGTTCGTGGGTTCAATAAATATTGTGCTAAAGATTGTGTGAATCTCCAATCTCAAGTTCATCTACGGCTTGGTACACTAATATTTAATGAAAATATAAGAAATGTATATACCTTGTAAAATTGCCTACTTCTCCGTGAGAGGTTTCCAGACGAGGACGGCATTGGTTACTAATTTAGGCCGACAGGTTTTGCATTGTTACTAGACGGCCTTACTGGCACGTCTGCCAAACCGGTCAAAAATACAATCGGTAACAAAGTGATATCCTTTCATGGATGTAACAACTGAACGCACCCCTCACGAACCGGAGTTCGATCAAAAATGTTATCCTTGCAACAATGGAAATATGGGGTCTTGGAAACTTTTAGCCTGTCCAATGGAACAACAGAATATGTGTTGGACACGTGTGATGTGTTATTAAGTTAGAGATCCAGAGTACAGTATTCCAAAAGATATAAGTTTACAAAGTATTTTGAAAGACAGAATATAGAAAATTGATAGATACAAAATTGAATACACCTACTTGCTATAGAGGCGTACAGTCCATTATGCGAATGATCTCGGATACAATGGACAACCCTAACATCATATGTATGATGATCTTTAGACTAAAAGAGTTCAGTCTTTAGAAGGCAGAAGGAGTCTGACTAATATATTGCTGTAAGATTTACACCAAAAAATACATCCAATGTTCCTATCTCTATAATGCAAAGTTCAAATTATGTCGGTTTAAACCAAATATCCTGAAAGTAATGTGCATTTCAAATCTATATCACGTAATTTACAAGTACCTTCAGTTTTTCCATCGTTCTTAATTCATTATGATCGAAACGAGCACGGCCTTCAAGCTATACAGTGGCATTTTCAATCTGCAGACCAAAACTGATTTTGTTACGATGACGTAGACTTGCATATATATATATACATATATATATATATATATATATATATATATATATATATATATATGTATATAGATTGTTCCTTGTAGGCCTCAGTTTGCTAAAGAACTGATCCGCAAAGATACTCGAATTTCCGAGCTTCAGCCATCCCCGACGAGCCTACATATGGTAATATTTTAGCTACAGCGAACATCAAAGGCTACCAATCCATATCGACTCTCAGACAGTGAGACACGACAGTGCGACGAATTAATACATTTCCAAGCTCCTTCATGTTTAGGTTATGTTTTCCGCGCTTGGAGGAGCGCAGTGGTACCTTTCCCTCTCCACCGATTTATCTCGTCGTTTTCTCCAAAAGTTCCCCTCGCCTTTTACGGCTAGGTCAGCGGAAGGGAGAGACGGACGAACCAGAGATTCAACCATGGCATTCAATTGGGGTTCCTAGATTTATTCGTCTCTGAGCCCGCAGGCACCGTAATGTGTCTCTGTTGTCCTCTGCATGATATATATGGGCAATTGATGCCAATCCAGTCGCCTGGTAAGAGACCGTACCAAGTAACAACTTATCCAATGCGGATTCGTGCACCACGTTCCGAAATCACTCGAATCGTACGGCTGATCATTTACCTAGCGCTGCTCTACATCTAGCCTCGGTGTGAGCTAGATACTGGTGGTCTACATGTTCGTCTGATCAACGATGGCAAGAAGGTGAGGCGCACAGTCAAAATAAACATCTGTTCACGCCGGATAGCACAAACGAACACGCGGTTACAAACCTCAAAGCACTATTTTGGTTGTCCGCGTTCAAATGTGTTGTTCATCGTTTTGAGCGACCGGTTGATCACAGTGCTAGAGAACAACTCCGCTTGATGGAGATGGCTGTCGGTGCAGATGAGGAAACACGAAACAAGCAGGGCCGGTCCCGAGTGGATGAAGAGGAAATAACAAAAGCCAGTGGAGCTGATGATGACGACGACGACAACTGCAGCAGCTCAAAGATGGATATCGATGATGAACGCGGAGTTCAGCTGCCCCAGAAGCGGTTCTATCGACAGCGAGCGCACTCGAACCCGATCGCTGACCACTGTTTCAATAAGTGAGTAACTAATAATAAACTCGAATGCAGAATTCATATGTAGCTCTAGCATTAGTTGACTATTGAACTCAACACTGTATTGAATATAACTATTTACAGCCCATACACTCCGGCTGATATGGATTGGACGAAGTATTACGAAGGTGACTTCGATGCCAAAAAGTCAAAAGTCGAATTTGTGGATATCGGCTGCGGCTACGGTGGTTTATTGGGTGAGTCGACAAAATGTGCGAATACACGCAGTTCGTAGGACACTTCCGAGGTCCAGACAAGCCATATATACAACTATGTTATATAATAGTATACGAATTGATTTCCAGTATCCGGGAAAAGTTCATGCAGAAATACATAATGCCGTTTAGGTATCATTGATTAAACGCTGTCAATGTTGATACTCAAATTGTTGCCCTTATGTTGTTGTTGTATCTGAATGAGGCTAAATCATACCGCGTCTTCCAAGAGCAATCGTAATGTGGCGTAAACTGTTTGTTACCGGAAAAGAACGTTTAAAAATATTGATTAAGCGAAAGTGTAATAACGAGAAATGTCGTCTATCCCACGTGTCATCGTCTTCAGTGGAATTGTCACGTATGTTTCCGGATAAGTACATGGTCGGTATGGAAATTCGCGTCAAGGTTTCCGACTACGTTATGGATCGCATCAAGGTACGCGAATTAGTAGTAGTAACTGTAAGATTGTCCACATGTTGTACAGAGGTAACGGGACCCATGTTCAGCCTTATCTATTATATATCACAATACATGCCGCAGGGTTAGTTACAGGCATATACATCGATTTAATTATGTGTTGACGAGAATCTGACGAGCCGCATGCAAATCAACGTACACCTTGATTTTACCATCTCGTTCGTAGGCGTTGCGGAAAATGCACCCAGGCGACTACGGCAACATATGCTGTCTGCGTACGAACGCTATGAAATATCTACCGAACTATTTTGAAAAAGGACAACTGCAGAAGATGTTCTTCCTATTTCCTGATCCGCACTTTAAGAAAACGAAGCACAAGTGGAGGATCATATCGCAGCAGCTATTGGCAGAATATGCGTACATTTTGGCAGTCGGCGGCAGGTTGTATACGATGACCGATGTGCTCGATCTGCACGAGTGGATGGTGGCTCACATCAGTGAGCATCCTCTGTTTGAACGGATACCCGAAGAAGAACTGCTGGTAAGTGAGTCGATGTGCACCTTATAGTAGGTTTCGCACAGATGTAGAGAGAAAGCTATTGATTTTTATTACTATTTTTTGTGGCTGTAGCTACGGGCGAAGAGGAACGAAAATGTCACCCTCTTAAAATTCCAATCATTTGTTAAATTCATAAATATAATCTATATCACAAACCTGCTCAAAGCGACTAAATGGATAAAACAATTAGACTACCCTTTAAAATGAGAGAAATGTCTAGCGACTGCCAACAGCCATGGCGCATATCTGGTTCTATTATTGCGTCTACGTTCTCTTTCGTTTCGCAGAGGGAGGACCCGGTCGTCGAGAAACTCTACGAAAGTACGGAGGAAGGTAAAAAGGTGACTCGCAATGCCGGTAAAAAGTATCCGGCAGTCTTCCGGCGTATCAGTTCCAATCTTCCTAATCCATTTGCTGATCGCGCGATCAGCTAGGTGTTGAGGTGTCGATCCGAGACGATGCCATGCTCTTATGGGTGACCTCGTGAAGGAAACTGAGGAAATCGTTGCGCGTACACTGTATATATATATTTACATATATGGACATAATTTAAAGAATACGGTAATTTGAGTGTTTTCATTAATCGACTACTGGCAATTACATAAGCATCTTCAAAGAGTGTTTACGTTACACAAATTCCATCGACTATACCCTACTATATACTACAGCTATAGGAGAGCGTATCTGGAAATCCTCTCACCTGTTCTAGAATCACTTGAACTACAGCCTGGTACGTTGGCGCGTTTAATTAAGTCAACCACTTCGGAGCATGCGTTTGTGTTGAACATAAAACCGAAAGTAAGCGAACGAGCGTATATATATGCGCTTATCTTACGTTAATTCTCAACTGTTAGATTTCTTACATTATCTTGCAAGTGTATCTCGCAGTTGTAATGATTGATGGGCTCCGACTTTCATGTTCCGATGAGCACCAAGCACCATGGGCTGTAGTCCGCTTATTTCAAATGATTTCAAAATTAGCCAAACCTGTCTCTTATTTGGGCAGCGTAACAAAAATTTCGGGTTAAATGTATTTGATGTTACAGATGATCGTATTTGGGACGCTAAATAGCCCTACAAGCGACGGAGTCACGTATCTTAGTAATACGATTAATTATTAAAACGCTGTCAGCAATTGATTCAATCACTTTGCACAGCACAGGTATATTGTGAGTGTATGTTGTGTAATCTATTTACTTAGTTAAATGATTGTGACATGTACATAGTAAATAAAAAATATCAGGTATACTTGTTCAGCAGAGATCGTTGACCCAATACCAGAAAATGAAGACTCACCGACTTACGGAATAGTAAAGGATGTGTACTGTTTATTTTATCTTACTTCCATCATTATTATTATCATCATCGTTGTTGTTACGTTTGCTGCTGTTACTATTGTTATTGTTGTTGTTATCGATGTAAAGTCATGTGCGCACCCCTCTTGCAATGCAAACTAAATTGTCCTTGTATGCTGTAATAATAGATAGTTGTTATTCATATAGTCATTCATATGTCTGTGATGTGTATATCTGTGGGTGCATGTTCGTCGTGATTCACGTTGTTGTGTGATGATTAGTTTCGATGTACACTCCCGCGGCTGACCCTTCTCTTTAGAAGTGGTAAACACGAAACAAATAAACATGTAAACAAATCTTTATGGAAAAAAAAAACAAACATCTTTTGACGTTCCACAATCCGAGATCATTCCTGTTTTCGAGGGGATCTGAGGAAAAAATGGCAGACACGATACAAAGAATGCTTAATTACTTGTGATACACATTTCATACTCGTTCACCTATCTCTTGATATTGCATGGATGCAACAAATCATTAGTTATAATTTTATGAGAGAATTTATTGCGAGTTCTTCCACTTTTTCTCTTCAAAATCCCGCCGTCGAGCCAGGGGCTTGTTCGTGTAACGTTACGGAGACAAGATCTGCCTTTCTTCATCTATCATGCTTAAGTATTAATCAAAACATCGAAACAAACATTTTCGGTGAAGCTCACGTTATGAATTTCGGAAGTATAGCACTCGAATTCAGCTGTGATATGAAATTCAGCAACCCAACGTACAACTGTTGTAGAACATATGGCGATCCTGCAAATGTGTTCGTCTTAATTTGTATATATAAATAGCACGATGCAGCAAACTATTGAAAATTACGCACGGTCATCTCATCGAACAGCTGGCGTCGAGGTTGACTACACGCGCGGGCACTCCCCGAAAGCACGCACAAACCGGCCAGGTCATACACGCGTACTCTAAATATCACTCAATAGAACTCCAATTCCGCGTTATTAGCTTCATCCGCATTGTACACCAATGAATCGTCTATGCATTTCAATACGAAGGAACATAAACTTTTTACGAAAAAACACGCTCGGCATTTCGGATGTGTGTGTGTGGTGTTTGTATATATATATATATATATATATATATATATGTGTGTATATGTATCTGATTCTTAACCTCGACAGTGAGTGTCTCACACCTCCAGAAGTCATTCCGCCGAGGTCCCCAACTGCGCACCTAGTTCATCACAAGAAGTGGTCGTTCAACGAGACGTGCAGTTTGTCTTTTTTCTCTTTGTTCCGAAACTGGGTACATTTTCGTTAAACACTTTACATTTGCATGGCTCGGTCTTTTTGCCTGCTTGGTAGAGCTTCGGTCTTTACCGCGCGGTCTTTTACGCCCCTCCCTCAGCATGTTATATCCATTCGCAATCACCGACGAGCCAAGTAAGCATGATGGCATGCTTCGGGTCGGCGATAGCCTCCTATCTATAAAACGGAGGAGATATCACCATTTACAAAACCACCATTTCTCAACACTAAAGAAAAATATTATCATGGACCCCGGGTCAGAAGATGCTTTCCGCCATTGTCCGTCAGATATTCACAAGTAAATCGTCGATATTCCTTCTGCTCGAGGAAATTGTAAAGACACCCAAGTCAAAATAGAAAAGTGTAAATTTCGCCGAGTGCCACTTTCATAGTCACACACATACACCCCGCTCCGCTATTTTACGGGCAGATTTTTTTTTGTAGAATTTTTGCTTTAACTTTACATCATCGTCTATCGTCATTCATTCATTATAACCGCACCCTCGCAGTCCCTTCATCATGTCACGTTTTCTCACCGATACAGGGATAAAATGAAATACATGATACACGCATCACAAGTGATAAATGGATATATATATATATATAATATATATATTATTAGATGGCTCTTCGCCAAACTATTTGACAAAGACAAAAATGGGGACTACAGGGAAGGGTGATGTATGCACACCTGGTTGTGTATAATACAGCCTAAGCTGCAGGTCCGTAGAAAAACTAGTAAACGTTGTCTCTCCATATATACTACTCAGTACTACTTGTACCTATTTTCAATTATGAAATGAAAGATGACTACACCGGTTCGCACATTTCGCCCGGTCACGAAAGGGCATCAACAGATGATGAAAAATGAATAGTAATGTATATTAGGTAGAAATTATAAAAGAAACTCAGTCCCTAGCATGGCATCTGTCCATGTGCGTTTTTTTTCGTTTGTTTGTTTTTTTCATCATAAGCTACTTATCCTTTTTCACAAGGGTCTTCATGAATGATGAAATATCATACTCGGCTTCATATTGACTGGAGTCCCAGAGTTCCGGCAGATGATCAAGGACGTCCTTGAGGCCGGCCTTGCCTCCGATATCCCGCTCGGTGCCTGTCGGATTTCGGCCGCTCCTACCCGGCTCCGAGACCTGGAACAGGTCGATGAGCTGGTCTGTAGCCATCGTGTGCAGACTTGAGTTGTCGCCGCTGATAACTGTATTCGCGATTGATATTTTGAACCTTTGCAAGCCCATGATCTTCTCCTCGAGTGTATTTCGTGTGATCAGCCTGTACACATTGACAACCTTCTTTTGGCCGATACGATGTGCACGATCCATTGCCTGGAGATCTTTCATTGGGTTCCAGTCGTGCTCGACAAAGATGACCGTATCCGCCCCAGTCAAATTCAGCCCCAGTCCACCAACCTGGCAACAGGCAGAGAAAATATTTTATTATTCTCCGATTTCCCTACTAATATTTAATATACCTAATGTGGATTTGTTATGCACTAATTTAAACTATTTGTTGGAGCATGCGTTATCAATCGCGCTACGAGCAAATTCGGATGGCGAAGTAATTCAAAACAATCTAAGTTCAAAATACATCGACATGTACTAAAGGTAAAGGTTTAATGGTTTATTGAAGGAGCTGCAATTTTACAATGCTTAAGCTCTCTTTTATGTCACACGGCAGGGCTCGAACCTGCGGCCTCTGGCTTCCGATAGCCAGAGACTTAGCCGTATATATACGTATTACTAGTACGTATACATGTAATAACCTTAAATAGATACATACCTGGGTAGTGATTAGCAGTAGGTCGATAGAAGGATCGTTGTTGAACTTCTGTACCAATGCGTGGCGTTCACCAGGAGGCACAGCTCCGTCTAAGCGCAGATAAGAGACGGCTGGCATGTGTTTTTTAAGGAGGTCATTTTCCACAAGATCCAACATGGATTTAAGTTGGAAGAAAACTAGACAGCGATGCGAGTTGACAATCACCTGATCCAGTTCGGATCCGATTCCGCAATCCTGCAGAAGCTGCCGGAGGGCGAGAAGTTTGCACGAGACGGAGATGTCGGACAGGGAGAGTTTATCCTCACGCAGCTGCTTGAGAATGGTATCATATTCGGGATGATTCTGCGAGAGTGCCAACTTCGGGTGGTTGCAAACCTGTGTTCCGCATCGAAGCAAAATTACGTTTATTAAGGATACCGATTCACGTAAGCGCCATGTCGATGATGAAAACGTTTTGTTTACTAATATGATACCGTAGAAAATTCAACTACCTCAGTTAGTAACGTGAGTGCACGGGCTTCAACTAAATGAAGATGCTATATGTTGTGCTATGTTGGAAACGATGTGCAGTTACGTATTTCCCTTATATACACTTGTGCGAATCAAGGGATAAGGGCAGACAAGAAAACACAAGAATAGGACGACAAACCTTGCGCAAGTAGTGCAGGGCCTGGAACACGTGGTGGTTTGTCTGTGTTCCACCGGTACCAGCGGACGGCTGGGCGGCCTGTCGATTGAGTGCTTCGACGACTTCGCTGTTCGCGCGAGACTTCGAGAAGTCTTCGTAAAGACGGTGCTGCAACACGAGTAGATGAGAGTGAAGTCGTTAAAACTACGTAATGGTGATGCATATGACGGGACATAGTCCCAACAATTACGTAATTGTGCCTGCACTGTCAACAACTCGTGCTTGTTGTTATTGTACTCAGTGGCCTTCGGCTGGAAACCACACATGGTGTTGATGCAAACTCAACACCTAGTACGAGGCCTATCGTCTTGATTAACATACTCGATATTTTATATATTTAATTTATAAAGCTCATCCTACCTGTAGTGGACTGAGTTCGCAATAATAGTCCTGGATAATCTTGGGTGGTAAGTCGGCCAGAACGTCCTCCTTAGTCCTGCGAAGGACGAAAGGTAGGACCTGACGGTGAAGTGCTTCCATAGCCAACACCCCTTGTTCGTGCTCTTTCGAGGACGCCTTTGCTTCCCTCGATGCCAGGATCGGTTTAGCGTATCTGTTTGCATTATTACAAAAGAACAAGAAACACATTGGAAGTCAATGAATAGAAAAATGCATGCGCCTGTAATGGACACGGTATCTTATCCAGGAGAGACTTGAACAGTGAATATTCTGGAGTGGATGAAGTTCAAGTTGGTCATTCACAACTATGGATAAAAATGCAGCTTCTGTCGTACCTAATCGGTTGAACTACATAAAGGATTTGCAATTAAGTATCTGCAGATTAAATTTATCCATCATTCGTTCAGTGTTTCCCCCATAGTAATTCTCGAATTTATTTTTGTTATTTCTTATTTTCCTTCTTAAATTGTTTCTTTCATAGTTTCGTAATAACTATAATACAGACACTATATGATATCATATCATAATCAAATGTTTATTCTCGGAACTGCAATATACATACATATGCTAAAAGTAAAAAGGTTGTAAAAAAAAAAGTAAAAATATATGATATATTTATAGCACCTAAAACAGACAATTTAAGACTGTAGCATAACTTTGCAAACAGCCATATGGGGTCTTACTTGACAGAGAAGAGTTTCTCAGATCCGAGGAAGCCAGGCATGAGGAAGTCAAAAAGATTCCATAACTCAGTCACGTTGTTTTGAATAGGAGTTCCAGATAGTATCAGTCGGTGACTTGCGCGAAGCTGTTTGATAGCCCTCGACAGCTGTGGGCAGAAAGTATAAGATGTGAGTGTTTCGTCTTAGACTGATTCATAAAACCAATTTCCTGACCGGATGAATTCGTGTAGGAACTTTTACTAGTACTCCTAAGATAAAAATATACATGGACATCCTCTACGAAAGTATGATAGAGTCGTGAAATAACTCCATTAGCTCGTGTAAAGCAGCTATATAAGAAGATCTATTTTAGAGACTATACTTGCCTTTGTCTTGTTATTTTTGATGACATGCCCCTCGTCAAGAATCACGTAATTCCATCGGATAGCGCTGAAGAAATCAATGTCGTTCCGCACGAGATCGTACGAAGCAACCACAACTAGGTTATGGCATCGGTGGCGTTCCTTGCGTGAAGTGAATTGCGCTTGAATACGTTGCCTCTCAGGGGGTGGACCTAAACAAAAGATTATCGAACACGTGGTACTTTCTTACAATTTGTAGGAACATACGACCTAAGAACATAAAAATGCAGCATACTCGAAGAACAATATGCTGACTAGGGACTTAGGTTAGGGGGACCTAGCAAAGATCATTGTTGTCGTCAAACATGGCTAGCAATGCAGATAAACGTGCTAGCGTTTTCTTCCATTTTCAGCGCTTTTCTGAGCAATTTCACAATATCCAACCCACTGTTCACCCAATAAAAGCTCGCAGTGTCTACATACCAGTATAATGGAGAGGGTCGAGGTGTTTCGCTGATACGAATTTGTCAATTTCGTACACCCAGTGTCCAGTCAGCGTTGGTGGACAGACTACGAGAGATGGCAGAGGTGTACTACTTGAGTCGTGCTTATCATGCTTATGTTGTTGCTGTCGCCGGTCGTGGTCTTCGGCCAGCATACAGATCGACTGCAAGGTCTTACCCAAACCCATGTCATCGCACAGGATGCCATGCAGACGATAGCGATTAAGAAACGCTAGCCAATTGATGCCTTCCTGCTGGTAGCTGCGCAGTTCCGCCTTGATTGGAATGGCCACCTAATCAGATCCCATCGTTAGTTCTAGATCTATGAGACCAATACCTGTTATGCCGTTATCCAGACCGGCCCTCGTAATAGAGGACCACTACTACTGAGAGATGTTAAGTGGCTATCGGATATTTTTTATTTTTTTTATTTAAAATTCATTTTTTCCGATAGGTCTCGTGATTCTCAAATACACCATTGTACACAATATACTCTTTTAGCCCATTAAGAAAGATGACTGGTTGATTGGATGTGATCATTTACCGCCAAGGGACCCACGACTTCCGACCACATAATTTTCGGTTTTCTCCGCAAGCGAATTAGTGTACAGTCACTACTACTCCGTGTGGTACAATCTAACCTTATAATTTTCCGCGTGATTTGCGTTGAGCAGTTGATCGATAAATCCACGCTGCTTTTGAGCCTTTATGCGAAGCTCTTCATCCTCCGCAAAAAGTTCGGAAAGACCCGAGACACCGTCATCTAGCGGCATCAATCGAACAAGATTTGCAAAACACTGCGCAAATAAAAACAAATCACACAGCGTAAGGCACCTAGTTATGTGACAACATTTCTTCATATATATATATATATATTTTTACCTACTCAGTATCAGTGGTCACATATAAAAAGGACACTCTGTTGCGACAATAGTCGCGATATCGTTGCGACCAGTGAAGTAAAACTTCACTGACCTGGGTGGCGAGGAGTCGAACGTGCTCATTCTGATCGGCCATAGCACCAAGGATAGGAAGGACGAGGAATGAGATAAATGGCACCGCGCGTACATCGAGTCGTTCCACTAATGTAAAGATTGCTTCCACAGCACCCTGCCTGACGCTGTCGTCCTGAGAAATGGCTCCCAGTTGGGAAAGAACTCCACGCTTGATCACATGACACACCGTGGCACTACGAGATTAAAAATGCACGTAAGGAATACAATAGATATTTCGCGAACAGCAGCATATCATTACTCATGTCTATTCGATGCAAGTAAATCCAATACACAGGTAGGCATCTTGTTTCTTTCTTAATTAACACGATCTTTGGTTGATTTCAAATTTTGGGAAAGTTAATAAATGTTACTATTTCGGATCTGACAATTTGAGCCTGAAGTTATTATATAATTGGATTATTATTGATCACTGTGATGTATTCTCATTTTATCATTCCGTAACGAACCTGGTATCCACAGCTGCAAGACTGGCTATACACCTGGCGGCCATGTGTCGGACGGCCGCAAGCGGATGCCGGGAGCAAAGATCGAGTCGTGGTAGAAGACGACGAAGCTCCGAATGGAGCTCTATGTGTACCGATATCGTTAGAACTTCCAGCGTCTGAAGAGAGTCGATCAACCTGCAACGGTGGGGAGAGAAGCCATAGGGAACACCATCAAGCGTAACTATTATTCATATATTCGTAAAGTTATGACACCGACGCCTTGGTATAACCGTATTTAGGGCTAATGATGACGTATCGAGTACCGTTAAAATAATACTTCCTATAAATAACAAAAAGTACGGCATAGAAGGTCCTCGAGAACTTACCCTCGGATGGTCGCCAGCGTTACCGTGGCTGTATCAGACGTCGAGGGCGATGTTGAGGCTTCAGAATTCGTTGATGAGTTCGATGATGCCGACACTTTATCTCTCGAACGTTTTGAGAGATCTGTGGGCTCCGATTGCTGTTGATCGATAGTTGTCATCTCTACTTTGCCGAATGTATTGTCATCTAGTAACAGAGCAGCGATGGCGTCCCATGCGGTAGACAAATCCTTGAAAAGGGTCTTGCCAAAGACTCGACCAATCTCGTCAAACGCCAACACAGCGCCGCGACGCTGAGTTTCCTGACATCGCTTCTGCTCTTTCTGAAGTTCGTCGTCCAGACTTGCTGACACAGGAAGAGCGACCCCGCTACCAGCCGATGGAAACTGTTTTGGCATATGCCGTCCAAATATAATAGTACAGAGGAGGGTCGCAACACAATAACGTTTAACTGGTTTAGGTGTGAACCGTAAATAGATAAAAGCGAAGATCAGATAGGCGGCCGTTAGTCGTTAGACAAAAATAGACATTACTCATCAATTTCATATATATATATATATATATATATATGCATTAGGTCCAAGTCTATCAACCCGTAATTCGCACAGAACTCTTCCCTTCTCTGTATCAGCGTTTTTCACTTTTCTCCATTACTCGTCAACCTCTGGAGTATCTACGCTCCCATCATCCACTTGGTGACCAGAAATGCTGTGTCTTCTTACTGACACTTGGCTACCCCTCGTCCCATTGATAGCCCGGTCTGCTGTGCTGATTTCCTTTTTTCCGGACATTGACAGGAACACCCCTAAACGGCATGTCCCCACAGAGTCCGTTCTTCTGTATTTGTGCTGCATTTTGCTGTCTCTTTCTCGAAATTTTTGCAGAATTGAGCAGACTATCGTCCGTATTGGAGGATTCTGGCATATCACAAACACACTTTTCACTTCATTGACGACGTTTGTATGCGCTAGTTGCATCTCTTCCCCGTTCTTGGCTTATACCATGTAGTCAAAGCCGGCCACTGTCCGTTTCGTTGTAGGGAACAAGAAGCCCATATTCGTAGCTCCTACAATTGAAATCGGCAAGCACCAAAGACTGGTTTCTGCTTCGTTTGGTTAGATCGATGATACAGTTGTGGTCTTTCTTACCTCGGGGGGTTGTTGATTAGCTCCCTGCGATGAAGGACTAACGGGCGTTGACGGAGTGACAGGAGGCGTGGAACAGATTTGTGAATGGCCCCTTCGCAGCCATGGTTTTCGATTCAGCATGAGCTCCGCCGTCTGAACAATTTTCGAAAAATTAAGACCTAAATGAGCTGTGCGAACACGTCAATATGTGAAACAATAATAAAACCAGCTGCTTTTTTTATTAAGATCAATTAGTTGCTTTGTTATCATACATGGCGTTTCACACTATGCTTCGCTACCGCGCTTCACCGGCCTCATAGGATGCTATGTGGTACTATGAGGTGCAATCAGAATAATATGGGTAAAATGACTCATCTTTATCGCGGCGAAGCGATCATGCTTAAGAATAATGAACTGCTTATATCAGGCACCCAGCATTCAAGAAGCAAGTAGTTACTGTATGAGCGTCACATATCATATGTCTCATAAGTCATACTCGAGAAAAAGCCAATCCTTTGCGGAAAGAAGTAATCATTACTGACAAATATTGTATGCCAGAGTGTATTATTCTTATACCATACCTTGGTCATTTTTTGAAGAGTCATGATGCCGCTGGTTTCTTGTCGGCCTTCTGTCAAAGTGACCACTGGAGTTTCATCGGGGTCACAACAAAGGTAGCTGACGAGGTTCTTGACAACCTTGCCATTGGGACAAGGTGTTCTATAACCAAAAAAAACACATTGCATGGCTTAACACAATAGCGGTCGAATAAAGCCACGTCTGTTACAGAGACAACGGGATCATTATTTCTTGACTCAAATAAGCATCACTGCTTACCTGGAGAGAGCGATTTGTAGCAGAAGAGCGAGATGCTTGGCCGACATAGCCTGTAAAGGTTCGTGCTGTTCCCGTCTCAGCGATTCCATAAGGGCTTTAATTACGGGACTCAGCTTAGCAGGTAACCGATCGGCCGGGAGACAAACTAGCAAAGATGACAACGCTGCTTGGGTCCTGGTCATATATTTAGAAATACATGGTCTTATTAGAAACATGATTTTGATGTGTGCCACTTACCATCAGATCAATTCCTGGTGAAGTAAGTATTGGAATGAATGATAGAGGATTCGGAAATCAATGCCAATCTCACGGTGTTCCCATACCCGAACGCGACTTGTGTATGACAACAATATTGACCAATATGTAGCGACTTTTTGAACCTACATTGTGCCGAGGGAAAGATGGTCTCCCGCCGTCGTTTTGGCTGAATTTAACACCATACGTCTCTTCTCATCGAGGTTATCCAGCAATTTCGGTTTCAGCTTCGCCGACGACACGACCTCATCGAATACCTGAAAATCAGGATCCACGGCGAATTAGTAGTTACTCAATGGTCTGCTACAGAATGTGTACATTTTTCTATTGTTCGTCAGCTCCGACTTTCCAAGCTTCAGGAGACTTCCGTTGCGCTACTGAATCCCAGAAGATATCAAAGAGATACTCACTGTCACTCTGTGTGGGTTAATCAAAAGGTTGACCTTGTTGGGGGGGGGGGGGGGGCTAAGACGAAAGAGGCCATCTAACTATCCCTCGATATTGCAGACCTGATCATCTGAACGTAATCACCTGTTTAAGGGTTTATCATGACACGTCCAGCAAAAGCGTGTGGGCTGCCGTGAGAACTACATTTTGTCATTTCCCATTTTTCATCCGTTTTCGATAATTTAATTACCGGCATATATGGAACAATCCACCCTGGAAAGGCTTTTCGGGCGCGATATTCCAATTCACTCGATCAGTTCGGTCCGCCTTGCTGAGAGGCGGCCGCTTTTATCACCACCAAACACATCACCGTGCCCATCCATCGATCGAGGACAGGGTGTCTTTGCCTTGACAGTAGCTTTGCTTTCTGGCAGCGGTTGGTTGATTCATGTTGTCAGTAGTTACCTCTCTGGCGAGAAGCGTTGCCTGGTCTGCAGTGAGCACATGTCCAGTTCCGTACGCGGCCAGATCTAGCCCATGGGATGAGCCCACTTTATCGACTGGTAGACGATAGTGCCGCATAAGCCCGATCAAATCTCGGCAGTCTTGCTGAAGACGCGTGAATGTCGACGCCACCTGATCAGAGAGTGGGGAAAATAGAGACTAATTATAATATTCGTTATCAATCGCTTGTATTGTCAGAGTGATCATCATCGGCGCTGGAGCAGCTGGCGGAGATTCCGACTAGTTTGATTCTGTTTACTGGGAGCATCGAGGTTGATGATTTGGCTACGAAACTGGATACTATGAAATACATACTATTTGGATATTATGGTACACGAACAGTGGACAGAGTGAGGTAACTATTATATATCTAGGGGGTTCGAGCGATTCCATACCTCATCGTAGAGGACCGGTTCTTGGATGCACTGAATGACGCTGTCGGAAATCGACCGGGGACACTCCTCTAGTGGTTCCTCCGGGAATGAAAATTCTCTGCAAGTTCGGCAGACAAATAGGTTACAAGCTGGATATATGCCCTAAAATGGCAAGGATATTAAGTAGTCACATACGTCATCTTGTTGCGGATTTCCAACTGTCCAAAGACGAGCTGTCGCTATGGAGAGCAAATTCAAAGCTTTTCGGCCATCCTAGAACACACTGCTCTGAATTTAAATCGCTAACACGGTAGTCAGTAATCACCCTAAGTGCATATGTAGATTTAGCTAAAAAACGACGCAAGAATATAGCCACATATACGCACTTTTGTCGACGCTGTTCGATCCACTCTCGCAGGACGAGAGCTACAATCGTCCGTTGAAGAGCACTCTTACTGGCGAGATGAAATCCTATCAAGCGGGCGAAACACTCCATCGGTTCCTCGTGAGGAGAGGTATACTCAGCGCCAGGGGCGCGTCTCGTGACGAAGCACGATAGGGCACCAAGCATTTGAGAAGCGGCAAGTCGCGCTCGCAAAACGAGACGCTGACGGGCGACGTGGGACTCCGCCAATGATTCTTTACCGGCAATGTAATACTCCCCGCCCTGTAAACGATAAATCGAGCCACTCCCTCTTACTGTACAGTAATGAGTGACGATTAAAAAAAATACAGTACCACTAAAAATAACAAATATAAAGAGAGAAAAAAACGCATAAAAAAAAGAGGCAAATATAGGGTATGCGTACCTTCCCGATGGATTTTGTAGTTTCCAACCAGACAGTTTGTTGCTTCGGGTCCACGGCCATTTTTGCTGGATGCATTGTAAGGCAGAGCCATCCAGCAAGAAGGGGGCAAGCCGAGAAAAGTAAATGGGATAGATTGGCGCCCCGTAGAATTGATACCCACACCTGAAAGTTCGACACACCGAGCAGGAGACATGACATGTAATTCAAGTTGCGAATGCTCCCGAAACAGATGGGAGACTGATGAAGTGTCACTCTGAAAAATGTCTACGGAACATTTTAATTAACCTAATTTCTAATGGAGCGAGTACACTTAAAAAATGGCCAAATAAACTATCAATGAGAGACACATGAATTGAATCTGATGATCATTAACTAATAAAAAAAAACTATGGCAGAAATTCGGTCTGACTGTCATCCGGTCTTGAGAGAGGTCAAGAGTTGTCATTTCACAAATTAGACAGATATTTCAGCCTTTGAGAAGGATTGTAACGGATTTTGTTCGTACCTGTTGAATAACGCTGGTGGCAACGGGTTCCGTCTCGAGCAGTGAACGCTGAAACAGCAACCGAAGGGCCGGCGATAGCTGCGTCGTCACCAATGGGCTACAAAAAGCCGAAGGTTCACCATGAGCAAAACTGGGTAACGTTCGTTAGACTTATTATAAAATACAATTCACCAAAATGAGGGGTCCATCGTGAGAAAACGAACTAAGTGTCATCACTATCTATCGAATCGGGTAGGTCAAGTACAAGTTTTGTAAGTACTACTTACTTGTTTGTAGAAATACTTATGGATATTTCTTACGTGTGTCTTTAAACTATCAGCGGCATCTACCAAAATAGCACACGGATCGCAACAGTAACACCAACAGTAACAACAACAACATTTGCTGAACTTACCTTCCCTCCCCTTCTGTGGCAGCAATTGTTCGAAGCGAATCAAGAGCGGACACCCGAACATTAAATGAATGATGTTCGAGGAAAGGCCAAAGCAAGGCGATTTTTCCTGGTGAAACCCAGGGTCCGTCATCATCGATTGATTCGACCGATACGGTTCTTCGTAACGAGCATACGTGCGGAAGAAGATGTGAGAGAAGACTCAAGATTGAGTGAGTTGATGACGAAAGATCGTCCATCTCCCTCAGACACGTCCAGAGTCGTTCAGACAACGGGAGAATCTGATAGGATAGCGCACATGGAAGCAAATCATTAATCATTCGCCACTATCTATCGGGCGGATACATCAGCTGTCTACGAAATACGAAAGAAATACTAAGAGCAAAAACATAGCCACACATCCACCTCGTACCTGCTGTGGAAGCAGACGTGGCAGATCTTCGATGATGGGCAGAAAAGCTGCGGCAGCCACGGCCGAGATGTCATCATTCGAGTCTTGAAGGCTAGCGAATAATGGGCCAAAGACCCGAGGTAACCAAGCATCTCTGTGGGCTACAGCGCACCTGCTCACCTCGTCACTGGCGGGAGCACCGTTACTCTGGCCACTAATCGCTAAGAGATATTTAATACCTGAAATATACGAAAGAAAATTAATACAACAGATGACCCAGAGAAACAAACACATTATTTCTACTCGGGTATCTAAGAAGGAATGACTCCGACGTTCGAACAAGACACTTGTCTCCAGTCACAGGGGGATGATTCGGATCAGCATATTCCTTACCTAAAAGTCCCCCGTGTCTTGCTTCCCATGAATCCCTTGAGTCGGCCATTTTGAGGAGAATCTCCAGAAATGCATCAACTCGCAGAGGCTCCATCAAACGTAGACAGAATCCTAATGCCTGTGCTGTTGTCTCACGAACTGGTGCCACAACCTGGATCATACAGTATTTTTTGAAATAAAAAAAACAACATTATAAAGAAGGGAAAAAGTATTTCAACGTACACACGTCCACTTGTGTATGATGAGCATAGAGTACCACCCTGTGCTAAGGAGTACCACCCACAAAATAGTTCCCAAGGTCGGTGTAACATCGTTGATATTACGCCTACTGTGATAACGGTATCTATCACTGAATGTAAGCTAGACTGTACTTCGCGACAGGCGAGGCAGATTAGCTCATCGAGACAAACATGAAATGAAAAAAGCCAATATTTTGAGTCGAGCAGATAGCAGAAAGATTAAAACGTGATCAACGCGAGAAACCAACGCCAACCTAATCCACTACAGTTATTTAGCCTTTATTTTGTCTACGGAGGCATTAGTCACGCAGACGCCACAAACGGACGTCTCATTTTCTCAACGTTTTTTTGTCGTCTGGCTTATTTAACTCAAACGGGTAGCTATTGGTCAGAGAACGTTAATTCCAGTCCGATTTTCTCACGAAACTCGCGGAATTCTGTTCTTTCTTTTATTCGCAGTCCTGCTTCTCAAGTTCCCAATGCTAAATATCATTCAGTAACAAAATTACATTAGCAAAGAAATACAGAAACCGTGAGTGGGAAATTTACATTGAACTGAAGGGAATGTTATTCGCTGAAGCTAAAAAAGTTTTCACTATATAGACAAACGGTGTATTGTACACAGTTTACCTGATCCGAGAGGAAATCCCCAAATTTATCCAGGGCGAGCACGCAGACAAGCTTCAATGCAAGATTCTCAAGATAGTGCTGGTTCGACGATATCAATTCATCTCGGGTCATTCTAGAATAGAGGCAGAGTAGACTTATTACATCATGATGGTCTAATAGTGCATATGCAGTTGTTGATCATTGCTACCTCTTCGTGTCACCTTTTCTCACTTTCGACATGAGAGCTGTGCTTGATTCACTCTGCTGACCCGCCGCACAATGCCGGAGCGCGTCATTTAGATGACTAATTAATAATAATAGTGAATTCACCCAGATATATCAAACAAACAATAAACCTAGTGAGGCTGTTTGATATCACGATATTTACCCTTTGACCATGCCGGCGCCGGTGCCGTGCAATTTGGTGAGCTCACGTAGGGCAGTTGCTGCCCCGTGTCTTATCTCCCACGAGGGCTTGAAAAGATCGTCCATTACAGCCTCGGCAAACGCCGTCAAAGGCCACTCAGTGCTCTGAAAGTCATTTGTATAGTTTGCGCAAACACGTATAAAGAAAAGATATAACCGTTCTAAATCTTTGGAGAAGAGTTAATCACTTGAACTTTTCACTAATAGTGTTCCATGGGCGACAAGGAATCGATTCGTTCACTGATGAAGTTCTGCAACAACTATTTTCAAATCAAGTGTGTCTGCATGTGTGTATATATCAACATACCTCTGCTTCGGCCGTTGCTGTTTGAGGTGCTCCTGTACTAATGTTGCTCCCATTGCTTTTATCATCAGGTTCATCAAAATCAATTTTACGTTTTTTTGCGGGAGCCCCAAGATCCGCTCCTTGGAGAACTTCGCTGATATCCTATGAAAATATAAGAGGGACACATGTGTTAGTTTGGATCAAGCTCTTAGCCTTACTTACAATTCCTACTAGTTGACCTTAAAGGACCTTGAACAAATAATTATTTCTCTTCAGTTTTACGTACCTTCCTGCTCTCTGCCACATTTCCATTCGACTCATTTGTTACATCTGTTTTAAGGTCGTTCTCGGTGAAAAGATCATCAGATGCCATTCCAAGCTTCTCGCAGACGTCGAGTCCCAAGCGTTTGTTAACAGCCTTTCTTTGACGCGCAAGATCTTCAGCACTTTCACTCCCGGTCCCATCGAGGTTATCCGGGTTCTGTTCAAGAACAAAATCAGAGAGAGAGAGAAAGAGAGAGTTAGAAAAAGATCGTTAGAGAGGGGAGCAAAAATATGATAAATGAAACCACGTATTTATCTTTATTGCATACATCTCAGCACCTGCCTTTTCAAACTGTTTCCCCTCCGATCCGAGCAAATGTTTCCCTGTCCTCATAACCGAGTCGATATCAAACTCTGATATCCTTAGCTGTCGTGTACGACTCGCGTGCAACGGGATGGTGCCTAGAGATGGCTTGACATCGCCTCCATTTGGCTCGACTTTCGGGGCGGGCGATGGCGCCCAGGGGGGGACATTCTCGATGATCGCCGTTACAGCAGCAGCGGCCGCAATTCGCGTATCCCAGTTGGCGCTGCGCAAATGCTTGTGCACCTGCCAGCCGATAAAGGAGAAGTTTTACCCGCTTAGTTAATTCGGCGACTCTTCTCATGGTGCCTAACACGTGGCTCACATATTGCAGCCGCCTCGCCTTTCGGAAACGTAAAAGTATACTCAGTGATTGATTGTTGTGATTGCATATGTGCGCAAGCAATGGAAAATGAAAACCGTACCTTGGCTAATAGGTAGTTAAGTTTATGTGGATGGAGCCGTTGAAGCTCTCCTAGTTGTTTCGCTGCCGCCCGACGAGTCACCGCAGATTGTCCCGTGTCTAGCAGGACAAATAGACGATCGAGTCTGCAATAGGCAACAGCGTTTTTATAGCCTCCCACAATATGGGTAACAATAAGTGAAATAAGTATCCTCCTATCTACAATAAGTGAAACATACATATCTGTAAATAGTCAGAAACCTGCCTAGCAGCGGTGAATGTCCTGACTTTTAATGTTCTAAAAAATAATAATAATATATAAAGAACGTAGCGACCCTTCAGGTTTGGAACCAAAAACCAGATATGGTGATTATCTGCGGCGTTCCCAGAACAACTGTAACTAATAGGCGGGTCGTTATGAAACAATCAAATTGAACAGAGAATGTCGTGATATTCGCAACAAAACAGTGTTCAGTGCCAACGGATCGCCATGAGTGAAAAATCAAATGTCCACGATTGTGGTTGACGTACCTTGTCATTGTGATGAGACCTTGTGGATGAGACCTTTTCAATATCACAGATAGGAGCAAGCCTGAAAAGCACTTTACGACGTTAGCAATTACGTTCATTGTTCACACTACTGTACGCGCTCAAGTGTGCCTAAGCAGTTCAGCTTCGGGCAGCTGCAAGGGAAATTATTACTAATTTAGTTATTCCAACTGAACAGAATCGTTTGCATAGGTCGTTTTACGCTATACCCGTTTGCAAAGGGTCGAAGACTCGAGGGGAACTTAGTTACACATAGAAAGGGATCCATCTAAAGCCAACTTGTACGATAAGCTGATTAGCGATAATCGAATTGCAGGAGAGTGCGAATACTTCAGGCACTCCGGAGCTAGACAGAAAATGGGCACAAACTTCTATTTCACCTCCGAGAGGAATTCAGATCGCTGATATTTACAAGGATGAATCCCACGTTCTCCCGTAGTTACAATGATGGCCAAGTTCACTATTTCAAGAAGATACGATATACTAATGCAGCAGTTGTCGATTGCACGAATAAGCACTGTTCAGGCATACAATGGTCATCTCTGCATAGCTCTACCATTTAGAATTTGAACAGCGACGACAAAGCAAACTTCCCACTAGCACAGGCGTCAAGGCCGGCCTATGGCGCGTGTAGGTGCGGATTCGATGTCGGAAATCGAATAGCAGCAACCTGTGCCAACGAAAATCACTGATACGGTGAAGTGAAAATCGATCACCAATGAGACCTGTGAAACACTATTAATATTATTGAACATTGACCGACACTATTGAGACATCTTAAAATGCAACGAAACCAGTCTCGCGAAAAAGACGATTCACGCATAGTATTTCAACTATTTTTACTAGTATATTGAACGATTATACGATCTCAGTCAAGTTCGAGAAAGGAGTGTCACACATTTTAGGTAGTGAAGCCTTGGACAAAATTGCGGCGTCCAATTATCTAATTACGATGTCGTAATGACACGTTGGAACTGCGTTGCTTTGTGAATGCGAAAAATAACATTAATTTTGCAGCACTGGATAATTCAGTTTACCGATTTTCAAATGACATTACGACGCAGTCTTAGAGAGAACTCGGATCTTCTAATTAGAGAGGAAGTTGTTCTTTAAAACACGTCAAATTCGGCAAATCTCTTTGATCAATTTTTCATTATATGGATCCGTTCTTTTCGAACTAATCACGTTCTATATCCCGGGGATCGCGGGGCTGAGCGGCTATTACGCACGAATGAACCCTTCCACTACATCTTAGTTGTCCTTCGCTCGTAATGCGGTTCATTACAACCGCCACATACGTGCTTTAGGGCAATAATACGCGGATGCTTAACGCACCCGATAGAACACGTAACTGCGATGTTAGCGTGTTACTTAACGCATTGTGTATTTTTCCCGGGAATACATTTCACCCTCGTGAGTTTCGTCCACGACGACGCCGGATAGTCTACCCATATTCGAGAGGTTCACACGGTTTACTGAGAAACAACCTTTTCGAACCAATCCCAATCTGGAGATTAAATAGAATAGATCTTTGAGTCGAGTAGATCTGTGAAATATGTTAACGATTCTTCATGCGCACATCGATATGATATAATAGGCCACGAATCCAATATGTCAGCAATTGGTCGTAGAAAAACCGCAGAGTTTCTAAACTAGTTTCACCTTTGAACACTCATTAAGTAACTTCCATCCGAGCCAAGAACACGATGCAAGAAGCTAAGTCATAGCGGCTATTGAAGAACCGCGTCTTACAATATTCCAAATGACGGGCATCGCAAAACACATCTAGATAATTAACGAGAGAGAGAGAACCTGATCACTAATAGCATTCCAATAGGAAAATGAATTATTGGCCGACCTTGTCTAACTTGCAGACAGCCTAGGGAGTTGATGCACCTCATATAGCATCATCTCAACAGTGCTGCAAGAGATAAAATCTCAAATGTCTACATGATTCGTTTCGCTGTCACGTTCGGCAGCGCAAAAGCTGTCAACGGACTAGCAAAAGAACTAATTATTTCGCGGCGAAGAGGTATTTAAGCCATAGTTGAAAACTAAGTATCTTTTAGAAACTTGCTATTGGAGTTAGCTCTATTATGTTCTAGTTTATTATATAGTTTAGTAGCACCGTGGTGAAGGAGAGATAATGAAACCCAGCGTTAACATTCACCTGAGAATCGAATTGACGATAAAATAGTTTCATGCTCAGCTCCTTCACCCTGTAATTTCAAGATGATTAATGGATATCATCTGATTAATAATGATAGCAGTACCGATCCCGCTGTTCCTCAAAGAGGTGCGATTAAATTCAGGAATCAGTTCGCGTATAGCGAATCATTCTTCACAAGTCAAATAAGACGAAGCTAACGGACAGATCAACAAATAAAATGAACCTCCATAATAAACCCCCATGTACGAGAAGGTTCGGTTTCTTTATTCCATATTCCCAACACTGTCCCCAGTCATTTGTTACTTTCACATTGCCCCTCGGAAAATTATTAGCCATCTTACATCTGTAATCAGTGCGGTATGCTGGTGGAGCGCAAAAATGCCGACACAATGGACTCACTTCATAAGCTCTTCGTTCAACTCGTCGTTCACAGTCCCCATTTTGTTAGCGTTGTTGACCAAATCAAATTTACTTGACTCTTTTGGATTCTCTCCAACAGATCTACGATGTGTTCAGGACGTAACTGAAATTTCTAATTTGGGCGACAAGCCAATTAGACTGAATACATCGACCTCTGTTGGTCGCTCTTAGTTAACCTTTGCTGAGGTACAGCAAAGTAAGTTCGTCAGCTAAAACTGGCCCCAATTTTAACAACAGGTTTGACCTCTACGACTCAACCACTCCACTGGCCGTTGTAAAATGTACTGCTATTGTAATAAATCTCAAGGACAAACTTCACACATTAGCAATATTCGATTACCATTACTTACTGAAATAACGCTGCATGACTACTTTGACGGGGACCAAGACGTCAGTGCTCTACGTATACAAAACTGCTCTAGACGTCTGCGTCAAAGGCACCTGAGCAGCGGGTGCCAGGTAACAGCTCAGCATGATTTGTAAATTCTAAATATTGCGGGTGCAAGCTAAATCAATAGCGTTCGAAGGTGTCATGGCACCATCGGCTGCGTGTGCCGGATGCATTTGTTCACATGTTCGTCCTTCGACACGCATAGTATATACGTAGACAAAGCTACTCGATTAGAAAGAGAATCTCCATCTCCTCATCACACACACACTCGATATATATATATATATATATATATATATATATATATATATATATATATATATAAGGAGTTGTATTATTTCAGCTATCGTCGCTTTGATCATGTGGCTACAGCCTCAAGGGCGACCGACGACGTCTCAAGATATGAGTGCTCTGAAAGAATGAATATTATGCACGTTTTTTGTGCCTGCCTACACAACATTTTATTGATAGTTTTGTTTCTCTTGTAGTCCAGTTAGGTTTGAGTGGAAACACCGGGTAATATAGTTCAGAAGAACCTCTGTAGAGATCTTAAAATATATTCCATCGATATTTAAAAATAATTTTGCCGATACTCGATTTTTAACTCGGTTCTCCGAAGCCACGGATAATGAGAGTGCCGTAATCACCGGATGCGTGCCATGTATAATTGTTAATTATGAAACGATAATTTATTCAGGATAAATGGAATATTGTAGAGGCCTATGAATCCCGCTCTGTGGCCGTAAGTTACACCATAATTCGGTGTCTGTATACAACTTATTTGTTAAACTGGTTGCGCCACTCGCGCACTGTACTGAACAGCTAATAGGTGCCAAACCACACACTCCAAGCGATTTGACAGGACTAAGGTCAATGAATGTCGAAGTGGCATCTATCAGTTTCAACGAACAACGCTGCTTAAAGGCACATGCGGATAGATTTTCGGACAGTCGACGAATCTTTTGGGGTTCATCTTGTACCAAGCGAGCACCGTTCCCGATCCAGACCGTCTTCGTTAAACTTTGAGGCGGCCATGTCCACCGACCATCATCACCGAGCAATGATCAGCACAGCTGCGAAGAGCACACGGCGATTTTTCCGGTAAGCGACCCTTTGCTTTGACGGATCCAGCCAGAGTGACTTCGCTCACCCTCTTGCTGAGTCACGATTCTACCGTACGTATGGATACAAATCCAGCTTGAGTTACTCTCCATACTGAACATTTTGCATTGTAGTCGATCCTGAGCGATTATAGTACTAAAGTTAGAACCCGTTAAAGCCGGTTCATAAAAACAATAGGTGGGAAATCCATGGGCCAGTTAAATACTTTTTTCCCTCTGGGCACGCGATCGATCCCGGCAAATCAGACACAGCTTTGTCAATCGTCAAGCAACACGACAGCGGTTACAACGAATGTCGATTAGCCCGAGTCGAATGACATCAGCAGCAACATCGGATAATAAGAAATCACCGCACGGGAGCAACCAACGACAAAATGAAATGAATGACTTAGGGGGGTCCAGGAAAATGATGCTGATGATAATGATGATGATGATGAGAGGCAAGAATGAAGACGATCTTCAACTAATAGACAGCAGCTGCATCGGATAGATAAGTAGAGAAGAAGCAACTGTAGCTGCTCTTCAGTTCATCATTTGCAGCTAACGTCACCTGGCGACCGCCGCCGCCACCGGATGGGTCGATTGACGCTGAAGTGATTCGGCCGTACCACAAGTCTCTGCCTCCGGCGGCAACGTCAATTCGACAACCAGTCAACTGGTAGGAAGCTTACGCTTCTCGGTTGTGATTCGAATTATCTTAAAGAGTTTCCCTTGGAACTTATGACTTGGTAGTGTTTGCATCTCAATAGGCGACGATATTCGTCGTCTAGAAATAAATAGCAAAAATTTGGCCAAAACGTGAAATAGACAAGGTATCATGAGACATGCAGGAATTAAATCGACCACGGAAATAAACCACGTTGAAGGTACCATGACCATCCACATGGCCTCATCAATTCATATCCATGTGGTGGTATCAACGACCCTGGCGTTGAGCTATTAGGGATATGCTTTGACGGCAGGCGTCAATTCGATTGCTGAGGATGGCTACATGCACAGGTTGAACTGAATGCACAGGAATGATTTTTCACATGCTTAAATAATTGTCTAAGCAGTATTTATTTCTACATAGCACTCGTATAACATCGTGATTCAAAAACCGTAAGCAGTTCTATCGACCTGCACGTTGAATACACTTTTTTATTGACCCCAAGTATACATTTAAGGTCATACTCGTACTGATACTGTATAGATATCTTTATCTGAAGATTTTAGAAGATGCGATTTTACAACTTCAAAAAATGCGCTGTTCAATCAGTCCAACAAAAGCGACTTCATAAATGAAGAAAAGACGACGATTAGATAATTAGCCACTCGCACGAAGATACCGGGGTGGGTGTCTCCACATAATAAGGAACAGAGATTTGATGATCTCTGCGAGACAAAACAAGTCGATGGAGTTAATGATCGCTCTGAAATCAGAGTTGAGCAAAGAGATATCTTATCTTCGCAAGCGATGATCGATCAGAATCTGTCGTCAATTCCACACAGAGTCAAGATCGACTTGCACGGGTGATAGACCCCCAGCTTTATAGGTACAAATATCGATTAGTTCGCAGCGTTCTCTACCGATTGAAACTACAATTACTTCATAATGAAATCATAATGAAACCTAATTACATTTAAAATTGTGTTTCAACTAAAATCATACGTTAAAATGCAACGCGCCTTATTATGTATGGCCCATTATCGATCCCAAACATTCTAGACAAGGTCTCTTTTGCACCTAGGTCGCGCATAACGATACACAGTGATCTGCATAGTAGGATACAGATGTAGATTCGGCTAGCAATCATTCAAATATACGCGCATTGGCCACGCATACTGTGTTCCAATAGAGACATTGCATACCATGATGGCAGAGGGAGTATCAATATAGAATCAATGAATGGAGTATCAGAATATGGTTAGGTTCACATACATGTCATTATAACATCTTCAACGGTGTTTCTGGAAACTTTGGTGAATGGCTGACTATTCGTCCAGCAGCTTTCGACGAAATTTGCCAAAACAGGTTAAGGTGAGGTAATTACTTTGTAAGCGAATCGAGGCAATTCCTTATAATAAGAATCGATCAGGATAATAAGATGAATGATAATAAGAATAACACTTGCTTCGTGCTGCATAATAGAGTAATTTTATTGAATGTGTGGGGCAGTGTCGACTATGTTAGTGCTCATCTCCGTCGTTACTTTATTTCTAATCGATTATTCATCGTACGAAAAAGTAATTACGGAAGCTCCAGTCCGTAAATTTGCCTTGATATGTTATCTTCAAAGTAGTACAGAACGAATTCATCCACTCGGGAGCAGACCTAGTGTTGAATGAGGCAGGTCATCATCCTTATGTCGGCTGCATAAGGAGATCGCAGTCGACCGTGATACTGTCTTATCCAGTCTGGCGATTGCATCTGTCGCGCCACATCGTCCTTATCTGGGACACTTCGTCGAACCGTATTCGAAATAGTGATATCATTTATAGTTGGCTGCGGACGGTGTAGATCAATTCCTGCACCTCCACGGGCGCCGTATTGAGCTTTGTATTAACTTCCCCACGGTCGCCGTCACCCCTTAACGGTTTTCTTTAACAGCTTGATCGTGAGCTAGATGTATAGTCCTGCTGTCCTGGCTGCTCGCCAGGTCGTCGAAAGCGTCATCTTGATCAGACAAAGTGAAATTCCCTCAACTCTTAATCGGTCAATAACAGAAACCCCTCTAATTATTGGGACAGGTTTGTGGAGGACACTAGCAGAAGTAGCAGTCTCGCGGCACCGGCCACCACTGCGCCAGTCATCGCGCACTACGGACACTACTGATACTATAGTGATTAAACCCCTCATTAGGTTGCGTACTTCAAATGGGAATGAGCATTCACCGGTTTACGTACGTTATGACCAGATGGGAGTAACGTTACAGGAACCGGTAAAAGTATAAAAGTAGTCTAACAAAAAATCCCTCACATGATTAAGCTAAGGTTATCATCAACGTCCGAATACTCCGAGAAACACGAGAGTTCATAGTTGAAAGTCCCAAATAAAATCACCGGTCCGGCTCCAATGGCTATTCTGGAGCGGCAGACAATAGACTCCCAAGGACGTAACATACAACTAAAATATGCTATTTTTTGAAAGCTATGAATGTAAACATCAATAGATGACATTGATGCAGAACCTGCGCTTTCCACCGTATCGAGCGCCGTAAATAAATGCAAATAAACATAAAATTGAAGCGAATTATTTATTAAATATTATTATATTTAATAAATAATTCGCTTCAATTTTATGTTTATTTGCATTTATTCTAGCGATATGAATACACGCATACATACAATATCTTATTAAAGGATTTATTGATTGAACTAGATTTACCGTAATGCGAGGGTGTACCAATTCATACACTAACGGCCCTGAGCGACAGCCGTTGGATGTATTATACAAAGGAACGGGGACACACACCTCGAATTTGAGAATCCCTCGCATTCACAACAATTGAATAACGATAATGACCGAAAATCAATCTCACTGAATGTGATGCATGTGTATAATTTGTAAAAACGAACCACTACTCGGTATTATTTTCTAAATGTTAACATTAATACTGTGCACTGACAGGTGGCGAATTATGAAACTCGTTCACACCAGCACAAAACGGCTAGCGACTCACGTTCGCAAATGAATATGAAAGACCACTTTGTTTATCCAGACACGATACGGTGGCCGAAGCTCACGGTGGCCACGATTCATAGTGATGGAAAATGGCCAGTAGACAGTAGGCACGGACGAATCGACTGGACTGAGCCGACATATATATATATAATAATATAGAAAATCACGCCGTTTGCTAACACCCCGACCACAGAGTGGTACTCTAAGATGACGCCGGCGGTGGCCCGGACGGGGTCAGTTGCCTGAAGAAAACCGTCAATACCGAAGCCGTCGAAACGAGTCGCCAGAGCAAGCAGAATAGAAAATTTTCATTTTCATAATAATGTCATGTACAGTAGAATGAATCAACTCATATTGGAACTGGTCAGCCAACAGACCAAGATGAGCCGTCATCGATAACTTGGGAGTCCGAAGCGGCGAATGTCAAGAAAAATATCCAACAAAATCTCAGTTCAGATATCGGACCCCTATGATAATAATGATTGTTATATCCACGGACATACGGCATTGTCAATAGTGATAGAAATAGATCGGGGAAGGAAGGAGCAACCACAGCGTTTATTTCTAATACTTTGACGAGATAAACCGACGGCGTAACATCACCTTGCGCCTAATCCTAATTATATTAACAGCGGCTAGAAGTAGTTATATTACTATATATATATTATAGAAATGTATACATAGGGTGTAAATTGACAAAGTTTGGCTTTTTCTATACTATATATATATATATGTATATATACATATGAGAAAGGCAAACTATGTCCATTTATGTCCACCCTATATGTATGTGTACGTATACATACAGGACAAGCATACATAAAACAGCTGTAGTTGGGTACACTGCTTACGCGTTACGCTATAGATAATAGAAAACTACTACACAATGGAGGAGAGGGCCTCTCGTATTCTATCTCGCTGTTACACAGCTGATAGTGGCGGAGCTCGAAGCAGCCGGTTCCGAGTCGATCGAGCATCGTCTCATCTCGTTCATTGCGGTACCAGTAGCACCATGTGGTGATACGACGGCTGCGGCAGACGACGGAAACTACGAGCGGACTATGCCGCAGCAGTGTGTGATAGGACAACTGATCATAGGAGCTCAATACATATTCTCCGAGGTCGAAAAATTAAGCGTTCAGTATGGAGTAGAAATGTGGTCAACTCGAACTCTGCATCAGATTCCCAAGCTGGCACGACAACATCTGATATTGACTTGATGTTGCTTGGTTCCAAAATGGCACAGAGTCACACACACACACACGTCTACACCGAAAAGCAAACACTAGTCCTGACCGACAAGGCTGCGATTCAGTGGAGATGCCCACAAATCATCACCCAACCTTGAGAATCCTGCATTAGCTCAACATTGATGCTGTTTCTACCTATTGGTATGTATATATATATGTATATATATATTGGGAGAATAATATATCACACAGCCTGTCCATATGTCCGTTCGACACGGCTGTGGTACGCGGTTTACATTTATACGCTACAGCAAATACAACCGACTGACGAGAAATACCGACTGAAGATAGGGATGTCTCTCCCGTTAGTCCATAGTAGTCTACCCAGGCGTCGTCAGGCCGCCATTGAATCACCACTGTATACAAATGCATAGACAGACACATTGATAGACAGGCATTGATACAATGCTACTACTTGCTGGCAGAGAGACAAGCAAAACGAAATGCAACACTTACAATGCTATGGTGTGGTCGGAAGCGAGCAAAGTGAGTTTCTTTCCGGGGAAGGTGAATAGCCGCTAATCAAGCGATATTTGTCCACCTCTTTCTCGGCGCACCTGCGAGTGTAAAGGTAATTTTCTTGCAAAAATTCTCCTCTTAGGTATTGAATAATGATGGCGTTGCTCCGCTCCCGACCAGCATTGCATTTATACTGAGAGCCATCTTGCTCAGCCGCCACCTTTCTATCTAACAACAATCGCGTTCATTGGCTGATCACTCCTCACCCTCGAATACGCGCACCGATTCAAATCAACCATACGGGACAACGCAACGGTCAAACCAGCTGATGATGCGCTGGCCGTGGCGGTGGGCGAGCAGACGGGTTGTTACTCGCGTCTTGTGAGCGCGCTCGCTCGGTAGGATAACTGAGACATAGTGGTCGTTCGTTGCTTAATAAGGAATGAATAGTTAATTTGTTCTATCTCAGTAGAACTTCGTAATAAGTAGAGTGATGACCAGCGGGGCGTAGCCTCGTTTTGCCTCGGGTTTGAATGCTCTTGAGGAATCGTGTCGGTTTTTTTACACCTTGTGAAAACTAGACTCTACAGGTATAAAGTAGAGGATTCTACGAAGTTGCACTTATCGCGTTGTATTTTCCTGTTACCGAGGCGCAGGGAGCAGTTCCCCACTCGAATACAACAGCAATCTCTTGACTCCTGTGTAGTTTTGTTGTTGTTCTTCTATTGCAAGCGGCCTTGTGCGCAGTTGCCACTACACCAACACATTATTGCATCTACCATCAACTATCTGCACATAAACAACATATTTGCCCGCAATGGCTGGTCTGGTACAGAAGTACAGGCAAAACTCCACCAGTTCAAACCAAACGAATGAGAAGGACGTCGAAATAGAAGAACCGAGGTACAGAGGAACGACGTCAGTGTACACCCCGTCAGGCTGAAACCATCAGCCCCCCACAGTTTAGTTCACATACAATAATTCCATTACATTCGCACAGTGTTTCTGCTCGCACATTGTAAGTAACCCTCTATGCAACGTTGATCGTACTGACACATGAAATCAGTCCGCAATCATTTTAAAATCGACCCAACACACACTACTCAGTGAAAGCACAACGTATAATTTTACGTGCCACATTTCCATAATATTAGGTTGGTCCATAAGTTTTGCCGGTTTTTATTTTCGCAAGAAAGACACACTTTCTCCCCACTTTTGATTATTTTTCTATCTGTTATATATCTGTCATCATTGTGTACGACCTTCTCGAATTTCTTTAATCAATTTATAATGATGCCTTCTTTTCAAAATTGCTTTGATCTCGTGGCAAAATAGCCCCAGTCATGTTTTGGGGTTCTCGTTATGGGTAAGGCTGGTGCCTAGCATTCAATGTGCCAGGCAACGGAAACGGTGATAATCGACTGGCACAAGGGCCAGTGAATAAGCCCGTGTAAAAGAATTTCCCAGTTGAGGTTCTTTGGCGTCGCTTCTACGGGGATCTTGCGATGTATGGCCTGGCATTGTCATGCAGCAGGATCACCTGCTCACGTCTGTCGGGTTTACCGTCGGACTCATTTCCAGCATTTCCCAGTAAGTCATTCCTTTCCGGTGCCGGAAATACCTTTATCCACGATTGTTTAAAGGACTGCAATACCTTTATACACGTCCATGTTTAGGACCTTCGTGAGGAGCAAAATGCTGCGTGCACCAATATCTGTTATGTTCCACCAGTAGAAGGAGAACAGAGCAATCGAACGAGTAAAAAAAACCTGTAAAATGTACTAGTTGTCATATTGAATGTGAGGGTTTCGAATTAAACTTGTATTGAATCTTCAACGCAAAAAGCATCTCTGCTTTTTAGATAGTCGTTTTTAACTTTGATTTCGAAATTATGCAAAATAGCTATGACTTTAATTGACATTGCCAGTATGCGGTTTTAATTTGTACCGTCCTCAGTTCGTTTGATACAAGTTATGATTTTTTAATAATAAAGTTTTATCGCTAACGGTCCTATCTATTGCACGCGATCGAGTTATAGTCATGTTATAATTCTATATACCTGTTGGAAAGGTGTTACTGTGTGCGCGAAACGGACAACCTCATCTATCTTGCATTTTATTCTATCGATTGCTCTATATGAATTAGTTACAGGGAAGACAAATAAAGTATTGGGAGAACTCACGAGAAGGTGAACAGCACGAGAGTCCCACTCTACCCGGTATGATGATCAAGCCACCATGACCGTAAGTCAATCATATCCACCGGTGCCATTGGACACAATAGATAAAATCTCTAAGATAAAAAGAGAGGTTTGTACATGCGAACCATTCGACATTAGCAGGTAGAAGCCGGTAGTTGGGGACATCATTTCTGCATTTTGTGAATATTCAACAAACTAGGTAATGCTTAAGTTTTACAGAGCCATTTTTGTCCGAAAGAAAAACGTGAACGTGTAACGATTTATTAGTATTTAATAACAACTGTATACCCAACTTTGCCGCGAATCTACCACGCAGAGAATAAAAAGCAAAGGCGCCTGTTATTATACAATAGATTGTATGAGCTGTGGCATCGTGTCCCATAGATAAGCCGATGTAAAACTACTCCTATGTACCTGCGTATGATAGAATTACTCCGATGTGCCTTATAACAAGTGGATTTATGCGTATGCCACTTACCTGCACACAACTTTGTTTACCATGTAACTTAGAAGATTAAGATTGTGATAGACATATGTTGGATTTGAAAACTCAGTAAAGTCAGGCGCGATTCGAGTTCACCTTTATTGTGCCAAAGTCGATTCGCATACATAGTCTAGGCGTTATGCAACTTGTTGCATTTTTATTTCGGACAGTTTTACAAACAGTGAAACCAATCCCGACAAATAGTCTACCACATTGCATAATTTCAAATCAGTATTCTCGAAATCTTTTTCTGATGCACATAGTGGGTAGTAGCTATAAAGAGGTATCATTATAGGTGGTTCCTACATATCCTCCCATCCTCCCAACTAGTTCGATACTTCTTGATGTTCGAGTACAACTAACTTATCTTACTGTAGAAACTTTTCAAAGCGGTCGTCCGCCTTTCAGGGTATTTGGGCAGTTCTCCACGGCAAGACGATGCAACAATGACTTTGTAGGTACTGTTCGGTTAGAACTAGCTGAATTCCACAAATGCACACCAAGATAAGCATCTCCTGTTTGTTTTCCAACATCCAAGATCCTATAATGGAAAACAATAAATAAGGAAGTTCTTTCTGTTACCGGATCTTACTTGGTTTGTTTTATATAGGATTAGAGATAAATGTTTTGCTAGTGTAACGCTTCGACCCGTATGTACAACATACTGTGTCATTAGCTTGCAAACGTGATTGTAGTCCATGTTGGTGTGCTAACCATTCGCGGTACATCGTTCACATTAGGACAGTTCAGTGTATACTAATATACACTACGGACTTTCGCCAAATACAAAATGATCACATGATGCGGCATGGCCATGGCCTACGTTCCGTCTGGAAATGATTTTCAGCCGGCTGTCGCATTTACAGCTACAAATGAGTAGTCTACCACAATGTAGGAAAACCATGTCTGTACAAATGTGCTCAAACCTCGTTGGTTGTTCTTGTGAGATACACTGTTATTGCCACAGGCTAGAAGAAGTAAGGTAGAGAGCCGGGAGATATTCGTTCCGTGTGCTGCAGTTATTGATTATGGTTATAATAAAACAATAATTGTAAAAACAACAAAACATAATGATGTTTTAGTTTTGCATGATGTCAGGGAGTGGTGTTCTTTCTGTCAATTTACCTCATGTCACTGGACGAGCCGCTGAAGAGTATCGACCAGTTCTGATAGGGAACTGGGTAAAAGGCGGTATGGTTCAGTATATAGATGTCGTTGCATGACATGGCTAGCTCAGGAGAGCAGCCCCATCTGTGAATGACTCGCTCAAGGAGACGTGGCCCGTTAAAAGCCCATAGATCTCCTGCAAAAGATCGGTAAAAATATGTCCATTGTATTCGTTTCGAGAATAGTTTTTCGTCTTCTTGAGCTTTAAGTAGCCACATTAGGTATTTGGATATTCCTTATATGTTGTATCCGTATATCATCAAAGTTATACCACATTACTATTAAAAATTATCTATCATATTTTTATTATTATTATCATTAGTAATACAGGTGCATATAACGATTGCCCCTGAGTAAGTGCAAATGAATTCGCTTATATCATGAATAGTGGGTTAAGCTGGAAAAAGCGAATCCTAACACTCACCTCGAAAAGTATCGGCGAACTCTCTCATAGCTTGTTTGAGAAAGCGATGACCTTTTGGGAAGGCGAGAAAAGAGTTGCCTAAACTCGTCGGAGCCTCTCGACCCAGAGACGCATCCGACGGCAGATGCACCAAGGCATACTTCGATATCTAAAGTGGTACAGAATATTTTAAATGTAAATAGTTCATATGCACGCTTCAGGATTCTTACGCAAATTTATCAAGAATTCGATTATATTTTTATGGGAAATACATTGTACGGAAATTTTGTCAACGTGCAAAAATCGCTCATACTATGATGATATCGAGATCGAGATAGACTCCTCCATGGATGTAGAGTACTGCTAGTCGCAACGCATCTCCTAGATGAATGGAAGGAAATCGTGACCTAAGCCGACCCGATCTCTGGCCTTCAGTTCGTGCTAACCAGACGAGGAGGGGGCTGCCAGCAAGGAGGTCCTCCACAACGTAGATGCGAATCTATGCAGAGAAATGTGAAAGCGAAAAATGTGAATCGTCCTTCGGGGAATCTATAAAGAATTTTCGCTGACCATTAAGCTGGTTGTGTAGCTATCTTATCTAATCTCTGAAAAATGTGTCTGAATCCTTGTTCGTTTTCTATCAACGTTCGTTACTACTGTGCGTTACATTTCAAACACATTTTGGCTTAGGCACATAATGTCAAGTTTAATTCTTGGCACTTCACATTGGGCCAAGTGGCCCCACAGTCATTGAGCCAGAATCTTTCTGAAACAATATGATTTCGAATGGCCACTTGTATATAGCATTATATGTACGTACCTTAATCGTGGTTAGCCGGGACAATCCGGGACAGATGTCGTCCAAAGTCCGTTGCTTGCGCAGCCAAAGGATGACGTGATACGACGGATGATTCCTAGCGGCTGATTCAACCGAACAACACTGACGCCCACTGGAAAAGACAGCTCTCATGTACATTTGACAAGCCCGATGGCGTTGTATGGGCGTTTGGTGGACTAGCGCTCGTGAAATAAAGAGCAGCATCGCAAAAAATGATAACTCATTAAACTCATGCTTGAGTTTAAGCATTGTTGCTCAAATAGTATGAATTAGTGGGACGGCTAATAGTTTTATTAGCCAGTTGTAGTAAAATACAAGATTGTATCACCATTAAACATTGTATTATATTACCATCAACCATTGAATAAAGTGTTACTTTTAATTAATTAATTACTGCGCTCCGGGTAATCGACCAAGTGTGCCGTCTAGATCGTGCTCAATCGGTGTTGGAATTCGAACCTGATTTGAGGGTTTAGAGATGTCTCTATGAAGTGTATTGTTGTTGTTGTTTTTGTTGTTGTATATCGATGACTACGTCGTTCACCCGTTGCCAGCTGTCTGCCTTGTTTAGGTGGAAAATACACTGAAATCAATAATGTTACATGATCGAGTAGAACTCAAGTCGAAGTTAAGTTCAATGTCTATATTATAAACAGCTTGATGCTAGTTCTGTTTAATATCACAAGTTTTTTACTTTTAATACATGACAGGTGGTGAAGCCTGAGACAAATCGGTTTTGCAGCAACAAGTACAAACGATCCTAAACAAATATATTTAGGTGACGAGCCCTACCGAAATTTATCACGGCTCCCACACCTAGAAGCGTCACGAGGGAACCGACAGCATATTGAAGTTTGGATCTTCGAGTCCTTCTTGTTAACATCTTCCTCCCCTCAGACGATGGAAGACAAATTCACCACTTTTTAATATATTGCACATTGCAACTGTATCCGTCTTTAACATCACTGTCACTGTTCCCAGAAACCGCCGGAGGCTATGCGAGCAACTGACACTCACATAACCACAGGTGTCACATGCTTTACTCTTCACACAAAGTTCATTGATATGTTTCACACATTTCGGCACTCACTAACATCGCGGACAACGAGATTACAAAATGAAGTACACGTTCGTAAATTATTTGAGTATCAGAAACGATTTCCAAGAGTGAGAGAGGAGGCATGTGCTCCACCTTGCCTGGACACTTCTTAAACCTAAATATTTGTAATTATGATTGTCTTTGCATTGCAGGCAAATTACGAACGTATCTGTGACACATGGCTATCTATTTCTCTTTGAAACCATCGATGGCGGTTGGCTAACATCAATCAAAGCGGGTCAGACGAGAGCACTTGTGCCTTGTAATAAGGGGCTTAGTATAAGGAGTCCACTTCTTGCATAGTATAGACCGATTACATTTTCGAACGTTTCTACTTCTTAAGTCGTTGTTGTGAGCATTCTAGTCTACAATAAACATTTAAAGTTGCACGAACAAAAGCTACACCACCAGCTGCAAAGTTCCTCATAACGTTCACTATATGAGGCTCTGCCTATCATTTCGTCTGTGTGATAAGCCGACGAGTGAAAATCAAGAGAATCCATCGACGATGAAGTTGTTACCACTGCTGCGTGCTACGTCGTGCCAAGCTTTGTTAGCAGGTCTCCTTTCCATCTCTCCCTTGCCACTTCGTGTTTCAATTGCGAATCAAGTAGCTTTGTCGGCTATTGCCATATAAAGCCCACAATAATCACAGGGGTCCTGAAAGAGGAGTGAGGTTACGTCGAATATTGATGTACTTGAGGTCAATGAATTTTACCCATGAACGAGTACACCTTAGAACCATATATATAATATATCTATCGAACAACGCATGGCAAGATTTTCCAGCCAACGTAACAGATTTTCAGATTTTATATAGCAGTTTGTAAACTCATAGAAAAATCTGGGTATAAAACGTGCAAAAACTTGATACACTAGATAGACACGTGTAGTGCATTTTGAAGAAAAATAGAGAAGGAAAAAACATTTTCAAAGCAAGCCCATAGCACCGCGTGACTTCTCCAATCACCTGTAGAATATTACAGTATAATACAAGGCATTAACGGGTCATATATTTGTTTCGTTAGCGTCGTTCAAGTGTTGCACATGATACTGGTAACGATTCTCTTTGGAGAATTAGTTCTCCAATTCGTGGGATAGTAGAGGGTGATGTTTTTTTTTCGTGAGTCATTTAGGCCTGGCTGGTTAGAACTTCTAATATCTTTAACGGAAGCGATCTCATATACAAAGGTAAAAGTGTCTATTGTTGCCGAGTAATTATCCTCCCACCTCTGTTCCCCTAGCCCTGAAGCCCACGTGCCACTTCCAATGTTAGTGATATGCAGATGAGAATCATATTGACGTCAACAAAAGCTCATCGTTTCATATATTGTCACCTCCCTATGGGATAAACGTTATTGTAAATTATTGTGTTACGGTGAAGCACAGTGGTCTATGGCTGTGAAAGTCATCAACTCGGCTGCTGGGCAGCAGGTGGCACGCTTTTCGGTCACCATGGTTGGCATAAACGGACTTTTCTGATAAGCGCAGTTAGATCCACGCGAAATCAAAGGGCATTGTTCACATGGGCTGTCATTAAGTATTATTACGTGCTTGATGTGTTAACTGATCTGCCTTTACGCAAACTCAAACACGAGCCGTAAAAATAGCCAGGGTGGTTCTCTACTTAATCGTGTTTACGTGGCGTATTTAATTAGCCGGTATTTTGTCTATCTGAACTAACTCAATAATCGCAGTTCGGCGATATACGTACCTGTGGCTGAAACAATGCGCAAACGACTCCAGTAGCAATAACTTTTACAGCATCCTGTACGAGATAACAGCTATTCAAGATTTTATGATTTATTTGTCAGTCAGATAATTAATTGGCGCAATAAACTAGACAAATGAAACAAGTACGTGCAAAACTGTTTGGCCAATTTAAAGGCCCGATGAAGCAACTGTCATAGCGTACTCGAGGATATATAATATGTAGCCTTTTGTGATTTGCAACGTTTTGTGGCTGGTATTTTTTCAACCGCTGAGTGATTCATTTCGTGGTAAACTTGACGGACATAGTTTTTATGACGGCGCATGAAAGTATTCCTTTTCAGTGACCCAGTACTTGCTCATCTGATTAGAATATGAGTACAGCCATCAAAGTTAAAAAAAAAACTAATAAAACTGAACAGAATTATCTAGTATTTGGTAATTTGCCATAACTGAGCGTTAATGTACGGGATAACACTGAATCAGTGGCAGATGAACACTGAAAGGGTAGAGGTGTGTCATCATGTTTAGCCGAGGGGTCTTATAACAGTTGAGCACAGTAAATGAAAAGACTATTCGAATTTCTGGACGATTGTTCTAACCAACTTAATGTAGGACCGCCTGTGACAATAGCATTTACCTAAGGCTAGACATAATAATACTACCACATTGTATCATATCGAGATATCGTATCTTCAGAGCAATAATGCTTTATTCATGGTTGCATTTCAGCAGTCTTTCCGTGGGAGGGTCTCGGTCCCGCTATGTAGCATTGCTTCAATTACCTATCATGTCGGCCGTAATTGAACTCAAATCAAAAGCTCTACTCATTCAGGCTGCGATCAAATGACGTGCGTCGCACATGTTGTCATGACTCGGGTCAGATTGCGTCTCCCGGTGATACTTGTTTAAAAAAACTCCACTACATCACAAATGCTTCAGCCAACCCTCTCAAATGCGGCGTGGGCAATGGACTTTTCCAAAAGAAACTCTGTACCACGTGCCGATTCCAGCTAGATGAGAGGTCGCTGAAGCCATCGCTGCAACCATTGAGAAGAAGCCAACAGAAATACGAGAAGCAGGATATGACCACATCAGGCAATTTAGTCCGACAAAAAAACGCTATTCAGTATTAGGCTGCCCCGGTAACTATTTCTCCTCCACCAGCAGTGATTCAGCTGTCACTGAGTGGCCACAGGGGTCCTTTTGAACGTATTGTCCATGTCGGGCACGCCTCTGCTATTGTTTGAACAGTAATCAAGATGTACAATTAGCTGAACAATAAACCAATGCTTAGATCAAGCAGGGGGTGTGCACACGTGGGCAACTAATGATCAGTCATCCAGTGAATGAATTAGTGCTGTTTTGTGATGTAACAATATTCGGGGTCATTCAGTTCGGTTAGCCACTTGACTTCGCATTAAAATGCTAGCGGAGACACGTGCTGCCCACGAGTGATAGAGAATAAGGGAAGAATAATAAATGATAAATAAATGCTCATTTGGGACACACGAAACTTAAACATCGACTCACCCGCTCATTGTGATATGTGGAAATCAGTCGGATTTGATGCGAGCCGCGCGTCGTTTTCAACACCAAGATGTCAAGCGCTTGTCCAACAAGTCTACTTAAACATCATCGGAAACGCTCCTGTATGGTGATATCTGCTACATATCTGCTACTAAAACGTATCTATAAACATAAACATATATTCTACTAAACATATCTATAAACATATCTTTCTGTCTTCTATCAAAATGGCTCTCCTGCTGATATAAAATAAACGCTCATCATTTGAGATTCATAAATTACATTTGTGTCAGATACATTATACACGCGTTTGCCGAAGCAAACGCACTGGTGTAGCAACTCACTCGTTCCTCTCGCTAGGAGAGCTTTCCCTTGGGTTCAGCGGGCGGTACACCGCGTGTCAACTCAGTTCAACTGAGCTCTCCTGTCTAAAACGCGGAGATTCTATGTTACGAGTGTGTTAAACCAATAAACGTTGGCGGTATGTTTCGACTTCTTCCCACGGCTCGTCATAAACTTGCTACATCTAACCGAGATCTAGAGGCTCATTCGACTGTGACCTCTCAGCGTCGGTTCCAGCACGAGGTGGGAGCAGGCGAGGCAAGGACACGAGCGTTCCAAATCGATTCACATTCGAGGTAGGCCGATGGCGCTAGAGCCGAGCTCGAAGGACAGCCGTCTCGTTGGAAGCACATACGTACATATGCATTCGCACACACCGAGGGTTGCCGTACTCCCAATCTGCACTATATCTTTTCCTCGCTGTCATTCAAAGGCCACTCTTGTCTGAAAAGGTTAGTCCCCCAACCCATTGTCCGAACAGCCCCTTCGATCAGAAAATTGGCACCGTTTCACTTGAAGCACGATCCGGTCCCGGATTGCGCTTGGCAGCTCTCGGTGAGCGCTGGCGGTGATGGCTGCGAATGACAGACGCACGCAGATCAATGATGGTCGAAGCTCCGGCAGCGCTTGTTGGCGACTGACTCGATTTGTCGCGGCAAAATGGACACCAGTTTTAGTGGTGGGTGACGGCAGTAGTAGTATTAATATGTAGTCGTGATGGTGCTACATTGAATGACGAACATGATGAGCTGCCCCTCATCCACTAAGTTTGCCAATCATCCAGGTGCTTCCTTTGTAGTCGGAAATTGCTATGAACAACAGAACATTGACATAATCGTACAGATAGATTGGAGCTTATGAGAAAAAATCGATGCATGGATTCTTTGTTGCAATTTACAATGTTAAGCGAGCTGTTAAACGGGTAAAGTGGGCTCATGTCTGTTTGTGCTAATTGATACACCGAATATCTTGAAGTAACATATTTAATAATTAGAGTCACAGTCCTCGTGAACGTTTTCATAAGGTATCTATTATAATGTTCGGTATATCTTAGTACGTGTAATTTTTTTTATCTTAAACACTATTTTGGTTATTTTAAAGGTTTGCTGACAGAAGAAAAGAAATACAACTGGAAATCCTTCCCCATTCATCTGATACTGGAATAGCGGACAACGCATTATTCGCAATATAGGCAATATGTTATTCTATTGTTAAAATTCGTCGACATAAAATCGATTTTCTGTATTATTGTAAAATGGGCTGCATCTATACCCCAACGAGGCTGAAATATTTCGGCAATGTCGAAGCTGACGCGTAGCTGACTACACGCCAAGCTTCAAGTAAAAATCCTGTCAAGTGCTATAATATGCCCTGTATAAGTAGAAAGTTCATGTAAGCAGAAGCACAAGCACCCACATAGTCTATGGGCGTGTCGGCTCGTGCTAACGAACTCGACTCGTTAGCAGAAAGCTGTACTCGGCATGTGCACGTTTGACAGCTCACGTACATCCAATTGCGACCAGCGCTCGATCCCCATCGAGAGCTAGGCCGGGCAAGGTGGTTAACTGCTGAACGAGATGTCCATCGTGCTTCGTACTGATTAGGCCTCGTCCCTACCCTCTCAGGCCACCCATTCTATCCCATTGCATGTGTTGTCCCCACACCGCAACCGGTCGGAATGTCAAATGGGAAATCTTCGGAGGAGAGCCGGGAGTGGATTCAACAGCAGTTAGGAACTGGTGGAAACGACGAGGGAACGAGATTGGCCATACATCCGACACTCAGAGCTCACCACAGGAACACACAACTTGGGTATAGCTTTTTTTTCTAGTTTGTACAGCGAACACGAAACAGAAGAGCATTGCATTTTTCCTTTTATATATCGATCTAATTAATAACGATGATGAATTCTTTTGATATTTTCAGTGATTCTGCTGATGTATTGTATATACAGGGGACATGTTTGTATGACAATTCTAAATAGGTGGCCGGTAGAGATAATGTTGAAAAATGCCTATTTGTACCATGCAAGATGCCTTTTGGCAAAAGAAAAGCAAAAATTACTCAAGATCAAAATGATCTAATCTGGATACCTAAGCACGTAATTTGGTAATTCAATCATTCGTCATCCATTCAAATTTCTCTTTCTTCCCATTCACCAAAAACACACTCGTTTGAAGTCACGTTATTGAAGTTAGCGTAGACGGTATCCCTGATTCTGGCCGTAGTCTACATCTATCATAGACCATCACAGTCCATCCTGGATCTTGTCGCTGTCTGAAAAACATCAAGGGTCACTTCTAAGAGGTCTGATAGAACCTCTTAAATACAGACCATGCCTATTTCTGATCTTGCCTTCAGTTGGGAAAAATATTGGCAGTCGAACCTCGCAAGGAAATTATTTGTAGCAAGAGTATTCGAGATGCACTAATATACAATTGTCTTACTTTGCATCTGCCCCATCATAGTATACAAAGATTCTCTAGTAAGCAATCGACAAGGCCGGTTGGAAAGTGATTACACACAGGACATGAAAGGCAGAGGGCGGCTAGCGGCTTTTTGTCCATTCACGCTGACGTTGGGAAGCCGTTCACTCGGACGAGTCCAACCTGTAAAAGGTGGATGGACCGCCGCGTTGAAGAGATGAAGAGTGGCTCTCCGCCCCCTTTACGGCGGAGACGACGACGACCACCAGGGATCGATGAAGCAGACAAATCCAATTACAGCAGCCAAAGGGGTCCTCAAATAGGCACAGGTGTCTACCACGCGGTAGAAGAAACGCACTGGCCAACTTTTCCCGTATGTATCGAATCTACACGCTCAGCCCAGTCAAAGCAATGTAGTGGCATTCTATTCGTGTCATCTATTGACAGAGCTCGATCTCAACCTGTCAGAATTTGGTGACTTCACTCGTTAGCTGCCTATAAGCCTCCTGGCCACTGTATGCTTCATCGTTCGAGCCTCGAACGTTTGCGCAGACTCGATGTTCCAGTCCTGGCCAGACCTGTGGCACCATAATGAAATTATTTGCCTATCTTTTTCATATAGCAGCGCTCTATTCTATGCCAACTAGAAATACCCGAGGAACACAACCTGATTGAATACTATTATAATATACTGTATGAAGACAGGTTTCTACAGGCGGAGAAACGTTGAAATTGTCAAAGGTGTTTGTGCTCAAATTTTGCGTGACTCTTTTACCCTATTTCAAAGAATATAAATATGACGTGCAGCATTGAATATCCGGTAAGTAATACCCTGATAAATTACTTCTGTTGCATTTGTATCTTCAGAAACCAGGTCCACACTTATCCATCTACTGTACTCTCAGTTACAGAACAAGAATAGAATCTTTCTATATATAATCAATCAATGTATCCCCTTTTCCTAGACCCCGTCCTTTGCCTGCGAGAACAGAGGACACACGTGTCGCACGTTTTTCCTTTCAGTTTTCCAGGCAGATCTAGTTCCTCGTTCAGTAAAGAGCTGTTTCGTTCAAAGTTTGGAGATGGCCATTAAAGTTACAGCTATTCACGTTATATAGCAACAGGAGCACACGCTTGTAGCTACATCTTGGGCTTTTATCTTCTCTAGCTCAGCGAGTTGTAACATGATCCGAATATTACGCAGCTTTGCTTTTAGTCTCCTTGTACCAGGAGCGAATACGGTCCGAACTTTTTTTTTCCTCTCTTTCCATCTTGTCAAGGACGTCTCTTCTTCTCCTGTCGACTCTGCCTCTGGCAGCGGCAGCGGCTTTTCGTACCATCGTTCGTACAGTTGCTGCGTCAGAGAAAAACTGATTACATCCACCTGAATACATTCTGCCCTCGTTTCAGCGCGGTACCTGGCCCCTAGCAGCGACGGACGTGGCCGCTGCTGGGCCCTGTATCTGCCCGTTGAAAGAGCGCCTTCCTACCTTCCTCATGGGGTCTGCTGGTGGCCTCCTGTAAGCTTCCGTAGCGCGATCACATTGAGGCCGCACAGTCCAATTTGAATGTGTGAGTGTGTGTGCGTGGACGCGCGAGTGTTCATTTGTGCTCTTTCGTAGATTTTAATGTGCTCGTTGAATTGTAGTGTGCCATAATATACGTTGAATGGTATGATAATCGGTAGTTAGAAGAAAATAGAACAGATTAAATAATTCCTCTAATTCTGCTCGGTCATTGCCGTGAACTGGTGAGAAGTCGAACATATTGTCGAGGTTGTATTGTCACCAATTGTAATATTTTTACACGCTCATACGAATGCTGGTATTTACAGCATTTTGTCCCACCCAATACTGCGGCGCTTTATATCTAGCGATTATTAACGACTGATTCAGGATTGCAAATCAAAGATATTTCAAAGAATTATTTAAGCAAGGAAGACAGATTTGACTGATTTTTTCTTATATAATCTTATATTAAACAAACACTAGACAAGGCTTCCTGATTAAGCCAAAGAGTACTGCTCGTGCTGGAAAAATTTACCATTTGCTCATGTGTAAGATATCAGCTCACCGAAAATACGTGCATTTTTACAGGGAATGAATGTTAAGATAATTGCAATCGCTGTACGTAGTGTTATTGTCAAATGTTTCTAACACTGCTGATAGCTTTATAATTTCTAAATAGTAATTTTCCTTTAAAATCTACCAATCTACCAAGTATATGGAGTTTCAGGGTGAGTGAGAGATAGTTCTTTCTGGCCTGTTCAGAGATCGATCGTATAGCCAGATTATACATGGTTGGAATTCTCATAGCCAATGTTGTTGATGGATCAACGTGGTCCTGTTATACACCCCTGTCTGGAGCCAGCTCTGTAGAGTCGGGTGGGGTGGTGTTTGACTCATGAGTTTGCTGTTTGCCGACGCAGAAAAGCGCGTGGATGGAAATTCTATGCTGGCATCGATCGGTCTAAGGAGACGATTTCCCGGGTAGACGTCGTCCCTGGTACTCGTGCAAGCAAAGTGCTTTAGGAAAAGCCTCAAGGGGACTATCGATTGATTCCACAGGATCAACAGACTCCACATTGACGAATGTCCCGTGAACGAGAACCAGTACAGTATCGTCGTTGAGTGTAGAGCGTTTGCTTGCAAATTAAACACCTCAGCTGCATGGCTGGATCAACCGCCCACCGGGTTACGTTACCGGAGAGCCACCTAAAGCTGCGAGTCGTTCAGGGATTGCACATGCAGGCCAATAGCAAATATCCATTGGGGTCGATGATCCATTGCTAGTCAGCCGTCACATGGCCAGTCCACAATACAGCGTGAATCAGGGCGACATCCCTAACACCGAAATGTGAACCAATAGTCGACCGAAACACGACGACGTTTCCTGGGGCGTCAGAAGTTGAACCTTCCCTAGTCGATTAATCACTGGGGATTCCTTCATAGATGGAAGGATTGTAAGCGAACACAGTGGAAACCCATAGCTCCAAATCTAATTGTGGTCTAAGTCACGGGGTTGCCGGCAAGTTTGTCGATCCCATCGACGGTCCCAGTTTGAGTAACTAGATTCAGGAGAGACAACTTTCACAAAATACGTGTGTCCTGACCTAATAAATAGGAGAATAAGTATGTTATTTAGCAGTGTTATCGAGGTGGAAAATATGAGCGCCATAATATTCATCTGTCCCTAGGCATATTTATTATAGCGGTCGTTGCTGTTCAGGTTTTGTTACTGTCAGTTCCCTTTTTTGATGAAGTTCGATTCAAGTCAACAGGTTGAATTCGCGCCAACAAATGTATTCTATCGTTCAGTTCCGCCTCTTGTTACAAATAAAAATAACTAGAGAAATAAGGCATAACGGAGAAAATAGAATAAGATAAGTCGACGTCTCGTTCGTCATACGTTTCCACACACCGAGTGTACGAGTAAGCAGCCACTACAGTTAGATCGCCACTACAGTTGATTTTGCCAAAACCATGACAATTCTGTCGCACACGTTTTGGGGCTATGGCTCCAATACAACGCTAATTGCTCGTCATTTCTCTGCAGAAGGGAATATATGTTATGTAACTTTTTTTTTTTTGCAGTTGTCGAAACTTTCGAAGATTCGATTACCAAACTGCTCTCATGGTACTCGCGCGCTATAGCTCTTTCGAGCTTCCGTTCAACTTTACAGGCCGTTGGCTCTACGAGCTGTACGGCGTCCACATCCTCTTGCTTCTGGCCTGCGTCCTGGTGCTGATGCTGTTGTTGTTGCTCTCATGAATATCAACGATCAGGGGCCACGGGTTAGCCGTGCTTCTGCGCCGGCGACGCTGACTGTAAAAGCGAAACTCTTGAAGCAAAAATGTGTTTCTCTTCGCCTCTTCGCTCCGCTTGGACACCCACTTCCATTTATCGGTCGTCGCGTGTCGCGCCCTTAAGGCTCAAGTTAAAAAGGCAACGGTACCGGCTGACCCGCTTGCATGCCTAGTGGAACCAGTATACTCGGCCTCAATACGTGACTAGAAACCGGTGGCTACCTTGGATTTCACACAGCGCACCATTTGGATATGCACCCTGTCTCGTGGCCAAGAGCGCAACCTCGGTGTTCCTGAGCACCTCCGCCACCCGCTTATAAAGAGCAGAGCCGTAAAGCTGGCATTTGCCCCCGAGCAGCAAGCTGGTTTGCCACCAACCCACACGCGCACATCAGTTGCAGTGGATGCTGTGTATGGTGCGTCTTGCTATGTGTGGATGTTGCGTGAGCCAGCAGCTGAGCAGAAACAAGCATCGGGGTGATTTGGGTGGGGGAGGCCGCATCTGCCGACTACATCGGAGCAAACTGTCCTGAGGGCATTCGAATTTTCGCGCCATGCGCGATGCCGGCCACTTCCGGCCGCGAGCCACTTCCTGTCAGTCACGTTCGCCTCGTAAGATCTCTCTCTCTCTCTTTCTCTTGGTTGCTCGCGTCGTGTCGCGTACGTAGGTTGCAGCTGCGGAACGAAGCCAGGTGGCGTAATTTCTTTAGTACATGACCGGGGACCACCGTACGATACTTTTAGTACGGTGCCATGCGGGGGCGTCAGCCGGCGGACCGAGCTAACACTCACCGAGTGATGCGTCCAAAATACTAAAGTCATAACGTCCTGTAATAGTGGTGCAGTTGTAGGGTGCATCTGTGCCCTGTGCAAGTTTTTACGTCAAGTTACTTGCTTACGTCACGTTGTGCTTAGGATGACGAATAAGTTTATGTCGGTGTACGCCCTTATTCGGTGGAACCAGTTCGCCGAGAATGGCTGTGTTTGTGTGCGCATGCCAATACTAACCAATAATCGAGAATTGATCAGCTCCCATAGTAATCGAGCCCTGTGGCGGGGTGCATTCGTGTGAGCCTTGCAACTGGAGGAAACACGTAGGTGAACGGGTTCAGTCTCGACAGTCCCATGTTGCCTGTGAGTAGTCCGGAATATTTACTTTTAGGTCCTATAGTAAACACGAATATTGTAACGAGGTGAGGATTGGGGGGTTTCTTGAGTTCACGGAACATTTTTGCCAAATAATTCCCTCCTATGCTACTGTTCAACATACGAAACTATCAACCGAGCATTCACATCGGATTCTTTTTTACTAAGGAACTCAAACTATTATTCTGCACAATCAGCTTCATGCTTCACCACCAATCGGTAGTGACCTTATCAACTCTGCGCAACTCAATCCATCTCGTCAGACTTAAGTTGAACATCAGATACTCGAAGCTCCTGAGGGCACCGTGGCCATCGCCTACGCTTGTCATAAATCGCTCCAAAACAGTATTCTTTCGCGTAGCAATTGTACAAGTATATTTGATACACGGGTACATGTTTTCTTCATTATTCCTTCTCATGTGCCTCAATAGATATAGGCCATGGCTAGCCCCAGATCATTTCTAACTTGGGAAAGATTGTGCTCTAGTTTCCCAAATGAATTTCCCTCTTTCCCTCTGTTTTCTTTAGCCGAAAGGCTCATACCTCGTATCGCGTTCGGTGCAGACGGTGGTCCGAAAGACGCGGTCTCAGGTCGAGGCGCCTTCTATGTACTGCCATGTATCAGGCTCAATCTGTCTTTTTTTTCATCTATATTTGTAACAGCTTTTATAAATGTTTGTTTCTCATTCTCCGTTTCCGTCGTCATCCTAAACTTACGACTCTTGTTGTTATTATTATTATTATCAAGAATATTATTTTTATGACTGTTCCCGTTATCCATTATCCGATCTAGGAGAGACGAGTGGTACGCAGCCTCCCTTTGGGTCTCTCGAGGCGGTACGTGCATGATGGATGCCGTCGGTCTCCGCCCGAAAAGCGGAACAGCCTGGCCCCTCAGCTGCTCAGCTTCTCAGCTTGCTCTGTGGAGCTGTACAGAGCGGTGCACCTTCCAAGCCGGGCATCGCCAGCCACCGGCTCAGGTTGCCCCAGTGTCAAATTCAGCTTCATACCCTACTTCAAGCTATTTCAAGATCTGTCGTCTTTTTTGCGCTATGCTACCGCACCCTGCAATTATATATGGCGACGCACGCTGGCGGTGCCACTATCGTAGAACGAAAAAAAAAGCGACAGGAATCGCTGGAGCTAGGTCACAGTGAACAGGTGATTGGAGCCTCTTGTATCGCTGTACCAAAGTAACTGCAGCGGCTGGCGAGTGAAAAAAGAAAGTTTGCTACACTTAAGTTGTGACGCCTCAAGGGACGGTGCCAAGCTAAACAGAGTGGTATTCTATGAAGCTATGCCACTGATGGATATGCTGTTCGACTGCTATACTTGAAACTATATATATATAGCGAACGCGAAAGGAAGGCACGAAGGGGTACGCAATCGTGAAATGCAATGTATATCTAATATGAAGTAAATGCTTTGAAGCTTGAATTTTTCACTTGACAAAACGGAAAATTCGTGGCATAAATGCGAATTATAAATTCTTCGTCGCTTTTTGCATCTTGTCGGCTTTGGATGGAGTGCATTTATGCTCTCATGTATACTCACAGTACTGGTTCTGAATCGTGCGCATATTGCTAGTATACCGCACAAACTACGTAGATATTTTCATACATATATCTATATATGATATTTATTTCAGTTCAATCACCTGTGTCAGGTATATATATATATATATTCAATGTTGATCGAATTGCCAGCTCGAACACTCCCCTCATCATGCCCCTGACGGCATGGACATATTCGTTCTCATCACATGATAGGCAGCGTCGTTGAGTACATGCTGGTTAGTTAGTTGGTTCGTTGGTTGTATGGTTGTCAGGTTGCCTTTAAGCAAACCTGAAAACTAAACACTGACAGTAGACATTACAGGATAACGCAGGCCGATAGTTGCACTGAAGAAAAAATTTTAAATTTCAAACTAAGCTAGACACACATATGCCTCTAGATATGTGACCTGGATTTCCTCAGCACCGAATATTTTCATGAACGTGACTGCGCGTCTCACATAACCCAATATCACACACTAAAGCCATACGGCAATTTATCTTCCCGTACTATTTACATCAGGGAACTTACAAACAACATTGCACTTATGCCCGTTTTGGTTGGTCCCTCAAACACGAATCGTTTCCTGCTGCCTGATAACATCTACCGGGACCGGCAAGTCATGCTCTGGTTTGGCAACTTTGATGATAACCATCCACGGACAATGTGACTGCATCGAGTGAGCGATGCCACAACCAATCCACTCGGCCCATTGTTACCATGTAGCACATCAGGCTGGAGTCGTCACATCAACACTGCACGCAGAGGCCAATGTGTGCCAATATCGGAAAGAACTCCCACGTGGTCGGCAGTATTGGCCGCATAACGCAACACAGGCAGATAGATACGTCGGGATAAATGCACCTCCTACATCGAGCAAATCTTATCTTCCTAACGTGTGTTCCCTAGGCACGTCAACTCTACTCGTTGGTCAACAAGGCAAGCTAACTTGTCCATTAAGGCAAATGGGTACGGGCTAGGCTTGGTCGCCCGATTTGTATCTCATATCTCACGCGATACAACAGTGCGAGCGATGCACAAACTGCTTTCACTAAAAATGAGATTTTGTCCACCAACATTTGATTGGACTTTCATGGGATTCGTTATAGAATGTTGGCATATAAATGTCCTTTCGTCGACAGTAAGAATCACACGATGCGGCCTCAACTCCTAGAATCATCGGATATTGAAATGGAGCTTTTGCATATTAGGCACACGTTATAACTTTACTAGCAAGACGTCATCAGCGTCATGAGCAGAAATATCGACACGATAAAAGGCATAGAGAGCTGTTTAGGCTAAGCAGCAGTTGCGAGTGGATTTGAACACGTAGCAACTATCCTGCCATCGAGTTTCTATATTTTCCAGTACGGTGGCCCTCATTAGCGCACTGCACCAAGTTGGACGTCACTCCTGTAGTGGCATTTGCTTACCTAGTGGCCCCGATTTCAGCCGGAAACAGAACCGACGCTAATGGCAGCCAACAGAGGCAGTCCCACTTCGATCAACCGGTCCGAGTCATTGCCCCCCCTCTTCGACGAGCCGTTGTATCTTGCAGTACTCTGCTGCACGATCGTCTCCGCTTAGACGCTCAACTCCTTGTAGCTAATCCGCCTCAACAACGCCCTCTGCCACTCGCCGCCGTTGGTCTCTCTTACCAGGCACCAATACGGCGTGCCGTCCCAGGTCTTTCCTCTTCATGTTATCCCCACCTCCCATACAACCTTCTCCTTCGGGACCTCTCCTGGTCCTTATTCGACAAGGTGGCCAGCGAAGCGCACCAAGAACAACTTCATGCTGAAGCGACTTGCCGCCATCTCCGTCCTCTGTTAGGTGGAGTTGCCATGGATATCTCGTCTATGTAAGCTACGCGTTACGCCGCATGAAGCCTTGTCGGGTAGATAGAGTCAGCATTTCAAGGTGGATGAAGTAGTCGGAGACACGGTACATAGATGAACCGTCGCAGAAGCACTACCTTCGCAGTATTGGTCATATCGCGTGTCGATAGCAGCAAAAGCCGAACACGTATAAACAGATTGTTGCGTCCGTTCATGCGTTTATATTCTCTGCTAGATTGCACTCATCGTGAACACGCTGTGAGTTGCTGTTGGCGTTGCGTGGCATAAACAGTACAATAGGTGCTTCACTTATTCGGGATTGGAGGCGAGTCGTCAGATCGGAGTGTTAGCCATGATAGCTAGGGGTAATGTCACGTGAGGTTGTCGGTAGGGGGGGCGGGCGCGTGACGGTCGTAGCAAGGTAGTGAAGTGTCTACCATGATAGTTCGCGTCGAGGTGGGCACCAACTAACATCGATCATTGCCGATAACAGGCCATAACTACATACAATCGCCGCATCCGCCTCTCTGAGAGAAATAGATGGAGCACTGGGTGGGCATTATTTGCAATATGCCAAATCAGCAATGAACTAAGTAAGACAACAGGCTTCGGGGACGATCACAAGGTTAAGGGGATCCTAAACATAATTTTGATACTAGACCGATCTAGTCCACTGTGCTGGATGCACGCTAGTTGGCACTCGTCTTGTGGAAATAAGGCCCTTCAAATACAGTAGCAGGCGCACATTACATTGCCGTTAACCATGCGTAGTGTTCGTTGAATTATTATTCGAAAACAAGGCCTTCATTGTCAAGTATTAAGTTGCGGATCATGTCGATTATCTGCCAGGCAAACATGTTGTTTGCCCGTTTAGCGTGAGCCATTTCCTTATCTGCTATTGTTCGTCTATTCCACGAAGTGTTTTCGCCCACGTAGAAATATTATAATAACCATTGGGCCGATTGCCGCGTCAAACTAGTCGGCATATTCGAATAGCAGCTGACATCTGTACATTAGATCTTAGCACTTAGCCAGTGTCTAAATTGCGAATACTGTGAAATATACGATCAGTTGTATCACAGTGCTTTAACTAATGCCTGTCCACGTATAACGGAATAATACTATGCATTATGCATTAGCGAGCACAAATCGTTTAGACCGAGGATTCCTAGTTTAGGTCTTGTAAAAAAAGCAAAAATAAGATCTGGTCCTCTTTCAACACCAATATCCACCTATATGTATGTGTATGGTTGGAAAACAAGTTGAACTTCGTTGACTATGTCGATCGTCGGAATGTTCGTTTCTCTACCCCTCGACGGTCGATTCCACCCGAGGCTATGGCCTTCCAACGAGTCCACATCATCGTGCTTTCTGCAACGGGTTTTCTCTCTGTTTTGCCCCGGTCTCTCTGTGCGCGTCGTTGCGCGTTCTGTTGCAGTAACAACTGGTCGGAAAGCCGAGAGTGACACTCGGCCGCGGGGCGTAGTGGCAATGGCGGTGTGGATGTTGGTAGCAGTGTTAGTAGTTGTAGTGGCTTTAGACTCTATCGCTGCCTTGGCACTACTTGCTTCTCTCTATCGAATTCCAGTGCGGCGGTAGCAGCGAGCTGCAACAGTCCAGTTCGCTAACTCGTTCCGAAAGCAATAGGAGCGACTGATGCGAGCCACCGGCATCGAAGGCGGCCGTGAAGCGCGGAAGTGTCCGCTACTGGCGGCACAACGGCCTTCCATCGTCGAACGACCCGACCGATCAAGGGGTACAGCAACATCGATAGGAACGCGGATGGAAACACCAATGTGTGGTCCTGGAGAGCATTGAAGGGGAAAGGCTGGTTCTTGCTGGCCTTGCTGAAGCAGATGCCGCCACGAGGAGAAACATTCGATGAGACGACAACGACATGAACGCTCCGAACGACACGAACACACGCAGCGACGCACGACGCAAGCCGCAGAAAACGGCGAAGGAACAGAAGAACTGCAAAGAAAGCCAAGAAGGATCTACGAACGCACAGCATCAGCAAAGAAGGGAGAATTGGAAGACCAAACGAGAGAGAAACGAAAAAAGAAAGCGATTGGAAGGAGAACGGTGGAAGACCTCTTGAGATGGAGGAATACGTTTCTCCGTGTTTCTAGATACTGTTTCAGGGCAATCGGGTTACCGTGTCAGGTTGTCAGGGAGTGTATACAGATCAACGGAATGGTTCAGTTCTCGGACAGAAGTCGTTATTGACGTTTGGAGAGGCCAGACTATTCGGGGTTGGTAGTATATTGGAATGAGGATCTGTGGGTAGGGTGGGACGGGTGGCGGGGGTATCAAAGGAAGAGGGAAAGCCGGGGGCCAAAGCGGAGAGGAGAAAAACGATCGAAAAGTCCTGACCTCATCTGTGTCTCGTTCTCTTCGACCGTCGAGATGACCGTACCGCCGATCGGTGCTAGCGTGTCCCGCAAGTCGGGCGGTCTCTCCACGTACAAACGGGCATTGCCGCCGTTACCGTCGATCGAATGGGTGTTGCAGTACGTGTATGCCGGGCATCTGAGGGCAGCACACGGACTGATACTAACGCATCAGTAGCAGGAGATTGTCGCCGTACGAAAGTGTCTAGGTGTGGGGGGGGGGTGTACTCCCAAGCCAGCGATGTGGGTAGTTCAATGGGAGGTACAGGTGATTCGGGCCGCCTCAATCGGTGGACCTGCCTGATGACAGTGTTGCTTTGAACGCCGACTGATGAGCGATGACGTCAACTATTGATGGTACCCTTATCTCTTGTTTCCAATTCAGACCGATATCGTCATCCTCCTCTGCCATTTCCTCCTTCTAGGGGTCAGCAATTTTCGATTTTGGCCCAGAGTGGCAGTAGTAGTGGTGGCACCCCTCAGGGGAAAATGGACACCTGCACCGGACCTGTCGTACTAAAGAAGAGGGTGAACCTACTAAGCAAATTGGTCTTTTTTATAGAGGTTGAGGACTAAATACGTTTTGCAGACCAGACTTCACGGTTAAGGTGTTCGTCTTTTGTGGGATTCTCACTCAGTAAAACCCTGGACCTCTTCGACTTGGGCCTTGGTCCGGAACTGATTTTGTATTATTTCCGACCAAGGTTTGCAGGGGGTGGCTTTGATCAGAATATGACAAACAGGCATTGTGCTGCCCTGGCGAGTCAATTAAGGCGCAATGAGACAATAAACAGAAAAACAGATGTAGGGGATCAACAAGCCAATGATAATCTCAAGAAAGTGGATATATGTGTATTTACCCTTCGGACTGAATCCAAGTCGAGGATATATTGTGAGTGTGGGTTAATGAATTCCACGTGATGACGAGTTGAAACAAACAATTCCTTCATAATCCATGCACTTATGTCGTGAGAAATAAATGTGACTATTTAAATAGTTCAACTAGAATTTCGTAGGCGAATGCCATTGGTAAAGTAATGAATTGGCGCCAGTGGTAAAGCTGGCAAAGGAATATATGCCAAATTATTGAACATGAATTTCACAGATTCACTGACTATATTAATTTATGATGATCCTTCTCTATGAAAAGCGTTCCTTGTGCATTATCTGTTAGGGCAGTGTCCAGGTTTATGCTCGGACGCCCACCTGTTGGGACTCAACAAGCAGTTTCGGGTCGCCTGCAAAGCAGCCACGACCACGTGGCGATGATAGAAATTGTACAAATGGCCCAACAACCAGCGCGAGCGAGAGAGTGGGCAAGAAAACCTTATCGCTCCAGCTCGTCTACGACTTACCATTTTCCGCGTCTGCCTACCTTGAATCCCAAGTGGACTTCAGTGTGCCGAATGCATTCACTGTCTGGTCGCGGTGGACACTAACCTCCAAAAATGTGGAGGTCGGACGCTCCTGGTGGTCGTGAGAGATCTGATGTACGTTTAGGCCGTCGCCTCTTTGCAGGTGGCGAGTCGGAGTTGCCGGTCGAGACAAGGATAAGCGACAAGGTTGAAGGGGTGTCAGAGAAATTATTTAATTAGCATACTAGTGGCTTTGGTGGCTCTGATGGTAGCGCTGGTAACGGTAGAAGTCGTAGTAGTCATGGTAGCGCTTGCTGGTAGGATAGGGTGATAGGTATAATAGGAGTTGAGGAATGGGTGCAGTGACGGTGTCGCTCCGACAGAAGGAGGAGTCTAATAAGAGCGAGGCACGAATTAGGTAGTCAGCTTGTCGACACCTCTCGTACAGCAGCGGCGCACTGTGCGAGCGCCTACCCGTCTTTGACTGAACGCAATTAGCTATGCAGATCGTCGGTAGAGGAACGACCGCGATCCTAGGAGCTGAGAAGGACCCGCTCGCTCGAAAAGCCCGAAGATAGCGAGAGAGAGAGAGGGAGAGAACAAGGAAGATGATGGTAGGATCCATCAACCTGTTCGTCAAGTCTTCAGCATCGAGGCTAATGTTCGCATGTTGGGGCAGAAATAAGAAAAGGCAACGATAGTCACTGAATTGTATGGTGGCATGCGTCATATTTATTATCAACATAATATTATATTGCTTTGCTGCTCCGAGGAGACACATTGCGGTTCTAAATTATAACAATACGGTTGGAATTCGTGTTAATTAAAATAATCCGATATAATGCTGGTCTATTGTGTCGTTCGGTATCAAACAGACCCACACGAAACTCCTAAGTACTCAATCAGAATGGGACGTCTGATTGAACGAATTGAATGCGTTTCCAATGGTTTCATTCTGTAGTCATCCAAAAGCACACGTAACGAACTGTTGCTACGCTTAACATTTTTATATATAGATAGGAAGGTACTAAAATGAAAGTAATATGGAGTTGTAAGAAATGTATGATTTTTATTATAGTGCATGTGTTCTATTTTGTGTCGCCTACCACTCGATATTTTTTGTTTCGAAAGCGCATAGTGAGTTATACGAATAGTCGCCAGATAGCCGGTCATTCTCCTTTATTTTTTTGAGAGGAGGAAATTTTCTTCGGCCATTTTTCTATACTAGTACGTGTGTGTACATATCAAACGATACATCGAATATTTTCTAAGCATCCTTTTAGTAAAAAAAAGTTTCAATGACCCGAACTAGGAATGCTGCACAAGCATGGAAATATATAAAAGTTAGGCGTAGAGATCAATGTCAATGTCACCCATTTTGCTTTGAACGAGGATTTCATAAGCAACCTTCGCACTATGCCGCGTCCGCTAGATATCAGTGGTGGAGCGGCATGAAACATGATGGGCTGGATGATCGGATTAATGAATGGTCGATTTTTACGTTGACACCGCTGCCCGTTGCTTCTGTTCTGGATATTTATACCCGGATCGTCCAGCTGTCCCGTTCCTTGCTTTCCCCAATGGCCGTTCCATCCTCCAGTGTTGTGCTGGCGCAGCACTAAATACTAATTATCGCTAAGTTTGCTACGTTCAACGTAAAGTTAGAAGGCAACAGCGGTGGACCGATGGGGCTGGGAGAGAAGTGGGCGACCCCGGTTCGGAGCTACCGTGTGCGTCTGACCGGGGATGCCATGAAGACTCACTCAGGTGATGCTCCACCTCCTAAGCACACTAGCAGGACTGCTGTTTGCGTCTCTGATACCTGGCGTTGTGGGACGGGTGAATGGAGCTGGCCATTGCACGACACTCGGACAGCGGCGAGGCTGTTGGCGGTGGTTGCGCCATAAAGAAATTACGTCTTGAACGTGACCACCAGGAAGTTAACCCGGAAGTGGGCACCACGTTTCGGGTGGTGGAAAAATCGAACGACCCTTCTGTCTGTCTGTGCCCATGTGCCCCCGAGGGAAAACAGAGCAATGTTTTTGCACTTTCGCTGCAGTTTTACTGCAGTTTTATACGTATCATCGTCACACCCTCTCGACATTCGCCGCTGCTGCTGCGTAATTCGATTTATTCGACCTGTCCGTGAGAAGTCCGTGTGATGGTCTGAGACTGAGTTGGAGGAGGGCTAATCGACTCGGATAATCGAGAGAGAAAAACAGAAGAAAAAGAAAAATAACATTTTGGACGGTGACCTCAGAAAAGGCTATTGTCGGGTTGCAAAAATAAAAATTATAATTACAAAGTTTTGCTAGCGATTTGCAGGAATGTAAGTTGTGGTCGTTGGGGTCACAACGCAGGGTGTGGAAGCCACGGGGCACCGCCGACGATGACCCTCAGTGATTTGAGCTAGCAGAGTGTTTATAGCGACAAGCATTATTTTTGTGGACGATACTCACAAGTTTGGCATCATTAAAGTTGAAAATTCTGTTTGTTTTTTTTATGAGATAACTTGCCAAATACGCTAGGTAATTACCATCTCCACCGGGTCTTGATTGCTTCAAAATGGAACCGCTTCTTCCGAGACCACCATTTTGGAAAAACTCTTGGCGCAGTGATTAGCTCTACTTGAACACGAGTACCAAAGGCAAGATCAACATTAAATTTAAATTATTTTCAAGTACATTTAGTCTTACGATTAATAATCGAAGTTGTTATAAATTGAATTTCTATGTTTCTTCCGCTAGAGTTTTTTCTTAGCTGACCCTCAGGTGATTTTCCATGGCAGTTCTAATAATTCTACCGAGTGAATATTCTTACCTTTTATTTAAGAAAGATTGCAATTGCATGTTCGTCATAAGTTGTGTTCCATTGGAGCATACGCTGCAAGCTTACCTATGAACCCGATTTACATGCAGGGATACTTTTCGCGTTCTGGAAGCAGCGGTTTGTCATCTATCCTGAATGATGATACTTGTGCTCGTGAAAGCTGGTGGCCCAACGAGGCTCACGAAATGAATAGCCTACCTATCTTGCTATATTGCTGCTAAGGGATTCAATGACTTTTGGCACTTGGGGTAATTCATAGGACAGTGGGCCAAACGCATATGTTGTGTGCGTGCATTGATGGAACGTCTTTGCGTGACGTTGAGTGTGGGCGGAGCTCGAGGCTCCCGCGCGATCAACTGATGTCAACAGGATAACATCAAGCAGGACTCCTGACAGGAGGCAGTTTCTGGTGAACTGAAGAATGCTTGACGGAAATGTCCAAGTTTCTCTATGATGCATTACTCCTTGTAACGCTCCCCACCATTCAATTCTTAGAATGCCCCGATACGAATGCAGGATTTATATACACATGCCTGTTTTGTTGAGCCGTTCTGGGTTTAGACTTGACCAAGCGGCATCCGGCTTCTGTGAAAGGTTCCACCTCTACACGGCATGTATCATTAAGCAGGATTCCTGACAGGAGCTTCTAGCGGTGCGGGGTCCTCGCGCGACAGACAGGTGGACCGAGATGAGCCATGGGTTGAGAAGAAGAAATAACTACCTGGTGCGCGCGCAAGTGGGGAGTGGCTTAGACAATTGGGTAGGTGAAGTTCCCAGTACCAGCCAACTTCGTACTTGGTGTATCAAATCGTTACGTAGATACGACCAAAACCTGTTCACGTATTTCGTCCTTCTCTTCAGATCTCGCTGACTTTTCCTCGTATGAGGTGGTAGCAATGGCTAAAACGATTGCCAACGACAACAGTACGGCCAGTGCGTGTGTTGTGGCTCGTGCATGGCATCCGTTATCAGGAGAAAGCACTGGACAAAACCGTGACATCGCCGTGACGAGGGAGGGTGGAGCAAAGCCACCCGGATTGAGATGGCTGCAGCAAACACACACACACCGTCTTTTTAACCGAAGTCGTACCGTACCTCAAAATCGGCTATAGGTTTTTCAAATAAGGAGCTGGGCGTGCGATTAAAAATTAACGTCACCGGTTGCGCGTAAGTTGAGTTCGCGTCTCTTCTCCACTGAACCTTAACAATACCTTAACATTAGTGCCGGGTGATATTTCTTAATTTCCTAAGGTGTGGAACGCTTACATGGTAGCAGGATTAACCGCATTTAGTCTATTCACACTTTGGTCTAACTCTCACACACATTTCAAGTTGGTTTTTAAATAGGTTGATCTCTAGTAAGTATTAATCAACTAGAATGCAAGGACGTTTGCATGTAATGTTAATTGCTTAAAATAGATCGCACCGAACTAGACTATATTCGTTTTCGTCTCTTTCAGTATATATTTTTGTACATTCAAATTATTTCCGAGTCGTATGACTATTTGATTGCATGACGAAGGGAATCCTTCCCTGCAGAACGAAACAGCGAGAATCCTCTTAGCGCGTTTCCCATTGCGCGCAAGCAGGGTGCCGGAGTCGTGTCCGTGATGCTGAGCAGGGCTTGGCAGCTGACGAGTACGACGCCCTCCTTCAGGAACAATAGCATGGAATAGGATAGCAAGACGAAGATGTGGGGAATCGATCGGTCGAATAGAACGAATTGACGTCTGACTGGCCAGTAAGGAAAAAAGGAAGTAAAAAAAATGAGAAGAGGAACGTTGGGCAGCAGAGACTCTGCTTGGGCTATCTGGCTGGACCAAGGGAGAGTGGAGGGTCCAGGTGGAGGCACAGGATCCAAACCGAGCAAGCAAGAAGGCACGAGATAGTGAGAGGAGAGAGAGAGGGGGGGAATCGACTAAGAGATCGACCGTGCGACCGTGGCAGAGGCGGTGGCCGCAGCGGCGGCGACAAGATGTCGACTTAAAGGAAGAAGGCAGCGAACACTGCGGAAGGCTCCTCCTAGAAAGAATACTACCCAAGATGGGTAGTATCGGAGAATGGAGAGTCGCGCGAAGTGGGGAACAAAACTAGACGAAGGAAAAGGAGGAAAAGGCCGAGACGGGAAGGAAGTCCCAGAGCAGAGCTTCGCTCACGGCCCAGGGTATACTCACTCTCGCTCCCAGCGAGAGCTCCAAGCGCCTGAGGCGGGCCGGCTGTAGGGACGCGTCTGATCGGAGGAACAGTAGCCAGGTTGCCAGCAGCCCTCCATCACGTCGCCTGCCCGGGACCGCTGGGCGATACGGTATACCTAGTGTATTGCTAGGAGTACGTAGAGAGAGGGGGGGCATACAACCCACGAGTTGAGTTAGGACAGAGGGAGTGGTAGCGCAAACTGGCGCAGTCTGGTGCCGCCGGGGACTTTGCGCTACGGGCTGATGCTGGCCCTGCTACCGCTGCAAACGCGTCTGTGTGTGGGTGTGTATGTGTGAACTTGCGCGATCGAAGTCCTTGGCTGGCCATAGCCACAATTGCACAGACGAGAAGCAGCAGCGGTATCCTTAAGGAGGACGGAGAGGAGGACGACAGCGAAGACGCAGCAAGAGGACTGTTGTATGCGGAGACTGTTGTTGGGAAGATGAGGACGATCCATGGACGAGAATACCTATGAAGTTTGCCAACAACGGCCCCACCACAAAGGCCAACTCATTGCTAGTGTGGGCTGCTGGCCGTGGTACCTATCGTAGGATAGGAACTGGCGGCGAATGCAGCCAGCCCCTTCTCGTCATCTGCTTCTTCATCTTCCTCTGCCGGCCGCTGCTGCTGCTGCTGTTTCTTGGCGCCTTGGCGCTCTCGTCATATCACTTCGACAGTTCGTTCCCTGAGGACACGAAGGCGGCCCGTTGATGTTGATGCCACTGAGTGAGGAGTATTCGCAAACGGGAGAGAACGTTGTCTCGATGCCGCCACCGCCGTCGCCGACGACGACAACAACAAACAACAACAACGACATCACACCACAGCAGCTACAATGACAACAATCACAACGAGGAGAAGGCATAAGCTGGCTAGCGGTGGGTCGGTGCCGACTCCTGGCAAATGCAAAGAATGGCATTACAGTGAGAACAGACGGAGGAGCGGGAGCAAAGAGGCAAGGCGACCGACGACACCGTCGCATCCGGGAGAGAAAGATAGAGAGAGAGAGAGAGAGAGAGGTAGATAAGTCGAGATAGACAGGAAATGGATGCATTCATGGATGCATTTCGGTAGCAGGCAGCCAGACAGACAGCAACGCAACAGCAAACTGAAAGGGATAGGAGCGAAGAGATCGAAGGCGACGAAGAGGCGGAAACATCGATAAGTTCGCAATTTGCAGCTATAATACAATAGCTATATACATGCGTACTGTCATGTTACGGTATTATCTATGGTAGTTATTCGTGCTGGCTCTTAAGGACCGTAGATGTAGATGAGATCGAACATTTTAGAGTTCGAACAGGAAGTGAATCAGTTTCGAAGATGTGAATTGGGTGGGGGGTGAAAATAGAATATAAACAAAGTCGCAGCGAAATGGTGTATGGCTTGGACGGACTAGAAAATGAAAACTCAATATGAGAAAATACTCGTGTGTATTATTATTAATATTTTTCATTGTCTTATTTCAAGTGTTTTGTAAATTTAGTGTACTCGATTTGCCGGAGCAAACGAACATAGTAAAACAAAATGGTTTTTCTCAGTCATTGAACAGATAAATCAAATCCATGCTGATCCAGCTATTACATAAAGAAATGCATTTTCCCGGCTGACTCACAGCCACCGTTGCACATTTGAATTTAGAGGGCTCCTTCTTATGAAGCTATTACATAGAGGGGACCATTAAAATGTTTGATAACGACATGGCGAAGTCAAGCGAAGAGGCTAAAGAAAAACTTCATTCACAAATTTATCAAGAACGATTTCCAAATACTTATTTTTATAATAATAACAATATATATATATACGACTGTGCCTGTCACAGGTGACTGAAATGAGATAAATAATAATTGTATAAGAATAACATTAATAACCAATTCGATTCCATTATAGGAAACGTTGTCATATTCGTCAATACAATAACACCATGCAAATTGTATCACCATCTAGCCTGTTCTGCGCGTTTCAGGATTTCATCTCAGAAGGTACGTCGCCGTAACCGGCGAACATATTTGACTCAAAGCACAAAGGAGGCCATTAGGCCATGTTCCTAAACCCATTCTCCCATTCACTGTTCTCTTGACCTCCTTCTTTCGTCCTACTTCCGCGCCCATTTTTCAGAGAACCTATTTTGTATAGGGCCTTTTTGTACACTACACCAAAGGCCGGGTTAGGCTTCGGTAATGTGCAGGAAACATCCATCTCTTCCAAAGCACCATGAAGTAAGGCATAGGCTCCTTGGCCTGCTTAGGAGGATGTGTGCAGAGTCCACAAGGAGCCACAATGGTTCACATACAGCTGAAATAGCTTACACTCAGGAGTAACATTCACACCACTAAATAATAACGCACTATTTGTTTGTAGTACGTTCTTATTTATAAGACATCAATGAAGTCCTAACTATAACGACAATCCATGAAGGCGATCATAATCATAATAAAATGTACTAGAACTAAGATAATTAGTAAAGGTTACCTTCATGAAGCTCGAGAATAGCGGTATAAAGGCTCAAAAGCATCCGCACAGGCGAATCTAGTTATCACACGCCACAAATGTAATTCTATATAATCAAATCCCTAGTTGAACATATCAATATTAAATCTTTAATCTGAGAAAAATCAGGTTCGAGGTATTTACTACTTTTAGTGATATGTGCGGGCGTGGTTTGAGCCTAAACAAGGATTCAGTTAGGTGGTCCGTTCGTTATCGAGCGAGTAAGGACGCATCTTTGATGCGGGCCCCCTTGAGGTGCCCGGTATCTTTTAGACGATTTTTAGAGGCAGCTTTCTCCCTGTCGTCTGTCTGTCTGCTTGCCTACATCACAATGTGGCTACTCGAGTCCAGATGCAGCCCGTATCCAGTGACAAGTGGTGGTGCAGTTTTCTCACAGTCCGTTGGCACGCAACAATACCTTATCGTCCCACGATACCCCCTCCCCTCTATCCAGCCCGGCCGAGATCCACCCGCAGGGGCCACCAGGCGGCTGAACTCTTCAACAGCCAACAGCTTCGCCCACCCCTCATCCTTCGGCCCATTATGGCTCCAACTGTATTTGCCGGTTCAGTGAACGCCGACCTGCACCGTCTTCTCGCTTTTTCGACGGGTTCTACCCTAGCGATGGCGAGGCAAAGTACTCACAGAGACGGAACGGAACGCCAACGACGAAGTGGGCGGCAACGTTGTTCCCTCGTTTTTTTTCGAACACTTCCACTTTAGCGTGGATGGCCGGTGGAGGTGGGGTGGCCGTCTCAACACGCACGACCGTTAGGCACCAGGGCCGACCGAGAATAGGTCGAGAAAAACGAAGACGTGGAACAGATACGGCCATGATCAGGACGGTGGCCTGAAGCTGTGGCCCCCCCACCTTCGTCGTTCCGCTTTAAATCCGTTTTCGATTTTGGCGAACATTTCTTTTTGGGTACGCCGTCCATGTCGCATTGTTGGATGTTGAACAGGCGCTCAAGTCATGAAATGCAACAGCGGCATGGACCGCGTTGACGCCACCAACAGGAGTATGACACACACACGCGCACAAGCACAGACAAATTTCAGTACATGCTTCTAGTTTGTCTCTGGTCGGCGTCTTCCAAGGAGCACCTAGGTACCATATGTATCGTATAATCGAAACTATAACCATTCAACCAAATCTAACAATCGAACCAAATACAACGAATCATCTGTCAGATCAGACAGCCATTCGCCTGATTCGAAATAACGGGACTCGAATCAGCGCCCCTTAACAATTTCCGCTAGGGACTTAACGGCGCTGACAATTAGCGATGCAAATTAGGTTATAGAATTACATTTGCATTATTCGATGATACGTATCCGGCATAAAAGAACCCAGTAAATAATACTGACGTTGGCGTCCGCATTGACGAAAATCGCATGTCGACCTTTAAACTTTTAGGACAGCGGGTTGCGTATGGAGTGTTGCTCGGGGTAGCTGTTCACAGGTGCTACCGTGGATTAAAATGTCGGCACTACCCGGCTGCCGGCTGATCAGTGTGAACTGTTATGTGCGTATGCTGCTATCAACTTCGATTGTTGGCATGTTCCAAGACCTCGTGAAATTAATCACCGCTTGGTTGATATATATATAGGAAACAATTTAGATACGGTAATATTAAATAAGAAGAGTTCCTCTGAGCTTCGTAAATATGACGAATACATTAAATAAATACAAGCATTTTATCTAATGGGACCCATTTGGCAAAACGAAATGTTTACAGATACTGCAGTTGCAAGAGTAAGCATTTTTATGCTATAGGACTATTGTTAGATGAGCGATACACGGTCGCTGTTCGAATCGATCAACGAAATATATAACTTTAACATTCTATAGATGGCTAACCTGTCTACACTTAATTGATATTCGTAACTTGAGCAACATAATTACCTCTGAATACTCGACAAATGATCGATCAACAGAATGAATAATTCACAGTTTGCGGTGCAACTCGAGATATACATATTACTAAACAACGATTAAGTATTCGGCTGTACTAGAAATTTGAATTCGACAAACGATTTATAATGAGATTAGTTTGCCTGAAACCTAAACAACCTTACGCATATTATAACCGTCGTTTGTAGGAACGGACTCAGAACTACGGACCCATAATAGCGATAAATTATGTTGTATTGTTGTATCACTAGTAGCGTATTGATTAATGAAGTACAAGTTTAGATGGCACATGGAGACTACACTCAGCATAGGAATACATGTTTGGATAGGGATAACAAGATATCGACAAGCATCATCGCAAATATATAATTGGGTTGTCTGTTGTTACCATATAAAGTAAATATGTAAATCTAAAACAGCCCTTATTACTCAAGGACAAACATCTTTATTATTAAGTGGCATAATTCTTTATTGTTGCAGTAGCTTGATACAGAGCTATACGCAAAAGCATTTCAGATGCTGTCTGTTTTGAGTACCATTGTAATCTAGATTTTATAGCATATGCCTCTCAAGGGTTCAATTCCAAAATGTTTATTTAAGGTGAGTAGGTTTCTTAATTCTGCTTTTACACCCTCCCACACGAGGCGTCACAAGCCTACTCTGATGTCGAAAGCTGGCTAATCTAGAAGGAACGCTCTAGTTAAGTCGTAAGTTATTCCTGGAGTAAAACTTTACTTTTTTCACAAACTAATAATCAGACCAAATAGAAACGGAAAGAAAACGGCGGACGGCGATATAACTAGAACCTGTCGCTCTTTAAATACCTTTGCATTCAACTGTATTTGAGATGTTCGATGGCAGGTAGATGTAAAATCAGTCGGAGAAGGTCGGTGCTATTTCGGTTGAATCATTTTAGCAGTCACGTTCGATGGAAACGTCACTTAGGTGTGCCCAATCGTGCTAGCAATAGCGAATGCTGAGCGCGCATCTCCTGACTCAAGACAACTGGACAGGTTGTCTTGAATTAGGACATGGAGAGTAGCGTATCCTATGTTCTCCTTCTCCTCTCGGCATCCGGGTGTCTCTTTTTTCCTAGGTATCGAACACCCCTACCCTCTATCTATCTATCCCCATGGCTGTTCTTTACCGTCTCATATAATGGAGAAGAGATCTCACAGCCACCGCCCACACTCCACATCTTCCTGCCCTAGTTAACTTCGTTCACTTCATCTCCTGGTTTGACTTTGCTTCTCTGTGTTCCTCTCAGTGACTTCTCCTCCTGGCTACGCTCGCCTTCGAAACGACGTTCACCTTCTCCAGCTTATGGATAGCTCGACAGGATCCAACTGTCACACCGACCACGTAATTTACGTACAGTGGGGTGGGCGTATTGCTGCGCTCCTTGAACATACCCACCCAGCTTTCCTGACACGTCACTTCTTCTTCAACGGCCGAGCCGCAGAGCTGTGCTGAGAAAAGAAGACGGGGGTTTTCGTTTAGATGGTTGAAATTTTTGTGAACACAGAGGGTTGGTTTCAGCATGCGCGCGGCGACGGGCCTCGTCAAAGGGAATGGATCCACTCTTCTTTGCTCGTATTTCCTATTGCCCATTATCGATACCCACAGGTAAGATCAGCCAGTTGTAGGATACAGCCAGTACTGCCTCGGGGGAATTTCCACGCCATTTCACGTTGTACCGTGTATTTAAGCCACAGAAGCAAGCTCCGCACCTCATTCCCTGTTCCGCGGCGAGCCATGTTCAGAACCCGCTTCGAAAAAAGGGGTCGCGCAGCATCGCCTGTCTTTTCTTGCGCGTAATTCACACGGAAACGAAAGACCGACCTGCTGCCCCCATACCGGCCCGCGCTCCATAGCGAGCTGTGCCTGCCTTCCCGATACTGCCATCGCCATGTCGGGGCTCCCTTCCAATTCCCGGTCTCCACGCGCGCTCCAGTCGTCATATGAGTCCACGCGCTTTTTGAGATTGAGTGAATGAGACGTACGCTCGCGAAATAAGATTTAGGACATTCCTAGAGGAGACTTTCGAGGCGCCGTTAAAGAGCGCAGCATGACAGGACGTAGGTACGTTTGACTGCCGGCAGAAGTGCTGTTCGCAAAGCGGAAGCATAAAAATGTTGCTGGTCCGTAGGAGAGCTAGGTAACTCGATATTCATCGAGGAGACCGTCATGATGACGATCTCCAAGTCTCGTGGTTGACTCAATTGGGTGGCGGCTCGACGAGTGGCTGCTTCCTGGCAGCGTCCTATGGGTCTCTTCGATCTCCTTAAACCTTCGTACATTCAGAGGAAATTGAGGAGGCGGTGGACAACATCGTTCGATAGCCGGGTGGATTCCGCACCCTGGTGCTCTCGCCGAGCAAGTTCATCAATACCGAAGACGCCTGATGCTAAGTCGATTCACCGGCCGCTGACCCCACAACCTCCATCCAAACACACACACACACACCAATGGGCAGTTTGCGACCGCAAGAAGTCGCCAGTCAATGCCAATTGTGCCCGTTGCTGAAACCCAGAAAGAAACTGATTTACGTTATAGCGTATCGACAATGGCAAATCGAGAACCACGCCGATTGGTAAATTGTCTCAATTGGTTGATGTCGCTTTCAAAAAATGGCCTATGTGCCACGGTCATTTTGGATTAGTATGTTTCTCTCAAGTGCCTACATTGCAGCAATGGTTCTCGAACCGGAGTCCACTTCTCTTCTGTTTCTCTCCGCCCGTATCGGAGGAATCGTATTCGAATCGAATATGGAAATCTGGGGCAGACTGCAGCCCAAAAACGCTCCGACTCTAATGAAGCAGCTATGCTGTACACGCGGATATAGACGGGGACGAACAACGAGATGCCCAGTAGTGCTCAATGACGGCGAGCGTCATTCTGTGGTCGCCGAATATGTGAGCAAAGGGTAGCTCTACAACTTCTATCATAGAAATAGGTAACTACATGTACATTATGTGTGTCCTAATTAAGTAGATGACGTTTGTTGAATTATACCCATCGAAAACGGCAAGCGAGTGTCAGTTTATCTGCAAAAGTTGTTTTCTTGTAGTTGTCGCATATGCATGAAATTCAGAATATCATAAATAAACTAACTCTTCGAACGCATCCAAGTGTGTATACCAAATGTATCCTGTAGAAGACTGACATTGTCATTCTTTTGTGTGACATGACAACCACATGGTCAGTATCGACGTCGTAAATGATGACGCGAACCAAGATGTCCGTGGAATCGCTCTTGTTGTTCAATAGGTTGTCTCTCTAATTTTGTTCACTCGATTTACATACATTATACTCGGTTAATTTTGCAAAAGCAAAATTAGCCGAGTAGAATATGTGGTAAACACCTACCGTGTGTGAATTTATTTTTGGTTTATAATAGTATATAGTTTTTCGTGTGTGCTTTATCGTCCTGGTGTTGAGCATCTTCTCGCGCCGCTCGTTTAGGGAGAAATGGTAGAAAGTGATGTAGCCAACGAGCCGTTTGTTGCACCATAGGATGAAGTGCTTTGCCGTCAACTGCTGTGTGAGCTCTTGGCACACAGCTGGCGATCAGGTTGATCCCATATAATCATTATGATCATTACAGGAGCTGGCGGAGAAGGTATTAGGGTGACTCTTCAGCTACAGCAATACGAGTAGGGCGGGCAGTATGCCCTCTGCTCCCCTTGCCCTATCTACGGCATCGCTATTTGCAACGAAAATAATGACTTCTGATATGAGCACGATAGCGGGCGACGCCTCCCTGCCTACACCCGATCTCTCCATCTCGCATGCTCTCAGCGGCAACTTAATATAATGTTGGATTATTAGCTGGCTACTGCCTACAGCTATGTATTTGTTCCCTTGAAACGGGGCCTCCCCAGGCGCACTTCTCTCTCTCCTCTCTCTCTCTTTAGGTAGAGGGCCACTCAAGAAATCCGGTAAGTACCCGCAGAACGATCGACACTGCTCTGCCCTGTCCGCCGCAACGCTCCCTCGTTTCTAGCGCAGTTGCTAGCTTACTTCACTGAAATCGCGGAACATGAAGAGTGAGGGAGCGGCAGTTGACTCCATCTGGCACCACTGCCCTGCCAACACTGATCGAAAGATTCCTAGATTCAGACCCTGGAGGTTCTGATGGCGGCATTCATGGTACGTAGCGCCATCGAGAGGGCGATAGACCGCTAGCGCGATTGTTGGGTCGATAAGGGCTGGTGAGATTAGGAGCAGGAGGAGAAGAAGTAAAGGAAAAATGAGAACTCGTAACAACACGAGCGGTTCGTCTGTAGTCGAGTCAGCTCATAGGGTGGCTGAAATTACGTAACTTGACTGGCTACACATACACATTTTGTTAGGCTAACTAGTAAACTGTAGCTTTGCTATTGGGTTCAGAGTCGTCTTTCCCGATACGTTCGATTTCGTCTGGAACTGAATTCATCTTTGATGACACCTCCTGCACATCTTTTTGAAAGCGTTTAAAACTTAAGAGAAGGAAATAAATCTAATGGTTCAATAGAAGACAATCTTTTTGGATCGAGAGTCAGTCCCGTTTCTTGGATACAGGTATCAGATCGTTTGTGGGATTTTGTGGCCAGTTTCTCGATTGTACGTAGTTGATCATTTTCCGAAGAGTTGTATTATTTGCAGTTGCATATAACTTTCAAAGTGACCGGTGGACAGACACGGACTTCTAAGAGTGATATATTCAGATCTTTTTTCAGTTGCGGCGATTACTTCATCGTCTGATTGTTTATATTTGTTGTTGATTAGATAAAAGGCGTGAGAGCATCAGCATGACCGAATTCGTTAGTTTTTTTTTCAAATTGATATCCAAGTTATTAATGGCGCATCATTTTGATTGATTTACGGTGTATATAAGGATACTCTTTCGTTACCAAAAATGCTTAGGAGTGGCTTACGGTCGGTAAGTAAGATGAATTTTCTATACCTACGAGACCTCTGATATGCAAAAACAAGAGCGAGGACTTCTTTTTCTATTTATGCGTATTTTTGTTCTGCTTTATGTTTGGGTTTATACTACATTACTAAATAGTTTATATTACTATAAGGTTTATTGCCTCTAAATCCGGGCGCTTTGCGAATCTCGTTGTCACCAAGCATCCGGTTCTTTAGTCGCCTGCCAGTGACACCGAGGGAGGTACCCCGTAATTTCTGTTGTTGCAAAAAGTTGAAAGTCCTTGAAAGCTGAAGTTGAGAGCGCACTCGTCTGTAATCAGATACCGAAAGCTAGACGATTTTTGGCTGTATCATTGCATGCTGGGCGTACGGAAACCACCTGCTTCTCCTCCCCGACGAACCTCTCGTCTGTGAACCCGGGGGAGTGGCTATACGGTATATCAGGGACGATCGCAAAAATATCTTGCTAGTGTGAGTAATTGCAGCTTCTCAAATGCACCTCCTCTGACATCAGTTCTTCAAAGCGCTCAAAGAAACACATGATCATATGGAGCAATCATTGGAGACTCGGGGGGGGGAAGGAACAATATTAATGAGCATGGCAAGGTGGTGTTTATGCCCTATATGTGTTATGTGCTTTTCTACGCAACATTCGCTCTGTAGGTGCACAGATAGAGTTGAACAATTAATTTGATACATTGCACCGTCCCTGCCGCTCCGCCTATCACATATGGGAATTATGGGGTTGTGGATTAGATTTGGTAAGCCTCTAGCCCAAATGCTCTGATCGAATTTCCTCGTTAAAAAAAGGCATCTTTTAATGCATCTTGATCGTCTCATGAGATTGATTGAATGAGTTGCTCTAGAAGAGGGGATTAGCCTTATTAAACCTTTTATTAGAAGACATTTGAGAATCCTTACTAAAGCCATATATATCATTTTCCTTATTTGGGAGACATTATTAAAGATTTCAATATCCTTATTATAGCTTTTTATTTGAAGACATTTAAAAACATTGATTCTAGAAGCGTGTGCTTGTAGTAACAATAGGACCAAATATTAGGCAATGACTGTTATTTTTTATTTTCAATTAACTGTTACAGAAACCACATACTCCAAGCGAGTATCTAATACATCATCATGCTATACTGCAGCGAGGGCCAGCAAAATTTACCCAGAGCTTTTGCTTCCTGCACCCAGAAGGTCACCTCCATAAAAAGCAACAACGAATGCACCATGTGAAGCTGTGCCTTTTCTTTCGGCGCATCGGAAAGTCGCACGTCATAACGCAAATCGAAGCTCACTTGATGACGTTTGATCCAGCGCACTCGTATACGACTGACTATGCGTGTATAGCGGTACATATCGTGGGTAGTGTAGCGGCAGAAGTAGCAGCAGGTCTTTTCTATAACCTGCAAGTATCAGTTGGACCCTGCCAGCTTTCAAGCGACGAACTTGCGAAGGATCAGCGCTGGATTCTCGTATTTGTGCTTCTCTGACGATGCCAAATACTCGATTGGATTTAGGCGGGAGCGGACGCGCCAATGCAGGGCGGAATCGGCGAAAGCCTTCGAACCTTGGAAGGATGTGAATGCGTGATAAGCTAGGCAAACGTGTTCACCGTCTGGCTAGCAGAATCGACGCAGAAATCGACCAGGACCATTCGGACGACTGCGTTTCGACACCGCTCGAATTAAGGGGCTTCGAAGAAAATTTGCGTCATTGGGCGAATTGGGTCGACCTGTCAATTTGTACTTTTCTGACTATTCGTTTCGAAAGGTGAGGCCAACGAAGCGAGGGCGAAGTCTCGTTTCGACAATACAGGGAGATTTAGACTTAGACGGGATTTATACAGCCGCATCAGGCTTCTCCTCCTTTCGAGTTAGGGATTAGGAGACGTCGAGATCGAATGAACGTTGCCAATGAGCATGCCTTGCTAGGTGACCCGAACAGGTGCAAACGCTTTAGGGCTTGCGTTTAATCAAGGTGTCGATTGCTTTCGGAAGATACTTATATGGGGGGATATCACGCGGAGGCCATTCAAGTATACAAAGGATTCCGTGCGATGCTGGCTTGAAATACATAGCAAACAATGCTAAGTGTCAAATGTACCCTTAAATTAAAAAAAGGACGTGGAAAGACTCAATATCGTGTCCACGTAAAGGCTCTATTTGCCTTCGAAAAGGAGGAGGATTTAAAACCTTCTCGACGTAAAGTGTCCGACCAGTTGAGCTAATGTATTCACGGGATGTAGAAAGCTCAGTTACTCGTCATGGATTATAGAATAAACACTTGGAAAATAGAATTAGCACACACAAAGGATTTGTATTTCAAACGCATTTAAATGTTGTGCCTAATCTGTCTTCCTCTGTCTCTTGTTCTCGTCCTCCTAGAAATAAAAAAAGGTGATCTCTTCCCACATTCAAGGCTGGTAACACCGAGAGGCTTCAAATAGTCATAGCACGTTATTTAAATAATAAATAGGTTACAGTTGTCCTGTATGATCGTAGGTAAAGGACAGTTGTGATAGATATGCTTCAGCAAGCCGCATTCGCACTTCGACTATTCGTTCACAATTGATCAATTGACCTAATTATAATAGTATTGTACATATGCACCAACTTCGACCCCTACTCGCGATTGTGTGGACAGCAGGGGTACTGTCAGCACAAGCTATCTCGCGGACCTTTGAGATGTTGTAGTCGACGAAATATTCGATGCGTTACAATTGGTTCCAGCTCCATGAATTCAACCTATTAGTGTTGCATAGATATTGCAGTGTGCTGTCTATCTGTATGCTTTTCATTGTATTTAAATGTGCAACGAACCGTGGGGGATGCCACGTCTATCTAGATTAACATGTATATAGTTCTGCCATGTAGATCGTATCATCTAATCGGCTTAGAGCCTGGTACACGAACCTTGTCAACGGCTTAAAGAAAATTATTCACGAAAGGCCCCACAGGCTCCACGCATACTACTATTCATCTGCAATAGATACCTCCATAAATCTAATTAGTATTATTATAATTAAGTTACTTTGCTTTAGCTAATTGTTATGTGCCGGTAAATTTCTAAGTAGGTCTAACTTGGATCCATTCAGGGTCCTTGAAAGTCATCAACTTGGTTAAAGGATCTAGTCGGGCTGGCTACCATCAAGAAGTCAAAGGTGCCCAAAATAGTTTGTATTCACCACAAATATTTAACGTAATTATAAATTGGCCTTTCGCATTCATTTTCTGATTTGTACTACACTCCTTTTTATTTGTTGAATTTGTTGTAAAGTTATTCATTCCATTCGTCTAGTCAGAGGCTGTGACACCAGCCAGACACTTTACGAGGTATCCTCATACTGCAAGTTATAGTTGCAGCGTTTTTTTTTTATCTTACCGTAGCGGGCTATCTCTTCTATTAGAAAAATCTCTATATTCAGGAAAACCCTCACAATAGGGTACCGTATCATTGATAAAAATCCCTAAAGCCAGTCTTCCACCTGCGATGAGATACAATGACCAAAGCCTGGCAATACACTCGTAGTCTGTGCCCTCTGCTCATATTGACACGGTGTCAAATGAATAGGCACCGAACGAGAACAAGTCATTAGAAAGCGTTCCCAGCTCTGTTCAACATCTACACCCTCAACGAATCCCTCTTGACAAGACAGACTGAGAGTTAGAGACAGAGAGGGCTGAAGCAAAATTCGATGAGTAGCTTCTGGATTCAACGAAGGGAGCGCTCGAGCCTACAGATGTGCCAAGAGCTCGATAATGCTCTGTCGTCCTACATCGTTCTCACAACAGAATTAGCCACTAGCGGCGCGTACACTCTATCTGTACGGATCGACACAACATTCAGCAGCTACACGTCAGCTAAACCTGTTCCTTTCTAGGTTGTTCGAGCAACATCCGATTAGCATCCACATATTCCATGATTGGCGGTCGGCGTAAAGAGCAAACGCAGACCGGGACGAAACGGGGGGACCAGAGAGGTTTCGAGGTTACATCTCGCGGGGACTACTCGTCGCCGTCAGCGTGATGGACGAACAGCAAAACTGCATTACGACAGTTCGCCAGATTCATTGTACGCTCGTGGCTTGGTCCAATCGTCCTCGTTCCTCTCTGGTGTTCTCTCTTTCTCCCTCTCTCTGATTCTCATCATCAATACTGTGGCTGTAACACTGTAGTATCTGCACACGAAGTTCAGTATCTCTCTCGCTCTCTTTCCTGTCTCCCATTTTCCTTTTGCTGGCTACTTGCCCCGGAATTTTGCGAGTGATTCAGCTTCAGTCTCCGTCGCCGCATCTTTCCTGCTGCTGTTGTTGTTGTTGCTGCGGCGGCGGCGGCGGCGCCCGTTCGTTGGGTCGTTCCGATTCGCTCGCTGTCTGCGTCGTGTCATTGCGCGAATCTGCCATCTGGGTAGGGACAGGCGGAGTTACACGTTCGGTTCCTGTCGGTGGGAGCCTCTTTATCTGCTGGCATCTCGGCCGACCAGTCGGCTCTAGTGCATGTATGCCCGTGTATTTGCCACCGTGCTTGTTTCATGCTTCTCGACCGTGCCACTCGGTTGTTCGATGTTGTCGATCTGCGGTAGCTGTGCTACATTCACATCTGAAATAAAATACGCTGAAATTTTAGAACGAAATACTCGAATTCGACTAAAATTTCATCTGTGTATCGACATGAAGGGGACACTTGACGAAGGACGTTCCCGCAGCAGGGAATTCGTCATCGAGACCTTGAGATTTTGGACTATTTTGACACGGGCCATTATCGAGAACGATCGGGGGACACAATTCAATACACGCCATGCAGATTTGGTACAATAAAAAGTACATCAAAAGCTACTTGAACTCAACCCCTCTTATCCTACTCTTATCGCTCGGGGATAGCAAACTCGAGATTCGGGTACTGATAAGAAGCTTCGAATGTGTTTTTACCCCGTGCCGAAAGACTCTCTACAAGGGTTATGCACATGAACAAAAGTCTCTGCAAAACAATGATATTTTCTAGGGTAGAAAGATCCGACGTGTCCGAGAGAGAGTTAATTGGGCGGCAGCGTCACTTTTGACAGCTAACTCTGGCTGCGAAAGCAACCGATCGCTAGTTCGAGTGCAATAACACGAATCTCAGTTGGACATAAAATCTCGTGACTTGTTAATTATAATAACAACAATTATAGATCTTAAAGTCTACAAGGATGTGTATGTCTGTGTGTACAGGAGGATGTACAGGTTTAGCAACACTCGTCTCATACAACGACCGCTTACAACAGCCGAATTATCATGTTTCGACGTTAACCTTGTTGCCTCTCTGGCTTCCTTGCTTCGACCTCCCTTTGCGGTCGAAGTCACCCAAGAAAGTGTAACATATCACTTTGATCGTTATACGCGACGATCAGTTGCCTTACCCATAGTATTATTATTATTATTATTATTATTATTATGTGTGCATAAAACAGCACTCGAAATATATTAATCAAAATGATCGCCATATAGTCATATGAGTTATGCGGGAAGCTGTGAGAGTCACATTTTAGGTCACATCACTGGCAGCCGGAGACACAGCAGTGACATGGAGGACTTCAGCCGGCGGGACGAGCTGACGGGTGGTGGTACGTACGTTCTCCACAGGTCGAGAGTTATCTCCATTACCCCTGTGGCCAACGGGGGAATTTCACCGAGGCAGGTCATGCAGCTAGCGGTGACGTCGCTGTGCTCTTTCTCAGCCTGTCTGTGAGTGTGTGTGTATACCTTTGGTGGTTTATATAAAGAGAAGCCGGCGGATGGGGAGGGGGGGGAATAAGGCGGTTGGAGGATCAAGGTAGCTGCCAAGGTGATACATTATTTGTCCCAGAGCTTCCTCTTTGCTGCTTTCGACTAACCACGACGCAGCAAGCAACCTCCAAGCCTATCACATATATCTATACGCGACGGCCCCACTGGTTCTCCCCAGCGCCGCTCCCACTCAACAACGCTGCACTGTAACGACAACCAAGCCGTACCAGGCCGATCTTCCCTCCCAACGCCGCCCGAAGGGCAATACAACCGCCGAACGACGACCAACCTCCGACCTCACTGACCCAAACAACCGCGGCCAACCTCGCACGAGGACGAATATATATATCGGGGCAGTTGTATGAAATGGAATACGCTCCTCACTAGACAGGTACGAAAATATATTGCACAGAACCCAGAATGTTAGTCCAATAATCCACTGCGTATCGACACAAGATACGCACGCAAATACCCATCACACTGTAAACGACCTTTATTCAGGTGGCTAAGCATATCCACCTCTCTCGATGCACCTCGGCGGCCACGGTGACCGGCATCAACTAACGTAGAACTGCCTCGAACTGCACACAGCTAGGCAGGCAAACAGACTTGCAACGTTTCTCCTTGTGTATAGGAGCAGTGCTGGGCTGGCAGGAGGGTTAGATCGGCCACGAAACCGCGTGAGCCACCAGGAGAGCCCTCGGGAGAAGCGGAGCTCGAATGTGGCACGATCGGACCTCAGGACGCCACGTCGGGCAACGGCGTCTCTAGCGGCGGCGGCGTCGTCGGCAGTGAGCGTTTGAGTCGAGGCCTGGGCTCTGGTCCGAGCCGCTGCCCGTTCCCGCACGACTGGCGACGGCAGGCTATTTATCATCCCGCCACTTCTACGCATATCGTATATATATATGTATATATGTATATCGTTCATAGGTGAAGCAGCGGATGATGCCGCCGACTGTGGCCTTCGTTGTGAGCGACGCTGAACTCCAACGTGAAAGTGGATCGAACAATATTGTTGTCGACCTGAACTTGGGTGAAAACTGTACGATTCACATAGTCCATTGAAAATGACACATATGTTAAATGATATATTTTGAAACACTTCTCCTTTCTGAGTTTAGATATATATATATTTTTTTGTATAAGAATGTCGGTGTGAAAACTAAGGTGTACGAATCCGATGTTGTATCACTGCTCATATACGGATACCAAGTATGGCAACCATCACGAATGTGGAATCTAAAAATTTTAGGGAAAATTCAGCAAAGATTTTAAGTAAAGTGGAATCGAAGTCGAAAGTTTACTTGAATGATTAAAAACGGCGAGATGTTTAATCTGATGTTTGACCTAATGGCAGTGAACTGAAGAAGAGGATTCGTACTAAGACCTAAAGATGACCCAGTTTCTAAGTAAATGCTTCACACACGCTCTCTCACTTGTATGTAATAACCATTAAAAACGACTAGGTTCACTTAAATGCTTCCTGTGTATTGGGAAAATGGTTACACCATGAGAAGCAATCCGCCATTATAATCGAATTTATTTCTGTAGCTTCCCCCAAGCAGTTCCCTGTTCAAGCCGGAACAATAATAGAGCGGAAAAAATTGCCTACATAGATGCCAACGTTACCTCTCCTCCTATGAGCTGCAGACAAATTGCCACGGAGGAAAAGGACGACCCTGTAGCCTCGCGACGAAGCACTGATGTATTATTCAGGCGAATTATTCACAAACATTTCGTCAGGGAAGCTCTAAAATGACTTGGCCAAGCAGTGCCGCACCGGGTCTGTCGACGAAAACTGGGTTAAGTGTGCAGGGATTTCAGAGGGACAGAAATCAGCAGGTTTCTCTCGGACGCGACGATGTCTGCTTGGTCACGCAAAAGCTATCGGGGAACATCGCTGTAGTGGTGCCATAGCAATCGCTTAGCATGTTGGCTTGCTTCGAACTGAGCTATGTCAAAAATAAAAACAGGTATTGGGACTGATCCTGGATAAAAATCACACCTGTATTATATGTAAAATAAATCTGTTGTTTTTTGCATATAATACAGATGTGGTATTTAACATTGTCGTCATCCGACTAGTATTGTTCTCTGGCCGTACAATGAACAAAGCAGTATCGGTTATGATTTTGCGCCGAGTCCGATCATTTATCTCTTTTTTTTCGACATCATCTTGATAGGTGTCCCTCAAGAACGACTTTGATCGAGTACGCTTCTGCTTGTTGTACTCGACTTTGGCGGTTGGAATGCTATTTGTACAAGTTCTTGTGATATCGTCCAGTGTGGGCATATTTTTTCTATGGCCTCTCTCTCTCTCTTTCGCTCTCGCTAATAAATAGTTGTCCTTAATGTTCGCGTGTATTGCGATGGATTTGGACAAGTACCAAGTTATGCCAGAAGATCGTTTCGGGCTGGAATAGATGTACGGTATAGGTAAAGCTTTATTGGTTTATTAAAGTAGCTGCAATTTCACAATGCTTATATGTCATATAATGTCATTCTCTCATATAGGGCGTCAAGTTCTTTGGCCGCATCGACAACAACAAAATAAAATTAAAGAAAAATACCTTCTCCTGAAGGTTGCTCCTATCGGTGTGTGCTATAAACAACGTGGTTTTTTTTCTATTCTATATTGTCGGTGGGTCCTATATCTGGGATGATCCAATATTGCATATCTAGAGCTACCCATATAAGCGTGGTATAAGTAAATAGGTAAAAGTTTTATTGGTTTATTAAAGGAATTGCAGTTTTTAAAATGCTTGCGCATAGTGTACGCGAATTTGCCTTGTGGTGCGATTTCACACATAATCAATGTTATAGCTTTTTTTATCAATAGCTCAATCTTAACTATCAAGTTTTTAGAAAACGAGAGTCGCAGGTTGTTGTGAGGTCTGGACATCGAAATCTTTGAAATTTGTCAAATACGTGAATGGCTTTATTATTTCACGGATGGCACACCACACAAGACAATATCAAAATGGATTTTTAATCAAATCTCTTCAATAGTAATGGTTTGCTCGGTGCCAAATCCACATTTCGTTGATCAGATACAAACACCGTCTCACAGAACTCTGGCCTTGGTGGGAGCGCTCCAGAAATGGGTATGTCGGACTCCGAACTAGTGAGAGAGATAGAGAACAATAGAATAATTAGCCAGTTCCCATGAGCAAGAAGAATTAGCGATTATGAACAGTGTTAGGAGAACCGATTTGAAAGGTGTACGCTTATTCCTAAATTCGATGGGAAACCACTGTCTACCATAACTTTGTCTGAGAGCATCGAGTTCAGGTGGCCTCAACCTTCCCGCTATTCAACTATGATGATACTTATTTCGGCAGTATTCATCATCAAGCCGTTTATTGTTGTGGCACTACCAAAGACTAAAATAGACACATTTGTCATAAAAAAAAGTCAAACTCAACTACTGTACGCCCTGCGCTATGGCGCAGATATAAATAAATCTAGCCAGCTATAAGTCCGAAATCCCACGGTGACTGACGTTGTCGTGATCGAATTCGAATTAATTAATTTCTACTGGAGAGCAGCCAGTGGCATTCTCGCGAACGTAAAGCCATCACCGATGCATTGGACCCCCCTGATCGAACATCGGATACCGCACTACAGTATAGTAAAACTAGTGCCACAGGATTGGTGACACAGTGATGATTGTTAGAGACGAAAGAATACCTCAAAAAAAACAACTCATTCTTGTCTGATGAAAATTCTCGTAGAGTTTAGCAGGGGCATGGGGCTGTGCTTTGCGTGGCACCAATACCCGAAAAACATCCCCTTTAGGCCCAAGAGGATTGTCGTGGTTACAACAGTGAGATGAGCCTGAAAGCGTCCTCTCATCAACCACGTTCACTATTAGTTCTATTCCAGAGCAAGTCGGGATGTGACCTCTATTAGCACGCCATCCTGTGAAATCGGCATGGCCCACTACCTCGCTGTATAACAACCTGACTGCTGCCTCTGAGACGCCGGTATCACCTGGTGATAAACTATTATAGATCGTAGGAGTGTTTTAAACATTCTTTCAGAGCTTACCGCGTTGTAAGAAAATCGGCGTGGTTCGGGTGGACTTAAAGTTGGTGTCCCCTCATAGCCATTTCTCCTTTTCTTCTGTTTCCCGCTGTATCGTTGCGGAGAGCGGGGTGGCCGGAAGAGACTTCGACGCAGGAGTCGGAGGAGGGGGAGAGGTTGAATGAGGATGGTGTAGATAAGAACCGGGCGGTCCACTTCTCTATTCATGGCCCTCAGGGTCTCCATGGCGTTCGAAAGTAACTATCGCCGAGAGGGTAGGTGTCGGTCGGAATTCTTGTATCGATTCAACTTTACCGCCACAACACCTCATCATCTCACTAAGTCTTGGCTATCTACATATGCTCTGATTACATTGACTTCAGCTCAGTTGACCGTGTCCGTAATAGCCAACAATAGCAGGTAGCATCGAATCACATGCCACCGGCTGCTCATCATTTTCGAATGTCTCTATCTGGGCAAAGACACCTATTGAAACCAACTAACGCGATGCAACGAGTTTCCTTCAGGCAGACGCGCCAAATTTGAATCTTTGCCAAAATCGCAATCGGGAGAAGCCACGTTCAGCTAACGTGTAGAACGGCACGTTACCGAGGTCGCGTCTTTATTACTACTAGCACCACCGGAGTATTTCCTGCTACGGAGACGCCCCCTACGATCTCATAATATCCACAGGCGGCTTTGTTAGCCCCTTCGCGTGGTCTCTCACTCTCTATCTTAACCTTTTTCTCTTCGTATCTTCTCCTACTCAGGCATGGCTTTTTCAGCCTGGTCTTCGTCCGTGGGTCCGGGCACTCGACGTAAATTATTTATATGCCGGTCGACTCCATCCGCTCCCGCTGCCACCCGCCTTTAACGTTATAAATAGGGCAATTATCTTGCAAATTGAGACGACGGTAAAGCGGCGGGACCCGACGTTTTCCGTTGTGAACGGACGCGACCGATTCTGGAGCGGGCCGGACACCGATTGCCACCATCTCCACGGCCACGACCACTGACGACCTCTACTGAGTATTCACCTCAGCGTTGGCTACCACTGTAGGAAGCTATCCCGTTTTTCGGTTTATTTTGTCGTCGTCTTTAGTTTTTGCTGCCGCTTTCATTCGTGTCCGTGAATTTTATGTTGCATTATATACTTGACTTAATGTGTCACTCATTTAACACAATACTCTGTATACGTCGAACCCGCACCTTCAGGCTGGACAATATATATATATATATATATATATAATGGTGATAGTCTAACGGGCGTCGTCACATGAGTACTGCCGCCACCACCAAGTATGCCACTACGAATCTCAGCAGACAACTTATCTCCGTCGATGGTCCCAGTGGTCCGATATGAATGTAGCGGACTCAATACAAGCCGTATTTCGCTCGTCTCAAATTTGAGCTACCCTCGGGTGGCCACTACTGGTGGCCTCCGAACATGGCTATACTATGTATAATACAATACATTGTAGTCCAGCTAATGCCAGTCAAGAACTCGCATTGAAGCCCGCATTTGGAAACATTGGATAGTGGATTGTCCCACGCGGGGACGGACACAGGAGAGAGCGAGAGAACGACAAAGACAAACAGTCAATGAAGCACTTCCTATTACACTGAGTATCACGATACCCTTGGATTCCGTATTAAATACTTGGCTTGTATATATATATATATATATACATACACTCTATGCTAGCTTGCCTCACTAGGTTTCTCCCACTGTGTAGCCAAAGCTATCGGCACTCGATCACTACGGCCATCACCGGTACCGTCTGCGCGATCACCACAAAAGCGCTTCTCTCTTGCGCATACAACTCTCCATTCTGGCATAGCGTATGCCGTGCTCGCGGCGCACCCGTCACTGTATGTACGCCATAGCAGAAGTGTAGGCAGCGTACTGTTCTACTCTGGTGACGAGTCGCGTGGTCTCGTTGTTGAGTAGTCACTAACAGCGGCAGGCAGGCAAAGCCTAAAGCCGATTCCACCGTGCGAGCCAACCCTGCCTCCGATGGCGGAGTTCGCGTAAGGCGAGGACGATTAGCGACATTGCCGCTTCAAAAGCTGCTCGTGTTACCGACTCGTATTTGCCGACCACGAACAACAGCAACTGAGCTAACCGACTAAGCAACTGGCTGGCTGAGGTCAGTGAGACAGACATACAATCAAACGAAACACTGCCGCTGCTGTAGAGGCAGCAAAATGGATGACGTCCTTGAATTATTCCCGTCCAATCAGACTTAATCAAAGATTCATCAGTTTCATCATCACCGTAATCATCGTCATGATCAGAGACGACAACGACCACCCCAACCACCACAATAGCTACCGGCTACCGACCATCGTCGCTCTCACAAACATAATCTGATTAGTAGAAGTCCCTCGCGTACTCCGTCAAATCGTTCACGAGAAAGTGTACGAGCAGAGAGGAAGAGCAGGAATAGCCATGAGTTGGGCCACAGAACAGAGCGAGAGTCTCTACCGTTACCACAAGCACGTCACCGCTTCCCCGGCGGCAGCAGCGGCTGCTAACAAAAGACTGACGAAACGCTGAGGGTGCAGACTAACTAGCCGAGAAATCATAAGGCAATATGTCAATGAGAATGATGGTTAATGATGCACATCCGCAATGGCTTACCGCGATACAAATATGTACGGGAGATTGAATCGTTTGAAGATTGATCTCCTTTATGTCTGGCCGAGTACAATTGACAGTTTGCGTTTTTGTTTTATCAAATGCGATGAATTTTGACGTATTTAGTTTGTAAATATTGTAAGTGTTGGTAGTCGTTGTGAATATCTGCGAGATGTGTTTTTGAATAAGTATTCTATATTCATGCTATCCTAAGGTTTGCGCGATACTTTACAGTACTTTAGAGATGTCGTGACAAATGAATAGCTTAGCAAGTAAATTATCTGGAAAAGTAAATTTAATATATTCGACTCTTCTGGGGCACCTTGCGTTATCAATAGACGTTCCTGTACCTAATTGGTCTTCTGCCTAATCTGATTTACAAGGTACATATGACGTTTAACATTACATCAGTATGCCATAGATCTCACTAAATCAAAGCCGTGGCTTTGAACAGCTTGTCAAGACGGGTAGCACCATGTTGTCCCGCAAGACCACATGTCATATATGGGCCACCACTTATAACCGACGGGGACTGAAGGGCAACTCTATCCGTTGTCGAGTCCCCCATGTAGAATGTAGTATATAGTAAGTAACCTGATGCCCCAACCACGATCTATGGTCTGAGCCTATGGTGTCGTAGCGTCGCCGCCAGAGAAGAAGGCCAGCGCTTGCGCGGCCAAGCCCCCCCCCGGGGGAGAGGGGGCATAATACTGTCGTGAATGTAACAGACACCACACCATTAGACGTTGAGCTGCGGCCGCCTCCACCAACGCAACGACGACCACGAAGCAGTCACCCGCTACAGTCGAATCGCTCGACGCGGCGGGTGCTTAATTAATTCGTTCTGTGGGTGCCGTACCCCAGTAGGTTTGTTCGTTCGTTCGTTGCTTGATTGTAAGCTGAGTCCGTCAGGCGAATGCTGTTCAGTATGCGACGGCGATAGTGTGCTACTACCTGAACGATGCTGCTGCTGCTGTTGCTGCCTGTGGTAGCAGGCGCTTACCTTCGTGTATTATACGACGTGTATCGGTGGGGACCGCTGCTACCGCTGCCGCAACAACAACAACACACTCACTGGTATGGATGCACAGAACACGCTCATACTACTGAGCGAGAGGAACAGCTTGTACGGGACAGCTTAATTGTCGTATGCGGTGGTGGGTGGTAATATAGCGGCCAACGCAGTACACATGTTGCAATTTTGGGTCAACTGTTGAACTGATGCCTGCCTTAGGTAGCTTAAGTGTACTAACTGTTGTACAAGGGAATGGCCAACCATTGGGGACAAGCCTGAATCTCAATCAATGAGGGCAATTCACAATATTGTAGATAGATGTTACAATACAGCAATGATGCTTAGGGTTGGAATCAGTTGGAGTCCACGATTTCGTAAGTTGTCGCTGGCTCCAAAGGGTGGTAGGTAAATGTCTCGAGAACGTAAATATCCACCAACATATTTAGGTGTTTCGATGTGTCTATATACACTTGAACATATTGCAACATTCCCACCATCAATATCTGCTTTGCATACACATTTACATGCTGTACACACAACAGCAACAGTACATAATGGTGGTGATCTAGCACCGGCCACCCGTTCAATCTATGGCAATCGCGCCGAGCCACCCGTCAGTTGTCGACGAATGTGAAAATGCCTGACGAAGCGGCGAACCCGTAGAGAGAGAGAGAGAGTCGAAGTGTGTGTGCCTAAGTGAGATACAGACAGAGAGCGAGCGACATCGAAATATTGGCCGAGGGAGGAGTTGTCGAGTCTCGCATTCATGCTGCCAAATGACTTTAGGATACAAAAATTGCTACATCGCTCCCCTATGCCATTTATTGCACAGATACCGGCATCGTTTTCGGCGAGCTTCATCCGAGCTTCATAATTTCCCTCGATCCTGGACGCTGTATTAGTTTCATATAATCTACTCATTTAGTTCGTGATGGGTAGCTAGGGTAGTGGCATGCATTTGCTCTAAACATTAGCACATGTAGGTCGGAACTTTAACGTATAACGCTCCTGACTGGCATAATGTCGAAGAGTCCAGTTCGGAGCCGTCTGAAGCGGCTCAGAACTACGAACGCGTGGCAGCGTTATCTAGGCCATGGCTGAGGTTGTGAGGGTTTTTGATGGGCATACTTACATAGTACTGCCTATTAGGGTAGAATTCATGAGCCACAGGGTGCATACAGCGCGTCGATTGCTACAGAGGAGAGAGCAAGGTTTAGAGGCCTGAGGATCCTGGTAGACCGTTGCTCGATCGGTGTTGACCTAGCGGAGCTGGGAACCAGCACGAGCAACAAGTCTGTTAGCTTTGTGCCGGTGCGCAGGAAGGAGTGCATTCATTCGATCATGGGCGTTAGTTGATCCACGATCGGTAGAGATTGATGGTGGAGGCCGCTCGCGATCGTTCGCCGTTCGCAAAAAAAGAAGCTATGGGCGCCATTATAAACTATGCGAGTGCTACATTTGCACGTTACCTATGGGTTTCGATAGTTGTCGTATGGGATATCGTCCCCTGTGTCAATTCTAGCCAAGGAGCTTGTAAGAGAGGGCGGTTGGGGAGTACAGCAAATATCAGCCAAGCAGTGAGCTCTCTTTGGACCATTTTCATGTTTGCAGCTAAACGAGAGAAAACTGAGTTCGAATGTTTTGAGAAGATGAAACGTATTCGCAGCATTAGTTCGTTAGTGCACCCATCATTTTCATACATTGGAACCTATTTTCGGTCGTTTAGTGAACTACGAACTTGGGAGAACGGAGCGCGATTGTGGACAACTATGGCGACTGTTGTGGCATAGCTAACCCGAGCTAATCAACGTAGTTTAGTTCACTGAAACAAACAGATGGAACAATTTGTCTCATATAGGTTTCTGTTCTTGACTGTGGGTTTGGGTGGTAAGTTCACAAGAACACCTTCTCATAGATCATGAACACTATGCTAGCGTATCGATATTTATTGTAACCTATGTACGACATAGTATCACCGTTTGGGATACAACCTCTAAAATCAAAATATAGGACAAAATGGAAGGAATTGAATATTGCATAGTGTGCGTCGAGGAACTCCATATGTATATAAGGCTCGTAATTAGTCGACTCTGCTATCGTTTCCGCAAAAGATCCTCCACAATCGAATGCATACGACAATGTATACTATGTGTCTAAAAATTTATCTGCAGAAATATATTGTCCCAACGATATGCTATAACTTATCATATAGGAATTTCTATATTATCAAGGAATTTAATTTCTAAAATATACCATAATTTCTAGCGTAGTAAACTACAGACTAAATTTCTTCTTTCAGAGTTCTGTCATCATCGTCGTCCAATGGATAATATTCTCATAATGAGAAATGACACATCGATGATCGCTCAAACACAAGTCAAGTTTCATCTTCTATTTTTTTTTTGGAGAGAGAGGTGGGCATACAGATATGTTTCGAATGGTTCTTTGAGAGATCACGGATCACCAGTAAGCGATAAGAACTCTCAACTGGGTGTTTGTGTGCCTTTGTTAAAAGCCAAATCGTATACTATGGCCCTCGTACTAGCTCGGCAAGGTCGTCCTCAGCAAGCGCCCGCGCTAATTAGTCCATATTATTATTGCTGTTCGTAACGCAGCACCTCAGCTATTTCTTCGGTCCAGCTTCGATTCAATATCTAGCGTGAACCTCATTAAAACATTGCTATTCATTCGAAGTATCATGTGAATAAGGCCAGTCCGAACTTATTCAATCAGAATACAATTCGCAAAGCATCTCTGGATCCTGAAGTATCTCAAGGCTACTTTGGAGATGGTTTGGTAGGCCTGAGGTGGGGGGGGGATTCTAGAATGGGACGCCGTGGGGTCACAGCCTCCTCTTGCCGGCGTCGGGTCGAGTTTGTGTAGGTAGTCGTCGTGTGTCGTCGCTAGCGGGTGAGGCTGTCGTCTGTTCTCGTTAGCTGCGGACTACCAAGGAGCAGGCAAGCACGCGAGCGCAATAGCCCAGACCCATGGGGTAATAGCATGCGGGGGATACAATCCGAGGAGGATGGTCGCCTCGGCGTTTGCACAAATGAGTCAGGGACACGTGCAAACAGGAGGATCGTTCGTCCGCACTACGAGGAGAGTGCACGAGTCTTTGGCGACAGACCGCCAGCAGCCGCGCAGTAATAGCACCATCGATGTTGCCTAGTCTATGGTGGTGATGGCCCGGTCACACGACCTAATCTGCTCTCACCGACGGGTTGTGGCCAGCAGCAACGGGCCGGGCAGTTCTGAATTCAAGAGGGGTTTGAACCGTTGCTACAGAAGCAGTAGCGGCCGACTCCGCGAGCCTTTGGATGTTCGCCTTCGGATTGTTCGGAGGAGCGGATAGAGGATCTCCCCAAGGGTCCAACTACATGCTGCTGTTGTTGACACGCTGGTGCTATCCATCGTTTTGTCGCCTGTTCCGACAGACAGCCATTCCAATTCCGTTCTGTCCAAGTATCATTTTGTGCGATCATATCATGCAAACTCATGTGCAGTCGCGATGAGTAGTCTGTTTTTACGAGAATATAATCATCGATGTCGTGTTGTTGTAATTGTCTGCTAGAGTATGTCATTGAGAACAGCTAAAAGTGTGAATCCCTTGTCTTGGTAACGAATCAAAACTAAGGTATCAAATATGAGAAGGATTTAATGAAACTAGCTTTCGTTTTTCAGTAATAGAGAATCACTTATTGCCAGCTAATAGTGTCAGCTCCGGTGCCTTCGCAGCAGTCGACTCCTCTTCTACCAGAATAAATGTTGCCTGAACGAGAGAATCCTCTGAGGTTCGGTTGGCCAGACGAATTCTCTATACTCCCAGCGGACGTGTGTGGACGGTATGCTGGCTACAAAAAATTACAGCCGAGACCAGCGAGGCCCTACAATAACCGCGGACTGAGGGAGGCTAAAGCACTCAGATCAATCTGAGTCAGGTCTCAGGGATCGTCACCCTACAGACAGTCTGGGCCATTCCCAACAATAAACTTACTCGTCTAGCTGAAGTCGGTCATACCTGATCTTTACAGATGGAATTTTGTAAATTTTCACGATATATTAATTCAAAAGATTCGGCTTCGAAGTCAAGTATGGGTTAACTTAACCAGACGCCTGCACCCATTCGGTTGCATAAAATAATTTTCTTTCACTAGAAGTTGTCCAGAAAAAATATTCGTGAAAATGTTTCTGCTCCACTTTCTCCCGCTTGATCTATTTAAAGTTCGCATATAGAATAGAAACTCTCGTGTTTGCATAAAAGGGTTGGTTGACCGACCAGATCACCGACTTCTTCAGCTAGGTACCTGTTGATTCTAAACATTGAACACTTTATTGTAGTTGGAGGCAATTTCTAAGGGCGCTCCGTCACATCCCAAGGGGTCTAGTAGCCAACAACGGCATATTATATTCACGTGGTTGGTATCAAAAATGCTTCACCACTCTATTTGTTATAATACACCCCTTAACTTCGTTGTCTCCACATGCACGCGGGTAAGTCGTTGGCATTGTTCATTTTGGCCGACAGTCATTCTTGTTGGCCATAGAAAAGCACGTTTCTAAATTAAAACTACTAATTATTGTGCTAAATTCGCCGATTTGTAGAGCATACGAGAGACCAGCATATCACCTGAAATGCTTGGTAAATTAATTAGCTAGAATGAAGTAAAAAACAACCTCCAGCTGCGTCGACTCTACCTGCTTCAATTGGTCATCTTGACAACGATCTCATAACATTATACTTTCAGAGTCCACCAGCATGCTCATCCAAGGGGAGATCATCACATAGAGCGAGAAAGAGATGAAGAGACTCGAAGAGATGCGTGAGTAGTTGAGAGCGAACAGAAGGCAGAGGCCTAGAAATGGCGTTCATGAAGAGAAGAAGATTCAATGAACAAAAACAGCTACCTATCTACCCCAGACACATATACGATTCACCCAAACGATCTCAGCTTGCCGATCGCCCTCCCTGTCCAAAGTTTTGGTTGTCTTCCACTGCGCGCGTCGGATCTGGCGATATCCGATTCATCTGGGGGGTTGAATCTCGGTTGAGCGCGGCGATCCTGTCAGAAGGCCGTTGTGATTGTAAGGACACCGACAGAATTATTACAGAGTAGAGTAGGACACCTAAATTAGATCTGATAGAATACGAAGGCAATCGGAATTATCTGACCGACAGCGAGCTGTATAGAGAAATATACGGACATGGACTTAGTTCCCTATCTCTCGTTGCCGCCGCCCAATTCGACTCCCGCCAATATATAGGTGTTACAGCATTGGTGTGCTGCAGCAGCAACCGCGGAACAATTGCCAACACTGTTCTACTACTGTACGCTACTCCAGTAGTCTCGTAGCCCGCTCTGTGACTAAACCTACTACAACTCCCCAAGCGACTATGGCTCCGACTACCCATTGCACCCGGACGCCTATACGCGCGCACGTTGCATTGTATTGCATGGCGTGTCGATGTCTCGTCTTCACTCTGTCTATGTATCCATGTATAATAGCGCTGCGAGTCTATCAGTCTCTCTGCCTGTCTGCCTGCGGTGTCTGTGGCGAGAGTATTCGTCTAGCGCCGGTGGAGGTGGGTGATGGTAGACTGAATGTCTCTATGGGCGCGTCGGTGAGCGTGTGTGTCTGTGTGTAACTGAGTGCGCGCGACTGTTTCACTCTATTGTGTTCAGAGAAAGCGAGCATAAGCGCTCGACATTACGCTGAAAGGGAGAGAGAGAGAGATTCGCCAAAGCAGTTCAATGTAGTTCGTTCGGCGGGGGTCGGCTGGCGATCGACTGGGGAGTTCGAAAGGACGTGTCGGGATTTTCGTCTGGAGCCAGAGGTTGCAGAGGACGATGAAAGTCTGCCTGCTTGCTGACTGACGAGCTGAGAAGTCTATAACGGAGACTGTCGTAGACTAAGGATAAAGGACGGGAACGAATCGTCAGACGCGCGCGATGCTACTCGATGGATCAAACTGGAGCTGGATGGGGAAGGCGGCTTTTTAACTTTAGTTGTAGACAGCTTAAAGGTGACTATAGTTGTAGTAGAAACAGTAGTAGCAGTGCCTGCGTCTATTTAGATAGGTAACGATTTTTGTCGTTTCGTTCCGCGAACGCTGGAAATGAAATGCAAGCTAAGCCAAAGCTAGTGGCATTAATGCTGATTTTGAATAGAAGTCATTCACTGATATATGGCAGACTTCTTTCAGGTACCAGAGAGTGATATGTTGATTTATAGTTCTTCGATTTACTGAAACTACCGAAGAGAATTTGACTTTTGGAAACAGTGGAAGATATTTTCTCTAAAATGTTACATCTCTGTATATTCTATTTATACGTATACTTGTTGTGTATATTTGCGTGTGACGTATACATTTACAAATTTAAGATCTCGAAAGTCATCGATCATTTATCACGTGATCTGCGGGTAAGCTGTAGTCCCTCATATTTGCTATATTGTAGAAAATACAGCTATATGCTGGCAGTGTATGGTATTCTGCCAATATACTCTGGTCAGGTCCCGACAGTACCAAGAAGCTAATGCGATGGCCTGTATCTTTTTGTTCTGTTCCGTTCTCGAACGGAGTTCCCCTCGTTGAGGGCAGAGAGAAGATATGAGACCTCCAACTGCTCTCCGTTGCTGGACAATGTTTCAGCCCTACCACATTCGCACGTTGTGGATCCGCGACAGAGTCCCTGGTTGTGGCCGCCAACTTAGACCTGAGCCGAAAAACGCCATCCGAAGGGGAGAATAGATGAAGCTAGACAACAGGTGGAAATGGAGTGCAGACCTTGTTGGCTGTTTTGTCTTCTGTGCTTGCTTCAAAACAACTGTTTATACATATGAGCTCATACAAAACAGAACCCTATGAATATCTGACAGCGAATCAGATATCTCTAGGCCTCGTTGAGCTGCATCTACAGTTGGCCTGAATGGGATTTCTGCTAGTGCATAGCGTGACACTTTTGTCACTTGAGGACCTTGAGGGCCAACAACACGACCATAAAAAAAGGAGACGTCTTATGTTACTCCTACCTGCCACTTGTATTGCCGTCTCCTTTTACTCTATGCAGTTTCCACAAACTCGAACTGACCCTATATCCACAAGCTAATGTGCCGGCTGACCTCGATTCTAAAAACAACCAATACGCAAGCGGCTTAGACCACCAAAACGGATTCAGGAGCAGCATCGTCATCATCTTCAATACAGTCGCTGTTCAACCAGGATCTATAACGCCCATCATATGTTCTGGATAAAGCGGGAAATGTGTTCCCCCCGATCGAACAGTGTCAGTATTTCAACAAGCACTGCGGACAACCAGGGCTAGAATAGTGATTTGTGCCAAACATATGATAAGGGCGGCATAACTGAGCTCGTTGAAGGGGCAGCATAACAGTGAATCTGTGACTCCACCACAGCCAGTGTCAGCACATGTAAACTAGTTCACCAGAGCGAAGTTGACCGCTTTGGTCAACTCTGCTGTGACACGAACTGCTCTGTTGAACAATAGGCGCGAATGAGCCGGAGAATGCGCCACTCGCTCAGGCGGACTCTATGTTGAAATGGCATTTCACGTTTATAATAACTGGAACAAACGCGATAAATAGAACACAGTTGTCGGTTATGTTAGACTCAACTTCCTTCTGCTTATATCGTCTGTGCTCTCAATCTCCTGTCGACAGGCGATAGGCGCACTTAGCTCAAAGATCAACCACAACAATGAAACGGAACCAATATATAATAACTTGTTTGTCACATAATACAAAGCTGGCGTGGTTAAGTTCGCACACATGCTGAACTGTTGATAACCCACTCTAGTTTTCATGTCCAGGCATGATCAGGACTGGCATCAACAGTGAGCAGATGCCTTGTTCGTTTCGCTTGAGCGGTGTTCGATATCTCACGAGAACGTCTGTTAATGCCATATTTCAAAATCGCCGCGATCACTCACGCCATCTGTAGAACGCAGATATTTCAACGTACATATTCTAAGACATATTCTAGGCGTATGCTTTATTTTTAACGACGCAGTGCTTCCTTCCAGTTTTGTAGGCTGCCTATGCACGTCTTAACATATTGCCTCTTACAAAATCTATTTGCCTTTATAAGCTCGTGCGAGTATACAAGTCCATGATTTTCTGTCACGAAAACAGCAATAACAAACACTCTTCGATACCCAGTCTAACAAAGTGAGCTGTTCCAAATCGCTGCATCTAAAACTAAGCATGGAGTTCGAGAAAACGGGGCAAATAAAATACGACACTTTTCTCTGCTGCTTCGGGGCGCTTCTCTGGCGAGCTATCGAGAGATTAACAAATCACTAGCTGGATGTTACACCCTATCAGAATATTTAGGCTGACATTTGTCCCGTTCAAATGTCACTTTCAAGCGGCAGCTCTGACTGTTAGCCGATACAGTAGTCGACTTGGCCTTTTTTGGTTCGACGGCGCCCCTCGTAGACACAACAACGTTCGTCTGACAGTTTCCGACCATCGGACGAGTAACGCCGGCAGCGCGACAAAGAGATCGATTATCAAAAGCGTCCGTCTGATCAAACAGGCCCCGATGAAGAATTGTTGACACAATCCTTTTGTTGCTTATCTATTGTAAAGCAAATGCATCCAGAGGTCGTTCCGATGACTTAATTGGATACACGGTAGATTAACTCGTCCATTCGAGAAGAATTTCCAATACGTAATTTACAAGCGTAAAGTGTCCTAATTACCGCCTAATGATCGGATTTATTTGCCAACATGCGTGGTTTTCAGCTTACTTAACAGTTAAATCAATTCGGAAGTTAGATTGTTGTCGACGCGCAATCAAGCTTTGTGTGTTCGTCTTTCTTTTTGGCACTCAAATTGTTAAGGAGCAAGTTTCATATGTAATACCATCGTAGAGTGGCACCTAAATACGTTCACATTCTTTGAGATTTCCTGAAGTATTACTCGGTGTGGTTGTCTCACTGTGTGTGCAAGTAAACATTATAAAAAAAACACCCTTTGATGATCATTGTTATTGTCACCTATTAGATACAAACTTAATGTATATTTATTGTTCACCTAAGTTACAAGCATGTGTCTATGTTTGTTTATGTGGTGACTTGTTATCATACGAATGGCTTGGATTACTACTATATTATATTGCAATATTACCGGGCAGCTTGTAATGGAGCTGTTTAATAAGCCGATTTCTCAACTAATCAATTTACAGAGAAATTGACAACGTAGTTCATTTAACGAATATATTTGACTTGGCTTCTCCACAACATTTCATCTGAAAGGCGCCTTAATCAAGTCATTAGCTATAAAGACTTCATTGCTGATGTCGTTGGGGAAGCATCGGAAGAGAGGAGGGAAGAATGAAGTGAAGGGGAGTGAAGCGTCTATCCTTCACCGCGAAGTCGATAAATACATTTCTAATTTTCAAAAGCACCAGTTCCCTTCTCTCTCCCTCTCTCTCTCTCTATAAGCACCTGGCTAGAAACCGCCAGACCAAGCAATTCCAGTTGGCCGTACTAATATATAGTATATCACCCCTTTATAGCGGCGCGAGTTCTCTTGAGCACTTTTACCTCAGTCATTCCCTAATTTACCTATTGGCGCCACACGAAAATACCTTTCAGACTCTCTCTCCCTTTCTCTAGAGAGACATCCTCCTTACGTCTTAATCAGGCCGACTACCAGTGCAAGCAGGGACATATGACCCACTTGCGAGCAGTAGCACCATCAATGCACTGCCCCTGCACCACCTACGAACATGTTCCGTTCTCGGATTTGAACCTGCAGTCAAAATTTAGATATGCTCGTGGGTCTTTGAAGCCGCGTGTTTTTGCGCGCCCCTTTGCTCCGTGGCTCTCTTCGATCCTCTCTCGTCCCTTCGGCCTGTACAACGAAAGCGCTCGGTAAACTCTGCTATCCGACGTGAGTGCGCTGCGATGTCTCACCCCGCGGGCGGGGGTTCGCGCGCGCGCCTCTTTTTAGAATGAACGGGACGTCGTTAATTTTTCTCCTTCGTTTTGCCCTCAACTCCCCTCGTTTGGGGCAATTCGCTTCGCCCAGCGCTTGGCTCAACGGGAGCCCTTGCTGCCCTCACCAGCCAGTCCCCGTTCAACCGGCCTTCCTCCACTGCCTCCGAACTGACCCATTCGTTTACCTCCTATGCGCGCTGCGTTTTAATTACAACAACGAGCTACCACCGCCACCACCACAATTCGCCTCCGGTGCCTGCTTGGGGCGGACCGAGGCTGCTGTCTTTCGAAGCTGTTGGTTGCCCCCACCATGCTCATAGCCCGGTTCAAAACGATGGCTCTATCGCTCTCCACTCTGCCATAGTATTATACATTGGCAGGGCCCCTTGCCGTTTTTTCGTTCCTTCTTCGGTTCACCCACCCTTGCTGCTGCCCGTGCAATTTTCTTCCTCGGCGGAGCGTATACTCGGGGTCCGACTGCACAACCAGCGAGTCCACAGCAGCAGTCAACTCATACGCATCCGACTAGAGAGCGAAGACTGGACTGAAGATCACTCTGTGCACTACAACCTTCTCCTTTGGCTACCCTTCCCCGGTGATAGCGGCTCGGGCCTCTCCCAACAAGCCGTGTCCTCTCCACGATCGGACAGACCCACAGCAGGGTCTCTCTCCCCCTCAGGGGTTCTGACAGATCTTCTCCTCAGAGTCAGAGTGGATTGTCAACACCGCAGGGAGAGGAGGGTCGCGTCCGACTTGGACCGAGCCGCGCGCCAACCGCGTGTAATGGTGACTGGATTACAACGCAGCCAGCTGGCTTCTCGTGGCTAAACGAACGTGGCGGCGCTCGATCTACTTCTTCTTTCTATCTACTAGAAAATACTGCGACTTGCTGAGTGTCGCCTGCACGTAGCTGACAAAGCCTCGCCGTATTACGACCATCTCCGGTCGTTGCCTATTGATTGCAGGCTGGCGACCTTCTAAAGAAAAGTGTGTGTTGTGTACGTCTATCTATGTTCAGTAGCTGCTTGTGTCGAGAAGTCTGAAGGATTTTGCCGCAACTACGTGACTATCGAACCACTATTATTACTTACATAAGTCAAGAAAAAAGGACTCGGAACAATGGCTGGACGTGGCTAGTGAGTACAACGTTTTAAGCGCGCTCTATTAAGGCCGTACCCGGTGGACTCCGATTTACGACTGAGGGCGGCTGTGAGAGCAAGCGGACCATAGGTGAAGTGAAGAGGAAAATTAGAACGTTGTCGTGAGAACATCGAGTCCTTTGTTGCAAATCCAATCAAAGTGGTGATATTGTGGCTTAGATGTATTTCGCCTGTTCTTCTGTGTGGTCTCAATGTGCAGTATGTGTGTGTAACGTATGCATAGAGAGAGGCGTATACTTCTACCTCTCGCTGTCTAAGTGCTATGTGCTTCAGGTGTGTTCTTAAATCGGACGTATTTGCCGTCTGACTGGATAATTAGTGGAGTTAGCAAATGTATTTTTACACAGTGCGAGTGCCGTGCGTGAGTCCCTTGTTACATTAGCGTTTTTGCTTACGCAAAAAGTGGGCCTATGAGAGAAGCCTTGAGGATTGTGGATACTATTTAATCGTTGTGCTGTGCGATACTAACGATATTGGATATTATAAGGGGCGTTGGGAGGCAGCGAGTGGTCGTTGTACCGTGTGGTGGTAAAGGTGCTATGGATGGATTTTTCCCGTTTCACTAAGGAAGATATACATTGTCGGGTTTAAAGGTGCGCTATAGGTGCGCGACATACTCTTGTTTCCCTCAGCATGGAATACGACAATGGTGCCGATAGCCGAAGCACCACCAACAGCAGTACCACCGACAAAGGAAAAAAGCACGGCGTTAATCAATGCGAGTGAGGATCGATGTGGAAGCTGGCGGGAGCTCGTGAGCCAGGTGAACGGAGAGGAGACATTCGTAAGCGGGTGATGCGAGAACCGCTGCGAGCGCGCCTGAACACCGAAGGTCCTACAAACGTGTTTAGTATGCGGACAACAAGGACGACAATTCAGCGGCTGGTTCATCTGCCGGTTTTGTGGCAGCAGCTGCTGCTTCTGTTTATCTGTTTGGGCCAATTACCGGCTCCAGGATGCGCAAGTCTTCGCGCAAAAGGTGAGTACTATCTGCTAGCACTGTATGTAGGAGTACATTGTTTGTCTGAAGTACTTTATTATAATGAGGCACACAATTATCTGTATTTGATGTCAACGTTTGTGTGAGCGTGCCAGGTAGCGTGTAGCGCTTCTGTGGACTAGATCCGAACAACCAATTATTGGGTAATTGTGGTACAATATTGGTTATTGTGACCATCGCAGGAGCCAATCATTGAATTCTGAGCTGCGTTGACAATTAGTTAGTTCGGTCGCTTTTGATTAGTAACGTATAGTTATGGTATTTTTTTCCGAAGTCAACGAAGAGCACCTTCATTTAAGTAAAAAATTGACAATTAACAATTGGCCTGCTGAATATGATAGTGTAACGTGTTGATTCCACTTTTACTCGACTTACACAGGCGATTTTGTATTATCATAATTGTTTACGGTCGTTAATAGTTATATGAGTCGCGCATCTAAAATCCAGTTTCAAATGACGGTCAAAGGACAGGATAAATTCTCTATTGTCGAAGTGAAATGTTCTTGTTTGAAGGTGACACAACAGGAAGGAGGGTCCTATGCTTCAATCTCATCTTTCAATATATGTATAGTGCCATATATGAAAGAGATTTAGCACGAAGCGATATAATTAGGCATATATCACACTACAGTTACTAACCAGACCTACGTGACAAGTGAATCTAAAATTTCTCTAGCTGTCATATGATACCCGAATTGGCATGGATTGGATCAGTTACTCAAGTGCGTTTCTATCTGACTGCATTTGTATCCATATTTACATGATAAATTGAGCCAGATTACGGAGGCTTCCATGTCCGCCGATTTTCAACATACGTCAATTGTCGGTAGCTGCAAGATAATGTATATACACAGGCACGTATATATGTATGAACTGTATATACCTATTTAACTATGTATTCGCAGCCGTCTGTGGTTACACCACTAGAAGGATACGTGGAGGTGGCCTGTGAAGTTCACCAAAACACGGACGTTTTGAGTGCCTATTTACATGAAGTTCAGTTAGTGAAGCTCCGAAGTGTGAGCTCCCGCACTCTGCAATGAAATGAGTATAGTCCGGTAGTAAGCAGTATCCCATGTCCGTATACGGCGACGAAGTACTCACTGCGCTACGCTGCCCGCCTCGAGCGCGCTCAAGCGTGCCACGTAGTGCGCCCTGAACCTCCAGCCATTTTGACATCTAGCACACAAAGCGACTTTCCAACCTCTACAATACTGTCGTCCATCAATATATTGTTAATCATGGGTCATCTCTAGTGACCAGAGCTGGCACATGCTGCCGGAGCTAACGGGACCGTGAGCAACGAGTTTATGGCCTTGGAGACCGCCCACTTGCTATTCTTGGTGAATTGTTAATTAGCTAGAGTGTCGCTTTTGTTCATTAATCGGCACGCCGTTCTCGGTTGTACCGGTGACTGGCTTAATTTGAGCGGGTACACTTCTAGCAAATCAGTGTCCGCACCTTTCATATCACCAGGCCGTGATTCAGCCTGTGTACGCTCAACGCCGTGTACGTTTGACCTGTAAGGGAACTGAAGAACAATTTCATCTATATGTGGGTGTTCTGTGAATTGCTATTGTCCAGCGCTGCCAGTGCCCCTGAGCTACGATTAAACTGCAATGTATTATAAATAAAGCGTACGAAGGTAGTGATTTCATGCGATCGAAAACTTTGTAGTACCTGTTAAATGCATCTTGCACAAACGCTTTGCTGTCATTTTGCAATCTATATCTGCTCTATATCTCCTTCGACGTAACAGATATTGACAACAGAACCGGTTCAGCTGGTTGTCCTCTGAGCATTGAACAGCGATGGAACCATGATAAAAGGAATAATGGAATTAGTTGTATTGACTAATCAGTCACGTAAGTGTTTTAATTTTTCCCGCATTTTTTCATTTAACACTGCGCGATGATATAGCGAATCAAAATTTCTCCAGCGAAACCAGGAGGCTATTATTATTATTATTCATCTGTATATCGTTCATGTGTCCGTCATCCATCCGTTCATTGGTGGTACAACCTAAAAGCAGCGATCACATGAACCGACAACAATACAAACAACCGAGGCGGTTGTTGTTGTTGCCTGGGCGGTAGCAGTCGGCTCCGTCGTATGTCAGGGGATTTGCAATATGTGTACACAACAACGGACCCAACTCTGGCAGCCGGCATTGCTTGAGGGAGCTATCTCCCCTTGATGCAATGTCTCGGTGCCGCTGTCTTGTGTGAGATGGGACTCGACGAGGACGAGGCTCCCTTTCGGGATTTCGTTTTGGGCTGGGTAAGGGGTATCTGTTTATATAAAACATCTCCTTCGAGCTCCCACCCCCAGCCCCTACTACCTCAATACTAAGCCAAGCCGTCGTGTGTGTGTTTGGTCGCTAAACTCCACGGAGCGCTAAACATAACCTATGTTACCACTACCGCTATGATTTTCGTGATTTTCTCGCACATCCGAGCGGTAGACGTCACAGGCGATCCAACGAAGGTCAGGCACCTTGTTAGTGGGTGCCTTAGAATCGTATGCACTACATATACGTTCATTCATATGTATACCCGTATATATGTACATTAGGAGAGATGCAAGAAGAGAAGGAAACATTGCATATTCAGCATTGTATCTATCTATTTGTCTATTGCTATCCGAGATAAATAGATGGATACAGCAGTTCAGAACAGAACAGGTATTGTTGTCCGTGTCGACGTTCACAACGATGGATGACAATGTGTAAAATATGCACACTCGAGGACGTTCGAACGGTCCTCATCGTTTATGCGCATTAGCTCATCGTCGCCGTCGAGACGGTGGGCGTCATACGGGATATCTGTATCCTGATGCACGTCTGTGTACTGCTGGATCCTATCAGGATATCTAGGTGTATAGAAGACTCGTGCCTAGTTAGATCCCATTTTTATCATATAGCAGCCACCATAAGCAGCGCTTATACCAACGAATGTGTGTATATTGTTGGACGTGATTTGCTGATCGGCATAACAGCCTTGTATATCGAGCCTAATATTCCGCATATGTACAACTCCACTGTACCGTGCAAACAGAGCTATTTTTTAGAGTGGTTCTTCATCATATAATTATTGAATAGAAAGAAAGTCGAAGATGTGTATTATATTGTTCCGTAGGTGTTATTACGTTACATACTCACTAATATGTTTCACGGAGACTATATCGATACGAATACTATAAGCCAGCCGTATAATAGTAAACACAGTGATAGCAGGTAATGTTGGCTGAGCCCGAAAACCTTTAACCTTTAACCTAAGCAGGTAATAACAGACTGCCTGGACACGCTATTCCTTCATTCAATTTTGCCCCTTGTTCTCGGCGTTTCCCTTCTGAAATCAATTCAGAGAAGTGCTATTTGATTTGTGATTTTCATATACCTGTTTAACACAGTTCTTGAAGGACGAGAACTAGCTATGTTGGGATATATTCGAGACTTTCGAATTTCTCACACCTCAGTGTTTCACGAAGATCCTATCCCTGGGTAAGACTGGCACCCCTTCTTTCATCATCCAGTCAAGAGCTGAGCGTTATTGGGTCAATTCGAACGACTCGACTCGTCTACCCCGCCTCCCTCTGATCTAGCTGCTGGTTTAGTTGGGTTTGAGCAAATCCTCAGAGCAGACGGAGCACGAAGGCCAGCCCACTGACGTGGTAAAAGAAGCTAAAGAAGCGAAGGCCGGAGACGAACGTCGACCCACCGTTGTTTCAGTGGTCCCGTTTTTTTGCCTTGTTCCTAATCCACTCGTCCGGCCGCTTCCGTGTGCCCGACCCTCTGTCGCCTCTTTCTAAGTCCTACCGAGCTCATGCTGGGTAGAACTCCTGTGCTCGAGAAAGTCGCAAAACGAATGACGTCTTCGGAAGAAGGGCGACCGAAGGACCGAGCTCAGAAACAGGGACAGCGCAAACCTATGTAGAGCATATGGGGCCGCTGTGAGAACTGGATTTTGGTTTTGCTTACGTTGAGTTCCTCCTCCCTCGACACGATTGGCCATGGTGCCAATCAGTTGTGCTGCGTCTGCTGATGTTGCCCCCCACTCTCTCTCTCTCTCTCTCTCTCTGTTTCGTGTCATCCTGGTTCTTTTCTTCAGCTTCTGGCCCTCTGAAGTCGTCCCTTCAATGGCTACGCGAGCAAGTTGAACTGACGACGACGGCTGCGGCGGAAGCTTCAGCAACGTCCGTACCCCATTCGCTGTCTGCTGTGCGCCACTTGGGTAGAAGCTATGCTGAAGGAGTTGGTTGGACGGCAGTGAGGGACAAACCCGGCCGGTTAGGCTCGTTTCTCTAATTTACATGAGCTCCGCACTTGGCTTCTATGGGCCCACAGGCAGCCGCCTTATTCTTTGTCTTTTGCGCTTCTCAAACGCCCACGTCCACGAGAGCGGCAGGAGCACATGCCCTCAGCCAGCGACCGGCCCGGCGACCGCTAACTCTCGTCGTAAAGGATTAACGAAGGAAGACCGCCACTATGCTCGCTTGTGGCGCAGAACAACGTATGGGGACTTTAAGAGAAGAACGAAGACGAACAAGCAGACTGGCAGCGAACACTTGACATTCTACATTTAAATGCACTCACTCGAGTGTATGTATATATATATATAATGGACCTGCGCTGCTCTTTGGGGGAACAATCGTTTGAGAACCCTATTATGACCAGTTGTGGTACAACGACCACTGATTCGCCTATGTGGCCAGATGGTGGTTGTTGTGTTCGGGTGCAGAGTGGAGTATGACAGAACGTGTTGAATACACAATACAAATGAAGTGGATGCATATTACGATACATGAGATACATAGGTATACAGGATGGAAAGAAATTCAATGATCACTCTTTAATTGAATGATAACAAGCTGTTAATCTACATATGCATTTAGTATGGCCAGTGGTAATCTTTTCCATGCATAAATATAAACCAAAATGGTATAAAGAAGTGCAATTCTTCACGAACTGCTGTAGGAGTAGATAGCTGCTGAGGCGCGCTTTGTACGCGCCTACTGTACATGTGCATGTGTTTAATATGTGTTTAATAGTGTAAGTCTCTCACGTGTGACGTAAAAAATGTACCTTATTGTCGAGCTGGCTCTCTCCATGAGATATTTCTAGTAACTAATTCTCTAATAATGGTAACACTAGGTGACATATGTCTGAAGAAAACTCTACGCCTCCCGGAGGCCACGGCAGCATCTGTCTCTCTTTGCTAAATCAAATCCCGCTTGGAAGGGGAACTGGTGATTGGGTCCCCGTGCCAGTTATATTAACTTTGCAGTTTGTTTAACTAAACTTAAATATCTCTGTTTAATGGCATCCGTGCTACCCCAGTCCGATGATGTTCGATTACGTGACAGGCGGGTCAATAAGGATAGCCTTTGATCTAACAGCGGCTCTCTTTCAACAGCTGGCGCAGCAATTGTTCTTATTGTCATGCCATAAGCGGCCATGTGGATACATGGGTATATATATATATGTATACACATATATATAGATTTGTATGTCGTGTATTTTATGTTGATCATTCAAATATTATATTAGTAATAGCACAGCATAAGGCGTTTCTCACTCTCTCATGGTCGGCCTTTCTTGTGACCTAACACCAGATGTGAGACATCATTTATAGGCAAAGAATACTGATAGCATACGTTATCATCATCGTTGTTAAGCACGCGACAATATTGATGGATACACATATCGATATGTGCCACATTCCAGCTGCTCTTCATGCCAGGAAACACCTGGGTTTTATATAAGAGCACGCCTCACATCTTACCAACCAGTCTGTAATGCTGACAACAGCAGTTGCGCTATGGACATCGATAGGCTGGCACTTTCTTTTAAAACCAGGCCTAATGGGTAACGTGAACAGAGATGGTAAGTGGTCATGACATGTCGTTCCTTGATCGGAGAGTTAGATATACGACGCAGTGGCCACATTCAAAGTTGCATTATCCAACGAAACGGACTTGTTGGCAAGGCATATTCCACAATTCAATTTAGATGTATGCTTATCTATAGATTTACGTAAAAAACGTTGCGAGGAAACGTATGTGCTCGCAGCTATAAGCCACGCCAGAGGATCGCATAAAATCCGAAATGATGCCAACCAACCGTAGACAATAGCCCTCCAAATGCTCTCGCCGTTTCAGTTCGGCTCTGAATGCGCTAAGGGGTTGAGGGTCAACAAACAAATAGGGATCACCCATCATATCATGCACTCACTTACGGGATAAGCAGGGAGAGAAATTGAGATAGAGACAGAGAATGAGAGGGCAGTGGGTTGGTGGTTTATCCACAAGAGCCGCAAGGACTCGGCTTTCTCGGGCAGAATATGGAAATGTCGAGTGGATGAAGCCACATAGGCGGCGAGACGGTCGGACGAACGAAACCACATCGAGAAGAGAGCTACGGACCACGGGCACGCCTTATCCTTAGTGTCTGTTCGTCCCATTCGCTAGCGTACTTCTCCCTAGCGTTCACTGACCACTTGGCCTGGTGAGTATGGCCTCTTGGGATGTCCTTTTTTATGGGGGGGAGGGGGCTCGATAGTGCACCGATCTCGCAATGCATCATCGCCCTTCTGGGAGCATCTGTCGTCTGGAAATTTACGTTGGATGTCATTATTGTTATGGATATGAATGAGCGAGGCTATCCACAGTCCTCATATAACCATGAGGCTCAGTCGAAGCTGCGTTGCATTTCACCACCATTTACCATTTACATATGCGTGCATTTGTTTATATATTGTAGCACTAGTTCGTATTTCTCGAAGGATAAATGCGGTCCGCATGGCTTCATCGACAGGCTTTTGCGACTACTAGTACTAATATGTCGAGGCCGCACAATTATAATTATGCCTGGTGTAGTCAAAGGGTGTAAGACTTTAAGGAGGAAGTCATTTTCATGAAAACAGCCGGTTCCACGTTTGCGAAGTGAATGAACCATCAACCTTTTAGCATTATTGTGGCCCACATTTCGTCTCTAATGTTTGTAAGATGTGAACGATATGCTGTATCTACATATTGTCGATTTTCGCTTATAGAGACAATACGGTTAATGAAATAATGAATGATTTGTTTTGGCGATGACTGTCGCAATTACTCAGAGAAAGTTGTGTACATTAGCTGACCGTTCGTCTCTCTCTCTCTTTCCTTGTTTCCATGCTGTAGTATATATATGGTGTGTTGTCGCTAATTATGACTCTATTTTCACATTTGCAAGTCTTACCCATGCTATACTATGTTGCTTTGTTACATTGATTTTAACTTCGAAGTATGTGTATGTAGCGATGGTTAGTGACCAGCTGTGCTCTGATCGATCTACCATAACTCGCTGCCTTGGCATCGGTGTCACAAATCAGAGTCTAACAGCAATTGTTCGGTGTAGGGCGTCTGGTGCGATGCGACTGTTAATGCACAACGCAATCGCTCACACAAAACACAATTATACAGAAAATAGCCTACCCTGAATTGGAGTGTCTTTCTTCCAAATCTAAAAACCTTTCCCACCAAGATTACCCCCATACCGGCCCTCCGTTTCACAATTAGAATAAGATATCGTTTCTCTGCAATGCGGCCACTAAGAACGAAATTACTCTCATCGCTATTAAAGTTGTGAGTGCCATTGTAGGCAATAACCACTGTGATTATCGGCTCATATATTGCATTATTTTCATAATGCCTATTTGCTGAACACCGTTGTTGTGTTGTGTTATTGTATCACTCTTCGTGTAATTCCTGTTGCTGTTGTTGTAATCATTCCTGTTAATCCTGTTGATTCTATATCCGTAGGGGTGTTAATGACAAACGAAGTGAAAATCAAATGTTGTTTTATATATGTATGAATGTATAACACGGGCAATGTAGGATGGCTGAACCGCTAACATTGACGATTATACATCGTTCGTGTACTGTGGCTGCTGGTGCAGCTGCGTCTGATGTCCCAAGAGTCTTCCGTTGTTCTCGATTTTAATCATCCACTCGGACGATCCAACAAAAACAGAGAAATGGGAGTGAGATACAAGGAACCGACAGAGCGTTCTCGTTACGGGTGCGTTAGCTCCAGTTTGAACAACGTTGATGATAGGTACAACTGCCGGTAATGGAGGAGCAGTTGGAACGGATCGAATAGATAAAGGAAATATGATAGTAGTAATAGTAGTTGTAGCAGTAATAATAGAGGTCATATATAGGGGGAACAAGAGACAAAGAGGAGGACGGTGGTGGTTATGGATGAAGCAGCATAAACAGTAACACGACCAATTAACAGACACTAACTATTCTAAGTGACACAGTGGCGGTTATGTGAATAATTTAATGGAGCTGCAATGGAGTCCGTTAGGCTTAGTTAAGTGGACAGACTGTTGCAGAACAGGCGCGTTAGTTATTCAATAATCCAAATCTAAATCATGACATTTCAGTTCGGTGTCGCTCTTTAGTAACATCAACTTGTTTATTAAGATAGATCACTCAAAAGTGTGAACAGAGGGAAGGCGAATTACCGAATCAAATAAATTGAATTTTTTTGTGACTTCTATAATTATCGCCTGTAGTTACGATCGTTGCATAGATCCGTTTGCAAAATTCGTATAATGTTCTATCGCACAGTATATTGCCTGGGAACAAAGATAGCACCATTTTGTGCTCGATGAAATTCTCGGGGTCTCATTTCGAAACGCCGCCCTGTGTCATTCCCTCCAACTCTCGACACGAAGTTGAGCACATAAGTAGAGTTCCATCTCCTCCATTTCAACGCTTTAACGATTCCTGTGAATCGGGTTGAGGAGTTGTGAGGCCTCCGACGCGGTGCTTTGGTTCACTTCACTTCCGCTGTTGCGCGTTCTTGCGGCTGAAGCGATTTGTCGGATCGTTTCTTTATGCAAATTTATTGGCCATTGGCTCCGTGTTGAGCGAAGGAAGATTCATGCAGTTGGGCATTCGGTTGGGCATCAACGTTGTGGCGCCTCCACCGCGTGCACCATAGCGCCGTACTCGACGCACCTGCGCTCAATAGTTTCGCGTAGTTTCCCACACTCTACTGTATTTTGACAATGATTTTTTGCTTGGGAACTCCTCCAGGTATTGAGGCTGTCCGTTCTTTTCCTGCCGCTCTAGATGCCTCGAAGCCGGCAAATTTAGGCCTCCCTTCAACGATTGCATTTATAGTATGTGTTTTCAGCTGATATGATATCATATATTATATCAAGTAAGCTCAACAGCAAATCCGCTAACTTAATGTGAGGTTCCCCACAGTACCATATCATCCAATGCAAGTTAGCGTCACCTAAAGCGATTTCCCTACGATAATTCTGAGTCGTTTTTCGGGCATTTCTATTTCGGAAACTTCCCACCCTTCCCGCAGATATCAGACGCTGCTGATGGTACCATCGACAGTGGTTTCGGGGTCTGAGCTTAGGACGTCTGGGAAAAGCCCACGTGATGCAGCTATCCAGGGGGAAGGGGTTCGTGGTGGGCACTTGGGGGAGCTGGGCAAAAATGGAGGTTCTGACTCGTACTCAGGACGGGTGCGCACGTCGTCCCTTGATATGTCTGGCCGACAGCCGCAATGGCGGCAGCGGCTGGTAGTTCAAAATTAAATATCGATTTTCACTTAGCCTGTGCCGTGGCATTGGTTGGATAAACGGAGAGGGGGAGCTCCGCGTGAGGGAGGCCAGTGCTTGGCAATGGATGAGCCTGGGACATAACAGCGCGACGAGATCACGAGGGTAGGATAGGGTGGCAACTTTGCGAGTGCGGGGCTGGCAAAGCCACAGTGTGCGTAGCACCCCACCCATGCATCAGCCTGTGCTGGTACTCGACTGTTGTCGCTAGTCAGACCACGGAGTGGGGAGGGGGTCTGCCGGTTGATCGAGGACCTCCGCGTTTTACACCGAACTGAGCACAAAGACTCGAATCGTAGCCGGTTTGCCGTGAGGCAGGTGCGCTAGGCCGTTCATCTTTTTGATGACAATGACGACAGTGTACGCGATCGTGATTAACGTTGGTTTCTAAATATATTGAAACGGGACGTTTGATGGAGCATCATATCACGTATATTCTGTTGGCTTCCAGTAGTGCAGTTTAATAATCCATTTACTGGTTGACGCCTAGCGGAGAACGTACGTTTAAAGAAGCCTAACCACAGTTTCAGTATGTCCCTAGAAGTAGACACGCTTGTACAGGGATGCAAAAATATGTTAGGTGCCGTGGCAAATGAGAGATCGTTGGGTCCTGTCCGTTGTAACGAGTATGCAGATATCTAGAACCTATATATCGCCGCACAGCCGCAACGTAATGACGAGATATATCCGAGGACATGCATGTGCATGTTATCCGCCACGAATTCCTATCGACTACAACAACAAAGGTACCAATGCCTACATAATTTATGCGACAGCAGTGGCAGTCACAGTGGCAACAACGGATGGGCTCCGTATGCGGATGTTGTTTGATGCATCATATCTAAACAACAGTCCGCTGACACGAGCATCAGCCCCCCTCCCCACAACCCCGGCGGCAGTCGCCTCTCTTCGTATCCACATCCCGCTTTGAGTGTCTACTTGTTGAGCTGTTCTTCGTCGGTCCTACTTGTGAAAACCATTAATTTCGTATTCATTTACAGCGACGAACAAACTCTGAGCCCACGATGGACGAATCTGCCGCTGCTCCAGGGACGATGGATCGAAAACAGATACCGCAGATACTCCGCTTTTCCCCTTTACTACGCTTTAGCAACGGAGCTGCCCCCTGCACTCAGCAGGACTCAACGAGAGAATCGTGGCCATTTTCTCCGTAGGTCTGATCTTCTTTTTTTTAGTTTCCATACTCTACATTTGCCCTCCGTTGTGCGACATCATCAGTAGCATTACGGCGTGGGATACAACAGACCACAGTGGCAGACAACAGCTGGTACATTTTTAATAAGGCATTGATTCGTACGCTAAAAATGCTGATACCCAATGCGCATGTCCCAGCAATCTATTACCGTTATTTTATTGGGTTGCTGCTGCTGTTGCTGTCGTTATCCTTGTTGCCTTATTGAGAATAGAATGGGAAATAACCGTGACGTGGCTTGTCTCTGTTAGACATGTTGAACAACCATATCTATGAACCTCATCTATCATATGCTAACAACAATAGGCTGTAATCGATGTACAGTTGTCCATTGTTTCGTTCATCGGTCAATAATATGGTCCCCACCTACATCTCGAAATTAATGAGATGACACTGAATGAGAGAAGAGATTCCTGTAGTTTTCGGCTCACAACTTTGTTTTCAGATCATTATTCGGTAAAGTTTAATGAGCATCTTTAATGTCACGCTCACGTTGAGATACTAGTATCCAAATGTTATGCGGTCATCGCATCCATCAGGTGTCTCAAGGGGGAGACGAAAGCTTCCTTCTTATACAACATGATACTTTCCCCTCTGACATCCCGTTCCGCCTGACGGTATCCCTTTCCCAATAACTGCCGTTATAAAAAGAACAACCCGGGGCAAAATCGGTTGAGGCCAAATGCCATGAGATTAGTCGAGTCATCTACTACTCTACATCTATTACTCTAGCTTCCCGACCACCTGCTCTCTGGGTTTGGCCTTCGAGAGAAATCCGACAACTTAAGTCAGCCAAGTAGATCTCATTGGAAGTTAAAAAGGTATTGCCTTAATAACTTACTTGTATTCTGCACATCCCGTTTATATGATTGATTATACTACGAATTGATTCTTTTAAATGGAATTCTACATCCCATTATACTTTTAAGTTTAGTAATACTCTCGCTAGTTAGAACCAAGTGAACTTTCGTCAAGTTTGTGTATGACCACTAACTCCGACTCGGCCATGTCCTGCTCACTGAGAGCACTCTGAGATAGTTGCATTGGGAGTGAAGTACGCTCCGATAATCAGCTCTGCTTTGATATACCTTTACCCCACCTCACCCCTCAGGGTAACCAACGGGGAGGGGGTAGCCAACGTTTGTAGCTCAGTAAGACTGAATCAGCCACGTAGCCTCTAGTGATCCTTCCCGTACTTTCTCCACTCTTTTCCATATCTCAGTAATTATTATGGCTTCTCTTCTGCAGATTCGGCGACTTGAAACGCAGGCAAATACACACACACAGAGACATGCTCATTCTAAGCTCATGTACACTCAACCGTTCACACACATTAAATTACAAATGTGATTGAGGCGCAACGCAGAGCAACCACTCCCCCCCCCCAGCACTGGCGGAAGAGCACTTACTGTTGTTGGCTGGCCATGTATCATATATATATATATATATATTTTATATATATCCACTTGAGTGCGTGTCTATATATGCTTATACTTATCTATCTATCTGCGAGAGGTCTGTAGAGTCATGTGGTAATGCCGGTGCTGGACAAGCTTTAGTTCATATAGGTGATGGTGGTTGCAGTGGATATTCTAACGCAACGCTCAGTGTTATTGGGTAATTCGACATCGGAAAGGGCGAGAACAGGGCGGGAACGAAACGGGGGCTGTGGATAGGGGCAAATGGGAGACTACGAAGCGAGAAGTCGCTGCCACGCGAAGTCTGTAGGTGTTGGAGACCAGCAGGGTTGGTCTGTCGAAGGTTTGGGCCAGTAGGCGGTCCACTTCTAGCCGTTCTTCCTCTGCCGTTTCTACCTCGTCAGACCACCTCGGCTGTACGCCAGCAATGACAACGAAGAAGCAGTCTAGGTAGTGGCTGGACGGCGAAGCAGGGGAAAGGAGAGACATTGCCTCTGCTGGCCGCTTCCATGGCGGCTACCATGAAGAGCGAACACCCCACCAAGCGACCGCTACGACCACCACCATCACCACTACTGGTGCTGCGACTAACATCACCTCTACCGCCACCACTACCTCCTCGTCCCCGTGGTACCGAGTCATTCCCCGGCTAGCTTCAGCGCTGATGTTGCTACATTAGGGGCCTCCGTCATCCCAGGGGTGTCGGACGGCCGGTGTGGTCTGTGAGCACTGGTGGGCGACGACATCCTTTCCATGTGACTGTGTCTGTCTGTGTGTGGATGAAACTGGTCCGGGGTGTGAGAGGCTGGCTCTGCCTTTTTAAGAGACTGCCGCTGTAGGAAAAGGTGGGATATAACGGGGCTCTCTGTCTCTCTTTCTCTCTTCTCTCCCGGGTGGGCCTACTACCATCAACCGGGCTCCTCATCGGCCCATTCCCTCCATCTGTGATGCTACCTCACGAGATCCCCGTAGTCGCAGGTCTGGCGGCGGAGCAAGGGGAGGGGTATCAACCAGGACTAGCACCCCCTAAAACGGAAAGCGTCCGTTCCTTCGCCGAGCGACGGGCTAGGGGGTTAAAAGAGGGGCTAAAGATAGAGGGGAGTGAAAGGCAACTTGGGCCACTAGGCGATGTGAAAACGGTGACCGATGCAGGCCGAACATCAAAGCATACCAAGCATAGTACAGCGGTTGCGGTGGCGACGGCAGCGACCGAATCCCAGACACCTTTTACTCTGATGTGTGCATGTATGTGTGTATAAATGTAGGTAGGCAGACGTGGATAAAAGGAGGAGGAAGTAGGGAGAGATATAGGAAGGGGGTGAAAATCGGAGAATTCAGGCTGTTTTGGGGGTTGGTTTGGTCCACCCACCTCTTCTCAGGGGAACCATTTTGAACTGACGGGGCACACGGAGAGGACAAGCGGAACGGTCGCCCTTCGTGTGGCTGTGATGAGGGGTGGGGGACATTTGGGGATGGGACAGACGGCGGGGGTGTTTGCGGATGCGGGTATTCTGGCGGTGGCGGCGGCGGCTACTCCTGGGGCTACTCTACGATGTAGCCTTCGGGCAGGTGGGGAGACCAATGCGAAAAGCATTCTAAACACAAATGGCGCGTGTTCAAATCTTGGCCATTGCCACGTGGACTCATTTACCTCGATTTACAGCTGTTCCTGCTGCAACTGTTAAGACACTTCAGTAGCCGGTAAGTGTAGAACTCCGGGCGGAACGAATGGTACAAAGTGGAAAAGAGGAGGCTTACGTTCTGGAGGGTTGATTTTCTCTATGGAGCATAAAGCATTTGGTCGAAGATGAGTGAAACAGTGCCATAGGAACGGGGCGTAGGGAGTCGAATGATGTGAAGCGTTGAGGCCGCCGCAGCCGCCGACTGAGTTGAAAAACGAAAGTGGGCGAATGGGTTGCTTGATGAGTGAGTCCAAATGGTTGAAAATGGCAAAGCAGTAGTGAACCCAAGTGGCTGGGACCGACTCATCCGCTGCTAAATGAATGGCTGGCTGGCTGCTCATGCGGCAGGAGAGTAAATTCATTGCCAAATGGCAAATTTGAGCCTAGGGAGCGCTTGGGCTGAGTTCATGGCTGTTGGCAAAGATGAAGAAATTATGTGAGTAATTGAAGGAGAGTGAACTTTAACAACGTGGTTGTAGTTGCAAATCGGTCACATACCCATGGTCAGTAGCAAAATGGACAATCTGAGGAGAAACCTGTATAATTTGTATTATAATAGTATTCTTAAGCACCCTATGAATAATCGATTTCTTCGGTTTCCGAGAGTCAGCAAGGATCATATATTTACTAATCAGAATCACTACATGGCCTTCGTCATTCTCCAGAAGCAAATGTTTCCAGTCTATCTAAAACACTCATCTCTTAAAGCATGCCTGCTGGTAACCCTCCACATTGTTGGTTGAGTAAGAAGCTCTTTAGATGACACGGTTACTCTGTTTATTGTAGATCATGTTCCCCCTAAACTTCCTGTTGTCTCTTTAATTACTCTTCGCAGTTATTCTTGAATTTCAAAGCAGCGTACATTTCGGCTGAGATGGCATTGCTTCTCAATGAGATGAAGTCAGAGTTCAGGATTGACTGTCCGAAGACAGCTCACGCCGATGATTAGGATTTAGCTGAGTAACGGTTGCCTCTTGCAGAATTCCCTTGTCCTGTTTTGCTCAGGTCAGTACCTTGAGCGTTGACAGTTGAATTATCCGAACTTTCCACTAACATCGACCTGTGCCCAAAGGGGGGCGAACCAATATCCCATTAAATTGTCGGTCTGTTCGATCAATACTTTTGTCATTTGAGCGGAACCGCCAGGGGCAAAAAGAGGCATTTGCTTCCTTTGCAGTGATTTCTTTCTAATTTTGTATCATTGCACCTGTACAACAGACCGCTATGCGAAATGACTGGATTTGTCTGTTCCATGCATAATATTAAGGAATTAAACGACAACTGATATACATTTTGTATCATTGCACCTGTACTCCTGGTAGTTATCATCTTCGCTCAGCATTTGAATACTGTCAAAACTCCAATTCCTTAATCTATTGGGATCTAACTGGTCGCCTTCAGGTATCGATGAAATAGGTGGGAGCATTTTGGATTGGGGGGGCATATGAAGCAGGCGATGCCCTGAGTCGATTCGTGGGGAGGAATATGCATCGCTTATAAGCTGAAGTTGCGCATAGTTTGTACAAGTGTGTATACACATTGCACTTCAGTGTGTGTGTGTGTGTAAATTTCAGCTCGGAAACCTCTGTCAGGTTCTTTGGCCACCCTCCGAAGATGAGTACTCGAAGCGTGTAGTGAACTGAGTGAGGGAGGAATACCGTGGGAGCCAGTGAGCAGGGACAGACGTAGAGGGAACACGGGGCCAAATAAGACGGTGCTAGGCATGTTGGGCTCTGGAGGTAGCACGAGCCGAAGCTGGTGTAAGCATACGGATGCGCTGATCGTAAATGCGTGACGCGTTTCGTAGCAGAGGCGAGGGTAGAATACTTGCTGTAGATAACACCAGGAGATGATCAGAGCAGGACACGATATGTATGTATGTATTTATGTATTGAGATGGATGCCCTACGGGGCATCTAACATGGCGAAACGAAATTGCGATCCGGGGTATGTCAGAAGAGAGAAACAGAGAGAAAGAGTCCGAGCGAATGTGAACGTGTGGTCGTGAGATTGCCACAACCAACGATGGCTGGGCCCTCGGGCGCCATCAGATATTATGAGGGCTGCGTGCGCCGAGTGAGCTGGACCGAGCTGTGAAATGTTTCGTTGATTGTTCGGAATCGCGGGAAAGGCGCCGGTCTGCATGTGCGTGTGTATGTTCGGAGCCCGACGACCCCCCGCGATTTGACCGCGGAACTCTTAGGCATCACGCTAGCTCATCACACCTAAACTCATCGCGACACGACATCGTTTACCAAGAGTCACAGGAGAGCGTCTTTTGAAGAGGGCCCATCTTCGAGACTGACCGTTCTGAGTGAGCTCTGCGTATCCTTGTGTACGGACCGAATGAGACGTGCGAAGTGAGATGATCCGGCTTGAAGAGAATGATATGACGATCGTTAGCACCTGTTGGATGGACTAATTGGTAAATTCAGTTAACGTTTCCTAATTAAGAAGGGACGAGAAACATTTACAAATATCGTTTTGTTAAATGTTAAGATCTGTGTATACCATATTCCACACTGCTATATCTATGTGGTCGATTTTGATGAACTTAGTTATGCGAAAGTAGGCTACGGTATGTTATTGTTGTGCGCCATTTCAATCATACTTGGGGTCACATTATGTGTGAATTTATGCTATAGAAGACCAAATTAATTACACGACTTTCGATTTAACAACTTGGTCTTTTTTAATCAGAAGGTAAGAAACGGGTTTGTCCTTCCTTGACCTTTACGTGTGCGATTCTGTATTCAATTGTTGCATTCATTAATTATAATGTGTGTGGAGTAACATGCTTATTTGCTTAAAGGAAAAACAATATCACTTTCTAATCTAATCATCTCTTGTCATTCGTATTGTACTATTCGCCATTCTCGCTAGCAGATTCTTGGCTTGCCCATAGCTTGCTTAGTATTGTGTTCAAAATAGCGACAGTAGTGCAAGCAGAACTCAGCGTGACCTGTTGACAACGTTCTCCGTTCACTTGACTCTTCTATCGCGTACTTTTTCAAAGGATCCCTCCACTAGCATCTACCGCCTAACTCGGCTGCACAAGCGATGCAATGATAGCCGCGCCGACTGAAGCTGTTCGCCATCCCCAACGTATTTTGTAATAGTTTCCTGGCTTCAGTAATGAGGGCAATCTACGAATATCAATGCAAACAGCTCTCATTAGATGTGCACTGGGTGTAGATTCGTCTGTGAGCCTATGCTTACCTATGGGGACTGCCTAGTAATGGCTACAGCCGTGCGACTGGTAGCGAGTACGACGTCGCATGGAGGAATGAGGAATTGATACGATACATGGTAAGCAGACAGTTGGTGTCTGAGTCAAACAGGGAGCGATATAAAAGGACTCATCCTCAAATGGGTCTTCGAGTCAGAGGAAATCGTAGCTATGACTTAGTTAGATTTCGTTATATTTGTGAGAGGCAGGTGATACACCAGAATATCGTGTACCTCATACAGGTGGTCGTTATTGTCTCCTTTGTGTTTTAGCAGCTATACTAATCAGAGAGATCGGCAAATGTTAAGAAATGTCCCGCGAATTTCTATAATATGACTCGACTTGTTGTGATCTCAGTTCAATCCATTGTTACTGGAAGGGTTCGACTCCATGGAGGATACAATAGTTCCTCTGAATAGTGGTGAGTGGTTTACACACCAGGGAAAGGGCCCTGTTGATGGAACGCGCGGAAATGCTCGTCGGCCAGTTGACGTCGCTTGGCTTGTTTGTCCTCTTCGCTTCTCTGGGAGGGAATGCGAACAAGGGAACCATGGTGCTCATGTGTCTCCCACCCTATTCGAATAGAATGCCGGGACCGCACAGGGCCGTGGGGTTGTCCATAGAGGACCGGCCTCGGCAGCCATTTCGTTATCTCCCCCGCTTAGCGCCATCGTACCCCCAGGCGACGAGCAACTCACATATCCCAAAAGAGCACAACACGAGCAACCATGCTACACAGTGAATTCTAGTGGACGAAGGGACCAAAAGCAAGCACGGGCGCTACTGTACTCAAATTTACCATTACGAGTTAGTGTCTATCCGATATGCGCCCTATATTTTGTTGGGCGTATCGTCACCCAAAGTTTCCAGCGATATGTACGCTAAGAGAGGCTAGGTCTGTAGCCTGCTAGTTGCTTGTGACGAGTAATAGGGTGGACAATTTGGGTTGGATTTCGTTTCACAACACACAAAATAGCAACACCTTACCCCAAAACGAGCACAGCAGAGACGGCTCCACTAGGGAAAGTTCCACCGAATGGAATGACAGTAAACACCCTCATGCTCGTTGGATTGTGGGTGCCTTCTGTTAAGCGATAACAACGGTCATTTGCGTGGTCTGCGGGCAAAGCCACTTTTCTCACATACGAGTGTGCTCTTCTACAGTAAACCGTGCGCACGTTTTCTGATGTCGGGATGGAAAACGCGGAGTGTATGTTTTATTCTGGCTTCGTTCACCCTTATTGTTGTTCGTTTTTACTGCATTGCGCAGTGAAAATCGATGCTGTTCAGCTTAATTCCAGCATACAAATCGATCGCTTGAATGTCATAGAAAGCTTCATTCTCTGTTTAGAGTTGCACTAGTTGTAATATAATATTTAATCATACTGTATATACATTGTGTAAGGTATGACTTGTATGCATTTGAAGGCCGTAAACAAGACAAATTCTCGTTTAGGCTTCTCTCAGTCGAGACTGTGTCTGCGTGTGCGTGCTATCGCGATAACTCCGAATAAGCGAATGAAAAGTTATTTAATCACGGCTTTAAAAATGTCACTCTCCTGGGACTCTGGTTCATGCTTCTCGGCTTCCCGGATGGTAGACCCACTCGGAGGGCGGATTCGTTTGCGATGTCCTGGGTGTCGCCTAAGAGGTTGGGGGATGTCTGCGATGTCATATGTCTATCTCTGTCATGTGTCGCAGACGCGCTCTGCCTCGTAGTTTTGAGGGTACTGCTTGTTTCCCTTGAAAGATTCGAGATCGAGTCGTTTCGCTCCAGTGGAGATATGAATGCTACAGCGAATCTCTAGCTGGCCTCGTGTCTCGAATTGCAACAATGAACGACTGCCGCCCTCGAAAGTAAGCGAAAGATTCAAACTCGACGGGGGTTACCTACTCAGCGACGTGAGATGCCTGGCGTTGGCCCACACGAACACACGATGAAGAAAAGAAGGATGGCATTGCTTCGTCGGCTACCGTTGCCGCTGCGCTCTCCAGTCTCCAATACATTTCCTTGTTAAATCCATAGCCCCATAGCCCTTCAAGGCGCCTTAGTTCGAGCGCATTGGGTAGCCCACCGGCGTACTTGCCTACCTCGCGCGAAAGATGAGGACGAACGCGTCCCTGGCCGAGAGAGGTGTGCGTGGTGCACCTTCGCCATATTCAAACGTTTTCGTCATCGTTATCGACTGGGACACCTCAGCCAGTACCACTACAACCGGTACCACCACCTCAGCTATCTTCTTCGGTACGCGACCCAACCCCTGGGGGTATCCTTCCTAAACCCACTCGCTTCATTGCCCGTAACCTCTCACCATATACACACACACACACGCGCGCGCGCGGCACACATCTTTATCCTCTATTCGCTATCCGGTACACTACCCTCTACTATCCATCCGACCATATCTCATGTTCTTCCTTGTCGTCATCTCTCATTTAGGGTTCGTCATCATTGCTGCTTCTGCTGCTGTTGCCACCACCGTCTCTCGAAATCTCTCTCGAGAGGGTGGATGGATGAGCTCGATCTGAGTTGCGTTGAGAGTACGAGCAGTCTATAAGGTCCATAGGGTAGCATGGGGTAACACATAGAGAGGAGCTTACGGAGCACTCGTCATCACCACCATCGTCGTCATCGCCACCACCACCACGACCGTACAGCGCTCCCACCATGCCACGATTATGCTCACCAGCGTCGTGCGGCTGGCTAAGCGTGCTGTTCCTGCTGCTGCTGCTGCAACCGCCGCGGCCACAGATCCTCCTCTCATTCTTTGGGCCCAGCAGGGGAGATGTGTCGCGTGTGCACGGTTGTCTGTTACGAAAGAAAAAGTGACGCTGCCGACTCACCGGAGCGATCCCCCTTCCCTCGCCGCTAGGCCACGTTGGATAGCAGCAGCAGCAGCAGCGTCTCACCACCAACTCTTCAGCCTGGGGTCGTCCTCGTCGTCGTTCTTGTCATCTTCATCTATAGCGTAAAGCTGAGCACTACGATTTCGTAGTCACCTTCCTGTACATAGCTATCTACCTACCTGTCTGAGGTGCAGGCTGTAGCAATTCCGGGGTGTAACGGCGAGCCAAGAGTGGCGTGCCAAACCCAAACCTGCCACTTCAACGGAGCCGCCGCCGCTGCTGCCAGTTAGCTCTCACTCTCCTTCCCTCTCACTCTCACTGTCTATCACAGCTCAACAGAGAGTCAGTGTAGAGGAATCGCAGTTGCGTACCATCTAACGTGAGCACGACGATGTAGAACGGGGGTGAGGTGAGATGAGGGGCGTGTAACGCGGCGCTGATGACGATGATGCCGAGAGAGGGAAAAAGACACGACGGTGCCGACGTGTGTCGAACGGCGGAACAGCCGGCAACGAACAGCCTTAGCCCGAACTGATAGGAGAAAGAGGCGGCGGCGGCGGCGGCGTCGGCATCTCCATGACGGGGAAGGCCATACAACGATAACGCGTAATGGCCCTTCGCGCTGTCGACACCGTCGAGCAGCGCTCGCACCGCCGCTGTGACGGAGGCCACAGGGCGATCCGGATAGCAGAAACAGCGGCAGTGACGTTGATGACGTTGACGAGGACCGCAACGATGGCGCTATCACGTCACGTGTGTAGCTCGCGATGAGTTGGCGCAACGGGTTGCTGCACGCAACAGAACAACCGAGAGAAGTAGGAAATGACGGGATCGTAGAGCTGGTGTTGAGTGGACGAGGCACATGGAGTGGCAAAGTAGGGAAAAAAAAAGGTGATGCCTTCGAGTAAGAAGCCACGAATGTTGCCGCACGTACGAGCACGAAATTGCACGCATCACCCCGAAGTTACGCGACGAGCCATTGAAGGTGGCTAATATCCTTCGATCCATGGTGAAAGTGGTGTAGATCTACTGGGCTTTACACGGCCAGGATGGCAACGACCTCGCCATTCCTAACGGGCTTCTGTTTGAACTAGGACGAATGATACATGTATAGATCAAGCTAGCACGGAATTAGCGATACGACCATTCATATGGCAAGCCGCATATAGCATCGATGGTGGCCTCTGCGTATGGACGAAACTGATTTACTATTAACGTTCTTTATTAGATCGTCATATACACTTCGGGAATTCTATCGGTTCTGTTTGGGAAATGTGAGGAAACTCTCTCTGCCAGGGTATGTGCTACTGTGTATTGATCGTTCCTGAACTGCTAGGATGTCCCTTGTTTCGCCATACATTGGTTTTCAGTTTCTCCCAGGGCAGAACCGAGCGATGTTGTATTATTGCCCGTTATTCTATGGCGTGAGTTGCTTAGTGGGCCTGGCGGAAGATCAGTGTAGCCAGACCGGATCGAAGTTATGTTTCCTCTTCAAAGGAGTCGTCCGGTGCATAGCCACACAAATGTATGCGTAGATACGTACATGCGTACACAACACATCGTACGAAGTAGCGTACATATGCTCTTGGTAGGGCGGTCTCGCAACAACCTGCCCACAATCTGCCCCTGAGTGCTTTGACTCAATGCGTATAGAACGTGAGACCTCCCTCAGACCGCTGAGCTATGGGCCTCAGCGATATGGTTCTCCGCAGCACCCCAGTACCAAGTTGGGGCATCCATATATTCCTCATCAAGGCTATTGTTGTTCTGCGAGCGAGAGCAGCAGGCGACAGCAGCAATAACAGCGACACCAATAAGGGACACCAACGTATCGTACATACATATATATATATATCGAATGCGATACGAATGAGAGGGGAGGTGGCCGTGTCTCGACTTAATATGGGATTGTAACATGGAGCTAGGATACATCCAGGACCCAGAATCGGATCGGGGCGATGGACGAAGCTAAGGCTTTTCCTATGATCAAAAGCCTCACGACACACGCATACAGATCCAAATAAACGTACATGTTACGTATACACACAAACGTACAACCAGGCAGTAATGCAGGCTACTATGAAACTCCGAATAAGTTTCGATTTCATGTAGTGCTCGCCGAGGTCTCCTATCAACGCCCCCGCTGACCGACGATGCTTTGCTGGCTTGACCAGCTCGAGCAGCCTTGCGCCAACCGAACGGATCACGAGCTAAGGCGTTTCGTATCCTTGCTGCAAATAACAGTGCACGAAACAAATGGAAAAATAGATCGCGGACCACCGATCCGATCTCTTCATGAACGTTCGAATAACTTGAGCAGGCCATCTAGGAATGGCGGTAGCAGCAACAGCAGCCGGCATTTCCGTTGGCCACTATAATACTGTGCACCGGGGGCTATACGCGCTTTATCGTTATTGTTGTTGGCGTTGTCGTTGTTGTTTTCCTCTTCCATCTCTTCGGCTTTCGATGCTGCCGGATCAAATCTCTGTGCTTTCCGTCATACTTGGCCACGTCGCCGAGCGAGAAGAAGGCCCGAAAGGAAACGGCAGAGGGACAACGTGCTGTTCGAAGTGACTGAGAGGACTCTGTGTGTGAGCCGAGATGTAAGCAGATAGGATAGCGGAATAGGAGATGGGGACGAAGAAGAAATTGGAGCCCCGTCGAGGATCCACGCCGGAACACTGAAGGAGAAAAAGAAGGACGATGACAACGTGAAGGTAGGTAGCGAAGTCTTGAGGAAGGGGCGGAAATAAGCCGGACAACACAGGAAAGGACGAAGACGCGAAGATGGAGCAGAGATTCGCCAATGTTAGAAGGCGTACGAGGGCCGTAAAGGACGTTGTGTGGGGTTGTACGATGCAGGCCTGCTATGACAGGGGTGGTGGGGAGGTGAAAAATTAGCAGGGAATAGCAGGGCCGAAATAGGGGAGACTTAACGGAAGGAATTAGCAGAAACGGGATAGGCAGCCAGAGCAGACTTGGCGGAGGGGGCCGACAACCGAAAAAAGCAAATGATTGCGAAGGGTTAGCTCTGCCGAACAGGAACGTCGAGAAGGGAGAACGAGCCAAGTGAGGATGAAGAAGGACAGCCCCGGAAGAGAACGAAGAAACGAAGACTAGGAAGAACAACAAAGAAAACTAAGCGAATAGGCGCTGGAGGAGACAGCCACGGCACGGTCGTTACCACAGCGGCTTATCGTCGTCAGCCTTATTATTGTCCTCATTGTTGTTATTTTGTCAGGCATCGGCGAACAGGAGGACCCCAGGAGGAACAAGCGACGACAACGACGGTATGAAAGTACGAGCATAAGTTCAGGGGAAAACACGAAAAGTGAAGATGGATCCACCTGACAAGGTGAAGTGTCGAAGGGAACCAAAGGAGAGAAAGCAGAGGGACTGCATCCAAGTAACGGAAGGATAAAATATGTCAGGGTAGCTCAAGGTGATTTCGCCATTGTCTCATTTCGACGAGCAACGCATGGTTGAGAACTGCTCAATCTTCTCAATCTTCTCCAACTACATATGTCTGTAACGAAAAACTAATTCGAAGTAAAAGGGCCACGACGTTCAGACAACTCGAGTAGGAAGAAATATGGTATCGTCTTTAAGACAATTCGCTACCTTTTTCAAATTTGGTAGTAAATACCTGGGTCGAGGACAAAGGAAGAATACAAGTACAATGATAATCATGCAATGATGGATAATAAGTACCTTTAGTAGACAGAATTATGTTAATCGAGATTTGTGCATTTGTGCAAATCATGATATAGTTATATGATCAGTACATACAAATATACACAATGAGAAGAGGGACCCTATAAATAGTGTATGTAGAAAATCATTCTAATTACCACAGCTGATTTTTTTCGTGGAAATACTCTACTCTAACCTCCTATAGTTCCAACCCTACGTCGGTAACCCATGAAGAAAGGCCTACATGAGGCGATCCGCTTGACTTCGAGTTGGATGGAAAGAGCAAAGCGAAATTTGGATGAAGTAACTCCGCTTTCGCTACGATAGACAACGACATACCGAGATTTCGTGGCCCACTCCTTCCCGTAGCCGCTAGGTTCACCTTCAGGAAGAAACGAAGGCAAAAAAGTCTAACGGGAGCTATCGCGCTGAGGGGCAATCTTGGCGCGGGCCAAAGCAGTTATCGAAAAGCAGCGACACCGGAGTGCTCGATTCTTTCGTTGTTCTCCTGCCCCGAAGTGCTCTGACTTACTCCGCTTCTGTTGTGCACCAGCCACACTGCGTTCCCTAAAATTGCCAAGGGCACATCGCAGGGGGTGGCGTTCGTCGGTTCTCCTTTGTTGCCGATGGAATTTTCCCCTTACGGCAGCAACTACCGCCCTTGTTTCCCTGCATGGCGTTAGCGCCCAGCACACTATCCCTCCCTGCACAATCTAGTGCAGCAGAATTATACCAGGCTAACACCCCTCCCATGGGCCCCCCCTGGTAACAGCAAGTCTTTGGCAAGCTGGAGGCGAAAGACGAGAGCAAGACCGAATTGTGAAGTTATACTATCACAAAAATCGGGATGGTACGCAGCTGTATATGGTGCAGGTGTCCTGATCATTCTGTCGTCGACACATGATCACAAAAGTGGTAGAGTCTGTATTCTTTGAGCAGATAGCCGGTGGGTGGCGACACGGGGCGTGTTCGTGTACAGATAGTTACACAGACATACAACCACACATGCGCACAAAGCAGCGCTTTCCCGGATCAATGCAGCATCTGAATCAACGTCGGGGGCAACAGCAGCAGATGTGCACACGATATGGCATGGCAAAGAAGCTAACCAGCGAGCCAGTCAGGAAGGCAAGCAGGCAGGGGAACTTGCAGTTCGAACTTTCACCAGCTGTACCGGGCTGTCGGCGTGGGTTGTCAGGGTGGGGTGGTCCGCGCGGGGTTCTTCTTGGCCAACGTGGTATCTGGGCAGTTCTACTAGACGGGTAGGCTGGGGGCACATGCCGAACACTTTCTACATTGAATGAAGCTGTGCGAAATCGTGCTTGTATTCATCCTTCAACGCAAAGTTGTATTTTGTAAGGTTATCACAGTAAGAGGGTTGTTGGCCTGTAGGCCAGTATTTGATTTTATAATTGACGAAAACATGTAGCACGAATGCTGCTTGTGCAGTGGTGGGGACCATTTTTCAGTACAGTCTCGCCGGTCGTACGAAACTAGCCGCAGTGAGTTACTATGAACTAGGACAATGTTCTGATGTCAGCTGAGGATCGAGCCTGAAATCAAGCCTGTTAGCTCTCATTATTATTGCTGCCAATTTAAATCAATGAACAGAGTGTGAACTACACGCTTCGCCAGAGATAGAAAACTAATTTAATAATTGCTCGTACAGTGAAGGTCACTCACGTAACTGTTATTTACATCATTATTGTGCTATTATTAGGCGAGGCAATAGCATAATAATTAATGATAATAACTGCTTAAACGGCTCCATTGTTATTGCCCTGCCAGTGCCCTATCAGCCTTTCTCTATCTGTTGCAATAAAGACAAGCCTTCCGGCAATTCACAAGTGTTCACTGTGTTAGTTACGTAAATGTTCACAAATTATTATATCCCTTTCCTCCCCAATGTAAATAATTCACACGAAAGTCTCAATAGTGGACGGGCCCTTTACAGCGCTCGTGGTTCAAGAAGAGAGGCTATGAGGAGACTATACGCTTGATGGGAGCACAGCGACTATATGGTGTAGGAGAGAGCAGTATGTGAGTTGGTTTAATTAACATTGGCTTTATATTATAGTTCAAAGGGACACAAAATGGCCTCTGAAGCGTACTCTGCTGCTGGTGCTGCTGACGCCGGCTGTATTCATATCGGATCCACTACCGGTGCTCCTCTACCACAACTGCTCATCAAATGGCTATCTCTCGTTTTAATATCAGCAAACGTGGGGTTCCAACGTTTGCCCTCCCAGGATTTCCTACCTATGAGAGTAGTAGTCAGGCGCAATTGAGAATAGGTAACTTTTGACTGACTCCCTTCGGTTGGCTTTAACCCAAACGGATCCAGGCCCGCTAGAGATCCGGAGACGGAGCCCGTCCCCATATGCATTGATTTTAGTTCACGTGATGGTCTAAGCGGCAACGTCGGCTCCACATAGGGATAACTGTAATAGACCGGATATCGCAGGTCTGGGTGATAAGTGCCGAGTGAGAAGGACTGGCTGCCTGCAGCCAGCAAAAAACTATGTTCAATGGCTTAAGACGTATGCATGTTAGTTATTTCAATTGAAATTGAAGCTTACGAAGCGATCGAAGTACGTTTCACTGTATCACTGCTTGGTAGCTGCCACATTCGCAGTGTGGAAAATGTACAAATTCATATTGGTTTCAATGAGTTTAAATTTCAACAGACAACATATAAATCTGCCGCCCGTTTCCTTGCCAGGATCCGTATCGAATATAAGCAAGCGAGCGGAACTATGCGGGACTTTCAGATTTGGACAAACAGTTCGACTTCGTGCCGTCGGAGTTCATATAGTCAGGTAGATAGGTAGTTGGAAATATACGAGTATTGAAGGAAGGCTAGGGTGTCACCACAGTGAGGAGACATGGTATGGGCGTCTAGATGGCTGGATATCGCCGTCGAGCGTGTCGTCAAGCTCTCAAGTCAACGCACCCCTATCCGAACGAAGCGGATTCGACCCGCTCTTCAAACAGACCTGCTGTTTCAACCTTCCTGCCTTCTTGCCCACACGAGCGAGTATCTCGGCCCTCCGGATCACTTTGATCACCTGTCTCGTTCTGGCGTTACCCATATGGGCTCGTCGCTGGCCCGCTGGCTGACCCTTCGCCATAAGCTTCTTCGACTAAGGGTAGAGTAGTATGTTCTTTGATAAGCTACACTCCTTTGGAAATCCGCTCCGATCTCTCCTCCCCATCTGTTGGGATCTCCCCGATGTGGGTCTCCTGTGGATAAGGAAACCAGATGAGCTCAAGCTAAGGGGAACAAAGTAGCGATATGGAGCAAGCGCCGATGTGATATGACGTACTGCGGCGCTCCTTCCCTGTCGCCCGTCATAGAGTCTACCCCAGCGGTATTCACCCGGCTGGCTACCTTGTCGACTACTATCAGAGATGAATTATGTCCTTCGACTGGCGGAGGCTGGCTAACCGTGAGTATCTATGCCCCCAACCTGTCTTTCTGTTCGTCTCATAATCCACGTAGCTTGATGCCTACTACGACTGCTTGAATACACGTATGGAGCTTACTCACACGTGGGGCATATTTGGGAATATTGAAGAAGTTCTAAGAGCTAAGATCAGAACAAGTTCAAGAAGAGTGGTTGGAGACATTTTAGTAGAATTATAATCTACAATCAAAGATTGTCTCAATCAAAGATAAACCTTGGTGAGATTAGAAAATGAGCATAGTCGTACAATACGGAAATACGGCCTCTAAGCCCGGTTCATTGTTATTCATTCAAAGAGCTATGTCGTGGCACGCAAATACATCTGTATGCATTAACGTTGCGCATGTATAGTTAATAGAACAGATATGTACATTCGAATTGCATGCGAGAAGGAACCATGATCAGGTCGGATCACGTTACTTACTATTCACACTTAATCCGCCTGTTCATGCTCTCGGAGTCGACGGCAACGCAGATGCAACTTCGGCGGTCAGGTTGAACCACCATTCCGCGTAGTGCAGATTATTCATCGAGGCTGCGGAGGTGCTCTAGTTGTCCGTGGGGGGGGGGGGGGGGGCATCGGCCAGGTTAGCCAGGAGGCAAACGTTGAGCGTAGGTTGGAAGGTTGTAGGCACTAGGGTAGATGGAGATTTATGGCTTGGGCCTGCCTTGCCTACCCAGCGTGCGAGCGAGATTGTCTTATCAGCTGACTCAGAGGCGAGCTGGTGCTGACGCTGTCTATGTATGGTCGTTGTGGTGTGAGGCACTCGCAGAATAGTCTGTACACTATATAGGATTTGCCTAGGGGCTAGTCAGGAAAAAGTTCGAACGAACGACTCATCCACAATGTACGATGAGGGCAAAATAGAGAGAGAAAGACTGCGTGAGGTATCCCTTAGCAAATGTACGGCCACATCAACCTTGTACGACCTCTTTGCCATCTGTAGGAAAGCACTCCAAAGAGTATCCCGTAGTGTAGCCTGCACTCAAATTGTTCTCCTACGAGATACACTGAGTATGTGGTACAAGATCTAGCTACAATTTCTTAGGACTCCTAGAAAAGGCATACCTATTCCTTACATGTCGTTGTCGCGAAAAACCATAGCGTCGTCTTCGAGGTATGTATGTATCCCTATCTATCGCTTTGCGCGTATCCAGTCCCTAGTTGAACGAGGCTACAAGCTAAGCCATCCGAATTTCCCTAGTGGGCCAGTAGAAATCCATCGAGGAGATTCTGTTCGTCTGCCCCTAGGCGAAGCCCGGCCGTGGCTAGCCCATGGGGGTTCAGCCAGGGCCCACTCTCAAAAAGTCACGTAGTATTCGATCGGCTTCGGCAATGACGTGAAAAAAGACGACAATCAGAAAAACGGATGCAAGACAACAACCCCTGAAGGGAAGGAATTGACGCACACAAATCGAGAAAGAAAAGGGGAAAACTAGTAAGTTGAGGATCGCTTAGAGCAGCCAACGCTCAGAGGGGGAATGGAATGCTTTGCTTGCCAGGCTGCGGGTAAGGACATGAGATGTGCCGGCATACCCATCATGTCTCGGCATGATTGCCTATTGCGCCAATGTCTCAGCTCATGTGTAAGTCCGTGTATGTATGTTTTAGATTTGTTCTCCTCGGCGCAATTGCAGAAGTCAGGGCGAGCTTGTTGGCCGCTTGCGCGAGTCGAGCGTTACTGTTCAACACAGACCGGGCACAGAACAGGTACAAGTGAATTCAAGCTCGAAGCTGACAGCCGCTATATCGAACTTACTTGTTCGGCAGCTTACGAGATTCCCAACGAATGTTTGGAAGCAGTGCCCGGGGCATCGATCCTTTGCCAAGAAGGCTGCCGGTAATATGCACTCATGGAAATGGCATGGATCGAGAATCATTCCTTCGATCGATGTCGATCGCTGTGCACCGCTCGTATGATTCGCCATATTTGTCCTTTCGCAGCACAAAACAGAGAAGGAAAGTGTTTGAGTTGAATGCTCCCCTAGAAGCATTGTATGTGCTATAATGTGGAATGCTCTCACGGATGGAATAGCTTTTAGTGAAGAAATCATTCAGCTAGCGCCTATGTTTGACGCGACTGACCATCCATAGCTAACTATAAGTGAACTGAATTTACTATTTAAGATGTGATTTGGAGGAACGCTGCCCGCCCTTGAGGCATTGGTCAACTATTAGAAAAAGTATCGATAGAACAGCTTCGTTCAATTCAACAAAGAGTGCCCTCTCGCGGCCCTACATAAACCCTTCAGGAGGCTTGTATCAGCCGGTTACTGGACAGTGGGTGCTCTCTGGTGGGCGTCTGAGTGACTCACCGCCAGGTTGCGTCTTCCCACGTTCGTTCTTTCATCGAGGGACGCCTCTTTTCGCAACTCGTCGAGCCCTCGCGCAATATTCCTATCTAAAGACTTCCATCCACGAACACCGTTGTATCACCACAGCGGGGCCTTCATTGAGAGCTTCGTATAATAAAGGAGCTGGGTACGGCACTTTCTCGAGTACTTCGTTGAAGGCGGTACGCATGCCCTTTCCGACAAACACCCCTAAAACTTACTGATCTGAGGGAATATCACAATGTTGGCGTCTTAAAATAAACAGTTTATCTATATTTTGTTGTCGTTGACCAATCGACCTTCAGCTACGAGACAGTCGTTTTGTTGAAGCAACTAAAATATAGTACAAATATATTTTAAGGCAGAAATTTACTCCAATAAGTTCGATCCAGATGTCAACCTGTTTCTCTGACGTCTTATACCATATGATATTTCATGATTATTAGCGTATTTCGAGTCTCTATCATCGCAGTATTCGCTGGCTGTCAGCCAGTCCAGTCTCTGATATCGATAGTCTTGTATTTACTAAGGTGTAATATGTATTGTGAGACGACACAAGTGGCCCCATTCAACCGACGGTCTGCCGTGCTACCATCGATGTATAATGTCGAAAGCTAACGCTCTACTATGGGCCCACCAATAGTCACCAGTCGTCTGCAGTCGGGTTCATTCTCATATGGTTGGGGATTACTGGGTCCTTTTTGATCTTTACCCTACTCCCCCGAGCTCTCGAATCTGCCCCCCGTTGCGCATGGTGTATGCTGTAGTACGCTCCTCTTCATCTTCTCCAGTTTATTGTAGTGTAGTATATCGCTATAATGAGAAGTGAGGATAGTGGGAAACAGCGGCTGGTGCAAATATAAACACAGACTAGCACTCGCTTGGTACTAAGGCGTGCGCACCGCACGAGCAATCTAGCATTGCTTCGGGTAGTACTGCTCATAGAAAGTAGGCGATGGTACCCACACAGACTTCGGTGCCGGGCCTGATGAGGGGCAGAAATAGAACCAACAAGGAGTATATATATATATATATATAAAGGGAGCAAGGAGGATACATATATATATATATATATATATATAGAGAGAGAGAGAGGCGCGTGAGTTAGTCGATGTAAATACAAATGTGTGAAGAAACATGGGTCTGCACACATATGCTATATACACATGCACACATATCTGTGGTGTTGACTACTTGTGATGGAACTGTGTAGTTTGACGCTCGCTACCGGCTACAAATGACCCGTGGCTAATTAAGGAGGACATTCTTGATTGAATACCTGCCTCAGTCGGACTGATCTGAAATAAGAGCTCAATCGTTGTACTGGTCAGTTTCAGATATAGATGCTGAAAACGACACAGAAACATCAGTAACAGTATATAGAATAAAATATTCATACATATTCCATCAACATACGATTGTATAAAATACGAAGCTAGACAGTCATGCGCAGTTTAGTGAGAGGCAACTTCTCTGTAGCACATAGCGTTCGGTGATGCTCATTCATGCAATATCCATACAAACACCTATGTTAAGTACATGTTATGCACATTCTGTTATCAACACGGAGCAGACTCTACACGTTAGTAAGAAACCAATTACATGTGCCTCTCTCCAGGTGATTAGCAGATTTTTGTCAATTACCTCGGCAATATTGCAAAGCTTTACTTCATGATGACATAATCCCTCACTGTATTTCTTTCCTCGGCCACCTCAATATTGAAGAATAAACAACAATCAGCGTTTTCCTTTTGGCTTATCTCAGTATTTTGAATATCTGGCCTTTGTCCAAGGCTTATCAACCGTCCCCTTCTCCCTTCCACGAAGCCACCTCCTGTCGACGGCTTTCATATTATTAATAATAATAACAATAATAACACAATGTGAGAAATAATAACAGTAACGACAACAGCAATAACAACAACACAAGTACGACAGCAGCAAAAGCATCATCATCATTGTTAACAATAGCCATAAATAATAATGAGTGAACGTTCGGCTGCCGCTTTGTATATATATATATATATATATGGTAACGGCTTAGCGTCACCCGGCAGCGCTGTTCTCGGCGTTCTCCCGTCCGCATACTGCAAACGCTGGGCTTGGTGTCCCCCGTTCATCCACCGTCACCACCCGATCCTCTCGTCGGTGCTAGAGCTTACCGGGGGGCCGCTGACACACCGAGCACTTAAGCCTGCTCTGATTTAGTAGCGCGAGCACTGCGTCACCTATAGAAGCAGTAAAGACTTCCTCCTGTTCCGAGGGCTACGCATGGCCGCCACGAGGGTCTTCGGCTTTTTCTCTCACTATGCTCGCTCTCTGCCACCGGCCATCGGAGTGTACCATCTACACGTTGTATCTGACACTCGTAGATGAAGCGAGTCAGTGAGAGAAAGCTCAAGAGTGGCCAGAGCAGCTCCGAATTCGCAAACGCCTACAGACACACCAGCGAGACCAGCAGCGAATCAGCGGAGCAGGCTCGGCGAGCTCGATCCTTCAAAAGTTCACCGAGACCGTCTCGGAGCTACTACGCCAACCAAGCCGCACTCATTAAAATAGCAACCGGCTCCGTTCTTGGTTCCGCTTTGATGACTGACAAACCTGACGTCTCTGTATAGAGCGCGTACAGTCTCGGCTAGGTTGTGTACATCCACAGATTCTACATTCACGTCGTCGAACACGAGAATTATGTTGGCGCAAGGGTGATGCTATGGGTGGAGGACAGTGGGATGGGATAGGCCCCAGTGTATTTGTGTGTATGCGTTTGGTAGAATGTTTGTAGCACACTCATCTGTGTACACAACGGATTGGGGTTGGAGTTTTTTGGTTGGCGGGAACACAGGGCGCCGTCCGCTCGCACTCATCTATTTGCAATGCAACAATCAGCCGGCTTTACGTAGATATCCACGTACAGATATTGCCTATAATAGGCTACGAAGGTTATTTTTACTCGTGGCAACCTATTTCCATGCCGTCTGCCCATAGGTATCTCTCGTATTTAACAGGGTATCCTGCTCTTTATATATGCACATTTGGATTGGCCCTGCATTAGTACTTTGCGAGCGCCGCAAGGGCTCTCTCTCACATGGGCCGATCGAATTCGATGCGGCCAACACTGACATGCAGCCCAGGAAAGCACATCCAGTTGGGGGGGAGTATATCGGTGTCGTTGCATAGGGAGTCGAACAGGCAACAGAGCCATTGCCGAGCAGCATCTCGCGAACGTGGATACTTTGATCAGAGGTGGGCCCCCTCGCGAGATGGCAAACATTGTTGTCTGCCGAGCATGGCTTCCGTACGAATCTACCCAACCCGGCAAAACTGCTGCTACAGCTGCTTTCAATCGGCTCGGCTGCCGCTGGCAATGGGGGTTTGATGCTCGTATGCAACTGTATTTCTCTACGTTCAGATATTCTCGCGTGCTCCGGCATACTCGTAGTGATGTAGCCGATCAAGTCTGCTAACCAACCCATCGTTACCACTGCCCGCTGCCGGCATCATGCAGGGTAGAGGGGCGAATGGTAGCGATCTTCAATGAAGAAAATGGAGTCCTCCCCATTACCAGCCCTGAATGCGAACGTCTCCTTCGCTCAAGGAAGATTACGTGCCTATGCGTTATGCGAACAGAGGCTCAGACAATGTGGTGAACATGTTTGTGTGTGCGTATGTGTTTGTGGGTCAGCTCTTGTGCGAGCATACGACCAGATCAACAAACTCACGAGTCACGAATGGGGATGCCGCTACAGCGGCTGCGTATGATAAGTACGTGGCTTAATCGTGAAGTGTCTCTATTAAATGCAACAATAGTGATGCAATCCTGTAGGCGTATTAAACGTTTCTTCCGTGCATTTTTTTACTGAGCCGCGTAGATTTAACAGATAACCTATGTGTGCCGTACGGGACGCTATAGTAGAAGTAATAAGTGATTTGCAAAATAGACAAGTATTTGGTATCACAAGGGCAGCTATTATACATACTATTAATTGCATTAAGTCATACAGATCAACGAGCAACTTAAGGCACATGTTTGAGATGTATATTGTATTTATCTGGATTTTTTGAAATATCCAGTTTACGCCGCCATAGAGCAGTGTATGTCGTATTAGCCGACCATCAAAGATAGAAGAACAGCAAACTGGGGACCTATCGAGAGAACGCCCTCTTATGGATCTAAGATTCACTAAATCTGTCTCTTGCTGTCAAGGAATCGACATGCTTGTCCCAGGGGGCAAAGCAGGTACTCCGTCCTCAACCGCCACCGTCAGACCGAGATCGTATCATAGAGATCGATGAGTCGACATACGCGTCAACCACTTCGAGCAGAGTCGGTCTCAAACGCCTCAATTTTGTCTTGATAGAAAAAAAAACTGCTGCGTCCTCTGATTCGGACTTTTGGCCTCCCATACATTCGCTCAGCTTCGTCGAGCAAACGCTTTTTATAATTTTTCTACTTCAAGGATAACCCACACGCTTTGTAGTTACGGGTTCTGCAAATCTGCGATAGTGACATCGAAATCTATCATAACCACTATGCATGTCGATACTATTATATCTATATATATATATATATATTATTCGATGGTCACTTTCGCCAAGCGTAGTCGTCAGTGGTCGAGCGAGGAGGCAATCGACGAGGCAGTGCTCTCTGTATATGTAATAAGAAAAACAAGACAGTATTGCTCGTATGAGATGTTCCCATATGTATGTAGGGCGGCCTTCCGTCATTTCATGGCTAGCTACCACAACTGACACCAGCCGCGAGCTGAACGGTCGGTCGAGCTTCGCCCGTCGGCCTCTCCATCATCTCTGTTCAGGCAGTAATAGTCAGCTCTCTAGCTTCCCCCATCCTCACCCTGCTGTCAAAGCACGCACAAGGGGAGTTGTGGTATCCGAGCACACTTCTGTCGAAAACTATGCAGTGTGGTGTAGCGTAGCAGCGGGAACGAGGCGGGACGGAGTGCCAACGGCCATCGAGCCAGAGTGGTCGCAGCAAACTTCCGCTTGCGCTCTATTTTAAACCAATATTCGGGAGTTTTCCCTCTTGTGTATCCTGTTTTTCTAGATTATTACCAAGATGTATGTGTGAGAGAAAATATAAATAATCGTTGATGTTTTGACATGATTTGGATACGATATTTTTGCTCGCACGAAGTCCACGTTCCTTCTGGTCTTTCCACATCGTCGACTGTCCGTAGAACGTACATATATTATAGATCTACCCAACGAAGCGAGTTGCTACGCTGCAAGTGTGTGCTTGTGAGCTCAGCGCAGATTCAGCTCTCCGTTCGACCACGTCTATAAGGGCTGGCTGGCTATGGCCGCTGTTGGCGATCAGTCCAAGTGCTTTTTGATATAATTTAGTCGCAAATAACCCCGACTGCTCCCCAAGCGCTTCTCATGGAGACGGCGGCTGTGGTGGCGGTGCCGCAGCAGCCGCTCTTCGACAAAGTCATCGTCGTTCAACTTCTTCGTGGCAGCGGAGGTTCTGCCTTAAACTTTCCCCCGGTAGAAGTTCCCCTTGTACGGGACCGACTATCCGGTGGGGGTGGCGATCGAGTCGAGGGGTGAGCGGCTCGTCGAAGTCCCTCGAGGGGAAGGAAGGGAACACCAGCCAAGGGAGTGCTACCATGCTGCTGGTGAGTTACTGTTAGCTGGCACCAACGTTGTTGTTGTCATTGTTATTTCTGCTGCTGCTGCTGCTGCTGCCGCTGGCACTCGGTCTGCTCTGGTGGCACTCCTGCTGTTACACACAGGCAGGCCACTACGACGGTAACAGTACAGCCAGGCGCTGGTTCGGTCACAGCATCTCGTAGCTAACAGGCGCCTTGTACTTGGACTGGCTATGAGAGACGCTGATGAGGGCGCTATAAAAAGCCAGGGTTGCTTCCCTGTCGCAGACGCACTTGCCTTAAGGCTGACAGCGCCGGTGACTGCCGCTGCTGATGCTGCGAGGTCTGCTTGTATAAGGACTGGAGTGCGGGAAAGGCGATAGGAAGGACTTATCGGTTGTCGTCGTCAGCAGATGTTGAGCAAGGCGAATGAAGATCATACTAATGAAAAGAACGTAGCAATAATACAAAGCGATACAGTGAGTTGACGATACGAAATGCCTATTGAATAATTATTAGGATGTAGTTGCGACAAATTGCATTGATTAGGACCATGATCTCGGTAGTTTCCACAATATGTATGAGTCGGGGGTGAACTTCAAGCTTCCTACAACAGATCGAAAGGCCTGGTAGAACAGAATGGCACAGCGTGTTTCACAACCTCGCCTACAAGTTTTCATCGGTTTTAGTAGACTTACTCGTTTTGTCATCCACGTCAGCCCTGCACTGGATCGGCCCACTTTCACGGAGATTGCAATGTCTCTGGTGGTGTCGTTTAAAGAAAATTTCCTCCTTTCAAAAAAAAGTAACGCACTTATACAAACATACTGTCAAAAGACTGAAGAGCATATTCAAATATGCGCGAAGGGCGCCCTTCATGACACCTCACTCGATCATGTAACAGCCGACGACAAGCACAAGACCAACAATGAAGAACCACACCAAGCAGTCGTCGCTCGACCCTTGGGTACTCACTACGTGTATGTACGAATAACACATACAACATAATATATTTCTTATCTGAACATATATTTCCCATGACGGAGCATTTCTCTCGTACCCGATAGGGCTTCATCATTCCCATTCGACCTTATGTCCTTCGAGCGACTGACAGCCAGCAAGGAAAATAATTTTCACACACACGCACACACCTCCTCCGTACAACGCTTGGCTACTTATTCCAGCACTCCTGCCGCAATTCCCCCTACCTGCATTCAATGTCCTGCTAATCTTATGACTCGCCCGCCCATTTCGCCATAAAGGCCATACTAATAAAGTTGATCAAATCGGAATCAAAGCTTAGCCCATTCGCGAAAGCGTGAAGACACGGGGCTCTCGTTGATCCAATCCACCTGGATTGGCGAGAACGAGAAGCAGAGCAAGGACGAAATAGATTCCGCTTCCCTTACCATAGGCATGCGCCACCCTTATAGACTTGTGATTGCTGCAAGTCTGCTCGAGACCCCTCAACTACGCATCACACCCCACCCCCTCAGAACCATCGACCCACCATCACTAGCGATAAGTGTTAGAATAGAATACAATCCTGCACCTGAACTGGACCGAAAAAGCTGCTTAATTGTCATTTGAGTTTCACGGGTCCGTGATGAGTACTTTTAATGGTTAATAAACTTTCTACGAATTTACCTTGGGGTTTTATCTAATTAGCTGATTCAACACGCCAATGTACGCCACTGAGATAGTAGCCCATTATTTTTTTCCTAACGAAATTATCAAGGAGTAGGACAACATGCCCTCGAAACATTTTTATGTACAGCCAAGTCCGGTATCGGCTCGTTGCAGTAGTGGACGTTGATGCTACCTCTACACAGACGATTCCCGGAGGGCCCATGGTCCCGAATCCTATATAGGAGTTTCAGAGATGTGTAGCGAAAGCCGCGCGAGCTGTTTTAATTAACAGTCCAAGGTCGCGGAACATTTCACCATTGAAGTTATGTAAACATGAGATGCTTCAATCATATCACTGGACATCCTGTAGTTCTGCTGGGGCATACCATGATATTTAGAAATAATCGTGCACCTAAATATAATAAACGGAAATGTACTTATTTCGTATGTCATAAATTCAAAATTGGTTGTCGTTTTCTATCGCTTGTTTCTCTGCTTCTAAAGTTACGTGATACAGATCTATCGAATAATCGGACATTGCACGATCATCCCTTATCAAAATTCTAAACGAATATGCCATCTATATTATATCAAGCAGGTTGTCGGCATCTCTATTCGATGGAGCGGCCAAAGCAACTCGGCGGTGATTCTGCTCGGACCGCCGACATCAGTTGTACACGCCGCGCTTTTGGCAGCTTGCTGCTGCCAAATCGGCAGGCCGCCCATCAGGCCGCATGTCGGCTGTCCTGCTGCGAGACAAGGCGGGC